>CM059878.1:2566904-3766904 GCA_030490815.1 Acer saccharum
TATTTATTTATGAAATTGGTAGTGATAATTGGGTAATAGAGATTTGTCTAGATAAAACATTATGTGTGTAGTTTTCTTAAGTACAGTGATTAGTGGAATAGATCTCTCTACTTGTTAAAGTATATATTTTGGTTATACTCGCGTTTTTTTTTTTTTTTTTTTTTTTTTTTTTTTAATGTACAACAACTGTCGGAACCGACGAGATTGGGCGGAAAATTGGCATATATCTATGCATGCATGGCCACTTGAACCTTGGTGGAGAGGTCTCCATTTGGAGAGCTACACCACATTGGCAAGTGGCCAAATGCTTGTTGGGTTTAAAAATAAAAAAAATAAAAATTAAAAATTAAAAAAAAATAAAATAAAAAATAAAAAATTAAAAATAAAAAATAAAAAAACCTTTGCAAGTTGTAGTTTTGCCATCCCATCCTTTGGTATCTTCATCAATTAAGGTCACCTACCAGAGTACCAGCCACAATTAAGTCATAAGTATTAACTATTTTTAATGTATATAATTTTTATTTTTATTTTTATGATTGAGGTACCAAATTTATAATAAACAAAATTCTCACACACACACACATATATATATATATATATATTATATTGCCCCATGGGCGTAGCTGGACGATTTTGAGGCTTAGTTAAATGACTCTTAAGTCAGCGGCTCGAATCCTACCAAACCATTGACCTAGATAGATATTGTCAATATATATTATATTACTTATTTAATAATTGGAGTGCTTTTATAATATCAAAAGTATTTTAAATATTCTTTTTAGTGTGTGTATTAAAATGTTTATCTCTTATGGAAAAAAAATATTTTAGACTTTTCAAATATAATGAAATGCAATTAAATGAAAAAAATAAATAAAAAATTATACAATAAAAGTACTTCTTTTTTTGGGTAAGTAATAAAAGTACTTCTTACCCCAAAAAAAAAAACTTTTAAATATATTTATACTATAAACATATGTTCTAGAATGTTTTAATAAAATTTGTAGTAAAACCATTTGCATGCACTTTCAATTCAAACCTACTTTAAATACTTTTCCACTTAAAATGATTTTCTTGGAAAATCTTCTAAACAAAATTACTTTTTCTAGATGCAACTTTATTTTCAATCAAGAATAGTTTAATTTCCATTGCAGTTTAATAAATATTCTCTGTCTTATATTCTTTTCAATCTCAATATTAACAATTTCCAAAATGTGTTTTTTCTATTGTTAATGATTGTGAGGAAAAATAAAATAAAATAAAATAAAATAAAAAACAATCAAAGTCAAAACCTAAGCATGTTTACACAACTAATAATTAAACCAACAAAATATTGCATTTGCCAATAAATTTTAAAAAATTAAATAAAATAAACAAGATAAGATCAAGTTTTTGAACAAGTTGTGCCATGGCCCATGGCCCATGTGTGTCCATATTTTTCTCTCATTTAAGATTGTACAATGAGTCAATGAACAGACAGATTCCATGTATCGCAAACTTCAATATAACTTTTCATGAATATTCAAATGCAACTTTATGGTTTGATTTATTAAATCAATCATTTAATTTGCTTTTGTTGTTTAATTGTAATCAAAGGCTACCTTGTTCTGAGGGTTAAATAGGATTTCTACTCTTATAAGAGAGAAATCTACTCCCACAATATCCGGAGAAAATTATTCATATATATATTTTAAATGCGTACACACCAAATCAAGAGTTTCCGAGATCTATCAAGGATAAACTGCATGAGGAGTCCTCCCTACTATGTTGTGGGAGAAACTATAAAAGTCGCACTAATAGTATTTGATCTTGTTAGAATTCGACAAACCTCTCACTCAGTTCCGGTGTTAGTTATTTTTGGTTTAAAACATATTTAATACTATTAAATTATATATATATATATATATATATACAGTTTTTCTATCGTTAGTTGGTTATGATATAAAATATACCAGGAGGAAGAATGTAGACTATTAGATTTACATAGTCTAACTTAAAGTGTATGTACTTATCAAAACTTCTTTAAAATCCGTGGTTCTTATTATTCGTTATGATATATTTTGTATCAGGACGAATTGACGATATAAATATTATATATATATATATACTGTTTTAATAAAATATTTATTCAAATAAAAAATTTACTTTATATTAGAATGTAAGGTATGTACACTGCCACCACGGCAGTACGGCACCATTCCATTGGGAAAAAAAAAAGAAAAAACACTTTTTTTTTCTTCTATGATCAGGTGCAGGTCACATCCATCGCTCTTACTGAGGATGCTATCATCGTGCACTTCACGCCCAAACCCAAACCCTAGATTGCCTCTTTCCACGAAACCCACCTCACACAATCTCCGATCCTCCCATCTGGTCACAAACCCATGTAAGATGTCTCAAACAATGTCAGTTTCCAGATGCGTCACTGCTTCCACAGACCCGATTTCCATTTCGAGTAAACCCGGATTAGAGCCCGAAACGGGTGACCCGGACCCGACGTCCCTCGTGGTCGTCTCGTTCTACAAGTTTGCTGATTTTCCTGACCATGCTGGTTTTCGAAAGCCTCTGAAGAAGCTATGTGAAGAACTGGTACTTAATTTCTTTCTATTATATATATAATTTTTATTAATTTGTTTTTGTTGCTGATCTTGGAATGCAAGACTTGTTATTTATGTATTAATTGGTCTATTTAAGTGAAAAACAGTGTAAAGGAAGTAACTTGGGGGTGTTTATGTGCTGTTTGTGTGAGAATTTGAAGTTGTTTTTGGTAATGTGGTATTGCTTTTTGTAATGTTTTTGTTTCTTAGTTTTGGGTTATGAACAATTGTGGAAATGTAGCATACACAAATAAGACGATAACGATTTGAAAGTACTTGTTTTCGATGAGCACATATTGGATTTCGATTCTGCATAATGTTCATTAACTGAAACCAAATACAATTGTGATTTGCGAACAATTAGATATGTTGTCAACCTCAGTTTGAATGAGTTCAATTCAGCAAATGTTTGATTAAATTCATTGTCTGGACCGTGTAGCAATAAAGTTTAGTCAGATGTTATGGAAAATGCTCGTCTTTTGTATTGTTTGAGTAGCGAGTTACAGAAATTGATGCGCATCAGTGTGGTACATACCTTACCAACCTGATCCTCTTCAGCGTGTTTCAGGTGGTATCATTCTTGCACAGGAAGGCATCAATGGCAGCATATGTGGGACTCGAGAGGCAGTTGAAAGCGTTTTAGCGTTCATCCAAAGTGATGATCGTTTGAAGGGACTGAGGCAAATAGAATCTCCTGTCAGTCCTGAGGAGGAGGCTTTACATCACGGACACACCAGCAGTTCTCCTCTTGCAGCTGGTGAAGACGCTCCATTCCGATGGGATCATGTGAGGGTCAAGTTGAAGAAAGAGGTATTGCTTGTGGGTTTCTTGTTTGAATTTAAAGCAATTAGTTTTGTGATGGAAAGCAGGAAGCTAACATATCAAATTTTTTGTGACGGTAGTCTTATTGTTTTTTGTTTTGTTTTGTTTTGCTTCTGTTTATGCAGATTGTTTCTCTAGGAATGCCGACTGTATCGCCTATTGAAAAGGTTGGGAAGTATGTGAAACCCAGGGAATGGAATGCATTGATTAGTGATCCAGATACGGTGAGTGACTGAATTACTCTTGTTACTTCTCTCTTTGTTGTTATCGGAATTTATATCTTTTTTATTTGTTTTCCGTGTGTCCATTTGAAAGAATTTAAGCTGTATTCTATATACCCGTCATATTTTTAGTTTGTTTCAATTACGGCCTTGAACTAGTCACACTGCATTTCTTCGTAAAATGCTTTAAAGAAGATCACAAATTCGCTGTCCAAAGCAGATCTACAATTCTCAAACAATACAGTAAAGCAAATTGATCAAATTAAAAAAAAAAAACTCTAATTACTCCGAAGTGAGTTGGTATGGTGCTTGACCAAATTAATGAATAAAGAAAAAGGGTGTTCCAAGATGTGCATACATCATAATTTGATCTTCTTGCTATTAATATTATGTGTATTTAGGTGGTGATCGACGTGCGCAATAACTACGAGACAAGAATTGGGAAGTTCAAAGGAGCAGTTGATCCATTAACCACAGCATTCCGCGAGTTCCCATCTTGGGTGGACGATCAGTTCAAACTTGATGAAACTGCTAGCGAGCAGTCAAAGCAGGAGATAGAGGATTCAAACGAAATTACCAATGAAGAAGCGGAGACTTCGAAAGAGAATATGCCCAAGCGGGTTGCAATGTATTGCACTGGAGGAATTCGATGTGAGAAAGCTTCGAGTTTCCTCCTCAGCAAGGGTTTCAAAGAGGTGATTCTTTACGTGGACTCTCATCTATTTCTGATAAAACAACTTTGCGTAATATTAATCATTGGCAGCTTATCTCTTTTGATGGTTCATTTTATCAGGTTTATCATTTGGAAGGTGGGATTCTGAAATACCTCGAGGAAGTTCCAAAGACCGAGAGCCTCTGGGAGGGTGAGTGCTTCGTTTTCGACAAAAGGGTATCCGTGGAGCATGGTTTGGCACAAGGAACATTCAAGCTTTGCTACGGATGCAAGCAGCCAGTGAGTGATGCAGATATGGAAGCCCTAGAATGGGAGTATGGAGTTACTTGTCCACACTGTTACTCGTCAAAATCTGTAGAAGAGAAAGAGAGAGCGAGAGCGCGACAAAGGCAATTCGAGACTTGGGGCATCATTGGCGGTCCTGACAAGGGTCGTCGACCAGCATCATCCACACCAGATGATAACGAGAAGAGGAACGATACTCAACTTTCGAGATCTGTTTAATTTGTTGAGATAATTATGTATCTGAAAGAACTGGTTTTGTTAGAACCTCAAATGATTCAAAATTTTTGCTAGAGCTCTCTGTCTGTGTTCTGGCTTTTTATGTATTATTACTGGAGAGAATCTGTGTAGAAAACTGTTATGGTTTGTCAGAGTCGATATCTATGCCGTGCATGAAAAGTTAGATTTTGAAAGGTGTTGTCCGATTCTTGACCTAGAGAAAATCTTGGGTAGAGCGGTAGGCTACATGTATCTTTCGTTACAATCTTAGAGGTGGATTCGTGTTGCATTGCAATCTCAAAGGTAGGATTGTAATGAAAAGTAGCCAAGCGGAAGGATTGCAATGAACGATGCACGTTGTATCCCGTTGCATTAAAGATTTTTCTCAATATGATTGTAACTACCAAGATTTTTTCTGAGCATTACCAAAATTTTTAGTAAGGAATTTTTACTAGGGCTTAAAAATGGTAAAGACACGTGGCAGAATTTAATTGCTGGATGGAGTATAAAAAAGAATGAAAGAGAGTTTAAAGGTAGCTGATCTTCACCGTTGGCAGAAACAAATCCAACGGTGTAAAACGACTCAAACCTTTTATTTTATATTTTATTTTTATAATATTGACCAAACATGTAGTGGAAATAACCAAGAATTTGACACTAAAAATAGACACATTGAAAAAAACAAACAAACAAAGATCTGGTTCATTAAAACTTAAAAAGTTGCAGTTTTTATCTATCAAATTTTAGGGTTTCGAAATCGGAGAAATCAAATGGCCTCCATGTTCAAGATTCTCAAGCCCGGGCTCCGTGTACAGCCCGCCGACATCCAATCCGCTGCCTTGTGGGGTATCGCCGCCGGCACCACCGCTCTTTGGGTCGTCCAAGTAACTTTCTTTTCTTTTTTCTATTTCTTCATTGGTGTCGCTATTGGATCCTTTTTTTTTTTTGTTTTTTGAATCATTGATTGAAGTTTTTGATTAAAAATTTGAACTTTCTGTCTGTGATCTCATTTTCTGCTGTTGTTAGGATTTGGAATTACGTAGATTGCTACTGTAGATGTTCATGATGGTTGTATATCAGTATATGCTTATTAGTTGTATATCTGATTAACTGTTCGAATTTGGGATGGATTTTGAAATGTTGTGAACCCAATTCTGTGATTGGAAATAATTGTATGTAAAAAATAAATAAATAAAAAATCTGGGAGGAAATTGATGGAATGCAAGACTTGTTTTATTAATTTATTGATACTTGTAAATTGACGGCCAGCCTTGATAATGGCGAATGCATACATTTCTTTTAACGAAATTACATTCTAAGTAGGTAATGGCGATTGCTTACGTTTCTTTTAACGAAATTACATTCTAAGTAGGGAACATCGAAACATTGAAATGTGATGGTATTGTATTTGCCGGTCAGCTTATGAGCTTAGTTTATAGGAGGCCAAAACTGAATAAAATTACGAACTTGGTGTGGTTATCGTACGAGCAGGTTTCTAATGGTAGTGACTAATCCTGTGATATCATATCCATACAGCATAGTGCTCATGCTAAATAGGGTTATGAAATTTGGAATGTTTTAAAATTTAATAGCTTCGTGTACTTGAGTCCTTACAGATTTTTATGCTGTTACAAAGGCCTCTTTGTGCCTTCTCATGTTTTTTTAAACCCATGTGGCATTGGTTTTTGTTGGTTATCTATGTTGATCATGTAAGGTTTGTTATTACATTTTGCATGTTGTCCTTGGTTCTAGTCATATGTTGATGTGAAATCGCATATTCGGGATTGATGTTAATACTCCATGTGCAATTTCGCTTATGTGAATAATAGAATAAGTGATTTAGATCACTTAAAACTCATTTGTCCTCACGGCCTCTATTGTGAGAATTAGGTTTTCTGGGGGTGGTAATATTGAGGCGATTAAAGTGAATAATTTGATATTTTTTGGGGTTCTTTCCTCTTGATTAAGATTATGCAGTTTGTCAAGCAGTTGTGCATGTGTTGATGCTTGATGGGTTAAAGATGTGTTCTATTCTTGAAGATTTGATGGTGAATTGAATAGATTCTTGGTTTTATGTCCACGTAGCTGTCAGATGTTGTATGTATTTTTATGTTTTAACAATATTTTTGTTTCCATTTGTTTGATTTTCGCTACTCATGTTTCATTGGTGACAATATGTGGTGGCACTTTTCATAGGCACTGTCTTTGCAACAATATATATGAAATTTTTGTGCTTTATTATAATTTGAGAACTTATTCATTTTCCTGGTATGGTACGGGTTTGACTTGGAGGATTTTGATATTAAAAAGCATTGTAACTTCTGCTAACTTTATGTTTTCTCCTCAGCCCTTTGACTGGATAAAGAAGACCTTTTTTGAGAAACCGGAGCCTGAGAAGTAAAATAGGGACTGAAAACCTGCAAAGCTTCAAGTTTTCGTTTATCAGGAGGTTGTGGATGATAAAAACATATCCGGATATGATCTGAATAATATTGTTTCTACTTCATTGTTATTTTCATGTTGAGGCCGTTTTGGCATTAATTTCAGAGAATCTTTTGATAAACTCAGACCTCAAGTTTGTGTTAATCTCTCGATTCAACAGTTGAAATTTCTCATAATTCCATTTCACCCTCCCCCGAAAGGGGAAAGTGTTAATCTTTCCGGTCTCTCTTTCATTTATCTTCTTATCAAATTTACTCATAGCTTGTTCTTTAGCATGGCATGTCCAAGCAAAATGTTTTGCATGTGAAATCGGAGAAGCAATCTTCGTGATAAGTTTGCTGTGCAAAACCTCAGGGAAACTGTTTCGTCAACCCGGGATGATTGATTCTCTGTAAATTAGGCTAACAAGCAGTGTCATTTTTATGATCTTGGTTGGTTTGGTTGTACTTTATCTAGAGAGCAGTGGGGAGAAAATGTGCTCCCCTCTCCATTTGATGCTTCAAATCATACAATTTGAACAAAATTTATTAGTAATTGAACTCTGCCTTCTCTAACTAATAGTCAAAATCTTCAATGCACTAGATGTAATACACCTGGTCATCGGAATCATGCTATACAACATCGATAACCAATCAAATGTGTTTTTTGACGTTTCATGATATTTGGTGGGAAAGAGTGAATTGCATGGTTTGGGGAAGCCTTTTCTCTAACTAACAAGTACTTGTTTGTCCGTAATGTAATTCTATCTAAGCATGAGTGCATGATTCGGAAAACAACCCTACTATTTGAGCACAATTCGGAAAGCAAACTCTTATTATTACGTTCGAAAAACAACTCTATCCTTATTAAAGATGCGAAGGGGAAATGCATAATCACTCGAGACCAATCACCCAACGGTGGTGGTTCATGTAAAAAAAAAATAAATGACATTAAACAGAAAGAATCTACATGGGGGTTTGAGCCCAAGCCAGAGAAGCCAGTAAGATCGGTCAAATACAGAGGACACGTACACAGCACATGACTTGTTACATCCAAAAAAAGACCTGTTCTCTTCTCTTCTCTTCTCACAAGTTACAAGTCTAAGTTTTGGTCTCTCAACTCAACACCTGTCTTGTCTCTCTCTCTCAACTCAACACGTCGCCTCTCCACCTTTTATCTACAACCTTACTCTATCTCGACAGCAAAAAGGTGTCTTCATTTTTTCTTGAACGAAACATCAATCAGAGGAAGAGGAAGAGGACTCTGTTGTATTGTAATAATATCTATGCTACATGTTTGATATTGCTTTTTATTATTCTTGTTATTGTTATTGTTGTTGTTGGTTTCTGTGCTTTTAGTGTTCGCAGGAGAAAGAAAGAAGAAATGGAGAGGAAGGTCATGGAGTATTGTGAGGCGGCAAAGAGAGCAGCGGAGGCGGTCGAAGAAGAGGTGGAGGAGAGGCGTTGCATTGATGCTTTGAATCACCTCAAGAACGTGTCCATCACCCCCCACCTTCTTGTTTCCACTCAGGTATTTTATATATAGAGACAGGTTTCATGTGCGGGATCAATTCTGTAATGTCAATTCTGTAACGTCGGTTAATAGTTACAGGGTGACATGACAACTTTTGGGAGAGAGTGTGTAGGTCCTCTATAATTTTGTATAAATAGGGTTAGGATTCTGTAAAGTTACATAGTCGATCCTAACTAAAAAATGTGCTGGATTCCTGCACCCGATAATTATATATGTAGGCATTTATTTGATCAAGGGAAATTTTTGTTTTGATTGCATATAAAAGAGGAGTAGAAATCCCACAAGCAATTTAGTGCATCTCTTAGAAAATATAAATTTGCTCCAATTTTATTTTTTTATTTTTTCTCATATTAAGTAGCAAAAACAGAAGATTTACATCCATTGATGTGTTCTTCAACTAGTATATGAAATATTAGAGGCCTTGCAACACATCTTTGTATTGCATTTTAAGTTGAGTGAGGAATTCAATATTTGTATAGATTGAATGCATTTGATTTAGTTTGATAGTTGCCTGATTTTTGATTTTTGTTTTAAATTTTTTTGTTGTGTGTAAAATTTTTCAGGTTGCAAGGCATCTTAGGCCTCTAACAAAACATCCTAGGAAGAGAATTAAGGATTTTGCTTCCGATTTGATCGTGTCGTGGAAGAGAATGTTTATTGAGCAAACAAGGAGAGATGAGAGAAATGGAATCTGTAACAATTCTGTTGAAGTTGTCGAGCCTCCGAATAGAGAGACTACTACCAATATCAAGAAGGCTCAAATGACTTCTTTGGAAATTAAGGTTCGGAAAACTGATCAAATCAGATCTCCGGGATCTAAAAAGGCGATGAGATTGGAAAATGTTGTGGCGGAGGAGAAAATTAGCTCCGCGGAGAATGTCATTGTCGAAACTACTACTGTTGTTGCTGCTCCCAAGTTGAATTCCATGATTAAATGCAATGATGGGTTGCGAGATGCTATAAGGGAGAAACTCTATGAGGCGTTGTCTAAAGTTGCTAGCGAAGCTGATGATGAAGAAATCCGACATGAAGTGAATGCTATTGATCCGATTTGTGTTGCTGTTTCCGTGGAGTCTGTGATGTTCGAAAATTGGGGGAAGTCTAATGGAACTCAGAAGACCAAGTATAGATCAGTATTGTTCAACCTTAAGGATCCGAAGAACCCTGATTTCCGGAGAAAAGTTCTTCTTGGGCATGTCAAGCCTGAGATGCTTGTGAACATGAGCGCGGAAGAGATGGCGAGTGACGAGAGGCAACGGCAGAATCAACAGATCAAAGAGAAAGCCCTGTTTGATTGTGAGCTAGGAAGTGCACCAAAGGCCACAACCGATCAATTCAAGTGCAGCAGATGCGGGCAACGCAAGACCACCTACTACCAAATGCAGACGCGTAGCGCGGATGAGCCAATGACAACGTACGTAACATGTGTGAACTGCAATAACCATTGGAAGTTTTGTTGATTGTGCTCTAGTTTTTAAGATTTTGCTAATTGTCATTAGTCGGTATTAGCATTAGCATTAGTAGCTAGATAGATTAGTTTTCACGCCCGAGTGGTGTATGCGTCAGGCCAGTAACATCACGCTATGATGTGACGTGATATTAGTGAGCCAGGTGTCTCTCCGGCACTAGTTTGTATTAATTTCTAACGAAATTTTTAGGTGCAGAATTAATCTGTTGTGTATATATATCATAGATTGTCTGATGTTTATGTTGTTGAAGGAGACATTTTTGAGTGGATCAATGTATATATTGTTTTTTTGATTCTTACATTTTTTGATGTTTATGTTCTGCTTGGGAGAAATCCTTGAAGGGTGCAATTTTGTGCACGAGTACGTATTAAACTCTTAGTTGAGTGGTTCTATACCTCTCTCTCTGTTTCATAATGCAGGTGTTTGAGTGGTTCTACACCTCTCTCTCTCTCTCTGTTTCATAATGCAGGTTCGAGTCTCATTTATCTTAGTCATAACAAAAAAAAGTGTGAGCCGGGTTTTTAGTGCTTGATGTAGGTTTAGGTTGATCTCGAATTCTCGATTCTCAACAGACCTTGAGCATAGTGTTGTCCATTTAATAATAATAAAAAGAAAACAATTGTGGTGTAGTATGTTTATATATAGATAGGGGTGGTAAAGTTATCTATGGATACGGATATTTGTAAGAATCAGCACTATTTAAAATGAGGATGGATACTATCGTTTTGGAAACGGAGCGGGGATGGATAGCATTCTAATATCTATTTTATTTTCGGGAATAAGGATAGATATCGTCTATTGATATCCATCCTCATCCGGATCCATTATAGATTTTAATATTTTTTATTAAGATGCCAGATAAGAATAAATTGTGAAGTTTTATGTGATTTGATTTTTTTCGTTTGTTGAATTTATATTATTTGAACTTTATTGGATGTATTTGTTTCTCCCTTTAAATAAGGAAAAAGTGTACCATTACACATATTAGTTACATTTTTTTCTTGTAAATTATAAAAATTTACATTTTTCCTAGATGGAGCGAGGATGGATATCTCTATCTCAATTCGGGGATTATCCGAATCTGTCCCGCTTACTTAGAAATGGCGATGGGTGTAGAGATGAAGATATATATCTCAAATGGATACATGGATAGATATTAGGGTATCCATCTCCAATCCGATCCATTGCCATCCATAGATAGAGGTGTGTGGCGGATCATATCTATTCGATTTGACGTGATCCATGATCCGATCTTAGAGCGAAATTCGATTAGATCTGATTTAATTACAATTAGATCCAATCTGGTTCCATCCAATTGTAAAATACTTAATATATAATTTGTAAAAAATTCATATCATTAACAAAATAAATAAGTAATTCATACGTTATTTCAAATAAAATTAACAAACTCCTACAAATTATAAACTTTATACATAAGTTTTAAAATCTAAGATCCGATTCGATCCAATAAATTTTAGAATTTAAGATCCAATCAAATCCAATGAATTTTAAAATTTAATATCTAATCCAATTCAATCATGTTCTCAAATCCGATCCAGTCCAAATTGAATCCAATGGATCCGGATTGGATTGGATTGAATTAGACCCCTATATATATCTGTTTATATTTCTATTTTCGTGTAGAGATTGAAGGCAGTAAATAACTTACCTGATGCGTCCGAATCAATTCAGGAAAACAAAACCGGTCTCTCTGTTATATATTAGATTCTTGTGACACAAGTCTTTATTTTTTTTTTTTTCTGCTCATCACATAAAAGTTCAATGGAGAAAGAGGTGTTGGAGTTGTGTGAGGCGGCAAGAACAGCGGCGGATGCGGCAGCCTCCTTGGACGGAGGAGCGGAGGAAATCCGGTGTATTCAAGCTCTAAACCAGCTCAAGGAACTTCCCATCACCCTTCAACTTCTTCTCTCCACTCAGGTACATTACATAATCATTAGTCTTGAAATTTAATTACCTTTATTATATTCCGATTATGTCAACGGTAACAACAAAGTCCTCCTTACTAAGTAGATGCGTTTTAACTTTCCAGGTTGGGAGGAGGCTTCGCTTTCTGAAAAATCATCCGAGGAACAAAATCCGAGCCTTTGCTTCTGAGTTGCTGGCAAAGTGGAGAAACAGAGTTATCCAAGAAGCTGAAAACCAGGATGAGAAAAACAAAAGCTTGGAAAGCAAGGAACCTGTTGAAGAGGCAGGAGAGACGGCCATGGCTGACAACAAGAAGGTTCGACGTCGGAAAGTTGTTGAATCACCACCCGCAAAGATTACAAAAAACTGATCAGACACAAGTATACAACCAGGTTTGACAATATTTTGAAGTCAGAAGCAGTCCATGAATGAATCTATTAATAGTAATTAAAGAACATCCTTGTCAATATAATAATGACCATAGAAGAGCTATTAAATGGTTAAGGATCATAAATTTTGTACATAGCAATATGCACATTTATATCCTTTTCTATTCAGAAATTAAATCTCAATCGTTAGATGTATCTATTCAGTTGTTAAATATATTTAGATGTTAAATCTCAATCGTTAGATGTATTTATTCGGTCATTCAATATATCTTTCTTGCTATTTAGATTGTGTTGCATATTTGTATCTTTTTCCATTCGGATTTTATATCTCAATCATTAAATGTATTTATTTAGTGATTAAAATTTGATTGATTTCCGTTAATACTTCATCGACTATCAATCTCAAACTTAATTGAGATTTCCTTCTAAGAATGCTCTTTTATGTGACATCTACACAAAAACTCTGGTAAAAACAATGAATACCAATGGTGGGTTTTATGTTTCACTCAAAACTAGAATCATCATCATCAAAACAAAAGCTTGGAAAGCAAGGAACATGGAGGAAGTTAGAAAATTATAATAAATTGGCACAGATGAGACCCCCTTTTGGTACTCTCTCATTGTGTCACAAGTAGTTTGCTTGCTTGTGTAGTTATTTGTCATCTATAATACATTTATATAACTTGGGAACCTTTCTCATTCGTTTTAAATGTTAAATCTGTCTTCTTATCGTTCAGATGTTAAATCTTAGTCGTTAAATATATCTAATCGATGGTTAGATATATCTTTACTTTTCAATTATTTCCAATTATTACTTTATCAATTGCTGATCGCAAGCTTAATTAATTGGTATTTCCTTCCACACAAAAACTCTGGTAAAAGCAATGAATACCAATGGTGAGTTTTATTATGTATCACTCAAACCTAGAATCATCATCATCATCATCATCATTACAAGAAGCTTCAATTGATGTACAAATAACAACAAACAAACAAAAGGGTAACAAATATAGAAACCAAACCAAACCAAACCAGAAGAGAAATTGAAGTTATATTTATTTATTATCAGACTAAAAAAGATGAAGCAGAAAATCAAGAGTCATTCACTCATTTGTGTCCTTGAGAGCCTGAAAAACTTTGCTACTCTTGTCAAAGATGTGAGCTCTTCTGTTGTAATCAATTGGCTCTTTTCCTTCATCATCCCCCATGATTGCTTCTCTCTCAAGACACTCCAACAGCTCCACCGTTTCTTTTCCCTGATCCTTGCATTTTTCTCTCAAATTTCCAATCTTTATCCACTCCTCCTCCTCTGCTTCTGATTCCATCACTGAAGAAGAAGAAGCAGGTGATGATGATGATGATGACCCCAGAGCCACACACCCAATTGCTGCCACTCCTCCATTGCTCCTCTGCTTGAATCTCAAGCTAGAAGGAAGAGGAGTTCCCAGCAGATTTTGGATCCTGTTTTGTGAGAAAAATGGAGTAAAGTTTTGAGCTTTTGTGTTGTAAACATAAGTTGCTTCCATTGTTGTTTGTGTTTTTGATTGTCTGTTTGGTTTAGAGGAAATTATATATAGTTTTGGAAGCTGAGAAATGTAAATTTGTAACAACCTCTGTCTCTACACGTGTCAATTGGGAGTCCAAGTTGCACACGTGTCAGTGAAGTGATTGGAAACGTGTAAGAAAGTGGTGGAAGATTCGAGATATTATCTGTGGGGTCCATGTTTTTGTGGAAAAGGCACAAGACAACAACACATGGGAGAGTTTTGTTTTCCTTCATTCCATGGATTTGGTCCATTCATGAAGAGGGATGCATTTGTTTTCTCGTACTAAACATCTTTCATCTTTGTTGAAATTTCAACCATACTTGATGATGATTCATCATCTTAACATAAAATCCCATGTGAGGAGATTTGTGCTTGTACATTTGGAAGATCATAAATGAGTAGATTTTCTTATAGGATAATGCTCCAGTCAGCACCCAAAATACTGATCCACCAATTGAACCGTAACACGTGACCTTTTTTCTTACATAGAAGAGAAAACCAATACATCTGTCGCCTACTATGACAAAGAAAAACTATATTATCACTGTTGATATATGGCATAGAAAAGTACAACAGAGTAAAATTAGTTCTATAAAAAAAACTGAACTGAATTTGTTATGTACATGTAGTTAAATTAGCTCTATTTCAATGCAAAAACAGAAGAAAAAAGAATGCATGTTGAATGTACAATGTGGGTTCCTGAACTATAACTTTTATACACCTCTCAGCTAAGTAAAAGGTCTGCTGGCGAGGCAAGGCGTGTCCTAGATCACGTTGCAATTTAGATAAAACATTCCTCTTACAGACAACATTCGAGTTTCCGTGACTTGCCTTGCCTTCGGTGCTGCAGCAAACCAGAATTCTGTCCTTGAGAGCCAATTGGTCACTGTGGTGTTGATAAGAACGGTTCAAATGCCTGTCTCACTGTGCTTGTGTTGTTGTATGCTGCTCTGTGAGTCTCCTTTCAGCTGCTATAGCAGCCGCCATGGAAGGAGGCAAACACCTTAGACTATCAGTTTCAGTTGGCTTTTCATCAGTTTCTTCTGGTATTGTTGTTGGGGCCGCTGCAAATAGGGACTCGACGTCATTTAGAGTCAAAAGAGGCTGATCTTGATTTTTTGTGTTCCCGCTAATGAGCGAACTGGTATCCCTGCCTCTATTTAGTTTGTATATACTCTCTTCAACAGTATCTTTAACCTAATATAATATAGCAGAGGAGAGAATGAATGCATATTGTTGCATGCATAAAAATGGAATTAAAATGGTACGAAAAGATGCACGTACTATGAAGCGATGAACAAGTGTCCTATGTTCCTGCCCAATTCGGTGTACCCGACTGATTGCTTGTGCTTCTGCAGCTGGATTGAGTAGTGGCTCTACAAGAATAACATGTTGTGCTTCTAAAAGATTAAGGCCGTTGGCTCCATGTTGGATTAAGAGTAAAAGCACTTGAACAGACTTTGGTTCTGGTTGCTCAATATGCATCTTGCGAGTCCCTTCTGCAAAGCTTTTCTGTCCTCTAAATGCATTAATGGCAACTTGTGATTTCCTGTACTCACAAAGCCATAATCATTAAAATCAAAAAGAATATAAATGCTAAGTCATTTTGCCCATTTGAGTCCACAAGATCATAAGAAATGTCGAATCGTAAGATTTTAATAGATCATCTTACCTGCCTCCTTTCATCCGAATACAGGTGATATTGTTAGTGACAAAGGCATGTTCTAATACATCAAGGACATCATTCCAACTTGAGAAAACGAGAACTTTTGCTTTTGGATCTGTAGACTTGATCCACAAAATTCTTCTTGTAACTGCTTCAATCTTCATAATGCCATACAAAAAGTTAGCAAGATTGTCAACTAACTTGGTGCTGGTGGGAGTTGATTTTGGGCATCCAATTCTTTGATGCAAATCATTTTTTGTGTATAAATTTATAGGTCCCAATAAAACAAGAATGGATATGTGTCGATATGTACATTAACATTAATTCCATGCAAATTATTTTAGTTAGGAAGCATACCTTTGTTCCATATGAACCTTGAACAGTCAAAGATGTGTCACTCTTTTCACAATCTTGAATTTTATTCCGCATATCAGAATCAAAAGCATTATTTTCTCTATCATCAGCATAAGCAATATTTCGAAAATCTGTACGTTGTCGACATGTTGGGCACATTAACCATTCATTTTGAACGTTATTATCACGAAATAGTCTTCGCTCAGTCATTGCAAATAAACCTGCAAGAAATTAAGGTGGTGATTTGATGAGGTTCAAAGTACATAAAATCTATCATAAGAGGGACAATATCAGGTAATAACAACAAAGACGTTCAAAAAAGTGAGCACTTAGGAAGATTTAAGGACAAAAAATAAAATATAAAAACGACTTTCAATATTTGAAGAAATAGGGCCTTCAAAACCAAAAAACAATTCCGGTTTCAGAGAGCTACTAGCTGACCCACATCAGACCATGTGACAGAAGTTTCAATATTTTCATCACGGTAATCAGAAAGTTATACCGTTTCCAAATCTTATGATAAGAAGCTTCAACATACAAGAGATAATGAATCATGCTTGTGCACATATGAATAACAAAACAACTGTTGTAAAGCACCTATCCTACTACAAACAGGACTTTACTCTTCCACGCACAGCTTTTGGGGGAGATGAAACATGGCATGAAAATAGGTGGCACTAAACTTACATTTGCAGCAAGTAGCATGGCCGCACTGAAAAACCATTCTTTGATTGCTTAGTTTTTCTTGACATATTGGGCAGGCTTCCTCATTAGATTTGGATTGCGATTCACTTATCTGTTCTGTAGGATTAGACATGGTAACCATCTCTTCAGTCAACAGGGAATTGCTTGAGCTTTCTTCAAATGGTGATTTTTGCTTGGATTTTACTAAACCCTGCATATAGTTTCAAACCATTTCTATCATCAGAATAACAAAATACAGAAAGCTATCATAAGATTATCTAAAATGGGGGAACACATACACACATGAATCCCGTTCTAACAAGAGTACAAGACAAGTAATTTTACTTGATGGTGTGTGTGAGAATTTCTGGGCTATGTTTGATTATTTTAGCAATTCCACTTCTAGCATATATGAGGAAACATAATCTAGGTATGGAGAATTTCTGAAAGACTTTAAACCTTTACCTTCAAATAACGAAGCTTCCCTTTAACACGTGATAACAAAGCCATTGATATGAACTTATCAGCAGAGTTGGTCACACTAGCCGATGCTAGCTCATCCGGACTTAAAGCATCGATAGAATTATCATTCTCATCTTCTTGTAGATGCAATCGTGTGGTTGCCATCTTAATTTCATCATGAGCACGGATAACTTGAGCTTGAGCAATAGCCAAGGACCTTGCATGGGCATATTCCTTTCGCATGCACTTTTTAAGAGAAAATCAAAGGGAAAAAAGATCAGAACTCTAAGAAATCAAGAACGTTAGTGTGCAAACATATCAACTTAAAGCTTCTAACAACATGAGCGTAACATAAGGAGATAATTAGAGCATGACTAGAACCTAAGTTAATAATCCATAATAGCAGAATGCTCAGTAGCTACTGAGCAAAAAGAATTGATCAGACCATACCTCTAGAATGTGTAGCTGCTTGTTGGCCGTTGAGATAGCCTCCCTCCCCAATTGATTCTTGCAGTAACTCTTTATAACTCCAAGAACAACCTCCAATTCTGAGGGAGATTTTGAAACCTATCAACTCAATATTGTAAGTAGAAGAGCATGTAAAGTAAATACAATGCATTATCTGAGCATTATATTGATTTGACTATAACGGGATTGAGTAATTGCACCGTAGCAAACCAAGATTCCATAAAGAGTGGAACACCTTAGAAGCATAATCAAACAACAGTAAAACCCACCACAGCTAGTGAATGCTTATGGATTCTGATTTCACATATTTTATTCCATTGCACTAGGCGGATTTTATTTAGTAGCGAATTGCTGAGTTGGAACATGACACATCCTAAATTTCATATTAGTAATAAATGAACCAATTGCATACATAAAGACAAGAAAAAATAGGAAACGTAAAATAAACAACGCATCGGTGATGTTGGAAGTGGATAGAAGAGATAGGAATAGAGTTAGAAAAGATAATAGAATTTAGGGAGAGATCGAGAGACTCTTATCAGATAAGAAATATTAAATCTAATCTCAAAGAAGAAAATAAAAAGCCTAACAAAACAAGTATGGCAAAAATAATAACCCAAAGTTCCTAATAAGAATAAATATATTAAATATTTTCTAATTGTTCTCCATTAATAGTTAACTAATGAAAATTGAAAGAGTGCACAGACAGGACAGAGTAACTGACCACTACTTTTTCTCTGACATCTCTCTTTCGTATTTCTTCGTTATCAACACTAGATGAAGTTGAATTTTTGTTGGGTTGTGATAAATACCAATAGAATTGATTGAGTGAAGAATTTTTCTTCTGCAAATCTACTGCCTCTTCAGCAGATGTAATAAAGTCTCCATGTGATTTCTGGAGACGAAACAGCCTTGCCTCATATTTCTGGGGAAGGAAGTATATTATTACTTTAAGTTGTATATACCAACATAGAAATTAACAGACAAGTTTCCAAAGCAAACCTGAAATAATTCGTCCAGTTCACAATGAACACAGGTGGGACCATCATCAATACCATAGCAAATACGGCAATTTCTCACACGTTCCATATCCTCTTCTTTTGGTTTCTCCATTGTCTGGTCAATTTCTTGAAGTTGATCAAGTAAAGTTTTCCTAGAGGCTTCCAGTTGATCCAAGCCAGTCTGGATATGATACTTTAGACCATTTATACTTCGGAAACTGGATTGAAAGCAATATATGTTAAGTACTATCTATCAATAATTATATAGAGATGAGATATGTCCACTAGTTATTGAACACCAGAAATTCTAGATAGGCAAGAGGATTTCACCTTTGCTACCCGAAGCAAATTGGCATATTTACCATGCACAAAATATATAGTTTCCAGATACAAACTGGTTGTACATATGAAGCACACAAGAGATGTGATGTAAAATCTAAAATTTTCACTTACCGGGATGCAATTCTCGATGACCTTGAATTGTTTCGAGTTCCCACAATAGCTTCTTCAATCTTTCTGATTAACTCTCTTGATGAGTCTTTGTTCCCCTCAGCATGATGAAGGGCTTCCAACCACCAACCAATATTTTGCTTTGCTATATCGTTCGATGCATTGCAAACCTACAAAATAATAAATTAAATCAAATACTAAACTAAAAAATAAATAAATAAATAAATAAATAAAATAAAAACATATATCCATGAAGCCATCTAGCTAGTTTGTAAGTAAATCAAAATATCATAAGATATGGAAGATAAATAAAGAAAAATCAAAATGTTGTAATACACGAAACACTATCACATAGTATTGATTAGTGAATAATAGCAGAATCCTGCTTCACTAAGCCAACAATAGAAGAACAACATTAGCTGTCTACTGTATGCAACCAAGTGCTGGAAGTAAAGGTGACAAGGTTATCATTCCCATTGACATACTAATGGAAGAGAGATTCATGAGATCCCAAGAATGCCCTCAACTGGTGAAAGTGGTGGTAGGGATAATATTTTAATTTTAGGAATGTTTAATTCTTGAATGCATACACATATACAAGCAATATATGCAATTTCAGACTTCAATGGCTAGCTTATGCACAGTCAAGACTATCAGAGATGTACTTGAGTGGGGTCCCTTACAGGGCATGGGTATTGCATGAGAACACTGCAGAGGGGTCAGAATATTTAGAGATTCTTAAAATATATATTTTTTTGACTAATTAACAATTAAAAAAAATATTTCATGAACTGGCAGAATACAGTGCATAAATAATGCATATCAAGCATCGATCATTCATTGGCAATCCATGTGTATACCAATGTCAACAGTTGTGCATGTGATACAACAGAGTCCTGATCCTAAGCATCAAATACATAAAAGAAAGAAATGAGGTGACAAAAATATACCTGCGTGTACAACTTTCTAAACTCTTGTTGAGCGACTGACAGTTTTGAACTAAACACAGATAAATACTTCTGCTTGAAGTTCTCACATGCTGTTCTCAAAGATGCACCGCTGAAGGATGGGGATGACACATGGAACTCGTTATCGGATACTTTGTCACCATGGAAGCCATTTTCCAATATGCAAGTGTGATCTGGCTCGTTCCCAGAAACAATGAAATCTGAATTGTCTTGCTTGCTCAATTTTTGCCTCTTCGCAGCATTTTGATCACATTTTTCGATATTGAGCACCTTGGAGGCCTTTTCAGAGCTTAAAGAGTACTGTTGCCCCTTCAAGGGGTGTTGTTCTGAGCAGTTTGTAACCATTGGAAGAATCTCAGCAAGATTGTGATGAAGGTGAATATTCAATAAAGGATCCAGGCGGAAATCTTCAGAGTGCTCTTCAACTAAAGCCATCGCTTCCTTGTACAAAGATACTGCTTCAGAAAGATCTTTCTCAATCATAGCTATCCCTGCAAGCCCATTTAAAGCCATAACCACCTTTCTTAAAGCTTCCTCCCCTTCAATCTTGGTCTTACCAATAAGAACCTACAAAACAATATTCCGTCATAGATTGATAATCAAAGGCTAAAATTTTAGAGAAACCATGATCATATGTTTTTATCATGTTACACACCATTAGTATTTCATCCATGGTCAAAGGAGATTGTTGCAAAGAACGCAACCCAGAGCTTCCTACTTGAGGGTGACAGCAGGCCTGGCGAAGCTTCAAGAGCGAGTTCAGCAGCTTTGCAGCCTCAGCATGGGTGATGATAGGATTATATGGAGCATCAGAAGATGAAGACCCTGACAAAAAGACCATTAAGTTATTGTAAGACTTCGAAGTCACTCTCCTCGATCATAAAGCGGTACATTGATTTAAAATTAATCCAATGGAGTTTCAGGAAAGCCATTTAACAACCTGGGACATTTCTTTTGAGCATATCATCTTTCAAACTTTTAATAACTTCACGGGCATAACCCACACAAGTCTCGTGTTGACTCTGATAAAAGTGCTCCTCAATTGGTGAAAAAGCAAGCCAAGAAAGGCACTCCTCCTGAGGAGGAAGCTGCAGCTCATCTGCGACATGAATTTTTGAAGAGCGCCACATGATTTCTTTAAAAAATTTATGCGTAAATTCCATAGCTCCAGCATCTCGCCTCTGAAAAGCAAGGAGAACAATTAAGAACTAGCACATTATACTGATAGTTAATAGTGACTGCCATAGTGAAATTTTGAGTTGGATGTTGGTCAATGCAAGAAAAGGAAAATCGGAAAGAAGGCATTTGCAAGTATTAAAAGTTTAGCATTGACAGATAACACTCCTGACTGCTCAGTGTGTCGACTGATGTACCTCAAGTACATCAGACTATTATTCAGTAGCTGAAAGGATTAAAAAGGAGGGCTCGGAAAAGTGCTTAGATCACTTCAAATAGAAATTGATGATGAAAAAGAAACTAATGAATTCAAGGTAATTCAGTAGGCAGGTCCTTTTAACCGTACAATTCAAATCCCATATTACCTTGAATTACCTGATCAATGGAAACATAATTAATATACAGAACTTATACCTCATACGGATCTCGTATAACTTCAATCCACCATCTACAAACATTGAAAGGACTTGATTTAAGAAATCGTAGAAGTCCATATAAGTCTTCAAGTTTGCGCTGTATAGGAGTCCCCGTGATACACCATCGATGCTTAGCGTATAACCGTAGAGCCATTTCTGTAGCAGCAGCAGCGTTACTCTCCACCATTTGAGCCTCATCCAAACAAATCCTCCACCAAAATATTCTGGTGAGAAGAGTTGGAATAACAGGGTACCTACAAAAAGATGTCCAGTCATAATTTTGATATAATGAGTTGCTCACATATCAAACCATCCCAACAACATATTTAAGATAAAACATTTTTTGACAATTTTATCACAGATTTCATTAATAACACACAATTATGATGTTTACTTGTGTTACAAGATGACACGATAAATAAGCACCAAGAGTGATTGACAGTTATAGTTAACCACTTGGGATTTTTGCCACCCAATGAACTTGACCCAACCAAAAGTTCTAGTGTTATACAGCAAAAAAAAATAGGGGAAGAGAGACTTAGAGAGAGTGTGAATTTTAGAACGCATTCAGATTTGAATAAGAGTTTTGTGAATCTACTGTTCATACTTCATAGTGAATTCTTCTTGCTATCTCACCTATGGATATAGGCTCGAAGCTGAATTACATTTAATATCAATGTTACTATCGTTGTAGTGGTTTCTTTTTTTGCTTTGATAATTAACCTAGATATAGAATGCAATTGCAAAAAAATTCCTTAGAATAAAGCTCGTGAAAGCTACCAACTCATGCTTCGAAAAAATTCTACAAACTTGAGTACCACTTCCGAAACTAGAAATCAAGCCAGTAGTTAGATATAACAACAATTACAAATCACAAGTTATGAAGGAACCTCTTCTGAAATCTCATGAAGCGCCGATCACCTTCATGTCTATCAGAGTCATGCGACAGATCCTCTTTAAGCACGTCATATGTAGTCAATACAATGTCAGCACAGACGAGTTCACTAATGTCTGTTACTGATGTATCTGAAAGAGAAGAATTTCTTACGCCTTCATAGACACAAGTTTTCAAGGAACCTGGACGAGTATGACTAACATAATAAATATCAATTAACAAGTCAGTTAGTACCACAAGTGATGCATCATAAGATAAACTATGCAGCAATATAGCTTAACAAACAATAACATGAACATGAATATATTTTTAAAGGCAATCAGTTTGAACAAAAGAATAATCTAAAAAACTATGTATCTTCGGAGGAAGTAAGAGCAATTCTGCAATCTGGTGGAAATTATCTTTTTTCCTTCTTCTTTATTTGACAAAAAACAAAATGATTTTTTCACTGGGAGTCAGTGCACATGACTTGAAAAACAATAATGAAGTTACTGAGACAAATAGAGCTGTGTGCGGTCTATTTCTCATGATATATCTTTTAAAGCATTTTGTTCCATATTCATGAACTTATTGCTGAGGGTTTTCTTTCTTCTTCTATTTTTTTTTGGGATGCCATCGGTGCTAGTGCTTCTGCTTTCTTGATAACCATTATGAAGGCTTCCTCTTTCACAACCAGGTCAGTTTGAAAGATTTAGGTCTCATAAATTGCTTAGGCCCAGATAAACTGGGTCTAGGCAGCTTTTTGTCACCGACTCACCGGTAAAGGAGTCACTGAAGGTTAATACTTTCGGATGATACCAGTCTCAGACTTGAGATATATTGTAAAATTTTAAAAAGCTATGCATGATCTTTTCCAGCGTAATACTTTCTCTGTTCCGTTTCTCTTGGGACATTGACCAAAAATGAGGTTGGAGAATTCATACGAGAAGATTAGGAGTGCCAACACCCCTACTACTGGTTCTCATATAGAAATATGTTTGTTTCCTTGCATCTAATGGTGTACTCTATTGTACTATTACGGATGCTAAAATTTGCAAGTACTCAAAGATAATTAAAATTAGAGTTATACCGTATTATTTCTGCATGCCATTGAGACAATATAGGAGCTGGACAGACTATCAAGGTGGCACCTGTAGCAACTGGAGAATCAGTAGCTAGTATCAGTTCTGAGCACAACTGGCAAATATGTTCTCCATCTCTTTCAACTATGTTGGGCATATTTTTTTTTCTTGAGTGCTTTTGTGACTCAACTATTGATCTCTTCTTTTTCCCCCCAGGTGAATAACCAACACAATCTGCATGTTGCCAAGCATCACAGAAGTCACACTGTACCCATAATCCCTTGTATTTGCGACTTTCACTCACAGCTCCACATATGCACTCAACACGCTCCCTTTTGACTCTCTTTAGAATAACTTTCTGGTCCTCAGTAACTTGCGATGAAGTATCAGTAAATATTCCATCATCAGATACTGGCTTCGGATGAGCAAAGATGCAAGCAAGCAGTTCCACAGTTTTTCCCAAACCCATCTCATCTGAGGCAGTCATAAGAGTCCACAGGCAAAGCAAGTAGAGCCACATCAGATATGCACACAAAATCTGATTACTACAGATTAAACTATAAAAAGTTAAAAGAAACCTGAAGTTAATATATTAAATGAAAAGTTTTTTCATATATGTAGCTTCATCAATTATACTACTATTGCACATTCCTTCACTATACTCCTCTCCAAAAAACCAAAGAGAGCTTTAATATATCTGAACATGCACAAGCAGAAGAGTAAGGATCTTGCATACAAAGAAGTCACTCAACTCTGCAGTGTCAATACCATGCCTAGACCCCATACAGGCATGCATATATGTTAAATAGCAATTCAATTTTTGAAGGTATGTGTTTTTGCAATTCAAGGCACTCAAATGAAAATGCTCCCAAGATGCTTGCGCATGCAATCAACCCACTCAAATAGCAAACTGGTTAAAGCCATATATAGGAAGCCTCAGATTTGGAAGTTGCTTAATATGACACACAAAAGAACAACTATGTAGGCAATGAGAGCACTCATCAACTAGACTCACCTGACATTTTGCCACTGGGTTTAAAATCTTTCAGTATATAAAAAACATCAAGCTTGCAGTTGAAAAAAAAATACATAGAATTTTTGACAAGTTAATGGACCAATCTATTGAAAATATTTAATTTCTGACCACATATTGGACTTCAATAGTTCGTTAATAAAATTTGTGACAAAACAAATTGCTATGTCATTTTCAAAAAGCCGACTTACATAGATATAGTTTAGAAAAGGAATAACCTTACCAGCAAGAATACCACCAGAGACATATGATGAAAAATACTCCTGGTGCGATGAAACACTTCCACTGAAGACAATAGGCAATAAAAGTAAGTGTGTGCAGAGAGTGAGAAAGAGGGAGAAAGATAACTACTACTCACATTCAAGTAAGTAAAAACAACATGAAAAATGCAACAGAATTCCATTTTTGCCCCAATACATGCCAAATAAATGGAAAAAAAAAGGGGATACCTGAATGGATTATAGAACATCTTTGAACAAGTATCGAGAAGATCCAAAGGCATACATAGAGGAGAAAAGGATCGACTTATTTCCATTTCACCCAAACTTACTGAATTTCCTTTCTCTCTTTGTACCATCCAGTAAGCTGCACGGCGCTGATATGGTCTTAGCACAGGGAGCAAGTCAGGTATATCATTTTCAAGCATCGGTTCAGCCCTGTACAGAAGATGAACAGTGATATAATTGAAACACAAATTTTCGGAGTTGACAATATAACACAGCTTTTACTATATATAACAGAAGGCAATAAACAAATTTCAGTTTATAAGATGTTGGGACTCACTTTGATGGCTTAATAGCTTCATAAAATGCTGCAACATCAAACCTTGTTCTTTTCTTGGATTGAGAAGTGTCTTCAACATCCGTCATTGAATTGACATCCAATTCTGTTGATATTTGAACTCCATACCGAGCTTCGGAGGTCATAACTTCAGGACGGAGCCAAGCCATGACATTCATCATACTCTTTTTCCATAATTTCCTGCTATTCTCCAGAAGTGATTCACAAGCATCAAAAGCACTTTTGAGTATCTCCACTCTCACCCTGAGTGATGACATGTCCTCTGATAGCGTAACCCCAAGCACTGGCCTCAATGCCAAAAACTCCATACTTGCTAGGTGAACAAGACCAGTGATACCCTCGTCCGGTCCATCAAAACTCCCGGAGAGAATCACTGTCAGCTTTTCAGTATCCTCTTCCATCATACATTTTTCAATAAATTCCAAAGTTATATCTCTAGAGGACAGCAAAGGCCAATGACCTAATCTAATACGAGCAATAGAATCATTTACATTGCACACTCGAAACCTCAAGGTATACTTCGATTCGTGATAAAAATCTTCACTAATTTCAAAACCAGTAAACCCTTCTCTAAAATTCAAATCTGTTAAAACAACTTCAGATATATCAAGGTGCTCATCTGACACCCAACAAGTCCTATCAACTTCTACAAAATACGGTTGATCAATATCAACAAATTCTTTTTCCAATTTCTCAGTTTCCTGTCCTTTTTGCTTATTCAATTCTGATTCAGCAGTACCATTGTTTTCTACAATTATGCCACCTGAGCGATGTGGACGGGATTGCTTCCTTCTGCCCATCACTACAAACAAAAATCGCACCCAAATAAATACTAAATATAAGAATGCAAAATCACTTGAAGATTTATATCACAATAATACAAAGATAAAAGCTCAATTCAATCGTGCATCAACACAAAGTTAAAAAAAACAACTTCAGCTCTTAGATGGTACAGACACAGACCCAGACCCAGATAAGAACTTCCATCATTAACACATGGAAAATGAAAAACAAGAACGAGCATTAATCAAGCTAAAGCAGACACTAAACAATGAACTTCACTTGAAGATATGTATCACAATGATCCAAAGATACAAGCTCAATTGTTCATCAACACAGAAGTTAACAACCAAATTCAGCTCTCAGATGGTAAAGACACAAACCCAGATAAGAACTTCATTAATACGATACCGAAAAAGAAAAACAAAAACATGCATTAATCAAGCTAAAGCATATGCAAAACTGCACCCAGAAACTAAACAATGAATATAAGCTTATATGGGTGAAAAAAGAAGAAGCTTTTATTGCAATTATTGAGTCAATGTTAATGTAACTTATAAAGAACTTCAAACCCAGAAAGATTGAAACTTCACTGGACAAAAACTAGTATTCAGTAACCATGTGTGTAGCAAAATTTGATTGCTTTTAGCCTTTTATATCTAAAACGCAAATCGAAACCAGAAAACAAAAAGAAAAAAGAAAACTTTATTCAAACCTGTGAATTATGAGAAGTTCATGCTGTGTGAATGTGACTCCTGAGACACAGAGTGAGAAATTTGCTGGTCGGAGAATGAAACGCACGCGCGGCTGGTGCGAGTTTCAAAAAAGTTAAACAGATTATGTAAACTGAGAGAGAGATTGATTTTCTTTCTTCTTCGTGGAGATTATTTTGGTTACGTGTGTGGCTAAACTACAACAAAGCCTCTGTTTTCCACGTTGCCACGTGGAAGATAGTCTTGTCATTGGTCTGTGATTTATAAATTAGTGACAGTCAGTCACTACTCACTTGCGGGGAATTAGTTATTTTCCATTGAAATTACGTAATTGCCCCAAGATGAATTACAATAGTTAATAGTGCACTGATACAAACCCTAGTTTTTACAAATTAGGGTATCTGGTGGGTATATTGATTGTAATCGAGACTTTAAAATTGGGATTGTAATTGAAAGAAAGATCATGAAAGGAGGAAGGAAGAATCTGAAGAGAGCAGCAGAGGAGCAAAGTTTGACAGTTCAAGATGGTCAAAGTGTTATGCAAGTTGTGTCTCTTAGAGGTTCTAATCTAATCGAGGTACCCATTAACTTCAAGTTCAAAAATTTCTGATTATTCTTGAAAATTTAGGTTATACTGCATGTGGGGTTGTTGATATTCGGTCTATTAATGTGAAAATCCCCCCTCTGTTTTGTTTGTTGTGACGCCCAACCCCTTTGACAGGCCCTGCTCTGAATCATATATTTGTGAGCTCGAAATAAGACGTAAAGCATTGATCACCAACCAAATTTGCTCTTTACTTGAGACGTGGCACAATGGATCACTTGTTTGGTTTGATTGAAACTTAGTGTTGAAAAAAAAAAAAAAAGGAGCTTTTAGTTGGTGTCTGCTCATCATAACCAAATGCTTAAGGATTAACATTTTGCTTGTTCACCACTCACCCATATATATATATATATATAATATTATATATAAATGAAAATATATATACTCTGATCTCTCTTTGTGTGGATCATATGAATATATGATATGCCTCTTTAGCTTGAATCAAGTTTATCCTAAGACCATCTTCCATCTATCATGACTGTGATTTATCATTGTTTTCCATGTGTTTTAACATTTTCAATCATGTCACAGCCTTTCTTGTATTTTCTCAAATTTGATTTGATTAAAATAGGTTAACTGTTTGAAGCTCAGTGCTTTGTTTCCCTTTTCTTTTTTTTTTTTCTTTTTTTTTTTCATCTTTCATATGCATTTGAGTGTCTATCTAGTTTTCTTTAGGATATTCTGCTTGCTGCATTATGCATTTATCATCCCAAACCGTGGGACATGCTTTCAGTAATCCACTAAATGATTGTGCAGAATGCAATTCTTAAACATGCAGTCGCATTCCTTTGTTACATATCAGTTTGCTTTGTATTTGGTGTTGATTGATAACATGGATTGCTTTCAGTAATCCACTAAATGAAAGCAGCATAAATGTTGCTTGTTTAGTTTGATTGCCATAAATGTAATGTGTAAAACTTGGTGTTGAATGTGAATCCAGAAATTTTTGTAGCTGCTATGACTCTATGAGCTTTTATGCTGATGATTATATGCAAAAAGTTTGTTCATTATGTGGATTTCGCCGGTGGTGGGATGATTTAGGAAGTTATAGAATGTCTTTTCCTTTTATTATGGTATGTTTGGTTAATGGGATATGCTCGATATTGAATTAGGTCATCGAAGTTTGACATCCCGAACTCTCTCTTCAATAGGGAGATGATGCTTTTTCGGTTGTGGAACTTGGATAGAGTAGTTATTTCTGTAAGGTGTGGTTTTAACTTTGGACACCCTTTTTTTTTATTTTTTCTTATTTATTTGCTTCGAGTGGTGTGCCATTTCCCCTTTGATCATGAGATTGCTTTTATGTTTAAGTAATTATATGTTTCGAACATTTTATTGTGTTTCTTATATGTTTGCCTATTTTTCAAGGTAATGGACGCTCAAGGTGAGAAATCACTAGCTTTGTTTCCCGCCAAGTTTCAGAAGAGCATGTGGATAAAACGAGGTTTGTTTCAATTCTACTTAAGTAATGAGATTTATTATTATTATTATTATTTTCATGTGAGTGGTAAAGAGAGCAATGCTTTCATTAATATAATGTGTTATTTGCTTCCCTGAACTGCTTTAATAAGTCATTCTACTGATGGCTTACTCAGCAATGAATAATTAATTCCAACTTGAGTTCTATATTTCTCATTTCCTTTACTTGCAATCTATATTGCTGTCTTTGGGAAAACCGGAAATTTCGTGCTCTTGAAAGTAGTGGAAGCAAGGAAGCATCACCTTTCTGAATGTTGTAGTTTTCTTTATCCAATTACTGTTATACAGTATTAAGTTTCTTTTCCACTGTGCAGGGAGTTTTGTAGTGGTTGACGAAAGTGGAAAGGAAAAAGCTCTCAAGGATGGTAGCAAAGTGGCATGTATTGTCACTAAAGTACTCTTTTATGAACAAGTTCGCTCGCTTCAAAAGTCTTCGGAATGGTATGTTTTCTTCATAACTTATAAGTAACGAATGATCAATGATACGTCATATGCCTATGCATCCTTGCTATTTCTAAAGCAAATACTAAACGAACTAGTATTAAGAAGTCGAAACCTAGTTCAACAATTTTACTAAAAAAAAAAAAGTGAACTCAAAACAGACCTCCTAATATATAACCAATGAGATTGCAATACTCAATTTAGACATCATTCCAGACATGCAGATTCGAAGTGTTGATGTTAATGTTTATTTAAAGCAATTATTAGTAGTGCCCTTCTCGACTACTTAGCGTGTCCACCATTTCAATTCTCATCTCAATTCATTTATTGTTGATTAAGCTTGTTTCTTCTACTCAATGCAGGCCAGAAATTTTCAAATCGACGAATGCAAATGACTCTAATGAAACTTTGGATTCACAAACCTCCCAACCTGAAGAGAATAATGAGTCAGACTTGGCTGATGATGATGATGATGAAGAAGATGAAGATGATGATGGACTCCCTCCATTAGAAGCCAATACTAACAGAATCAATCCATTTGAGTGGCACTCAGAACCGGATTCGGGTTCCGATACAGATACAGATTCTTGTACCAAAGAACATGAGCTATGAGAAATGAAATGTCCTACTTAACATATCAAATTTTGTTTTTTGCTTTTCAGAAATGTAATTTTTGTACTTCAATTATTTGGAAATGAAACACATCAAACCCTAAAGGGTTCATGTTCATTCATGTAAGAAGGAGATAGTTGTTTGAAACATGAATTTTATTATTCCAATTCCAATGCGTAATTTTTAGTATTACAAATTTGGAAGCAACGGAAACATCATTCGACCTGCAATTTCATCGATCACTATTCTGAGTCATGATTGTCTTGAATTTTTAGACATTAGTTTGTATTACAAGAGAACAGAAAAAGGTTCATGACCAATTTTTAAATTTTAATCTTAATTTTGTATTAAAAAAATAATAAAAAAATGAAGGAGAAATCAATGTAATACAATGATCTTGTAAGATGTTAACATTTTGGCGGGAAGTGAGGGAACCGAATCGTCTAACTACAGTGCCACGTGGCGTCATCTCTTTCACGTTTTTCAGTTCCTGATTCTTCGGATCTCCCTACAAAACGACGTCGTTTCACACACTATATAATCTCTGGCTCTGTTAATGGTCACTTCATTTATCGTCTGTTACAGAGAACTCAAAAAAATGGCGATTTCAGTGATCAGAGTGCCGTTGTTTTACCATCCTCAGGTTTTTAATTTCTTTCACTTGAATCTAACGTATTTTTTTTTTTTCCATTTTTTGGACAAAAGGTTTAATAAAGTTTGGATCTTTATGTGCGGTCACAGCTGCCAGTAGCTAGAAACTTATCAGGTGGATTGAGGAAGGTGAACTATCGGTCAAAGAGGTTCACTTTACTTGCCCAGTACTCGCAGACACAGGATCTCTTCTCTTCTCGACTTCAAAGTACAATTACAGTTTTCTTTTTCACTAATTTTGAGATAAATTTTGAAACTTTTTTTGCTTTTTTAATGTTTTAGGCGTGGGTTTTGTTTGATTTTTAGGGGTTTTGTTTTTTGTTGGATTTCCAGATAGTATTGAGAATTTGCCCAAATTGGTGGAGGATATTGTCCAGACATCGATAAACACGGGCCCACGTGGAGCTCTCAGGCTCGCTCAGGGCATACAAGCTTTTGTTGGAGTTGGTGGTGAGTGGCTGGCTGATGTTTCCAAGGTTAGCAATGCAAAATGATGTCTTTTTGATGTGGGTTCATGTTTAGAAAGTGTTTCATTTCGATTGTTTCCATTGTTTTACGATGATATTATGTTGCCCATAATGTTTTTTCTTTCGAAAAAACAGTTCTTTTGGCATAATGTTACACACCCTCTTCGAAATTGCAGTCGACAAGTTCTTCTTCGACTGGATTGCCAACTCAGTTGCAGCTCGGATTACTTTCTCCTCTATATTTGAGGAGATTGTTTGAGCGTATGGGAGCAACGTATATTAAATTAGGCCAGGTAAGAATATCTTTGTTGCTTCTTTGAGTTAGTTTATGATTGTAAACTGTTGTAAGATTGGAATCATGTTATTGGATTTTTTCAATTCATAACGACAGTTTTTCGCTTGCATTTTGCTAGTTTATAGCTTCTGCGCCCACCTTGTTCCCTCAAGAATATGTCTCGGAATTTCAGAACTGTTTTGACAGAGCTCCTGCGGTTCCTTTTGAAGAGATAAAGACAATATTGCGTGAGGATTTAGGGAAACCAATAGAAAGTGTTTATGAATATGTTGACCCGACACCACTTGCCTCTGCCTCTATAGCGCAGGTTTAATATCTGTACCTTTTCCCCACTTGCATATTTATTATCGATATTTTGATGGCTACTGATTAGAAATGTGTGATATTCTGCTTAGGTTCATGGTGCTAGGCTTCGAGGTTCCCAAGAGGATGTAGTTATAAAGGTCTTGAAACCTGGAATAGAGGATGTTTTAATGGCGGATCTGAATTTCGTTTATGTTGTTGCTCGCATATTGGAGTTCCTTAATCCTGAACTCAGCCGTACTTCACTGGTAAGTTGTGGACTGCAATCCTTCTGTTGAAATTTGAAATTATTGTTAATGACCTCCATGGTTTTAACATCGTAGGAGCTCTAGGATTTATTTGATTCCCTTCAATTATCTGTATGTATCTTCATTTTCTTCTCATTTTTCTTAGTCAATATTTAGGGGTTTTCACTTTATCTATATACCTCCTTTTATTAATCATCATTTGTCTTGTAGAAACGATAATATCTTGTAGTTGCTAACATTTATCCTTTCGAAAGGTTGGTATTGTCAAAGACATACGGGAGTCAATGCTTGAAGAAGTTGACTTTAAAAAGGAGGCAGCAAACATCGAGAACTTTAGGCGATATCTAGAAATCATGGGACTTGAAAGGCAAGCTACAGCTCCAAAAGTATACCACCACTGCAGCACACGGCGTGTTTTGACAATGGAGAGGCTGTATGGGGTCCCCCTTACTGACCTTGACTCTATAAGCTCTTTTGTTTCTAATCCAGAGACCAGCCTTATAACTGCCCTTAATGTGTGGTAGGATATTTCTAGTCCACGTGCTTGCAAAATTTCATTTATTAGTATATATGGGTCGAAGTTAAAAATACTTAAATATGTGAATATGAAACTTGTCTGCAGGTTTGGTAGTCTGCTCGGTTGTGAGAGCTTCCATGCGGATGTCCATGCAGGAAATCTGTGGGTGTTACGTGATGGACGTATTGGGTTTCTTGATTTTGGTATGTTTTTATATTTTTCTTCTTACTCCATTCACTGTTGGTCTCTTTTAAGATACTGTAATTTCAAGCTCTTCATGAATCCTCGGTATGGTTTTTACAATCTATAATCTATATTACGCTTTGATTTGTCAAGAGTATCAATTGTATTTTATGGATTAATTTATTACTCGATAGTCCATTCAATCATCCTCAACGTTTTTTACACCCATCACAAAATGTTGGAAGACATTTATATAAATTTGTGACATGAGTAGAATTTATGTGTATCATCTAAAATATAATATATTGATGGTTGTGCAAGGCAATGATTCATATGAAGATAATTGTCATTTAGTATACATGCATTTAAGCAACCTCAACATTTAGGAATTGTTGGGCGCATATCCCCAAAGACATGGGCTGCTATGGATGTGTTTTTGGCATCAATTGCAACTGAAGAATACGAGCCAATGGCATCATCCTTGATTGCAATGGGTGCTACGGACAAGGATGTTGATGTTAAGGCCTTTGCAAGAGACTTGGAAAAGATATTTTCATCTATTCAGGCGAGCACTTTAACTTTACAATACTTTCCTTTTATGTCTACAAAAGTTTTGGTTGTGAATTGTGATGTCTTGATTACTTCTACATTCTATTGAGATAATTTTGACTATCTGTAACTTTATCGACCAAATAAGCAATGAACATACTGAAAAAACACACGATTCTTATAATCTAAATCAGCCCTTATTTTGAATGAGTGCAGGAGCTGGATACAGAAATAGTTGTTGCAACAGCCAGGAGGACAGACACAAATGCAACAGCGGTCTCAGCAAACGTAATCGTAGATGAGAGACAGATGAATGCACTCTTTCTTGATGTGGTAAGCCAATCTGTTTGAAATCTGTTATAGAAAGTCCAGTAGTTTAGGCGTGCAGGACAGTTAACACTGGCTTTCTAGTAATCCAGTCCCAACAATTTATCAATAAATGTAAAAACTTCACATAAGATGAGAGAGTTGTTTTAACATTGTGTTTAGTTGTCCTCCATCTTTAAAATGTGGCATAAACGTATTCCATACTTCTAACCTAAGTCCTTTTCTTTGCATCACAGATTCAGGTTAGTGAATCATATGGACTGAGGTTTCCTAGGGAGTTTGCACTTCTCATGAAGCAGCTTCTGTATTTCGATCGGTATACCAAGTTGTTGGCCCCCGAGATGAACATGCTTCAGGACCAGAGGATTTCCATCGTCTCAAATCGAAGAAGCAACTATAGGGACAGTTTCAGATGAACATCATCCCGAGTATAGATGTAATGCTATAGGTACAGTTTCTAATATATGTAAATGAGCTTATACATATTGAAAAGTAGGATGGAGAATGGAGATATATCTCCATTTGATATAGTTATGCAGTTTTATCAGGTCGTCTTAGATTCAAGTGTCCCAACGTGAATGTATTTACGTCAATACCAACTCGCGTAGTTGTATTAAGGAGAAAAAATAAATTATAAAGAAAATATCTTCCTGCAGCAATCTCTCAAAATGTCTTCTTTGTGAACATTTGAGTGATGTCTGAATATATATCGATAAATTCAAGTGATGTTGAAACTCGTTTGCAGTTTGCAGTTTGTTGAATGTTTATACAATACACATGTTTGGTAGACACTATATACACTTAAATTTGAATATTTATTATACAGAGACAAAGTGATCAACTGTACTGTACACAAATGAAGATGGAATCTTCTTCTCTAGTAAATTTCTCTATCATACAAAATTCAATAAGCTTGATTTGTAATTCTAATATGTATACTCCAGAACAATGAGATATATAGATTCTATGCAACCTCTACGAAAAAATGACGAAAAAATCGGAAGAAACTATCTTGATTGTGAAAAACCTTTAAACACATCAAGTGGAAAGCACATTGCAACTTTCATGAGGTCTTGTTTACTTCATGTGTGGAGTGAGCTTGTCCTGGAGCAAGACGGATCATCAGACCCTCTAATCACTTGGCTAGGTGAATTGTACCCCATGAGCCAATGGAGGGGTGAACCTGTTTTTCCTGTAAGCTCCTTGATTTCGGAGGATACTTTCCCTGATCTGGACTTACTGGAGGAAGCTCCAGCTGATTCGTAAGTTTGCACAGGACTCTTGTTCTTGTTTTGAGACTGTTTTGGAACAAACTGGTTTCCCTCTTTCGTTGACTCCAGAGAATCATAGGACATGTTTCGGGCATTTGCATTCCCCTGGATGTTGTTAAATGATGCGAGGAAAACGGGATCTCCATCAGTTGAGTAACTTTTACAGTATGATAGTCCGTAATCTTCTGAACACGATACAGGATCAGCTTGTGGATAATCATTGCGATAAGAAGAACTCGAATTTCTTCTATTAACAGCATGCCTGTAGTCAACCTCACTTGGCGGGGGAGCTTCAACCTTTGGCGTGTAAGGAACAATGTGAATTCTGTTTTCGAGTGAAAACTTGAGTATCTCAGAACAAGCACCGCACTTTAGCTGATGGTACCTCTTTTTAAAGAGGAGAAAATCTGCAGGTAGCTGCAGCGGTTTCAAGCAACGATAACAAATTATGAAAGGTGCGCCACCAGCTGTAGGGCGGAGATGTCGCTTAACCAAGTGAGTTTGCTCCTTCACATGTCTTTTCACATGATACTCTTCATGGCTCTGAACATCAGAATTAGTTTCCCGGTAGCATATCGGGAACTCAGAGTCTGTAAACTGCTTAGGACTTGAGGGATAAGATCTGTGAGAACTACAACAAGTGTGACCCGGGTGGAACGTACAAAATCCTCTGCTATGAGAATGGATAGGCGGAGGAAACTGTGCGGAGAATTGCCAGTCTTGAGGACAACAATGCAAACAGGAATTGTCAATAAACTGTCTATTGTTTGTTACCTCTCCTGAAAAAGGTACGTGCGAGTACTTATTTTGATGAGACCAGTTGCTTCCCGGCCTGTATCTTTCAGGATACCTATGGTAGTTTAATTCACGAGAAATTTCTTCCTCGGATATCTCAGGATTATAGTATGCAGGAGCGTACATTTCCTTTCCGGTAACTTCAGAGGAACCCCGAAAATCTGTCCTTTGAAGTTGATCCTGTAGTTCATAGACCATTTTCAGCAGTTTGATCCTTTCTTGTTGCCTTGAATGGTTATGGAACTCATCCTGCAGTTGACTGGAAGCACTACCACTTTCGTAGCCTGCAGCTAGATAATCTCTTTGATAGAAAGAAGCCGGATCCTGAAATTCGTCTCTCTCGAATCTTGTCCCGTTTCTAACTGCAGCATGGGCATGTCTTGTGGATTCTCGCAGCAACTCATCTCGAACCCACTGCCTGTGATTATCCACAGCATAAGAGAGATTCCTTGTTTGATGCCGCGTTTCAGGATTTCCTTTCGCCAGGAACTTGTCCCTTCTGGGCCTAATTTCTTCAGAGCTCACAAACTTGTTAGGATTCTTGTATGGTTTTACGTGTTGTTCGGGGATTTGGTCATCGATACCATCAAAGGAAGAGACGCTGCCATCATAATAAGCATGAGAGCTTCTGATTGTTGGGGATTTCGACATATAATCAAGTGAACTGCTAAGCTCAGATCTTGGACTGAAATAACAGGTATTTTCAAAGGTATCGTTAGAACCTACACGATCGTAACCACGTTTAAAACTTGTTCGAAGTTGCTTCAGCTGTTCTCCTGCTGGCCTATGAGAAGCAACATCAACTTCTGGCTTAGCTTCCACTAACTGTGAGCTCTGATCATTTACTTCTACTTCTGAATTTGCTCCAAATGCATCACTAGACCTTCCACGGTCATAACCATTTTCGAAAGTTGTCCCAAGTTGCTTCGGCTGTTCATCATGAGAAGACATAAGAATGTCTGATGAAACGCTTTCTCCTGCTGGCAAATTATTTTCCCGTGTAACCAATGATGCATTTTCAGCATTTGAGCTTCTGGAAGTTGAATCACTCTCATTATTGACGTCAACTTCCGGCTTAGCTTCCGCCAAATGTGAGCTCTTATTGTTCACTTCTACTTCTGAACTTGATTCAAATGCATCATTAGACCTTACAGAGTCATAACCGAGTTTAGAATCTGTCCGCAGTTGCTTCGGATGCTCATCGGGAGAAGATATAAGAACGTATGATGAAATGCTTTCTGCTGCCAGCGAATTATTTTCCAGTGTAACCAATGATGCATTTTCAGCATTTGAGCTTCTGGAAGTTGAATCACTCTCATTATTAATGTCAACTTCCAGCTTAGTTTCCTCCAAATGTGAGCTCTTATCGTTCACTTCTACTTCCGAATTTGCTTCAAATGCATCATTAGACCTTATAGAGTCATAACCATGTTTAGAATTTGTCCACAGTTGCTTCGGATGCTCATCAGGAGAAGATATAAGATCGTCTGATGAAATGCGTTCTCCTGCTGGCATTGTAACTAATGCAGCATTATCAGCATCCGAGCTTCTGGAAGTCGAATCACTCTGATCATCAATTTCAACTGCCAACTTAGCTTCTGCTAACTGTGAGCTCTCATCATTTACTTCTACTTCCGAATTTGCTCCATTAAGCTTATCGGAAACTCCAGGCTGATCGATATTGCAATCCCGAGACTCATTGTGATAACTCTCATCATTTTGCTCTTCATTTGTTGAGTTCACATCTCTAGTACAATCACTGGATATATCTTGATCCCTTCCATTGTTTCGGTCCAAAGAAAGTTCACCCGAAGAAATAACAGATGCTTTCTGATCAGAATCGGTAGAGTCATTAGCTTCCACATGATCTGACTCATTCATCTGAGCAGCTTCAGTTCTTTTGTCATCGTTCATTTGATTTTTCACTACAAAGAATCAATACAAGTTAATAAGTTAATAAACAAGCTTCCTATATAGCAAGATAAGCAGCTAATATACGTAATGAAAGATCATAGCAGTAACCAGGACTCATGCCATTGAATTTATACGAAACAATGGAAAGATCAATATAGCAACAAATTCGATAAATTGGAGAATTCGGAACCATGAATTCATACTTCTTACAGATGCATTACCTTGAAGAACTGTGGTACATCCTCCACACTGGTACACAGGAACACCAGATGGCTCCGGAAGAATCAACCGACATTTAGGACATCTAACGAATCGAATCTTGACAGATGATCTGGTCTCCATTTTTGTTTTCCAGATATGTTGATTGATGTAATCAGTCAGTCAAGCTAAGTTTGAGCTTTCACTATTAACTGCCTGCAAGCAAAACCAATTAGAACAGATTAGGCATGTATCCGAATTTGAAAATCGAAAGACTACTATTTTAAGAAACAGAATCAGATTACATAGCATCAATTGATATTATCAGTTGAGGAAGTTTTTGTTTTGCCATTTATGTTCAAAGTAGACGAAAATGACAACAACCCATTAATTGAAATGAATTTCCATTTTTAGGAGAACAATTTCAACCCCATTAATTGAAATGAATTTCCTTTTTTAGGAGAACAATTTCAATATCAAATCAAGAATAGAAACAAGAGGAGTTTATGTTGAAATTATGTCTAGGACCAATCTCAGATCCATCAGAACAAGTTTATGATATAGAAACATCAAACATCACAAATCAAGCATATAAAATCTCAAATTCATAAATTATCAAGCCAATAAAATGAATAAAAATAAAATAAAATAAAGAACCAGTCATGACTCATGAGTCAACCTTACATGTAGACATACACAGAGAGAAACACAAGCTTTTTAAGAAGCAAAATTCAGAGAAAAATGAGAACTTGAATGGAATTTTGAGCAGATGTACATGAAGAACCACACAAAAACCAAACAGGGTTGTGAACAGATCAGATCAAAAATTAGACAACATAGTAGTCACAAACACATACCTTGAACAGCAACAATAACAGGATCCAGAGAAATCAATATGGTTTTATTTATTTATTTATTTATTTAATAAGTGATGCTTTTTGACTAGTTGAAACACAGAAATGGAAACAAGCGTAAAGTTTTAAAGAATATAAAAAAAAAAAAACGAACCTTGTCAGAGAAAAAAGAAGAAGAAGGTGATGATAAAAAAGAGAAAAAGACAGAGAACCCAGAACCCACTTTTTGGAAATGTATAAATGAGACAGAACACGTGAAAGTCTTTCTCTTTGACAGTTCTTTGTTGTGTGTCTTGTTGTCTTTCGTGTTGAAGAAGGTTCTTTTTTCTTACTGATTGATAGAACACCACCAATGAATTCCAACACAAGAAAACAACTTCTCGTTATCGTTGTTGTTTTTGTTGATGGTGCTGGCGGCGTTGTTGTTGTGGAAGTTTTGTTTTGTTTTGTTTTTTTCCTCTTTTTCGTGTTGGGTTTTGTGGAAGTAGATAGAGGGTGGTGGTGGTGTGGTGGAGAGGAGAGGAGAGGAGAGGAGAGAGAAACGTTGACGTCGATGCCGATGCTATTTAATACAGAGCTCTACTTACTCAGAAGGGTATTCATTGCATTGGCTAATAAAGTCTTCTCAAACCAGAACCCAATCCGGAACACTTTCGGACTGAATGATAGTTCTTACCAGAGGTTAATAAGTATTCTGGAATCGGAACTGGAATATTTTCGGATCGAATGAGAGTTCTTACCGAAGGCTAGTAAGTATTCTAGAACCAAAACCGGAACATTTTCAAGCTGAATGATCAATAAGCTTTCCATCTTTCATAATTTTCAATCAAAATAGATACTTTTATAAAAATTTAAAAATAAAAAATAAAAAAACAATTATTTTAGTAAAAACATCTAATATTGAACGGATCAATATCTAACAGAATTTAGGATTACAAGTATTTACTCTCACGACATTTAGAAAGAAAATGTGCTCAACTAGTCAACTTGATATTACTAGTTTTACTATGGAGGTGTATATGTTTGGCCACTAATATCAAATGTTGAGGTATGAATTTCAATCATATCATTTAGGGTAATATTAGTGGTCGAAATATATATTTCCAAATATAAAATGTCCTATACACTAAGACTGCTATGATGATGATGATGATGATATGTCATCCTACGTGTTCATTCTTGTTTTACCTTTCTTTGATTATTTTTGTTAATAAAATAATTTTAAAAGTTGAAATTATGTTTACTTTTTTTTAACTTACAAGTTACAACAAGTTACAAGGTTGATTTTTTTTATTTTTTTTTTCCACTTAAGGGTGTTCAATGTTTTCTTGCTTTTTACTCTTGTGTTTACCTACAAAATGATTCAATTATTCTTTTCTTTGGAATAATTTCATAACATTAATATTAGATAATCCAAAATTTTAACCCAAATTACAACCTAAATGATGTGGCAAGTGGTTTTTTTATTAACCACACCATCTCATATTATGTGGTGATGACAACACGCTTACCACGTCATTTAGGTTAATTATTTAGGTTGTATAGTATTACTCATTTCATAATAATAAAATAAAGAGACCGATTTTAAAATCTATAATTTTTATAAACTTAAAATGTAACTTTGAAAAGACAAAAGTCAAATTTGTATATTTATAATATTACATGTCAATTTAGATAATGTTGAATTTTTTTTATTTATTTATTTTTTTTTGAATTTATAACAACTGCTCCCACAATTGGGGAGAGGGCACCCACACTTGGGATTAATGGCTAAGGAGGGACAATTAATATTTGTAAATATATACACGCACCCAGGCGTTGAACCGTGGTGGTTGGGGCTCACAAGGGAGGGACCAACCACATTGGCAAGAGGCCTTGTGTATTAGATAATGTTGAATTGTTCATAAAAGATTATACCATTTGTGGGCTCAATAAAAATATATATTTTTATTTTATTTCTTAATAAATATGACTGAATTTTCATGCAAATTGAACTATCTTAATCTATACAAATACTTTTTCATTACTGAATAAATTACACACAAAATTGTTAATAATATCAATTTATTAAATAGATTATTATATACGTATGGTCACTTGCCATGGTGGTGGGCCTTCCCAAGGGAACTACCCACCACCAAGTTTTAAGACTTGATGTATGCACAATATGTGCAAATTTTCCCACCAAAAAAAGTGTAAGTGTTGTCCCACTATATGTAGGTGCTCTCTCCTCTTGTGAGAGTAGCAATTCAGGCTGAACTTGTAGAATCTAAATCTCACCGGTCCCGACAGTTGTTGTTGTAATAAAAAATTTAAAAAATAGATTATTATACTCAATTTAAATCAATCAATTTTTTTGTAATTATGAAATTTCCTCGATACTCTTGTCTTGACTCTTGACACGTTAGCCGTTGAGTCAGTCAACTGTGAGAAAAGTCGTTGGCGTTGACAAGTGAGGAAACGTGGCGCGCTCTCATCAACACGACACACAAAGTCTGAGCTGGTGAAGCATCGTGGGGTCCACATGTTTCCCTTACTTTTCACGACCGTTGCTGGCGTTCGAATAGAAGAGCCATTTGGAATACACCACCGGTGTCACTGACGTGCTTCGCTGGAATCACTTGACTCGAAGAGGGAAGGGTAAATTTGTCATTTCGATTGATTAGTTTTGCTTTCTTTCTTTTTTCAGTCAAAAAAACGACTTGACTTGCCGTTTTTTGGGGAATTGTAATCCACTACTTTTTTTTTTTTTTTTTTTTTTTTATTAAGGAAACAACCAAAACGACAATTACCCTTGTAAATTTCTAATCCACTACTAATTGAGTAATTGCATCATTATTTAAAGCATATTTCATAACATATTAATAAATTTGGTATGATTAAACATTAAAATAACCTCTCTTTTTTTAAACCATTATTATAAACCTTAAAATAATACATTTGGGGAACAAAGTTTCTTTAAATATCCAGCAACATTCAAGTATTTTTCTTCGTCATTAAGTATATAAACTTGTCAAGAAAGCAATTTTGAATTTGAAGTCAATCATAGAAAGGAACTAAAGATGGAACAACAAAAGGGTTTCAAAGAATTCATGAAACTGAATTTCCCAGCAACCATCATGAAGAAGAAAAAAGTCAAGCATGACGCGTGAAGAATAGATAGCAATAATGTCATAGCATCATCATCATCACCACTACAGCATTGTAAGAGAAAGCCACAAATATATAGAAATGTTAATGTCTTATTATCCTGACGATCACAAAAATTGTTCTATTTCGATCACATTGTAGATACTCGAATCGATCGAGTAAATTGGTAATTTGGTAACTCCCTGTGTTCATATTCCAAATTGACTTCCTGTTCTAAGGGAGAAATTGGTAAGCTTTGAATGGACTTTCAACAGAGTGGCTTAAAAGTCCAGTCATAGCAATCACTCAGATTAAGTCAAGGCTCAATTTTTGTTTAAAAACCTGACCTATACTATAAAAGCCTAGAGGTGTCGATCGGATCAGATCATACCGGTCCTCTCTGAAAAAAGTATGGATTTTTACATATTCGAAATTGGTTCAGACATAAATAGTAATCAAACAGGACCCCTACATTTTTCAAAGGGTCCGAATCCTAAAATATTGTCCTAAATTTGACACCCGTAATCTGTCTAATCGGAAGTAATATAAAAGTAAAGCAATACACTTGCATGCACAGCTAATTTTTGAGCTTCAGCTGAATATAACCTTGTCCAAACTTGTCCAATCTAAAACTACAAATATTATCAAACTCATTCTCAACACAGTACAATTAAATATTTCATATAACTTGATCGCAAAATGCTGACTACTACTGAATCTTCTCAACACAAAACAAACACGAAAAAACAATTGACATATTTGAAGTTTTAACAACATAAAACACTTGAAAGGAATAGAGGTATGAGCTTTTGAACTTACAAGATGGATACTAGAAAAGAAAGCTTAGGCAGCCATGATGACTGTATGCCGCTTGATCCCAAGAAATGCTTCACGAAGTTCTTTATATCCGCTCCTGTAATGCTCCAGTGAGAAGCAAAGTTGCCGGATGGCTTCTCTCTTCTCTTCAGCCCTGTCTGAGATGATGATTCTCTGCCTATCAACCTCTTTCTCCAGCTCCGTTACTCTCACTCTTAATTCATCTGCTAGCTTATGGGAAGTTTCGGAACCAGAAATGAGATCAGTATGTTCCATATGTAACCTCTGCATATGCTCTTCCATTTGTCTAATACGATCATCACGGGAACTTGCCTCTGCCATGAGTGTGTTTACCTTTGCAGTAACCTCGTCTTTCTCTGCCATAAGCATGTCATGTTTCAATTTAAGCATGTCGAGGTCTTTGCTCAAAGCTTCAACATGGTTACCCTTCTCAGTAACTCCTTCCATCAATTGAGTGATCTCATCTTGCATATCCCTTTCTCGGCGATCATAGAAATCTACGGTCTCCATATTCTCAGCTTCACTCTTCCATAATTTTTCCTCCAAAGATTTGCATAGTAATTCCTGCTCTTTGAGCCTTTCATCTCCCAGGGCCTGTTTCTCTAACAAGCTAGAGATTTCAGACTGCAACTGTGCAATTTCCAAAGTAAAGTTCTCATGTGCATCGCTCAATGCAAATTTCAATTCATGGATCTTGTCATCACAGACAGATAGATCTCTTTCATGCTTTACAATCCTCTCTTGTGACTCCAAAACCTTCCTTCTCTCTGAGTCAAGCTTGGCATTCAACATGGCTACATCTTCCTGTGCCAATTTAAGTTGGCCTTGCACTAGACGAGTTCCCTCAGAAATTTCATTCACAAGTTCATTCTTTAATCGTTCAATCTCTTCATCGAAACCCCCAAGCCTTTCTCTAGTTAATTCAAGCTCCCTCAACAACCTTTCAATTTCAAAGTCAGATTCTGAAACATGAGTTTCCAATTCAGTTATTTGCTTCTGCAATTGAAATACTTGTCTTCTCTCTGATTCAAGATCAGCTTCCTTCATTTTCATATCTCTCTGTGCTGATTGAATCTGAGTGTGAAGTTCACTCTTCAACCTGGCAGCCTCTTCTTCTGAAAGCTGGAGTCTTAGGTTTGAAACCCTTAACTTTTCCTCATACTCGATAATTCTTCCGAGTAACTCTTCATAACTTCCATTTTCTCTTCCCTCCAACAAACTATCTGCATTGTCATCTTCAGCCTCCTGGATCTTTTTCTTCAAGCTTGAAAACTCAGTGAACCCCTCGCCATCAATGGTTATTGGTATGCCTGAATAATTGGAGGAGTTAAAAGATTCAGATTCAGAGTCCAATGATGATGATGAAGAAGATAGTTCAGTCCCTTCCTTCAAGGAAAAATCAGAGCTACCACGGCCAGAGCTGGGAGAAGCAGCCTGACGGCTAGACTTGTGAATACCTAGCTTTTGATCAGGAGTAAGCAGTGGAGAGCCTTGGTCAGAGCCGGATGGAATACCCTTTTGTAATTCTCCTGTCAAATGATCGTAGCGATCAGCAAGTGATCAATACAAGTGATAAAATTCTTCAACAGGAGGAACCAAATCTTGCTTATGCATTGCTTCTTTGACAAAAATTAACCATATTATATTAGTTTCAGCATTTGCTTGTTGACATTGTGGCCCATTTCTGTGAATATTCTTCATTATTTACTTTCTTTTGACATATTTTAAAATGAAATACATATAGTTGAAATCTATTGAGAAACTAAAAATAGCTACAAGAGAAACAGAAAGATCATGATACTAACAGAAAAATGCTCAGTCTAATGCACACAAAGCCTTTCATTGGGGAGATAAAAAAAAGACTTGAAAACATGCTGTAAACCAACAAACAAAGCGAGTAGCAGAAATCAAACAAGGAGTATGGAGAGAAATGCTTACCCCCAAGATCTTCCGCCAGCCACTCAGAATTTTCAGGACTAATGTGACCATTTGACCTACTTGATTTTGACTCTTTTAATTCTGTCCTCTCCATATTGGTCTCCATCTAACTTCAAATAGTCATACAACAACACTATATAAGACCTTATTTCATGAAAACATCTATATAGTACAAGCACCCATCACAAACGAGAACCATCCAAAAGACTATTATCAAAACCTCGGTTACACTGATAAGAACGAAAAATAGAAAAAGATAACAAATCCCAAAGAACAAATGGAAATGTGGATCCAAAAGAAGGCTGGTATCCACATACAATCTGTCATTTCAGCAAAATTCAAAACAAGTAACAGAAAAGCTATTGAATAAACAATCAAGAAAAGTTGAATTCAGGTGTACTTAACATTCAGGTGTCATTAAACAAACATGCAACATCTAATCAAAAATCTGAACACTGCGATTATTAAGTAAATGACTTAGGCTGGATATGGTAGCATAGAATTTAATCTGAAGAAAAAAAAAATCGACGGAATCATGAATCATTTCTGCTTCAGAAAATTTCAATATCAATACATCCAAATATCTTGCAAGAACTGGAACAAATCTAACATGTATATATACAAGAACAATAATCTAAAATTCGAAAATAACAATTATTGTGAAATAAAGACTATAAATAACAGCATACAAAAAGATTTCTCGTGCACAAAAAAGTAAAAATTAAAAACAGCTTAAAACAAGCAGATCAAGAGCTGATAAAGAAATAATCCATCAATTATCAACCTAAATTCTCTTCAAACCAAACGGATCACAAACTCACAACAAACAAACAAACAAACAAAAACCCTAGAAAAAACGAACTTCCACAACAAACATATGAAAAAAAAAAAAAAAAAAAAAAAAAAAAAAAAAATCGTTAATTCGAAACTTGATTGAGTCACTCACCTTTTGCTTCGGCGATGCGGTGGAGAACCTGAAATCAGTGCAAAAATCAAAGAAATCAAAAACCAAAAAATTAACTAAAATATGCGAAAATGAGAATAAAAGGTTCGATAAGAACCGAGAAGCGTCGATAAAAGATATTCGATTAGAGACAAGAAGAAAAAGCTGAGAGAGGGAACATAAAAGTCACCGAATTTTCGATAATTGGAGAGAGTAAGTGAGAGAGTCTTCGAGCAGTGTGTCGCTGTATTTGGGGCACTATGTTTGTTGCCGCCCTTTGTAATCGGAATTTCATTCTTTTGTGGTGTGAAAAGTCGAAACTGCCCTCCATTTCAATTTTCAAATTTTTTTGTCACAGTTCTATTTCCCTCTTCTTTTTCTTTTTATTATTTCAAGTTTTCAACTACCATTCTACAAATTTCTAGATTTTTTTTTAATTTTTTTTTTGTTGGTGTGGTGGTCAATGGACCTACTCATTTTTATACTTATTTGATAATATAATTTCGTGATTGATGATTGGATCGGATTATATCCTAAATTCTAAAATCCAATGAATCTGATAAGATCTTGAATTTCCATATTAAAATTAGTCAAATCCGTTGAATTATTGTAATATTTCAAAAAAAAAAACTATTAATTTGTTAATTTTATTTAAAATATCGTATGAATTATTTATTGACTTTGTTAATTTTTGGAATTTTTTAACAAATTAAATGTTAAGAATTGCTTCATATGAAGCTGGTCCATTAGATTTAATCGAATTGGATCTAATTGTAATTGGATCGGATCAGATCTTGAATCATAGAAAATCCAATGGATTCGGTCTGCCGCACACCCCTACACATTTACACAATTTAGATTGTGGATTCGACTCGTGTCTCCTTCTCCCGAATTCTGAATTATTTGTAATTATTAAAAAAAAAAAATCAATTTTACTTCAAATACAAATCTAAGCAATATTGTACACTAAAGACAAAAGTGGTTCGATACTTACCAAATTTTATATATATATATGATTCGTAATGCATTGTTTTTAAGTCTAAAAATATGACTTTATGTTACAAATTACGAAAAATATTTGGTCTTAGATTTGTTGATTAAAGGGTTTTTTTGGTAACTTAATCATTCCAAAGTGGGCCCGAGCAACGGCCCACATAAAAAACTTTCCACTCCACCACTATATCTTATGGCGGGAAACTTTCCAAGTTTAAAAATAGCTCCAATTTTATCCTTGTATAGTTGTATTTGCCTAATTGGTGGTCCACCAATATTTTTTAAAATAAATATTCTTTTTTCTATGTTTGAAAATTGAATGTTTGGTTGGTGAGATTTCATTGTCCAATTTCCATCATAAATCTCAATGTGACTAGTTGTTATATACTATATAGTAGGACAATTCAAAAGTCCAAGCACATTAGCACAAGCAATGTGTAACGTTTATCTTCTTATAAGCTCTTGAAACTTTGGGCCTCAATTATATACTATACTTCAATTTGGTGGGTTTAGATTTTAGTTGCCCACTTTTATATAGGTTTTTTTTTTTTTTTATACTATCCCGTTAGAAGATTTGTCTCTATGTTAGGGTAATTTGATTAAACGTAAAATTTGTAGAGTTTAAACATGAGCTGAATACGTGGAGTTATACATTGATTCGTGTAGTTGAGTAAAAGCTATATAATTTAAAGTGAATGTTGTAAAAACATGATTGATTTCTCTCGAGGACAATTTGATATTAGTTCATCAACTATCGATGGTTGGATTCAGTTATTTCTATTTAATCAACAATGCCTTGCAAACTTTACCATGTTTTTGAAAATGTAAATACGATTCTTATGATAAAATTTATGAACAATTCTCTTTTTATTGAAAAATAAATTGTTAATTTGGAAACCAACAAAATTGATTAAGTTGATTATATAAGGAATTGATTAAAATATAGAGGTAATTACCCTGGTGGCCATCAACTTTTACCACTACTATCAAAATGGCCACCAAATTAAGAAATTGATGGAAAATGGTCATTTTTGGCAAACATTGTTACACTAATAGCCATTATATCAAGTTCCATCCAATTCCATCCAATAAATGACATTTTGGTAAATAAGGGGATAACATTAATTTATTTTAGATGTTTTTTGTAAATCAATTTTTTCTTTTGTTTTTTGAAACAAAGAATTATATTTGGTGTGTATATACGTATAGCATATTTTAAACATATATATGTATGTATGTGTGTGTGTGTGTGTGTGTGTATTTCTTTTTTGAGAAGAAATATATTTGAGATAAGTTGAAAAGAAATATATATATCTAAATATATATATATATATATATATATATATATTCTTTTTAAAGAAGATTAAGGCTATAAAATCAAAAAATTATAAAAAACATAATTGAGATAACTTGAAAAGATATATATATATTCTTTTTTGAAAAGATTAAGGTTACAAAATCTAAAAATTCTAAAAAATATATTTGAGATAAGTTGAAAAGAAATATATATGTATATATATATATATATATGTTTGAGATATGTTATATGTATATGTACACACTAAATATAATTATTTGTTTTAAAAAACAAAAGAAAAAATTGATTTCCAAAAAATATCTAAAATAAATTAAGAGCAAATTGCAGCCAACCTCCCTGAGGTTTGGCATTTGACAACAAAAAACAACTTTATCATTAATTGACAACGACCTCCCCTATCATTAGTCAAAGCTAGTCAAGTTTAACCGTTGACCGGATTTAACCGCTACAAATACCTAAATGCCCATGAATAAAAAAAAAATCTGATTTTAAAAATATATAAATATATGAAAATAAATTTGGATATCCACTGTAAAAAAAATTAAAAATTAAAAATATAAAAAAATATATAAAAAAAAACGAGGAGACATAGGTCGTATCTCTATATTTTTCTTCAAATTCTAAATTCTAAAAAATTAATAATCTGGATCATCAAAATCCAATCCAAAAACATTTTCTACAAATAATTTTTTCTTCTTCCATATGGACTCCCAGATTTTTCTTCATATTCAAGTTTCTTAGATTTTTCAAAACTAAAAAATAAAAAAAATAAAAATAAAAAAAACTTAGCTCATCTAAATCTAATCTAACAACATTTTCTTTTTCCGTTGATGCATTTCTAGATTTTTCTTCAGTTAGATTTTTCAAAAATAATAATAAAAAATGTGGCCAAGATGAATGGTGAAGATTTAAAGCTTTTAAATCTATTTTTTTAATAAATAAAAAAGGCTTGAAAGGATGAAAATACCCTTATCTCTGTTAAGTTTGACTAATTTTGACTAATGGCAGGGGAGGTTATCGTCAATTAAGCATAAAGTTGTTTTTTATTGTCAAAGACTAAACCTCAAGGAGGCTGGCTGTAATTTGCTCATAAATTAATGTCATCCTCATATTTATCAAAATGCCACTTATTGGATGGAATTGGATGGAATGACTATTAGTGTAACAATATTTGTCAAAAATTGTCATTTTCCATCTAGTTGCTATTTTGATAGTTGTGGCATAAGTTGATGGCCACCGGGGTAATTATCCCTAAAATATATATAATTTTCGAGATAATAGAAATATAATGTCAAGTGCTATCCACATAACTAATAACAAGGAAAAAGCACTTCCTACCAAATTTGTGAATTTGAGAAGCGAAAATGCTAAACTCACTCGATAACCAACACTTATCTTTTAATTTTAACTTAATTACAAAATTATAATTAATGATTTCGCATTCATTTTCATTTAACTACGAAGATATCACTCAAGTGTATATGGATCCACTTGAGAATTGGCGACTAGTACACTCATTGGTTGGGACCAAAGAGTTTACCAAGTACTCTTTTAGAGATAAACTTAATTTGGACTCACAAAACCAAAAACTCCTCATGTTAATTAGCAAATAATTCAATTCAACTCAGTTAATTAATTATGTAAAATATGTTCAAGTTTTTTGGGAAGCAAAAGCGAAAGTAAAAAAATTTATACATGGGAAGTGGTGGGGAAGCAAAAGTAGTGTCAAGCATTTGCGGAGACAACCAAACGTGTCCTAAGTCCTAACCACTTCTTATCTAATTGGAAGACACTTAGACATTTGGGGCCTTTGGGGGCTCTACAAGATCACAACACAATCCTTTTGTGTTAACATCTTTTTTTTAGTTCACAAAAAGATAGACATTTGTAGCTTTTTTCTCATGCAACTTGCTAGATAAATGTTCTCATTTACCAATACAATTTTTTCTTTTTCTTTTACCTTTTTCAATCAATCGATGGATTATGATGTGTATGTGTGTGTGAGAGAGTATTTGTAATTTTGATATTGAAAATTTATTTTATTAAGCAATCTAATAGTAAATTTTAAGTGATCGATGCTTTTGGTGTCCAAGTATAGTCAAAAGAGTTTCAAAAACAAAACATGTTTAGTTAAAAGAAAGAAAAAAAAAAGGAACTGAATTTGTGTATTATTCGTTAAGATTATGTATAGAAACTCGTATAATATTTTAATGTTTGGAGAGTTAAGGTGTAAATTTATTTTTTTACATCTATCGAGTAATGAAAACACAATATGAATACTTATATTGTGTTCTATTTTTGTGGGAATTCGTTTTCAAATTACAAATCAAATGAACCCTAGTTAAAAATTTCATACGTAAAAAGCAATCACGAGGATAATCCACCTTTTTGGGATATTGATATTGTGATTGATAGATACATGAAAGATAAGATTAATAAAGCTAAGAATGCCCTACACTTTTTCATGATAAAAAATATTAAATACTTTTTGATTCTCCTCTTAATTACAACTATGAAATCAAACAATTAAGCAACTAACTCCACACAATTGATTATCATGTAAACAATTAAGATTATATTTTTTGCATCTTCAGAAAAATGGCAATGTTATTTTATAAGATAATTAATTAGAAGAAATGGGCATGATAGATTATTAGATTATGATCAATCCTGTATAAAGTGTTGACTTTGGGTAGATTTAAATAATATAATGTCATTAGAATTTGGTTAAAATATGTGCAAATTAAGGTTACCCTTCTTTTAGTTCTTACAAGGTACAAGAATATAGGAGACTATTGATTTTAATATTGGAATAAAAAGTTGTGGTAAAAAAATTACCTACTTTTTGTCAATGATTAGACCAATGATTTATTTTTCACAAGTTGATTGGATGTGTAATTTCAAACAATAATGCTAGAGAACCCAAAAAAATAACCCAAATTTTGGACCCAAACCTATGTGGCAACATCACACACAATATGGGTCCACGTCACTCTTCCCAAAGATCCCATGTGATGTTGCCACATAGGTTTGGGTCAATTTTTTGGGTCCTCTAGCATTACTCAATTTCAAATGATTGACACTTTTGCCGTTTGATATTCTTGAGAGAAGAGAAAGGAAGAGATTGAATTATTATATGTTAATTTAATTTGTATTTTTTTTTTTTTTTGAAAAATATGTTAATTTAATTTGTAGGGTAAGGTTTATATAGCTATTCCATAGGATATGAATAGTAAATAGTTAATGGGTGTTCAAGAGGGAGAATATTTTTTTGTGAAAAAAAAAAAAAAAAAATTGTTTGGACTTTTAAGGACGGACTGATTGGGGATTAGAGACAAGATTGTAATTACAAGATTTCCATACATTTTTTTTTTATTTATATGTCACTCTTTAATATTACAAAGTTCATACCACACGGAGAAACGTACAGACATTTTACACCTGATAATTATCCGCATAAAAAATTACTAATATTATTAGCTAATTAATTTTTCCCACTATATTTATTTAGACTAGTTAGACAGTGGTATCTCTTGAGAGAAAATATGTGTAGCCAAATTTCCCACTTTGTTGGATTATAGTGCTTGTCAATTTCTTAATCAGAACAAACATTTTCATAGTTGGAATCTTTAGTTTTCACATAGTTCATCATCATCACAGAAGAATCAAAATCTTTTTAGCTTTCAGCTCACATCTCACGGTCTCAATTATATCACTTCTCTATTCTTTTTGTATATGATTATTTTGAGCCGGATTTGAGACCAGACTAAAATACAAGTAGAAGCAGACAAGTTTGGTTCTCCATCAATAATTATTTTTATTTACTGTGTTATTTTTCGGGTACCGACTAATTCAACCGCTGAGATCGTGTATAAATTTTGGGTTCTTATCATTCATTCATCAAAGTTTGACGGGTTTGGTATGCGATATGCATCCGGTCGGAAGTAAATCATATATAGGGTGACTTGCGATTTCAAAGAGTTGGTTTATCCATTTCTCAAGTTAATTAGGATTTTAGGAAGCAACCAAACCCTCAATAGTTGACAACTTTATGATCATTTCTTTAAAATATATATAAGTTGATAAATTAAAAAACACGTTTGATAATGAAGAATCATGTCTCTAATACTAACCAGTTCAACTGGTAAGATTTCTTATCGTCGTGTAGAAATTTTTGTTCATATTACTCGTGTATTAATATTTGGTGGGTTTGATTTGCCTTTTTTTTTTTTTTTTTTTTTCTCTTGATGGAATTAAAATCATAGAGATGGTTTGACCATTTCAAAGAGTTGGGTTCTCCATTTCTCAAGTTAATTAGGAAGTATAAAAACTCTAAACTAATGGTTGACAACTCTATGGTCATTTCTTTAAGAAATATATAAGTTGATAAATTAAAAAACGCGTTTGACAATAAAGAATCATGTTTCTAATACTAAGTGTCCGTTTGAAAGAGCCTGTCTACTGGCTCAAAGAGCATTTTTTAATTAAAAAAGTTTTTTTCAATTTTTTTATTTATATTGTTTGGTTGTCACTCGGTAGAGTCTTTGAATAATTAAATAAGCTATTTTACGTCTACTTGAAGAATCTCAAATTTAAAGCTTTTCCAAGTAGATCTTTTGGAGTTTTTTTTTTTAATAACACTAAAATCTCCAATATAACCCTATAATTTAATATTTGCTATAGTATTTTGGTAATTCTATCATTAAAAAAGTTTTTTTTTAATTGATAACCAAACTACCAACGACTTTCATTTAAAAGCTCTTCCTCTAAAATATCTATTTCTAAAATATCTATTTGAGCAGCTCTTCCAAACGTACTCTAATTAGTTCAACTGGTAAGATTTCTTATCGTGTCGTGTAGAAATTTTGGTTCATATTACTCATATATCAATGTTTGACTGGAATTTGCATTTTTTTTTTTCGGTGGAATTAAAATCATAGAGATGATTATTTTAATTCCACCAAAATATAAGTAGAAGCAAACAAGTTCGTTTCTCTGTCAATAATTATTTTTCTTTACTGTGTTATTTTTCGGGTACCGACTAATTCAACCGTTGAGATCGTGTATAAATTTCGGGTTCTTATCATTCACACATCAAAGTTTGACAGGTTTGGTATGCGATATGCATCCGGTTGGAAGTAAATCATATATAGAGGTGACTTGCGATTTCAAAGAGTTGGTTTATCCATTTCTCAAGTGTTTTTTTTTTATAATTACAACAACAACTGCCGGGACCTGGCGAGATTAATTAGACTTTATAAGCACAACCCAGAATACTACTCTCACTATTGGGGAGAGGGTACAAATGGATTACAACTCTCACAACGGATAGAGGGTTGCTCCCAATAGAACCGGGAGAGAGCACCCACACTTGGGATTTAATAGCCAAGGTGGGACAATTTATATACATACCAAGACAAGGCTTGAACCTTGGTGGTAGAGCATCCCTTGGAAACTCCAACACCAAGGCAAGGGGCCATTGGTATCCATTTATCAAGTTAATTAGGATTTAGGAAGCAACCAAACCCTCAATAGTTGACAACTTTATGATAATTTCCTTAAAAAATATATAAGTTGATAAATTAAAAAATACGTTTGATAATGAAGCATCATGTTTCTAATACTAACCAGTTCAACTGGCAAGATTTCTTGTCGTCATGTAGAAGTTTTTGTTCATATTACTCGTGTATCAATGTTTGGTGGGTTTGATTTGCATTTTTTTTTTTCCGATGGAATTAAAATCATAGAGATGGTTTGACCATTTCAAAGAGTTGGGTTCTCCATTTCTCAAGCTAATTAGGAAGTATAAAAACTCTAAATCAATGGTTGACAACTCTATGATCATTTCTTTAAGAAATATACAAGTTGATAAATTAAAAAACGCGTTTGACAATAAAGAATCATGTTTTTAATACTAACAAGTTCAACTAGTAAGATTTCTTATCATAGCGTGTAGAAATTTTGGTTCATATTACTCATAATCAATGTTTTTTTTTTGGGTGGAATTAAAATCATAGAGATGGTTTTGACCATTTCAAAGAGTTGATATATTTCTCCATTTCTCTAGATAATTAGGAAGTATCCAAACTTTAAATTAATGGTTGACAACTCTATGATCATTACATTGAAAAATATTATAAATGAATTACTATATACATAGTGTGTGTTGTGTGTAAAACAAAATTCAATAGTAGTATTTTGCTAAAAGTCTTCCCATGTGAAAACTGCATCTCACCTAAAGTCTTCTCTCCACCACTATGAATTAATGGGTTGCACGAATTCTACTTTTTTCTGTCAGTGTATTTCTTACACAACCCAAAATAAAATAATCGAGTAAGTACGTATAAAACCTAAAAGTTGGAGGATCAATCATTCGGGTTAGAAAAATAATCACATTATAATACTAATTGTTTGTACTATTGTCCAACACTCCAACTAATGAGTAACCATCATAGTTTTTAATTGGATGGATGCAATTTGTTAATTTTTGAAAGACTAAACACACTCAAGAATACTTTTCTTAAGTCTCCCGGTGTAGCTCAGCTGATGACAAAAAACTTAAAAAAAATACCTAATTTAAATAGACGGATAGATAGTGTAAAAATATATATATATATATATATCGATGGTTGGAAAGTGAGAGGAACAACAAGATAAGATTGTGACTCCAATCCCCAATCCCCACATGATTTTCGCTATTAAATTTTCTAGAAATTATCATTTCAGGACCATTTTTTGAAAGTCTAAACAAACCGAAGAAGACTTCTCTCGGCAAGTGTTAGGAAAGAGGAATCGCAAGATTAAATTGTGAATTCACCTAATTACTATCTTTGTTTTCACAATTTTATCCGGTTGTTCCTCTCGTTTTCTAACAGTTGTCGAAAGAAGTCATCTTGAACGCGTTTAGCAATTTAAGAAAAAATTAACATTGGGTATATGCTACAGCGATAGGATGGTCCTGAAATGATAATTTCTAGAGAATTTAATAGTGAAAACAATGTGGGGATTGGAGATTGGGTAGCTGGCATTTACTTGTACAGTTGTACATTTACACTTATCTGTAAAGCTATACTGGGTTCACTTTCCAAGAAAAAAGTTTTTTCACTCTCCTATGTGTGAAAAATTGTATCTGCTGTACTGTTTTCTCCCTTTTTGCATATATCCAATCCATCTATGTAGTTTTTCACATTTCAGTGCATAAAAAACATGACTCTATCATCGTTTGATAATCAGTAATCACCCACTTGTAGGCTTGCCTTTTCGATCCAATCTTTTCAAAAAAAAAAAAAAAGAAAAAAAGAAAAAGTCCGAATATATGGTATATTGCTGAGTGGTACACTCGACCACTGAAGTAGTGAGCATACGATAAGAAAACAAAAGAGGGTGCACATGTATCGCATTTGACATGGCTTATGTCATAAATTGAGTGTTGTGGTTGTTGGAAAATTCTAACATGTGGGGCCACACATGTAAATATTAAATGTGTTGTGCTATCTTTTGGTTAAGTCTAAATTAAAGTGATCTAATTAAGATTTAAAGTTTTAAAGCTTAAGGGTATAATTGTCATGGAATTAATGTGTAGATACCGGAGTGCTATAACTAATTTAATGAAGGGCCAAATTAGAAATAGCAAAACCTATAATAATCTCATTATTATATATTAGGGTTATGGTCCCTAAATTACACGATAACTTTTGACTTGCCTGTATCCCCATCAACAGAACAAGAGAGTACACTTTAGGGTTTACAAGGATCGTGATAATTTGGAAGATCACAACTCGCTCACCAACCTCCGGCAATGGATTCAGGTACGCTTCCGCATTATCTTATCTCCCTTTTCTCTTGAATTGATATGGGTTAGTAATATGTATTTAGGGTTTGATTAATTATGATATATAAACATGTTTAGGTTGAGATTCGGATTAATTTTGTGCCAATGCATGTTGATTAGGCATTAATCAAACTACTTACACTGGTGTGTCATTCAGCGATACAAGTGATGTATCGGAGATTTTTTTTTCTCTTAAAATGGTTAAACCGAGGAAATTTTAAGTTGTACTTGAAAATTGACAAGTCCTTATAGTATGCAGATGCAGTCCCCATTTTTTAACCTTATGCCTACACTGTATGCAACATCTTTGACTATATTTATTGTTTCTGTCGTCTGTCTACATTGCATCAAAGTATGAAAAATAAAAGAAGTGTGGTGTCAATATGATATTTTGCAATCGATGAAGTTCCTTAGAAAATTTTCAAATCATCAAAAGAAAAATTCGTCAAATTTGTGTTGTGGTGCCATTTTTGTCAAGTGTGAGGAATATATATATATATAGTTTTTTTTATTATCAGTTCGAACTGATATAAAATATATCAATTTCTTATATGTGGGTCATTGGATTTAAATGCTTTGACTTGGCTGTATGCACTTGTCGAAGCATCTTTTAAATCCAATGGCTCATATGCAAGGAACTGATATCAGTTCGAATTGACAATAAAAAAACTATATATATATATATATATATATATATATATATATTCTTAAAAAATTTATATGTGAACAACCAAAAAAAATTAAGGATAAAACAAGATTAATGTCGGCCTGCAATATATGAATAAACAAACAAAATATTAGTGCCTTAAAATAAGCAGATAAATTTAAAATAGCTGACAATTGAAAGATTAAATTCATTTTTATTTTATTTGATGAAAAGCAATACAAAATTTCTTGCTCCACTGTTCAATGACAAATCTCCATTTCCAAAGATAACTTGTGTATGGTCTGCCTGATCATTATATTATTTATCAGAAAGAATGTCTTGCTTATTACCACAACATACCAAGTCTTGTGTATAAGTGACTTACTTCGGCTACGTGTCTCTCGATTAAACGTAAGCCGAAAATAATATCCGAATACGAATAGTCTTTTGATTTGATTGTAAGCGTCAAAAGAGCCATTATCTCTTCATTTGTAGATAAAATAGTCTTTCAATTTAGTTTTTCATCGTTTGTGGGAATAGCTATCTCCTAATCTATAAGACCCGATATTCAAACTGTATTTAGTGTTGTAGCGTTTGATTTAAGTAGGTACCGATAAACCTCTAACACATAATCGATACCTTCTATGTACAACAAGTAAGATTCAAAAGTCTAATAATGAGAGTGTGTACATACGGCCAAAGATAGGGGTGTACAACGGATCAGATCTATTAGATTTACCACGATTCAATATCCGATCCGATCTAATGGATTTCAAAATTTCGGATCCAATCCGATCTAATTATGTCCTCAAACCCAATGGATCGGATCGGATCCAATAACTATGCAATTAATACACATTATTATGTTTCTATTTATTATATATTTAATTAGATAGTTAATTATTTTATAATTTAATTTTATCTTATTTCCTTTATGAGAACTTTCAAATGATGACTAGAGAAAGCAAAAATGATGATTCCTCAAGACCATATATAACCAAGTTTGTATATATAGTTTTCCAACTCAAGAAACTACTATACTTTCAACTTGCAAGAGATCAAGAGAGAAGCCATTAGAGATGGGAGAGGAGGTTAACATGGCAGCAGCAACAGCAGCAGCAGCAGAAGAAGAAGAAGCAACAGTAGTACCCACCACCACCGCCACCACTGCAACCGCCACCACCACCAAGCAGCCAGTAGTAATTCACTTTGTGTTAGTGCATGGAATAAGTGGAGGAGCTTGGTGCTGGTACAAAATCAAGTGTTTGATGGAAAATTCAGGTTACAAAGTCTCATGTATTGATCTCAAAAGCTCTGGAATTGACACTTCTGATGCCAATTCAATTCTCTCTTTTAATGATTACAATCAACCCCTCTTAGACTTCCTCTCTGCCTTGCCTGAAAACGAACAGGTAATTAATGAAACCATGACATCAAAACATGTTCATATATATATATATATATATATATATATGATCATGATCTCTTATTAATGTTTCTTTGTAGCATTTTTATTGCAGGTGATATTGGTTGGACACAGCGCCGGCGGGTTGAGTGTAACTCAGGCCAGTCACATGTTCGGTAGGAAGAAAATCCGGCTGGCGGTGTACGTGGCGGCCACCATGCTCAAACTTGGGTACTTGACTGATGAAGATTTCAAACATGTAAACAAAATGTTATCCCAATCTCTTGAATGTTAATTTTTTAGTTAGTTAATCAATGAATCCTGTTATCGTGTGTCTGTTTCTGTACGTTTTTATCTGATTTGAAACGTTAAGTGTTTGACAGAGAGACACACGGGAGAGATCATATATGCTATTCATATGATGATCTGTCTCTCTACACACAAAGAATTGGCTGTCAGGCAATATTCATGGTGGCAATACTATTGCCATTTCCCACCAACTAAGCTAATTGTAAATTGACATATATTGACTCCATTGATATCTCATAAATAATTGTGGTAAAAAATATTATAGATGGACTGTCAAACATTTCTTTGTCATCCTACATCACCACCCACCTAACACAGGAGGTGATATTAAATGGATAAATGATCAATAATAGGTAAAACACCCGTATCATATCATTCGTATGCTAGTTTACTAGATGAATTTCTTTTCATATGCATATTTATCTTCAAAATTTGGATATTTCGAGAGTTTTATTAGATAATCGTAACGTCTAAATATGAAAGCATGTATATATTTGTCTTGTAAGGGCTCTTATTTGAAAAGGGTATGGTATGCAATGAATTAGATATCAGTAAAAGTATATCTTTTATTTAGCAATATTTGACTTTTATTCCAAAACATATAGCTAATTGGGAATCAAGATCAAAAGATTCTTACCTGCAAAATTGAAGCTTTTCACATGTAATATACTTTCTGATAGGGCTAGAGGCCATGTGATTCTCTCTGAGGTTTTGTTTTCTTCGAAAATTATCGGGTGGGGACGTACGGATTTTATTAAAGCCAGACAGGTGGATATATTATTCAGATACATCTGTTTAACAGTTGAGATTTGATATCTGAATTTCATTAAAATCCGGACGTCCTTTCAACGGATTATAAACTTTGTACTTTCTAGTTCCCACCGTTTACTCATTCAATTATTCAATCAAAGCATCTGATCTTTATTGGCCAGAGATATGAGCATTTTATCTTGTTTCTCTTTTCCTTGTCAAGTCATGAAATGGTGGTTTTTTTTTTTTTTCCCTTTGTTGTAATAGTTTTCTTTCTTTACAATAATTGTCACATTTTCAGTACACAATTATCTCTCAATCTACCCTACCTTTTTTTTTTTTTGTTCTGATATTGTAAATCATCAATCAGGGTGTGCCTGATTTGTCCGGATTCGGAGACGACGTTTACGAGCTGGGATTCGGGTTGGGATCCGATCAACCTCCGACTAGTGCCATTGTCAAGAAAGAGTACCAACGCAAAATCATCTATCAAATGAGTCCTCAAGAGGTTAGTCTCAATTTTGCGCACCCCTCAATCACATGACACAGTTTGTATTAAGTGATATAGAACTATAGAAGTAACCTAACTAGGTTACCGATAAAGACTTTCACGTAGATTTAACGTATAATATTACCGATTTCGAGTTTTTAACTACATAGACGTAACGTGGATACATATGTTTGATAGTGTCGATGTACTTGGTAGGCCAAACACATTTTGATGAGTCTAGAATAAACCAAGATTTTCTGCTCAGCTTATCTTTATACTTACTTCAATTGATCCGGTGATATTTATAATCAATGACCATGATTTATTTTTATTTTTAAATAAATTAATTAACGGTTTCGGGTTTTGGTCCAGGACTCTACTCTAGCTGCCATGCTTTTGAGGCCCGGCCCGATCCAAGCAATACTATCGGCCCAATTCACAGAAGCAGAAAGCAATGACGACGGAGTTGATAGAGTGCCACGTGTCTACATCAGAACGGTGCACGACCACGTGGTGAAGCCAGAGCAACAGGAGGCGATGATAAAGCGGTGGCCACCAAAAGACGTATACGTTTTGGACAGTGACCACAGCCCGTTTTTTTCTGCGCCGTTTCTTCTCTTTGGCTTGATTGTTAAAGCTGTGGCGTCTGTTGAATGTGACTAGAACTTGGAGGAGGTGGATTAATCGATCATATATATAGGGTGTTGAGTTTTCGGGTTCGGGATCCCGCACGATTCCATTCCGTGCGGAAAAAACGCATGGATACTTCCTAGTGATATCGAATAAATTCAATTGTTTTGATGATTTATTATTGTAATTGAAATATGTTTTCGGGCCAAAATCACCACCTATAATGAGTTCTAAGATTTGGATGAAATGTTAGGTGATGATTTGCCAATTAATATGTAAATCATTTGTTACGTCAATTAAACTAAGAATTGTTTACCCCTTTGCCCCCATGGGCGTAGTTCGGCCGGTAGATAAATAAGCTTGTGGCTTAGATAAATAACTCTCATGTCAGCAGTTTGAATCTTACCGATATCAAAAACTTAAAAAAAATAAAAAAAATTACATAATCTAGATAGGTGTATAAATAAATACTATATAAAAATAAAAATAAAAACTAAGAATTTATTTAATATTGATATAATAAATTTATATTTGATATATGAAATTTACATTAAATATACTAATGACTCGGTATATCTTAGGTAAAAAAAAAAAAAAAAAAAAGTCTTAATGATTTTCAAATGTTTCAAATTTCTCGTTCACAATGAATATTTAATTTAAGAGTCACTTTTAGATGAAGGTTTAATGAAAAAAAAAAAAATGTAACGAGATGGAAATATTATATCATTTGTACATTCAAACATTCAAATAAAATGATATGTATCTGAGAGAATCTTGGATGCAATATGTGGGATACACATGCATCTTCACATAACAAGATCGAAGCAAGGATACGTGGGGTATTCAATTTCATTCTAATTTTTGCCCATTTGGGGTGCAATGTATATAAACAAATAATCTTCAATTAGAGATTCAAGGGATATACAAAATTCATTTAATAAAATTTTATCAAACAATTAAAATTTATCTTAAAAATCTATTTTATTAGTATTTATTCCAAATATGTAGAATTTCACATAAGTCCTACCTTTTGGGTGATTTGTCACCTTTATAAATGTCTTTCCAAATTCATCACTTTAGTCCATACTTTTTTCAAAACCCATCACTTTAGTCAATTTGATCAAATATGTGAGAGTCAACTATTTTAAAACCTGTGAAAGTACATTTTTACTCATATTACTATTTAATTTAGTTAAAATGATTATCTTAGCTTTAAATTAAAATGAAAAACAATAAAATTCTCAATAATAATATCTTGAATAAACATATTAAAAAAAAAGGCTTAAATAAATAATTAAAAAATCCAATAATTTTTTCTTATTTTGTATTTTTTTTTTTTCATAATGAATTTTTATTTAACTAAAATGATTACCTTAACTTTAAATTAAAATGAAAAAAAAAAAAAATTCTCAATAATAAAATCTTAAATAAATAGATTACAATATATATATATATATATATATATATATATATATATATATATATATATATATGAAAAAAAATCATTTAAACCTAAGATAATCATTTTAGCTAAATTAATATCCATTATGACAAAAATACAAAAAAAGAAAAAATTAATGGATTTTATTATTATTATTTATTTAAGATTTTTTTGTAATATATTTATTTAAGATTTTATTATTAAGAATTTTATTATTATTCATTTTAATTTAAAGTTAACATAATCATTTTAGCTAAATTAAATAGTAATATGGGCAAAAGTGTACTTTCACAGGTTTTAAAATAATTGACTCTCACATATTTGATCAAATGGACTAAAGTGATGAGTTTTGAAAAAAGTAAGGACTAAAGTGATGAATTTGGAAAGACATTTATATAGGTGACAAATTACCAAAAATGTAGGACTTATGTGAAATTCTGCCTTCCAAATATTGTCATAATTTTATTCTCTCTCTATATATAGAATAAAAAAACAGAATATCCTCTTTAATAGCTGGAAGTTATAAGGACCAGCCAATGAGAACTAGCCACGTAAGCCAACCCAGAATCCGGCATCAACCAGTAAGTAAAATAAAATAAAATAACTCTTAAAAAAAAAAAAATAATAAAAAATAAAAAAAAATAAAAAGAAATTTTATTTTTTTCTCTCTTCGGGAACGTAAAAAACTCCAATTCTGCGACTCTACGGTTGCTTTTGCAATTCTTTCACAGGTCAGTTTTCTCTTTTTGAACTCTCTCTTCAAACCCTTTTAACGTTTCTCTTCTTCATTGTTAGTATTCCGTTCAAAATCTTCCCTTTGTTGTTGTTGTTGTTGTTGCTGTTGCTGTTGTTTTCGTATCTGTTTTTGTTGTTGTTGTGATTTCGATATGTCAAGGTTTTCTAGGGTTTTGCTTTATTGCCTGTTAAATAAAAAAAAGGATTTGATCTTGCATGTGATTTTGATTGAAATTGCGTTGCTTTGTAGATGTAGATCTAACAGTAGATGAGATTATTCGGAGGATTAGATGAGTTTACTTTACGTCGTCTTTATGTTTTCTTCTGGTGTAGTGTTGGTGTTAGGTTCGATATTTTCAATTATTTAGCTTGAAATCTCTAAAAAGATGAATTTTTGGGGGTGCATTTAGTGTAAGATTGCGTCTGATTAGTTTCGATTGCGGTAAATTATTTAGGGGAGATTTAGTTTTCGCAATTCCCTAGTGAAAATGATTAAAGTTTAATTTTTGGGAGAGGAAATACGGACTCACTGGTCTTGGCATGAGTGTGATTTTGCCCTAATTTAGGAATGCTTTGTGTTTAATTACAGTTTCTATACTTTCTGTATGAATTTTTTGACTTTAGAGTTGCTTTTACGACATGTAGTTAGTCCATTAACCACACATAAGCTTTATAAGGAGAATTGAAATAATATCTTGCTTTTATCTGTTAGTGATGTCTCTTTCTTCATTGCATATGATATTGGGAATTTTAAACAATACGGCAATTTTGGTTTGCAAATCTGTTTTCGGCGTTTTATCTATTATAGATCAAAACCTGGCCTTGTTTTCGTCGCTTTCTATGCATTTATTTTTCATTGTCTGACCACTAGTTTCATCTTTTTTCATCATTTGTATTTTAGTAAGTAATGATGCTTATTTTCAATCATATGTTTGATTTCTGTTTTGTATGGAACTGACTCGATGTTGTCTTGAACTGCAGCTTGATAACCAGATCTTCATGAATTCAAAAAGCACTGCTGCATTCACTGTTTCCTGCAAATCGGGAAACAAGAACGATTTCTTTTTCTGGATTTTGGTTTGCTTACTCCCAAGCTTCCTAGGAACTCCTATTGCATGCGTGAACTTCCTGCTGTTTAAGGCTATTGTTAGGTGTCCTTCATCATCACTTCGCAACTTGCAATCTTTCGGAGAGATTCATCTATAGTAGTGAAGTTTCTCTCGTTAGTGTTCTGCTGTACACTCCTCCAAATTTGATATAAGCAACATGGTTTCTTCTCAATTTTCTAGTTTGAATGGGGACTCCAGACAGAAGCCCGTCTTGAATCAGTTGCTTCTTCCAAGGGGACCACCTGACTCTCTTCCCTCTGATTATGTTGAGTTTGATTTCAATGATGTATTTGGTCCTGCTCCAGTTCAAGCATCACTTGAAGTTGGTACTGAGATCTCTAACGTGAATGAATTAGTATATGATGATCCAGCTGTCATCCACAGCCGCTCACATTCCTTTGTTGGGCCTTCAAGTTATGTCAGTCAATCATTGAAGCTTAGCAAGCTCACCTTGCATGAGACAGAGGATTCCTTGGAACTTGTGGAGGGAATCAGTGAAGAGAGTCCAGAGACACAGAAAGAACTTAGCAGTCCTGTTGATGGTGCAATTCTGGAGAAACCTATTGGCCACACAGATGATCTTCCTGCAGAAAACCGGTGTGTAGGACTCGAAGATTTTGAAGTTTTGAAGGTTGTTGGCCAAGGTGCTTTTGCAAAAGTGTATCAGGTTAGGAGGAGTGGTACTTCAGAAATTTATGCAATGAAAGTCATGCGCAAGGACAAGATTGTGCAGAAAAATCACGCTGAATACATGAAATCCGAGAGGGACATATTAACTAAAGTTGATCACCCCTTCGTTGTGCAGCTCAGATACTCATTCCAAGTAATGACTTACCTTAGTGACAAATATATATATTTTTATTTTTTGACCTTGCATTATTTTTTTGAAATTCTATACACTGCTTTGCCTTTCTGGTGATGATTTGTATCATAATTAATTGATTTAATAATCCCCTATTACTTTGAACAAGAGATCTGATCTCCATTGCTATGCTTTTGGAGCTTTGTATAAAGTATACAGCGATAATGTAGATTCATCTGTTGTGCAGACTAAATATCGATTGTACCTTGTGCTTGATTTTGTCAATGGGGGTCATCTTTTCTTTCAGCTCTATCGCCAAGGCTTGTTCAGGTATGAATCATTGTTGTCGTTTATGATCGTGACACGATGTGAATTGGTTGGAGTTTTTGGCGTACTAACAATTAATACTTTTTATTCAGAGAGGATTTGGCACGCATATATACTGCTGAGATAGTTTCTGCTGTTTCTCATCTCCATGCGAATGGCGTAATGCACCGGGATCTCAAACCTGAAAATATTCTTCTGGATGCAGATGGTCATGTAAGAGCCTGAAATGTGCCCTCTCTCTCTCTCTCTCTCTCTCTCCTCTCTCTCTCTCTCTCTTTGTTGGGTTGTTTGTGCAGGCTCAAGTAGTCAAGTACTAAACTCTGCATGTCTATGCTTCTGTTTAGCTTTGATTGTTTTGATTGAATTCTAGCCTGTGCTATGCGCGGTGTTAATTTTTATTCTTGATTACAGGTAATGTTGACTGATTTTGGCCTGGCAAAGCAGTTTGATGAGAATACAAGATCAAACTCGATGTGTGGGACTTTAGAGTACATGTCTCCTGAAATTGTTCTTGGGAAAGGTCATGATAAGGCCGCAGACTGGTGGAGTGTTGGAATCCTGCTGTTCGAAATGCTTACCGGGAAGGTTAGTATTTGTTATGTTAACACACATCGGTTCTTATAGAATCTTTCATAGACAGATGTTAGTGAAACAAGCCAGAAATATCCTTTTATGTTTAATGGTTCTTACACCTCCTGACAGTCTACCGATACACTATTTGAAGATGACTTAGTTTCGCATTTTTTAATGACTTGATTTCTTTTGTTTTATTTGCTATTTCTTCAGCCACCTTTTACTGGTGGAAACAGACAGAAAATCCAGCAGAAGATAATCAAGGATAAGATGAAGCTACCAGCGTTTTTGTCAAGTGAAGCACATTCACTTCTAAGAGGGGTAAATTTACTATCTTCAATACCCATATCTCTTTTCTTTCCAAATGAGCATGAACTTTTATTCTGAGTGAGAAAAAATGGATGAATTTGTGCTTTTCTGTTGCTTATTTATAATTTATGGAGCTGAAAATGTGCCGCACTTTAGGTCAAGACTACTCAATCATGTCAAATGTTTTCATGATATATTTATTGCATGTCCATTCACTGCTCCACGAGAATGAATAACAAAATGATAAAATACCTTTTTTTTTCTTTAGCTCCTTCAGAAAGATGTTAGCAAGCGCCTTGGCAGCGGTCCGGGTGGCAGCGAGGAGATAAAATCCCACAAGTGGTTCAAAGCAATCAACTGGAGGAAATTAGAGGCTCGGGAAATTTGTCCAAGCTTTCTCCCAGAAGTTGCAGGGCAGCACTGTGTTGCTAATTTTGAAGAGTGCTGGACCAACATGTCGCTGCAGGACTCGCCAGTTGGTAGTCCAAATTGTAATGAAAACCCCTTCAAGGGGTTCACTTACGTGAGGCCTGCCGCATCATTTCTTCAACGGAACACTTGATATTTGCTAGAAGGCACAACTGAGCCTCTCTAGATACTCGGAAAGCTTAGATATTTGTTTCTTCTTTTTTTTCTACATACTGAAGTTCGCTCATAGTTAAAATTATGTTCGATTTGGTTTTCGTTTTATTTATGAAGATTGTTAAAGGAGAATTATATCTCGCCTGTAATGTTATGAGAATTATACTGAATAATACTGATTATTCTGTTGTATCGAATCTGTGTTTGATTCTCTATAAAATTAATTGCTCTTTCTTGATGTATCTCTTTCTATATGCTTGTAACTTGTATAAATCTTGAATTTAGGTGGTCAAGTGAGCAAGTTTATTGAGTTCTGCAACCTCCTAATATGGAAACAAGAAAATGGAACACAAGTACAAGCATTCCTTTTCGAGGAATCAACAATATCTGATAACTAAACCATTTCGCTTTCTGGGATTTTTTCATCAGTAGAGTTTTTCGTCTTAGCATCTTCGGTGGCTGTGATTCTCTCACCACTGCCACCGAATTCCCTGTCCTCGCCGGAAATTTCCTCCAGGGACCTGCCCTTTGTTTCTGGCACGAGGAAAGTGAAGCAAAATCCAACTAAATTCACCACAGAGAGTCCTATGATTGCCTTTCTGATATTGTCGTCTCCCTTCTGAGTGTAACTCTGCACCACAAATGCACCGATGATGGCTCCTGCTTTTCCTGCTGCCGCAGAGATCCCATGGCATGTTGATCGGAACCTCGCAGGGAAAAGCTCTGCCGGCACAATGAATGTCGTACTGTTTGGTCCGAAGTTTGCAAAGAAGAGCGTAAGCCCGTAGAGGATCATAAACCCCCACGGATTACCTTCACAAAACTCCTTGGTTGCTTTAGGATCAGTGCACTTTTCTCCCCTGAAGTGTACGTATTGAAATCCAAGAATTGCCATAGCAATGGACATGAATAAGAACCCACCAAGCTGGATGATGAACCGTCCCAGCTTATCGATGAGGAACACTGTGAACCAGTACCCAGGAACCGTGGCAAGAAGTGCTACAATGAACATTGCATGGGAGAGCCTGTACACCTCTTCAATTGCATTCATTGCTGAGCCTTTTTGGACAATGCCACTGACCGGGTACACGTCTTTTTGGGTGAGTTGCAGACTGTAGAATGCAATGTCTAACAGGAACCAAGTGGTGGTGGTTCCTAGAAGATGAAGTCCATGTCTCTGCATGAATTCCTTGGAGAACAAGCCATACGAAGAGTTGATGACAGGAGTGCCAGAAACCTTGGAAGTTGTCATAGCATCGATGGATATGTCTTGTTCAAGTACTTTGGCCATGTCCGCGGCTGCTTTCTTGTGGTTTCCAAGCACCAAGGCTGTGTACCTCGCGGTTTCAGGCATTTTCATCCGCCAATAGTATGTTAAAGCTGCAGGCACTGCACCAAACATGAGCACAATCCGCCACACGAAATCACCTTGTGGTTGAACAGATAGGACATGGTTATCTCTGAATGCTGGAGCTGGAAAAGCAACCCAGAAGAGTTTCGAAACAATCATGGCCACTGCACCTGCAACCATAATCCCCATTCCTTGCATTGCAAAGACAGCAGCTATGAATGCTCCTCGAGTTTTCTGGTTCGCGTACTCAGACATGATCACAGCTGAAAGTGGGTAGTCCCCACCGATCCCAAACCCGAGCCAGAACCTGAAGAAGCAAAGACTAGCAACCACACTATTAGGTGTGGAACCAAAGGAGAAGCCGGATGCTAAGGCACATCCAACCATGGTAACTAGTGTGATTCCGTAAACTTTTTTCCTACCGAGTTTGTCTCCAAGCCAGCCAAAGAAGAGTTGCCCTGCTAGTGTTCCAATCAAAGCAACACCAGTGATGGCATTGTTGACATTTGTGGGGAGGGTACCTTGTGTCGGGCTTGCCCCAACATTATGATTTGAAGGATCGTAATAGTACAGACGACCGATGAGTTTTGTCACTGCTGCGATGCAGAAAAGATCATATGCATCTGTGAAGAATCCCATCCCAGCAATCACAATGGCCTTGAAATGGTAGAGTTGTGTCTTGGCATTGTCAAGAGACGAAAAAACAGTTTGGCTTCCTTCTGCCATAGCCCCGAAAACTCTTTTGAAGAAATGGGAATTTTTCTGGTGATGGGAAGAGATTTAAATGCATAATCTAAGCTTATTTAACAAGCTCACTTAAGGTAGAATTCTATTGTCTTGTTCGATTTTGCGGCAGATAATATATTCCATTGCTACACAAGAAATTCCAATGTAGTTAATATCTATGTCTTGCTTTGATATCAACGTTGGTATCAAAGAGAACAACAATTGACATCTACGTTTGTTTTTCATTTGGAGGCTCAAATGTGCTGCATTTCATAGAAAAATTGAAACCAGTCATTATATTGTTAATGTCAATGTAATTTTAGTATAATCCGCTTGAACAATCTTGTCATTTCTCTGTCAGGAATTTTTTTTCGTATCGAAAATGTTGGCATATATGCTGGCAACCAATTATTGGATTTCACAGGTTTCTTCTCAGAGCTTTCTGCGTAATATCACTCTAATTAAACAAATTCTACAGGAGCATTTTACTTGGAGAAATGGAGAAAACATCAAGAACTGGAACAAGAGTTTGGTTTCTCTGTGGCTTTTTGGTGGCTTCTCATCTGCTTTGTGGTGCTCATGCAGGTCACTATCTCTTTCTATCTCTCTGCTGCTACTTTTGATATGAAATCTAGTATGCTCTATGCAATTTTGTTTTGGTTTCTTGATTGCTTGCTGTTAAAGTATGACTTAATTACAAGAGTGGTTTTGGAATTCATCATCCGATATGCATTACATGGCATGTGTTAGTAACCATACCCAAAAGCTTAAGTTGATAAGAAACCCTCACGTGCAAGACCAACAGGCTTGCCACATGGCTCGATCCCAGACACAAACACATTCAAATAACAAATAATAAATTCAAATAATCACGTGGCGGGACTCGAACCAAGGATTCCTGGAACTATGTTAGTAACTATCAAACCCAAAAGCTTAAGCTTACAGGAAACAGCTCAACAATAGTTTAAACACTCGAACACACCATTTCCTCAGAAAAAACATCAGAATCATTATTCAGTGACAGTTGAAATGTTGAATGTATATATATATATATATATTTCAAAATATTTAACATTCCATACACCATTCCTTTACAAATATGTGCTTCTTTGCATATCACTTTGCAGATAAAAGAATCAAGCAAGTCACTGATCCTACAGGAAATGTCAATTTAAGTCCTTTTGAACAGTGGAGAAGTGCTTCTGAGTGCCTGCAAAATGTATTTATTTCTTCTCTACTGTACATTATTTCCTTTGAAATACGTAAATAAACGTTTGTATACTAATAAATTTGATTCTGATTGTAATAGATATCAACCAGTTGTCCAGACAAATATACGCTAAATGAAACCGGATGGTTGAATGTAACTGCTGCTGACAAAGATAGTTTCTGTAGCTCAGGTTGTGCACAACACACTTATGCTGTACTAACTTGCATTCATCTGGTCAAGCGCGATTACAAGTTTATCAATAAGGCAACCGTCCAGGATCTTAGAAATCATATTGCATATGGATGTGACTACGGTACTATTTCTTTAGGAATATCGTAATTATTATACAAAGTGATCGTGGATATGATTCGACAACTTAACATGTATGTTCTGTTTTTCACTTTTTTGCAGGATTTGATGGAACAACTCCAGTTGCAAGCAATGCTAGAAGGATGAGCAAAAGCAAAACTATCTTCTCTGTCTCAATTTTATCAACTCTTGTATTTCTGAGTCTATTAAGTGCATGATCTTAATGTTTTGATGATATGCAAGTAAGAATGTGTAAGGTATGGTACATCTATGCTATATTTATGAATTTCGAAAAATTAAAACATATATACAGTTGAAAGTATTCTTCGGGTGATACGTAAATTGTTTACGGGGCTCGTTTTTGTTGCAAAGCAATTGCAACCTGAGCTTGAGGTTCCTTCATCAACATTTCTCATCTTCTGAATTCTGATTGTTTGTAACCATCAGACGTGTGGGGATTTGATAGTAGTGAATATAGAATTGGATTGATTGGAGAGTCAATTACATGTTTTAGTTGAAAGATTGGTTGATGCAGCTGCCTTCCTCTCAAGCTCGAGCTTGTTGGCTCCGATAAGTTTATCGACTTGTCTTCCTTCTTTAAGGAAAAAGAATGTTGGAGTGGCTTTGATCCCCCATGAACAACTGAATTCCTGCACACACACACACACACACACCCCCAACACAGCTTATCATCATCAAGACTTGGCACTTAATATAATCGAATGACCCTTCTATTTTCATTGAAAATTGAGTGAATTTTTCGAAAAAAATGTTAAAATTCTACAACCTCCATGCTCTATTCTACAACCTCCATGCTCTATTAGTATACCAAAACTGTTGTTGCTTACCGGAAGCTCATCAACGTTGACAGTTAAGCATATGATTGAAGGATATTTATCAGCAATTTCAATATAAGCTGGTGTTATTTTCTTACAAGGTACACACCAAGGAGCACTGAAATTCGCGACAACCTGTTGGACAGTTGGTGTCAAAAGGTGTTATTGTGTCAAAAAAACTGGAGATGATTCGAGATAACAAATTCTTTGCAACTTGATAAACTTACGATTTTGTCATCCTTGATTGATTCTGATAGCTTTGCTTCCCAGTTGGCCATAGAAGTTATAAGGTGAACGTTTCCACCTGCAATCTCTTCATGATGATCTTTTTCATCGTCATCATCAACATCATGTCCGCGACCCTGCAGAAACAACGTAAACAGGCCTCGTAAACTGGGTGATAAAGCTCAAAACAGTATGTGAATTTGCAAAAGAGATTCATTGAAATAGGCTCAAAATTATGCAACCTGCTGAGATATCTTTAGTTGACAGGAACAAAACAAATCCAGGTTCATCGAAATATGTTCAAATCCAAAAGGAAATGTTACGTTAAACAAAAATTACGAAGCAAAACTAGAACATGTCATGTGTCCTGGTCGAAAAGGCTCACCGTGGTGCAACAATGTCCCATCGAAAATGCACAACAGAATCCCGATGATAGATTTCACTACTGGTCTCTAAACAAAGAACAGAACTCAAATTAACCAGATTGTATTACATTCTACAAACCAAATACCCTTCAAAAACTCGAACATACGAATACGAAAAAAAGATATATAGATATGTTGTATGCTCATTATTCATTAATAAAATATTCTCTAGTCAGAACCAGACCTGAAATTTTCCGTGTAGTCTCAAGGATTATCCCATGTTATAATCAGTTAAACATCAATTTACCCTAAGACGGTATGAAAAATTTCAGGTCTGTTCCTGACTAGAGAAAACCCTTCATTACTAATACGAAAAAGATAGACTTTAGCTACTTCTTTGAATTCTTCTTCTTCTTCTTCTTCTTGGTTTCTAATAATACTCCATTGTTTCTTATATATACACCCCACATGAAATGGTTCAAGTTCATCATTTAATTAATTTAATTACAGTAGGCATTCATTCAAGCATGGAAATGAAAGCAATCTCAGAAAATTTGTATTATAACTTCATTATAATCCTAAACAATCCTGCTTTGGAAATATAATCACCATATTCAAATCCATTTCTGGGACATTTGTAAAAAATCAAATACATATATAAAATCAAAACTAATAATGATCACCATCAAAAGAAAAAAGGAAAATTAAAACTAATAATGATGACAATCATGAAGAAGAACAAATTAAATTAAATGAACCCCACAAAAGATCACCATCTTATAAACAAAAAAAATATAAAAAAAATCAAATCAAATCAAATGCAGATAAAATAAATCTTTCTAACCTGATTTGATATGTGCAAGAAAAGGGTTTGTGAAAAGTCTGTGTTTTTGTCTCTTCTGAATTCTTTGAAATTTTTTCATGTTTTAATTTGTAAACAAATTAATTCCATTTTCTGGTTAATCAGTTCTATAAACTGACGCGGTAAAATTGGCTACAATTACAAAATTGTCCTTCACTTTTGGCCTGGGCTGGCGACTTGGTTAGTAGGTTTGCAATTTTGCTTGGACTTTTTGGTCATTTTATCCTATCGAATAACTGCCGGCAGTTTGGTACCATTGATATCAATTGATTGATTATGATCCATTTGATATTTTGATGATTTTTAATAAGAGCAAATTTTCAATATTTTGCAACAATTATTTGACGAATTTTAAAACTAGCAAGATTTGTCTATATTTTAACTAAATCTTAAGCGAAGTTGTTAGTAACCAACATACTCAAAGATGCAGATTGCGGAATAAATATAGAAACATATGTATCTTGTGGGGGGATTCGAATTCAGGATTCTTGAGCCAAACAAATCTCTAATAAGCTTAATCAATCAGGGTCCGAACAATGATATAAAACACTCTAGCAGAGTTTAGTGAAAATTTTCCGGAAAATGTATTCCAGTTCGATATCAGATTATATTCAATTTCATATCAAGGTTAGATTGGATTGGATTGGATTGAGAATTCAACAAATGGACTAAACATGAAATTGAATTGAGAATGACCAATTGATATTTAACAAAAATTTAGTCACTTTTATTTGTCAAAATGAAGGAGAACTAACAGAAACTTCAGTGGATTCAAGAAGAATTAACAGACAAAACTATTGAATTCAATGATCAAATTTATGAATTCAGACAATGATCTTGCAAGTCAGATGGGAATTTTCTCAGTTTGATTTGACTAGAGAAAATAAAAATAAAAATGTTCATGGGGTCTGGACATTGGATTCAGTTTCGGTCCCTGATGATGATGATCTGTTCTTCAATTCAGGTTGCTGGATTTCCTCTATCATTCTAACAATCTCATCCATTTTCGGACGCATATCCGGATTTTTAGCAACACATGCAAGTGCAATCTGAAGCATCTGCACCATCTCCTCTTCAACATTCTGGTACTTGAGCAGCTCTACGTCGAAGACCTCAGCTGTCCATTCCTCTCGAACAACAGACCGAACCCATCTGGGGAGATCGACAACATCATCGTGGTGTCCTGAGTGCTGGAGGGGAGCTTTGCCTGTCAGCATTTCCAGGAGGAGTACTCCGAAGCTATAAACATCAGACTTGTGGGAGTATTTTCGAGTTTCGATTACTTCTGGAGCACGGTACCCTATGATTCGAGGAATTGTTGTTGTTGGGAAATTCACCATAGGAGCCAAACCAACATCAGAGACACAACCTTCAAGGTCTTGTGTGAGGAGGACATTGGAGGACTTGATGTTTCCATGGATGATGGTGCATTTTCCGCCACCACTGCCTCCTCCAGAGTGGATGTGTGCAATTCCTTTGGCAATTCCAAGAGCAATCTTCACTCTGGAATTCCAATCCAGGGCTGTTGATCCTCTTTCACTTCTGTTTCCTGTTGTTGCGTTGGAAATGTTAGTAACGTTTATAGGAAATGACCCAACAATAGTATTTAAGCCGTTTAACATGCCCGCTCATGTGCAAGACCAACGGACTTGCCACATGGCTTGAGCCCAAACACAAATGCATAACAAATTCAGATAATTATGTGGGGAGACTTGAACCGGGACTCTTGGGACAAACATGATCTGATACATGTAAGTAACCACCAGACCTAAACACTTGAAGCTGTTAGTAAATGACCCAGCACTAGTATTAAAAAAAATCAATTTCATTGCAAGAAAAAAAAATTGACTTCCAAAGTACTAAAACGAGGTTGAGATTGAGATAGATAAAACATATACATACCATGTAAGTTCATGAACAAGCTACCAGCAGGCATGTAATCAAAGACTAAAAGCTTCTCGTCCTTCGAATAGTAATAAGCGCGAACTGGGACAACATTCGGGTGGTTCTGTCCAAGCTTTCCAACAATCTCCATCTGTTGCTCAAATTCCTTCTTACTAGCTGCAACTTCCTTCAACCTTTTCACAACCACCATTGTTCCATCTTCTAAAACCGCCTTATACGTGGATCCAAAACTTCCCTTACCAAGAACTTCAGCCGAAGCTCTCAGCAGATCCTCAAGATCAAAGTTGTAAGAGCAACCTTCAAAGAAGAACAACTTGTTCTTCTCAGATTCTTGCACTCCACTTCCAAACTCCTTAGGCTTCTCAGAGGCCTTCTTGTTCCTCTCTTTCGACAAACCACTGCTGCCTTCCTTATCATCAATCCTCTTCAAGCAGCACACAATGATCACTGCTAGGAGGAGCAGCATCACTGCACATCCCCCAATTGTTATAGCAGTGATGGAACCCGAACTAAGTTTCTTCTCGGAAGCATGTTTTCGACGTTGGGGAGCTGTAACCGGAGAGTTGGGAGAGTAGGCAGAGGAAGGAGAAGGTGATGGCGGTGAGGAGGAGCAGGGCTTGAGTGGCAGCCCACATAGTAGAGAGTTTCCAATGAACGAAGAATTTGGAAACTTGTGAAGCAAGTAAGGGATTGAACCATTCAAGTTGTTGTAACTCAAGTTCAAAGCCTTGAGCCTGGGAAGTTTGAGTGAAGGGATAGCTCCAGAGATTGAATTTTTCTCAAGATGCAGCACGGTGAGACGTGTCAGATTCTGAAGAGTTAACGGGATGTCTCCTGTGAATGAGTTATAGGAAAGATCCAATACACTCAATTCGGGTGAGAGAGAGGCAGGTAAGGCACCTGAAAAATTGTTGCTTTGGAGGTAAAGATATTGGAGGGAGGGGATGGAAGTGATAGTAGAAGGAAGATTTCCGCTGAGGTAGTTGGACCGGAGGCTCAGGATTTGGAGAGCATCGAGCTTTTGGATACTGTTATCCGGGATGTTGCCAGAGAGTCCTACACCAGGAAGATGAATGGCGATAACCCGGGTTCCATTTAAGTCACAAGTGATGCCAAACCAAGAAGAGCAAACTGGGACAGCAGCATTCCAGTTGAGTTTTCGAGCATGTGGGACAGCCGCGGCAAATTCAAGAAGAGCTTGTCTATCAGAATTCAGATCAGCAATAATTGGAGGAAAGATAGATAGTTGTAGTAATACTAAGAAAAGTACAGTGAGAGCAGCAATGGAGTTGTGGAGCTTCATTGTTGTTGTCAAGGCTAACTTCCTGAGCAATCCATTGTAATATTTCTGCTCTTTCCTGAGTTTCAATCAGGAAAGAATTCAAAGTGGATTTATCTGCAAATTAACAGAATACAAACAACAAAGGATTCTTGATTGAACTTTTTGTATTAGATAAAAAGCTAGAAACTTAAAAAACAAGTAAAATAAACAAAAAAAGTCTTCCACTAACAAAAGCAAGAACAAAAAAAAAAAAAAAAAAAGGGTTAGCAACAAAGAATCCAATGGAAAATTATAAATTTGTGTAATGATAAAGGAAAAAGAAAAGGAAAGAAAAGCAAAAGCTCATGCTCTCTTTTGTTCTGTAAAAAGTGAAGACTTGACATGCTAAAAGTAATCTGCAGTGTCACTAAACACAGAATCTCACATTATGATATATAATTAATTGCAGTGAAATCCTGCAATAATATCATTTCATGATCAGGATTCAGGAAGAGCATTGAAGATTGAAAATATTCATAAAAAAAATGTTCAATCTTGTGATTGAAGTAAACTATTATAGCAAAGAAATTAGAAAGAGCAGGAAGGGGAACTCACAATCATTGCAGATTTTACTCTCTTACAATGTGCATTTGATCAAGCAAATTTGTCGAAAATACGAAAAATCTTCCAGGGAAAGGAAAAAAAAATGTCAACGATTGCTTGCTTATTGTTCTAAGTATTTATATATACGTTGTTATGATACTTCACTTTCTTTTGATTATGAAACCAGCAATTGTTCCCACATGTGGGGATACAAATATTTCCTCAAATTACCAACACAATTTTTTTTTTTGTAACAACTTGGTATAGCGACTCGTCCTGAAATGATAATATAATATTGTCCGGTGTGAGCCTAATGCGTTTGATTTTACACTTACGTATACTCTCTATAAATAGATGATGTAATCTGTTGGTTCTACTCGTTAATTGGACATTAATGTGACCCGAACTCACGATTTCATTAATGTGAAGAGCTTACCACTATGTCACCTCAACTTCTGTCAGGAATCCAGATCTTGGATCCTGGACATTAAAACTACTAAACTTTTCTCATATTTAGTTACCTTCCCACAATGTCGGCAGAAAATTGAAAACCACCACCCCCATTAAAGCTCTCTTTCTCTTTTTATTTTTTTTCAACCAACAATGTACTACAGCCCATGCTGTATAATATTAATGTCTTTTTCTTGTTGAAATCGAAAACAATGTAAGAAAAAACAAAGACCAAGCACACATAACTGTAAAAGGAAGCATTCATTGATTGTGTTTGTATTTGTGTTATGGGAGTGCACACAGCACACTGAGTTTGATGTGATGTGATGCCTATAACTCTGCCTTTGATATTGGAGTTGGGTTGGTGTGTAAATGTAATAATTTTAATATTGGAAAATGGAAATAGATCATTAAACTGAAAGACGTTACGAATTATGCAAATCCAAATTAATAATCTAAACGGGTATACACGAAAGTAACGAAAACAATAAAGAGATACATAGGATTTTACATGTTCAGCGTAAGTCTACATCCACATAGCTCGACCCCATGTAGTGTCTGTATAGCACAATATGAACAGATTTAGATTTCAATTACGTAGATGTGTATTTTCTGATTTTAATAACTTAAATGTGAGAGTCTAATTGGATGGACAGGCAATCATACATATGTTAGCATGAGGATTTGAATCATCACCTTTTTGGTGTAAGATTTTTTTTTAAGATATGATGATTTATAATTAGGTTTCAAAATGGTTTTCAAGTGGGTTATGAGAAATTTATGTCTTCTTTCTTCAATAGGAAATATAATGAATTTAGACATGGAAATATTATCATCACTCAGCATTTCTTCTTTTTGAATTCAAACTCAAAACATCAAAACTATCATATCCATCTTCAAAAAAAAAATATAAATGATTTCACATGGTAGGACCCTTTTTTTCTTCATTTCTTTCCCTTTTTTCTGCCATTTATGATGGTGTCCGATAATATCATCATTGCTTCCTTTTGTAATTATAAAGACTTTTTATTAACACCGACACTAAAACTGAATTAAGAGTCTTTCGAGACCTGTTGAGATCGAATATTACACAAATACGGAAGGTGAGATGGTAAGGGGACATTTTCATCTTTTCGTACCATCTTAAAGAAGTTAAATGGCATTTTTCATCTTTTTGTACTATTTCAAAGAAGTAAATTTAAATTTTTCATGCCCTACGTTACAAAGTGATTAAACTTTATTTAATTTATTGTTGTGTTGTTTAGTTGAAAGTCATTTTCAAACAATTAAAAATCATGAGTCACTAGGAATTTAAAGTAACCAAAATGACAACTCTCACTCTAAAGTAACTTAATTGATGGAGATATGGACTTGATTTTCAACACAAATTAATTAAAGCAATAATGGTCCCCAATCCTCACTCCAACTACCATAAATATATTTAATTTGGTCATGGTTGTTGGTCCTCGGTGTTCTTAAAAATTTGGAAGCATATCATTTACGATGTATTAGGAATCAATTCTATATAAATTATGGAATGATGCTGTGAACCGATCAGTAATCATATGTTTTAAAAAATGTGAAAAAGAGTTGAGATGAGGAGAGAATTCTTATCCCTACAGTTTTATGTCATGTTGTTGTGAGCATTGCATAATGCGACACCATGTCATTCTGAAATGATGCCACATCATCTCTCACGTTAGCTTCCGCATCATCTTGCTCATGGGTCTCTTTGACACGTCAGTTTGGAATTGGGCTTTGTGGACCCGTGTCGACAAGTCAGCCAGGGTTAAAGAAATGTGGGATTGGGTTAAAAGTCTCACGACATGTTTTCATGGGCTTTGGTCTTTGGTATTTCAAAATGGGCATGAGCCCTATCCACAGGTTTCTTGAATTTGGGCCTAGAGCCTCACACCCTGGCCCAAAAGACTATGGGCCTGGTCTTGACAACGCATTGGTGTTCACTTATGTCTATAACACACATCCAAATGGGCCTGGTCCGTGATCATATGTCAATGAAAAGATTTGTATATTACATTTCCTGCTATGATCCCGACTTATCGTAAAATTTTAAAACATTACGATATCACAGTCGAAAATGCATCATGCACTTATAGTTTCTTTCATACATTGGGTTTATTTTTTTTTTTTAATAACAATAATGAAATAATTGTTAATTTAAAAATATAAATTGTATTGAAGAATCATTTATAAAATTAATTTAAGAATTAAACATATTGTTAGGGGTTTCTCCCTCGTCGTTTGGCTTAAAAGACTAGTATATATGATATAAATTAGCAAAGATTAGCCATAATCTCACGATAGCTTTTTTAAGGACAAATCATGAAGTTCGATGAACCAAAATTGATAATACATCGTGGGTGACGGTTTCGCTTGTACATTGGCAGAATTTAGTATATTAGTATACTGGATCCTATATCTGGTTCGTGCATATAGTGTTTGATCTCCGCTTATTAATTAATTTAAAAAATTGATAAAATAAAACAAAACATTTAAAATATTGATTAAATAAAACAAAACACATACTATCAGGGAATTGACTGATTGATGATGATCATGAATCATGTGATGATCAAACCATAGGATTGATTTTGCGGTCCCCACATTCAAGCGTACCTACAAAGCAATTGGGTGGGTTGGCCCCACAATTTGATTCCTCGTTCTAACTTCAAACTTTGCTTTTTCATTTACAAAAACGACGTCGTCCCTTCATTTTCTTCTTCGTATCGTAATCGTAATCGTAAAATCGTCCCCAAATCAAATGTAAAACCCTAGAAATCTACTACCCTAATAAAAATTGAATCTTTTTTCCCCAAAAAAAAAAAAAAAAATCATAGTTTTTCGATTCGTACGGAGAAATGTCGTCCGAGGAAATCTCGTTGAACGGTCTAAACTCGCAGCTTGTCTTCCAAGACGACCCCTTGCGGTCCTTTAGCTGCCACCAGCATCACCACCACCACCGTGGCGTTGGAGGAGGAGGAGGAGATCCGGGTCCGAAGACCCGAGAGCTCACTGGGTTCATCGACGACAAGATATTCTCCTCCGTCGACCGCGACCGGTACTTCCGTCCTCAGTCTGCCATCTTCGCTGACCACCACCCTGACCGCCACCGTGACCACCCGCAGCAGCAGCAGCACCAGGAGCCTCGCGACTGGAACAACGGCCATCCCGCCACCGCCACCACTCCCAGCACCGACGAGTCGGACGGTGACGATGATGACGTTGACGACGAGGACGACGATGACGAAGACGAGGTCGAAAACAACAACAAGAACACCAACAACATCAACAATTTGAATAGTAATAGTAATAGTGCGAATTGTAATAACAACAATAACAGTACCAATTGTAGTGTAGTGATTCCGGTTGGGGACAAAATGGGAAACGGAAAAGCGAAACAGCTTTCGAATAGTTTTGGTAAGTGATATGATGAGCAAGTATAAGTATCAAAAATGCTTTTTTTTTTTTTCGTGTTTTTAGCGAAATTTATTGGATTGTTTTTATTATCAGGGAAAAATGGGAATGTGATGCAGACGGTTAACATTAACAATGGGGCGCTTGTGACAGTGGCAGAGGCTGACGGGGACATGTACTACTCGCAGTATATGCAGGGGACAACAGAAGGGTCTTCCGGGTCTGGGCAGAAGGAGTGTGTTGTGGTGGACAATGGGTGTGGGATTAGTGGGTCCGGTGGAGACTCTCTAAGGGCCATTTTATCTGATCCTGTCACGTAAGACTCGTGTTGATTAATATGTTATCTTTTGTTTTTGTTTTTCGAAATCAATTTGTATGTCTTAGTTGTTTTGCTTACTAGCTGAGAATTGAGATACATTAGTGTTTGGAAATCACAACTATTTGCCGCATTTGCTAGATAGTATTCACATTATGTCATGGTAACTAAGAGTTTAGAGGGTAATTTTATGAAGCTGAGGTGAGCTGTGTTATTCTGAATTGTGATGTGGCAAAATTGATCATGATACTTGATAGTGTGCCGGTTGCTACGAGGGAAATGGGGATGGTGGGGTTCGTCAAAAGATGTTATCCTTGCATGAATATTGTATCTTCATATTAATAATTATAATATTTGATATGATGCATCTATCTTCTGGAAATTTAGGGGTGCTCTGATGGATGATGCAATGATATTGCCTTGCGGACATACCTTTGGAGCTGCTGGGATACAGCACATCAGTAGAACGGTTAGTTCTCACTAGAATAATTTTTGGAAAAAGAAAATGAAAATTATCCTTCTAATTGTCTATTAGTGAAAATTAGCATAATATATGTTGCTTGTGCATGCATGCAAAACTCAAATTGATATTATGGTCGATTCATTTTGCTTCAATTGTTATTTTTACTTGTTATCAGAAGGCTTGCTTTACCTGTACGCGGCCTGTTTCTGAAGACTCAATAGCTCCTAATCTCTGTAAGTAAATCCGCTGTTGTAGAGGAAGAATATCAAATAGGTTCTCCGTGCAAATTTGAATATATCTATTCTATATATCGGTTCAAGTTACATGAAATCTGGTAAAAATTGGACACTGAAAAAGATATCAGGGCTTATATTAGTAAACGGGAAGGGAAGTATATAGGGTATGTGGGAAGAATAAGGGTTCAGCCTCTAATTATAGCTCAGACAGACTATATGAAATCAGTATTGAATCTCATATCCTTCAGCACTTGATCTGATTACTTTGTTTTTGTCATTTTATTAATAGCTCTCCGAGCTGCAGTGCAGGCATTCCGACGGGAGGAAGAATTACAGTACTACCGATCATGTAAAAGGAGGAGAGAGAGGTTTGACCAGGTTTGTCTTTTTAACATTTCAGATTTTATATTTATTATATTGTGTATTAGTTGGGATTAGGAAACTAGTTTATGTTTTGCCTCCTACTCCTATATTAGGAGGAAATGTAATTCCTTTTGGGGATTTTCATTTTATTATGCGACCCGTTCATCCTATTTCTTTCTTTTGATTTTTTTTGTGCTAATGTTCGATTTTTCTATTTATCATTTCTTGTGCATCACGGTGTTGGTTGTCAGCCAGTTTTGTTCTGACTACAAAGCTTTATGATCTACAGCTTCCCTTATATTTTGCATGACGTGACATATTTACCTTTTCTCATGTAGGACAAGGGTAGTTTTGGCGATTCAACACTCAACGATCTTCCAAGGGGTAGAGGTGTTCAGTTTCCATTTGCAGTGACTGACCGTGTTATCATAAAGGTTTATCTAGCAAAGTTCCCATTTTTCTTCAATAATGGTTTTTCAATGGTTAACAGAAAGTAACTAGAGAATATCAAACAGGGGAACAAAAGGACACCACAGCGCTTTGTTGGACGTGAGGCTGTTGTAACTACACAATGCTTAAACGGATGGTTCGTTGTTTTCTACTTTCTAGTTTTTAATCAAGTGTATGCTCGGTTTCTTGTATTCTTTGAAATTTATTTTCCTGCATGAACATTAAAGTTAGATTTGCACCTTTTCGTTCATAATCTCATTTAACAGGTATGTGGTGAAGACATTAGACAATGCAGAGAGTGTTAAATTGCAGTATCGCTCACTCGCAAAGGTTCCCGATGATCCATCATCAAAGCCAACAGTGACCAAGATGCCACCGAACTGGCTCTAAACCTGCTGTAAAGAAGATAAATGGAGGGAGATACAATTCTTCACTCAAAGCACATCTTATGCCACGTTTTTTGATTCCGCCGTTGCTCCAAGCTTCCTGTCCGTGTCCCTCGCTACACACATTTCTGACAAACATAGTATATGCGCTTGTAAATATATGCCCTTCCACAATGCAATTCAAGGACTAGAAAGATTTTTAAGATTTGAAAAGTATGTAATCAATTTTGCTTTTTACCATATGAGCCACTGTATTTGTATTTTCACTAAAGCTCATGTACAAACAAGAGTATTATGTAATTGTTCTCTGTTAATAATATAAATCCAAATAGAAACCCTAGAAGTTTTGAACTATAGATATGACCAAAATTTAATCTCCAATTTGATTTGATTTTGTTACTTCTCTTAACTCATATCTGAATTTAATAACTTGTGCTAATTTACCCATGAGAGGTTAGCAGAATTGTTAGTTTAGGGTTCGAATCCTGTCATGGGTATGGCTAAACCCAAAGGCTGTATTTTCATGTTTCCAGAGGTTATGTAGGGACCTCGGTTTCGAATTCGGGCTCAGGGGATTTTGGGGTTATAAAAAAATAATAATAACTTGTGCAAATTTAATGTTTAATATTAAACCAAATTTGATTGAAATAAACTGGTTTAAAACAAACTGGGAAATGAAATCTGATTTCATTCTGCATTCAATATTTGTAATAATAGTTGTCACAACTTTTCAATGCAATACTGGAAAATCTAACAAGATTCTTTTACAACAGTGACCAAAAAAAAAAAAAGACTTGACAAAATGAATTCGACAATTTAACGATCTCATCTAATGTTACAGACTTGCAATTAAGCAAGGCTTTATGCTAATCACAACGAAGTTTCTATGCTAAACTACCGAGAGAGTATTCAATAGAATCAGACTGTAAGGAAGGATCAGAAACAGGATACATTCTCTTTTGACTCGAAGAAATTGCATGTCGAATAAATGGAAGCTGCAGATGCCCTAACAGCCAGTTCTCTCTCTGAGCTATCCACTCTTGCTGATCTGCACCAATGAAGAAAATGTCATGAATCATAATAGTATGATATACTTAGAGCCGGAGCTGGAAGTAACGACGAAATCCTGCATAAAAATCCTATCCTGACATTTTATCAACAAGAGTTGTTTGAGATAACGTCCTGTTTTTAGGTTCATTGAAAATTCGGGGTCTTCGTTCAGAACGAAGGCCAGTCGATGTTTGTTTATATGAATACGGTTTGATTCTGAATTGTGGAGTGAAGAATAATCATCGTACTCAAGTGAAAATAACTAAAATGACAACATGATGCTCAAAAGGTTTACCTGAAGTCATTTTCTGATGTTCCAGGATGTTGGAAAGCAGAACTGGAATTCCAGTGGACATATTGCAGGCCCTGATCACAATGTAGTTGCATCTCTCGTACTTGATTCAACCAATTTTCCTGGAATTGAAAGTCGAAGAAAAAGTTAAGTATATACTAAAAGGAACTTCTATTGAGAAAATGAAAACAAATTTCTTATTCCATAAAGGTCTATAAAGAGGAAATTTACATTAATACGAAGACAAAGAATGAATCATGCAGAGGTAAGTAAACAAAATCGAATAGCCCAGCATTTTACTGCTCTTTTTCAGCGATGTGAAAAGACTTTTGTTATTGAAAAGCCAGGATAAAAGGAACTACCTTCTCTATTCAGAAAATGGAGTTCGACAACAAATCATTTCAGGTCAAAATAACTTGAACCAAACCCTTATTTTCAAATGGAAGAAAAAGAATCATGTATCTATATGCCATGAACCAAATAACCCCAACACGACACTATAAATTTTAAGTCTTGATATTCATCTTCTATAAAACGTCAATAGTGCTATTTCTTATAGTTATAAATGAATATAGCAAAGTCGAATATACTCACTAGCTGCTTCTCTTCTTCACTAAGTGCTCTATCCAACTGATCAAACAATGCGTTCCATCTTTGTTGATGCATATGGCCAGTTGCATTTTTGGAAACCCCATCAAAAGAATTTCTCATGACATTGAGATCATTGTCTTGACCTAAAGAGAATTCTTTTGAAATTAAAAAAGGTAATTCTGTAGTAATTACAGCCCGAACTCTCTTCTTACTGCGACGCAATGCTGCAAGCACATAACAGATCATATTACGACATGAAGATATGATATATTTTCTCTAGACAACATTCAATAACAATTTGAAGAATGAGAACTACCTGAGAGCCGTCCTTTAATATCCTGATGAAGCAGCTCCAACCATTGGGAGGCAACGCTGGCAGCTGGAAAACAAAGGAGCATTTTATCAGCGAAAATGTTCTTTCGTTATCATTGTTGCTTCACCGCAGTGTGTATATCAGAATAATAATTCTCTGATTCTCTCCCAACCCTCATTTAACTACTGTCCTTCCAAAATATAACTAAACTTTTCGATAATTCTTAAACAAATGACATAGAGAAGGCAGTTTAAAAAAGGGACATAAAAATAGTTCTCGGATATTTTAGACGCTGACCTTTTACGGAAAGAGAAGAAGCATCAGTAAAGTTAGTCGATTCTTCATTAGACAATGAGCTGGCATTCTCAAATGCCTTAGTTGATGATGATAGCTTCAATGCTAGTGCATCATCTTCTTGGTCAACCATGCTTGAATCACCATCAGCATTTTTGTCCTCTGAAATCAAAGGATAGGATTTATTCATTGGCATTGAATACTCTCTGACCAGTGTGCTGCCAGATGAAGGATTTGGAAGCCTACCTTTGTAAGAATCTGAATGTCGAGATATTCCTGAATCTTCCAGATTTTCTGTGTCGTTCAAGTTCCTAAATCCAGAGTGTTGATTTTCGTTTTTTTCGGACTTTACTATGGCCTCTATGATGGAATAGACCTGTTTCTTATTTCTTACATTGTTTATAATCCCAGGGTTCAATTCATTAAGCAGTCCACTAGGAGCAGCAATTTTGGTGAACCTGTCAACATTTTCCTTCTTCGCTATCTCCATCTTTTTCTTATACGAATCACTTTTAGTTTTCCTCCCACGTTGCTTTGGTACTGGCGGAATCCCTCCAAGAGAAGACGAGAGGGTACTATTTTGCACTTGTACGCCTCCATGAGATGATGACAGGAACCCATTTTGTTTCATCTCCTTCCAAATTTTCATCGGATCTTTCACCTCTACGGGTCCACTGGAACTCACACACTCAGAAACATCTCTCGACTTCAAATGGTTACGATTTTTTTGAGGATAAAACACGTCTTGGTTGACTGAGCTAGCAACATCTTCTGCATTAAGATCCAATCCTATACGAATTGAGGATCCACGATTGTCAGGTTCTCTATTGTGTTTCCCAGGCAAGGACGATGGCTTGTCAGAAGCTTCAGCGCATCCAGGATTGTCATCACCAGCTGAACTATTGGCAACACAAACTTTGGAAATGAGATCTAGTGGTTTAGGTTTAGGAGCAGCATCATCAACCACAAGTGTGGATTTCTTCCCTCCAATTCTCTCCGCTTGAGAAGCATCCAAACCTAAAGTTACAGGCACACCGGTTACTTGGGACATCTCTTCCCCTTCAGACTCACACTCTTCTAATTCTTTACTTTTGGAAGATTTCGAATGATGGCTACTCATTTCTGCGGCATAAACACAATAACAAACCAAATTGCTCATCAAACCACCATCTCAATTCGAACACCGCAAAAACAAGTTCACATTCAAAACAAAATGTTCAACTCAAATCATTCAGGCTCCTATATAATCAATGTTACATGCAAACTCTCAAATAATCAGGAGCATGAAAACCTCAATTCAGAATTCCACTCATTGTATAGAAAAAAAAAAAAAAAATTCTTTTAAGAAAAAAAAAAAAAAAAAAAAAGTTCTTGCAAAGTGAGCTAACTGAATTGACAACCCATGCAGCCAAAGTTCAAATCTTTCAAGATTTCTAACCCATTTAAAACCAAAACAAAACTAAAAATGAGAAATTTAATGTTATTATATTACCTTCAGATTGAAAAACAGAATCAAGATCTCTCATTTTCACTCGTTTTCTACCAACTTCTTGATTCTCTTCCGATTCATCACAACTCCGCTTCTCACCCACCTGAAAAAAAAATTAAAACAAAAAAATCCATCAAAAACAAAAAAATAAAAATAAAACACAAATCCACTCATATTCAAACAATTCTAACCAAAATAATAATAATGAAAAATCAACTACTAACCTTGGTATCAGATCTGGTTATCGACAAAGATTGATCTTCCATGACTTGAAGAACCCAATTCAAAATCCCAATAAAAATTCAAGATTTTGACACCGTCCTTCGTATCGAAATCAAAAACCCACTTGGCGGGTGGGTTCGAAACTCGACAAAGATCGATCAATTTCTCTTCTTGCTTCAACTGGGTCGGTCAAAGAACCATCTGTTCTTCGTTACAACGTGAGACTGAGTTTGACTTCGAGTTAGAGTTTAGGGTTCTAAAGAGGGTTGTGTTGTTGTTGTTGTGTTGGCGGATCTATCTGGTCTGCTGTAGTTTTGAGTTTCATTATAAAAATTAAAAAATGTGTTTTCTTTATTTGGCGATTTTGATTTGAATTGCAAACGAAGCGCGCCTTCCAGAGATTGTCTGATTCGCGTGGTTTTCGAATTCATATATATATAATTTGCTTTTGAAAAAACACTAAAAACAAAAACAAAAATGAAAATGAAAAAAACACAACAATACTTGGGTTTGTTGGGTGGGGGCTGTTTTTCAAATTCAAAAATGACAATGGAGGGATTTTGATTAAGTTTTGCCACTCTTTTACTAAAAGTGTTTAATTAAGTAATTATTTAATCACTAATTACAAATTAGAGTGTTTTTCTCCTCACGAAATTGATTTTTTTCAAAAACTTGTGACGGTATTTTTCTTGTTTTAGGGTGAATTTCTTTCTTCTAAACGCGGAATTGGTTTTCTCAAAATTTTGTGACCGATACTTTTTTTTAGAGTGAATTTCTATTCAACACGAAATTGATTTTTTCAAAAATTTATGATGGTATTATTATTTTTTCGGTTAAGGGTGAATTTTTATAGAAATAAATTTTCGGGATTGATTTTATAAGTTCGGGAAATAATAACTTGATAAGATAATTCTTATATATATTATTTAGTAGATTGATTTGAAAATTTCCGTCAATTTTTTTTTTTGGTCCACTTAAATCAATAGGTTTAAAGATAATTTAGTTTTTTTTAAAATTAATTTATTATTTTTTTTTTAATTTAATTGAATTCACATATCATAGGCTTTGTTTTTACAAAGGAAAATGATAACAGTAGTTGAAAAAGTATCATAAGGGATTATGCATATGTATGGAATTCTAAATAGTTACCGATACCTATTGAATTATCACCGGTAGCTATTACATCACCACCGGTAGCTATTAGGGATTTCATAATAGGAAATCTTGTGCCTAAAATTTTTCATATATATACATACAATACAACTCTACTTTGATTAATTTGCCATGTGTTGTTTGGAAAAGCATAGTTTCTTTTATAACATTTTCGTTTTTTTTATTATCTTCTTCATCATCACTACTTTAAAAAAAAAAAAAAAAAAAAAAAAAAAAAACACTTCATCATCACTGTTATTATCAATATTTGAGGATCATAATTTCTTACCATGTGCCCTATAATATTATAGACTAATAAATAAAGAAACTAATTTAATAAGAAAAATATGACATAGTGACAATATTGTTACAAATATTATGACTCACAATGGGGAGTTGAATTTTGTAAGTTGTTGAATTTTTTGACATTGTCACAAAGACTCATAAACAAATTCAAAAGTCATAGCACTTGTACTATGTGCTTTTATAAACAATTTGTGACACAAACAATCATAAAAGCTACTACTATGTACATTTTATCTTGGTAATTGTAATCCAATATTATATTATATTATTTAAGAGGGGAATTTGATTACAAGTCAACATGTTACAACAAACTTAAGTAAGATTAATTTTATCAAATATTACAAACTTCTTAAGTAAGGTTAATATTAACAACTATTGCAGTTTTGAAAATTGAAAATTAAAAATTGAGGGACAAGTATATGACTCGAATTGAACTTACAATCCTTGATTGGGGATTACCATACCTTAGTGATCAAGGAATGTTACAATTTTAGGAGATGTTTATCGAACTATGTTAATAGTGTTTGATTTCATCAAAATCATTATAGGAGATGTGTTGTTGAACTACATTGATAGTATTTGATTTCATCAAACAACAAACTTAAGTAAGACTAATATTATTAACTGCTACAAACTTGTTAAGTAAGGTTAATATTATCAACTATTACAATTTGGAAAATTGAAAATTGAGGGATAAAGATATCACTTGAGTCGAACCTACAATCCTTTGTTGGGGATTACCAGTTACCATACCTTATTGATCGTGAAGTGTTTCGGTTTTAAGAGATGTTTTTCAAACTATGTTGGTAGTGTTTGATTTTGTCAAAATCATTATAGGAGACGTTTTCCGAACCATATCAATAGTGTTCAATTTCGTTAAAATCATTTACAACAGTTGTTTTTGAAACTATGTTGATAGAGTGATAGTGTTCGGATTCGCCCGATTTCGACAAACCCGATTCCATTCCATTACATGAAGAATAGTAATCAACAAAAGTAATCTTTAATCTTTTGTGGATTTTTCCACTATTTACAAGATTTCACCAATATATTTTTCATAAAAAAAATCATCATCAATTTTTTGTACCATTCAACAGCCAACAATTTTTGAACTGTGCCTCAGCTGTCTCTCTAAAGCTCTTCACTTTCACCAAACAGAAATGCATACAACACATCCCCAAACCCGTACCCGGACCCGCTCCGACCCTACTCGTCTTCAACAAATAACAAGAGGGCCCGCAATTCTCGCCTCTACCTTGCACCACCACACCCCACGCGCGCGTGATCTCACTCTTTCCCCCGAAATCCGTCGATGTCTCCGATTCTTCTTCTACGGCTACGGCGACGGCTTCTTCGTCTCGCAGCTGTTCAACGAAAATCACGCCTTCCGGCTTCGGCGTCGTCCCGTTCTCCCAATCCGTTTTAATCGTCAGCCAATCCTCCGGCGCCGCCTTCTCCGTTCTCAGCCTCGTCGCGATGCCGTTACCATTAACGTCGCCGTCGGAGTAGACTTGAACGAGTAGCGGCGCTTCGCGTAGGTTTTTGACGATCTCGACGACGGAATTTCTCATCCATTCGTCTATCACGTTATCGTGCGACACGGCATCTTCTTGTCTCCGCTTATTCCTCTTCGTTTCAAGCCGATACGTACGACTCTCCGCCTCCGCCGTCGTCAACGACGCAGACGAGATCGAGATCCGAGTCATCATCTCCCTCCTCCCTCCGCCGATCGACAATGACGCATTCCTGTTCGACGGAGCACGGCGATTCCTCCAGCCTTGACGCAACGAATTAGTCACTCCTCCGCCTCCGCAGCGAACGGCCACCGATGCCATGTGCAGAGACGGCGATGTAGTATGAGGAGGAGGAGGAAGAGGATAAACCGGAAACGTAACGACAGCTAAACCTTGGAATCCAAAAAAAAAAACAAAAACCAACAACGAAAGCGATTTTCTTGTTTCCAAATCTGTGGAGTGTTTTGAAATGTTGTTTTCAATGGAGTAGCAAAGAAGAGAACAGATTTTTGGACGATAAAAGAAAAATTGTGATTGCAGAGGAGACTATTATCGCAGTGATTTTGTATTGGATTTTCAAAATCAATTTGACATGAGAATTGCGTGTATTTATATATATAGACTATTATAATAATAATATATAAGGTTGGTGTATTTTTTGCTCGGCGTATGTTTCTCTACGTGTCTTGTGGGATTGGGTTTGATGAAACCGTCATGGATCCACCAATCAGAGTTGCTTTGGCATTGTGATTTTTTTATTTTTTGAAAAAAAAAATTCTATTTTTTTTATATATATATATATTTATAGATTCTACATGATTTTTCAAACAAAATTCTAACTTTATAAATTTGCGACCATTACAAATCCACAAAACAATATGTGATTTTCAATTATCGAAACTTTCAAATAATATTTTTTTTAATATGATACCAATTGAGCTGGGAGTATTAAGGGTTGAACTTTAACAAGATATTAAATATTGGTTAAGTAATTAATTTAAGACATTTTTTTTATATTATAATGTATGTGTATTGATTATTTGACATGATTTTTTATTATCATGATTTTTTGTTAGCTCAATTTAGAGAAACAAATTAATCTAGATAAGATCTAGCCATCTAGGTCATTTTAATCTTTAAATGGATGATTATTAACTAGGTTGTACCGGGGTTACTTTACATACCGACTGTAGACGATTGCAGCCGCGTCCAAACTGCGGTCCACGTGGTCCACGATTGCCGAATATTGGTAAAATTTGGGTGGCGTGTACGCGGCCTGCACGGAAACCAATGAGGCCGTCGATCTTGATCGGACGGTCCAAAATGGGTGACTGTGATGGCTTTGCATGAAATGAACACGAGCACGTGCTTGCTCGTTGAGATTGCATGCACTACCTATGCGGACACGAGTTGCGCCGCTTCACAAACAACATTATTTCACTGATCGCCACGTGGCGTCCATGTCAGCAATCCTACGTGGCAACAACAATTATTATTATTATTATTATTATTATTAAAAAAAAAAAAAAAACAAAATTTGGCACAAATAAATCACGAGTAAAGTTCTATCAAAAAAAAAAAAAAAAAAAAAAAAAAATTCACGAGTAAAGTTGAAGCTGTCCCAAATCCCAATCAAATATTACATATCAGCTATAATCTTTTAGTTTGTAACTTTATATTAAACTTTTTAGCATAAATTCAAAACCCGGATTTTTCATAAAAAAAACCACTTGTCATGTCTAAATTATATAATACATACAATTTTTAGTCTAAACAAAATAATAACATAAATTATATCGATAACATAATTCCAAAAAAAAGAATTTTAGCTACTAGATACATTTAACGGGTGAGATATGCAAGTGACTTTTTATACTTCGTTCCTTGTAAAAAGTTTGATGGGCAGGCCCATAGCTGGGTAGGGCATGGGTTCACGGGTAATGGGCTCATCAGGGATCAGTTCAGTCCATTGATACTTTGTGATCAAGTGATGGATCACCAGTAGAGTTTCAACTTGGACAAATTCCGCTCCGGGGCATATTCTTGGCCCGGCTCCGAAAGGAATGTAGGTGTATGGAGGGAATGCTGCCTTGGAAGAAGTCTCAAATCTTGATGGATCAAACTTGTTTGGATCTTCAAATATGTTCTTGTTCATGTGTGTACCAGAAGCCACCCAAAATAACTGCACTTAAAAGTATAATTAAGAGAACAAAAATATATAAAACGACGTCGGGTTTGGACCTACAGGATTTATCATGTTATCACTTATCGAGACAACTGATAGCTTGTATTGCAAGGAAAAAAAAAAACAGAGAATGACTAATTGTAATTTGTACCTGCCATCCTTTGGGAATATGAAAGCCATCAAAGTGTATGTCTCTTGTTACTTGTCTGAAATTGCCCGAAATCGGAGGAGTGAACCTCATCAGCTCCTGAGCTACTCTCCAGGTATACTTCATCATCTGGATTTCATTCCAGGTTAGCTTCCCATCACTTCCTTTCTTAGCTTCAACAACTTCTTTTAGCTCTGTCAGGAATTCCACAACAGTGAGCACCGGGCCATTTTTTCCGTCCAGGATTGGATTGGACTGAATCAGATTCGAATGTTGTAGTTAATAGATGGGATATTATCCAGCTTCATCGTAATCCAATCTTATCCAGTCCAATCCTGTTGAATATTCTTGCCACTAAAACTATCGAACTTCAGTTGTAAATTATGTTCTTTATGCATATAGCAGTTGAGAATTCAGATTCAAATGAATGTCAAAATCCTGAAGTACATAATTTAACTTTCACATAGAGTTCTACAACAGTGAGCACCAGGCCATTTTTTTCTGTCCAGGATTGGATTGATTCAGAGTCGAAAGTTCTAGTTCGGTCAATGCTAAATTATCCAGGTTCATTGTAATCCAATCCTATCCAATCCAATCGAATTCTTTGCAGTAAAATAGCAAATTAATGGAAGATTTTCAATACCTGCAAGAACTTTGTTGTATATCTCAGAGTCCCTAGACATTAGTCTTACAAGGTGGCTCAGGAGAACTGTGGTAGTATCATGACTGGCCATTATCAGTGACAGGAAAATGTCAAGAATTTCCTGCTCCATTAAAGGTTCACCGTTTTTGTTTCTCAGAATCAAAAGGCTTGAGATTATGTTGTCTTGGGAGTCAACAATCCCTTCTTCCATTTCTCTTTTTCGGATCATGATCAGATTCGAAAGCACTTTGCAGACCCTGCCTCGTGCCTGCATTGCTCTGTGGAGTACAGTCCCCGGAAAATTCAATGGCACCGCCCAAGTTCCTTTTACGGTGGTTGAAAAATCTTCCAAGAGTTGATCTTTTACCTTTCCGTCTGGTAATCCGAAAAATATACTACAACTTACATTGAATGTGATCTTCTTCATTAATGTCACAATTTTTGCTGAATCTTTCCCAGCAAGTTCTTGAGATAATTCCAGACAGACAATTACAAATCAAATGTCACGGCTTTTAAGATTTTCATAAAGTTGTACTCGTCCAGTAATAAGTAACCTAAGAAAAAAAAATTCCAATTGCAATCAACTAGTTTTTTTAATTACAACAACCGTATCAAACCCCTCCCACCCAAGTGTGATCGGGATTTGAATCCACGAAGTTTTCATATACAACGACAAGAGATCTCCCAGCTAAGCTATTTAGTACCGACGCGATTTGATTAGTACCTTGAATAGTTGCTTTTGAACTAATGAATCCATTTCTTCTACATATCTCTGGATACTTTCAGGTTTCAGAAAATTTGATATGGCACCCCTAATAAGCTTGTGTTGTGGCCCTGAAATCTCAAACAGGCTGTACTTTCCAAGTATTTTGGCGACGGTACCAGGTTGGTTGAACGATATACCATTGTCGCTGCCACTGAACACGAACCTGTTTCCAGCTTGGCCTGTCAAGACCACCATCTTTGATCCCAACAGTGAGGTCTTGAACACTGGTCCGTACTTGTCGATTCGAGTCTGCATCCATTCATCAGTCCTGTCCTGCTTCTGTGCCCTCACAAAGCTTACAGATTCTCCGAGTAACGGAAATCCGAATGAACCTGGTGGGAGTTTCTTGCCAGGAAGTGGTGAGAATTTAAGCCTGAAAACCCCGAAAACGAGGGCGAGGGTGATTAGTGTAACCAGAAGAATGGTTATCAATGGAGGTTTAAATTCAGAAGTAAGATCTGAAAAATCAGAAAGGAAATCCATGGTTTCTTTGTGTGTAGAAGTGGAGGAAAGTGATGCTTGATTTGATAATATATATCGGACTTCAGATTAAACTAATGATGTTGACATTTTTTTTAATTTATTGGCCGGCATCAATTTTTTTTCAATATAGAGCTGTCTTTTTTATCAGTTATTTGGAGATTTTGATTCTTCTGTGTTGTAAAGAATCCAAGTAATCCAAAAGAAGAGCCGAGACCAAAGTTGCATAACGTTGTTCCCAACTAAATTATGGCAATTAACATGGCCTTTTTCTATGGATAATTCCTTCGTTGAATGTTGACAGGAAGGCCTCTGGCTGGATATGGCATCGGTTCACGAGCTATAGGCTCATCAGGAACCATTTCTGTCCATTGATACTTTGTTATCAGATGGTGGATTATCAGCAGAACTTCAATCCTGCCGAATTCTGCTCCAGGACAGATTCTTGGGCCGGCTCCAAATGGAATGTATGTGTATGGAGGTAGCATTTTTGACGAGTTCTCGAATCGTAGTGCAGGATCGAACTTCTCTGGATTTTCAAATGTGTTCTTGTCCATGTGTGTGCCGGATGCCATCTAGAAAACCTGAAATTATTCATGGTTACGAATTTGGCTCGTTCGTGTAAATGTTCAAAGGGTCGAAAGTCAAAACAAAACCAGGGAATTTGTACCTTCCATCCTTTTGGGATATCAAAGCCATCAAAACTAGTGTCCTTCCATGTACATTTGAAATTGCCAAAAATTGGAGGAGTCAGTCTCATGAGCTCTTAGGCCACTCTCCATGTATATGTCATCATTTGCATATCACTTCAAGTAAGCTGTTTGTCCTTCCCTTCTCTGGCTTTAACTACTTCTTTTTGCTCTGAAATAGTTCAAAACTCAGGACGACCAAGCCAAAATACAGATGCAGAGGTGCAAGACCAACGGGCTTGGCATGTAGACCGAGCCAAAGTACTGATATAAGTTCAAATACAAAAAAACAGAATAAATACTTTTCAAGTTTCTATGTTTTAGTGTTTGAAACCTTTCATCAAATACCTTATCTTCTTTATCAACACTTTACACACTTTACACACTTTTTCAAACTCTATGTAAAAATTCGATTTTAACTTTTGGCGCTATCAAGCCCTGTTGATTCTAGGAATACCCAGGACCATGAACACATTGCTAACTGACCATGAACACATTGCTAACTCTTTGATTCACAAGAATACCGAAAGAGAAAACACAAGAAATTTTATAACTAAAATCTTATTAATCAACTCAACTCTGCTTTCAAATGACTACAAAGCTCCAATATATAGGAGTAGGAAAATTACATAAAAGGAAACAAATAAAATCACAATTCCAATAACCAAACAATAGACCTTCATCATCTCTATGATTGGTCAAATCACATAAATTGAGCATGTACCTTCATCATAGGTGATTGATGAAATTGCATAAATCAAGTTGTTGTCAACACCATGATTTATGCAATTCTCCCATAATTTGATCTTCATCACATAATTCCATAAAAAAGAGTTTTAGCTACTAGATAGTAGATACATTTGATGGTGGAGATATGCAAGTGGCTTTTTTATACATCGTTCCTCGGATAAAGTTTGACGGGCAGGCCCATAGCTGGGTAGGGCATGGGTTCACGGGTTACAGGCTCATCGGGGATCAGTTCAGTCCATTGATACTTTGTGATCAAGTGATGAATCACTAGTAAAGTTTCGGCACGGGCGAATTCCGCTCCGGGGCATATTCTTGGCCCGGCTCCGAAAGGAACGTAGGTGTATGGAGGGACTGCTGCCTTGGAAGAAGTCTCAAATCTTGATGGATCAAACTTGTTTGGATCTTCAAATATGTTATTGTTCATGTGTGTACTAGAAGCCACCCAAAGCAGCTGCACTTAAAAAGCGTAATTAACAGAACAAAAATATAGAAAACGACACCTACAAGATTTATAATGTTATCGAGACAACTGATAGCTTGTATTGCAAGGAAAAACAGAGACAAAACAGGGAATAACTGATTGTATTTGTACCTGCCATCCTTTGGGGATATGAAAGCCATCAAAGTGGATGTCTCTTGTTACTTGTCTGAAATTGCCCAAAATCGGAGGAGTGAACCTCATCACCTCTTGAGCTACTCTCCAGGTATACTTCATCATCTGGATTTCATTCCAGGTTAGCTTCCCATCACTTCCTTTCTTAGCTTCCACAACTTCGTTTTGCTCTGTCAGGAATTCAACAACAGTGAGCACCAGACCATTTTTTCCATCCAGGATTGGATTGGACTGAATCGGATTCGAATGTTGTAGTTAATACATGGGATATTATCCAGCTTCATCGTAATCCAATCTTATCCGGTCCAATCCTGTCAAATATTCTTGCCACTAAAACAATCTAATTCCAGTAGTAAATTAGGTTCTTTTATGCATATAATAGTCGAGAATTCAGATTCAAATGAAGGTCAAAATCCTGAAGAACATAATTTAACTTTCACATAGAGTTCTACAGCAGTGAGCACCAGGCCATTTTTTTCTGTCCAGGATTGGATTGAATCAGATTCGAAAGTTCTAGTTAATAGTCAATGCTAAGTTATCCAGGTTCATCGTAATCCAATCCTGTCCAATCCAATCGAATTCTTTGCAGTAAAATAGCAAATTAATGGAAGATTTTCAATACCTGCAAGAACTTTGTTGTATATCTCAGAGTTCCTAGACATGAGTCTCACCAGGTGGGTCAGGAGAACTGTGGTAGTATCATGACTGGCCATTATCAGTGACAGGAAAATGTCAAGAATTTCCTGCTCCATTAAAGGTTCACCATTTTCGTTTCTCAGAACCACAAGGCTTGAGATTATGTTGTCTTGGGAATCAACAATCCCTTCTTCCATTTCTCTTTTTCGGATCGTGATCAGATTCGAAAGCACCTTGCAGACCCTGCCTCGTGCCTGTATTGCTCTGTGGAGTACAGTCCCCGGAAAATTCAATGGCACCGCCAAAGTTCCATTCACGGTGGTTGAAAAATCTTCCAAGAGTTGATCTTTTACCTTTCCGTCTGGTAATCCGAAAAATATACTACAACTTACATTGAATGTGATCTTCTTCATTAATGTCACAATTTTTACTGAATCTTTCCCAGCAAGTTCCTGAGACAATTCCAGACAGACAATTACAAATCAAATGTCATGTTTTTCGAGATTTTCAGAAAGTTGTACTCGTCTAGTAATAAGTAACCTAAGAAAAAAAATTCCAATTGCAATCAACTAGTTTTTTTTTTACAACAACCGTATCAAACCCCTCCCACCCAAAGTGTGATTGGGATTTGAATCCACGAACTTCATATACAACGACAAGAGAATGAGAGATCTTACCGGCTAAGCTAGTTAGTACTGACACGATTTGATTAATACCTTGAATAGTTGCTTTTGAACTAACGAATCCATTTCTTGTACATATCTCTGGATACTTTCAGGTTTCAGAAAATTTGATATGGCACCCCTAATAAGCTTGTGTTTTGGCCCTGAAATCTCAAACAGGCTGTACTTTCCAAGTACTTTGGAGACGTTACCAGGTTGGTTGTACGATATACCATTGTTGCCGCCACTGAACACGAACCTGCTTCCAGCTTGGCCTGTCAAAACCACCATCTTTGATCCGAACAGTGAGGTCTTGAACACCGGTCCGTACTTGTCGATCCGAGTCTGCATCCATTCATCAGTCCTGTCCTGCTTCTGTGCCCTCACAAAGCTTAAAGATTCTCCGAGTAACGGAAATCCGAATGACCCTGGTGGGAGTTTCTTGCCAGGAAGTGGTGAGAATTTAAGCCTGAAGAGCCGGAAAACTAGGGCGATTAGTGTTACCAGAAGAATGGTTATCAATGGAGGTTTAAATTCAAAAGTAAGATCTGAAAAATCAGAAAGGAAATCCATGGTTTTTTTGTGTGTAGAAGTGGAGGAAAGTGATGCTTGATTTGATAATATATATCGGACTACATATTAAACTAATGATGTTGACTTTTTTTTTATAGGCCGACATCAATATAGAGTTAGTTGTCTTTTTTGTCATTTATCTGGAGATTTTGATTTTTTGATAAAAATTAATGGAAAAAGACAAATTTTGATCAAATTTTGTCGTTTATCAATATAGATTTTGATTTTTTGTCGGTAAAGATTCCAAGTAATCCCAACATAACAATGTCAAGACCGGAGTTGCATAAGGTTATATAATTGACCAGAGCTCAATACAGCTACCAAAACAGAGTATATTACTCTGTGTGCTACCACAGGAAAGCTAGAATGGACTTCAGAGCCTGATCATCAATCGAGAGTGAGAGACCGTGATTGAAGTCCTAACCACCTAGCTGACCTGGCAAGACTCTAACAAACTTGGTTAGACTCTAACCACCTAGATGACCTGGCTAGAATGGCTACTGGTTCAGCTGATTCTTCAGTCGACACGGCTCTTATTATTCTGCTGATAGTTCTAAAATGGATTTCACTTCTCTTGCCAAAACTCTGAATCACGAGTAAAGTTGAAGCTGTCCCAAATCCCAATCAAATATCACTTATCAGCTATAATCTTTTAGTTTGTAACTTCATATTAAACTTTTTCGGATAAATTCAAAACCCGGATTTTTCATAAAAAACCCGCTTGTCATATCTAAGTTATAATGCGTACAATATTTAGTCTGAACAAAATAATAACATATATAAACTATATCGATAACAATTCCATAAAAAAAGAGTTTTAGCTACTAGGTACATTTAATGGTTGAGATATGCAAATGACTTTTTATACTTTGTTCCTCGTATGAAGTTTGACGGGCAAGCCCATGGCCGGGTAGGGCATGGGTTCACGGGTAACGGGCTCATCAGGGATCAGTTCAGTCCATTGATACTTTGTGATCAAGTGATGGATCACCAGTAGAGTTTCAACTCGGACGAATTCTGCTCCAGGGCATATTCTTGGCCCGGCTCCGAAAGGAATGTAGGTGTATGGAGGGAATGCTGCCTTGGAAGAAGTCTCAAATCTTGATGGATCAAACTTGTTTGGATCTTCAAATATGTTCTTGTTCATGTGTGTACCAGAAGCCACCCAAAATAACTGCACTTAAAGTATAATTAAGAGAACAAAAATATATAAAACGACGTCGGGTTTGGACCTACAGGATTTATAATGTTATCAAGACAACTGATAGCTTGTATTGCAAGGGAAAAAAATCAGAGACAAAACAGAGAATGACTGACTGTAATTTGTACCTGCCATCCTTTGGGGATATGAAAGCCATCAAAGTGTATGTCTCTTGTTACTTGTCTGAAATTGCCCGAAATCGGAGGAGTGAACCTCATCAGCTCCTGAGCTACTCTCCAGGTATACTTCATCATCTGGATTTCATTCCAGGTTAGCTTCCCATCACTTCCTTTCTTAGCTTCAACAACTTCTTTTTGCTATGTCAGGAATTCCACAACAGTGAGCACCGGGCCATTTTTTCCGTCCAGGATTGGATTGGACTGAATAAGATTCGAATGTTGTAGTTAATAGATGGGATATTATCCAGTTTCATCGTAATCCAATTTTATCCGGTCCAATCCTGTAGAATATTCATGCCACTAAAGCAATCTAACTTCAGTTGTAAATTAGGTTTTTTATGCATATAGTAGTCAAGAATTCAAATTCAAATGAATGTCAAAATCCTGAAGTACATAATTTTAACATTCACATAGAGTTCTACAACAGTGAGCACCAGGCCATTTTTTCTGTCCAGATTGGATTGAATCAGATTCGAAAGTTCTAGTTGGGTCAATGCTAAGTTATCCAGGTTTATCATAATCCAATCCTGTCCAATCCAGTCGAATTCTTTGCAGTAAAATAGCAAATTAATGGAAGATTTTCAATACCTGCAAGAACTTTGTTGTATATCTCAGAGTCCCTAGACATGAGTCTCACAAGGTGGCTCAGGGGAACTGTGGTAGTATCATAACTGGCCATTATCAGTGACAGGAAAATGTCAAGAATTTCCTGCTCCATTAAAGGTTCACCGTTTTCGTTTCTCAGAATCAAAAGGCTTGAGATTATGTTGTCTTGGGAATCAACAATCCCTTCTTCCATTTCTCTTTTTCGGATCACGATCAGATTCGAAAGCACTTTGCAGACCCTGCCTCGTGCCTGCATTGCTCTGTGGAGTACAGTCCCCGGAAAATTCAATGGCACCGCCCAAGTTCCTTTTACAGTGGTTGAAAAATCTTCCAAGATTTGATCTTTTACCTTTCCGTCTGGTAATCCGAAAAATATACTACAACTTACATTGAATGTGATCTTCTTCATTAATGTCACAATTTTTACTGAATCTTTCCCGGCAAGTTCCTGAGACAATTCCAGATAGACAATTACAAATCAAATGTCACTGCTTTTAAGATTTTCATAAAGTTGTACTCGTCTAGTAATAAGTAACCTAAGAAAAAAATTCCAATTGCAATCAACTAGTTTTTTATGATCGGGATTTGAATCCACGAACTTCATATACGACGTCAAGAGATCTTACTAGCTAAGCTAGTTAGTACCGACATGATTTGATTAGTACCTTGAATAGTTGCTTTTGAACTAATGAATCCATTTCTTCTACATATCTCTGGATACTTTCAGGTTTCAAAAAATTTGATATGGCACCCCTAATAAGCTTGTGTTGTGGCCCTGAAATCTCAAACAGGCTGTACTTTCCGAGTATTTTGGCGACGGTACTAGGTTGGTTGAACGATATACCATTGTCGCCACCACTGAACACGAACCTGTTTCCAGCTTGGCCTGTCAAAACCACCATCTTTGATCCCAACAGTGAGGTCTTGAACACCGGTCCATACTTGTCGATTCGAGTCTGAATCCATTCATCAGTCCTGTCCTGCTTCTGTGCCCTCACAAAGCTTACAGATTCTCCGAGTAACGGAAATCCGAATGACCCTGGTGGGAGTTTCTTGCCAGGAAGTGGTGAGAATTTAAGCCAGAAAAACCCGAAAACGAGGGCGATTAGTGTAACCAGAAGAATGGTTATCAATGGAGGTTTAAATTCAAAAGTAAGATCTGAAAAATTAGAAAGGAAATCCATGGTTCTTTGTGTGTAGAAGTGGAGGAAATCCATGGTTTCTTTGTGTGTAGACAGTGTTTGTTTGCATGTCTAATTTCTTGTGTCAAAATTTGAGCAAATAACATTTAGTATTTTTAGAGATGTGCACTTGAATGTGGACATAGGTTAGATTTGAATAGTTTGCAGAGATGGAAATAATGGCTTTTCTGGGACTCCACCCACCAATTAATGGTGTATAATGCTATTTTATTCTTTAGGAGTGCCATGTCATAGATAACGGTAGTTTGCCGTTAGATTTAACTGAATGGCTGCCAATGAATAATGTTTCGTCAAAATGGTGATTTTGGAACAATTTGAATAGTCGGTGGCCTTTTTGGGACTCCATCCACCAATTAATGGTGTCTACTGCTATTTTCTCTTAAACTAATGATATATGTTGACATTTTTTTAATTTATTGGCCGGCATCAATTTTTTTTTCAATATAGAGTTGTCTTTTTTGTCGGTTAATTATTTGGAGATTTTGATTCCTTTTTTTTTTTTTTGAAATATAACAAAAAATATTATAATAGGACTACCGGGACCTGGCGAGATCAAACAATACATTGTGGGGCCTGGATATCTACTTCCATAATGGGAGATAACTACTTCTCACAACACGGGAAGAAAACTCTTCCCACGTGCTTGTAAAATGCGTATGGTGGGATTTGAACCCCTCACCACATAAAGAAGGTGCACTACCAGCTCTGCTAAAATGTGATGTGCGAGATTTTGATTTTTCTGTGTTGTAAAGATTCCAAGTAATCCAAAAGGAGAGCCAAGACCAAAGTTGCATATAGTTGTTCCTGATAATTATGTCCCGGGGTTTGCACTTGATAATTTTCGTACAAAAGGGTAGTAAAATTATGTCATCATTTGCATTTCACTCCAAGTAAGCTGTTTGTCGTTCCCTTCTCTGGCTTTAACTACTTTTTGCTAATAAAATAGTTCAAAACTCAGGAAGACCAAGCCAAAATACAGATGCAGAGGTGCAAGACCGACAGGCTTGGCATGTAGACCAAGCCAAAGTACTGATATAAGTTCAAATACAAAAAACAGAATAAATACTTTTCAAGTTTCTAAGTTTTAGTGATTGAAACCTTTCATCAAATACCTTGTCTTCTTTATCAACACTTTGGGTGGGGCGGCTGACCTTGCTCGCCCTTAGCTGCCACGATAAAATATTATACGTAAACTAAAATATTTTAGTTTGTAACTTTATATTAAGCTTTGTAGAAGCCATATGAAACCGAATTTTTCACGAAAAATACATTATTTAGTGTAAACAAAATAATAACATATACCATATCAATAACATAATGATGTAGCGTCGATAGGTGTGATCAAGCCTTGTTGATTCTGGGAATACCCAGGACCATGAACACATTGCTAACTCGTTAATTCACATGAATACCGAGAGAGAAAACACAAGAAATTTTATAACTAAAATCTTATTAATCAACTCAACTCTGATTTCAAATGACTACAAAGCTCCAATATATAGGAGTAGGAAAATTACATAAAAGGAAACAAATAAAATGACAATTCCAATCACCAAATAATATGCCTTCATCGTCTCTATGATTGGTCAAATCACATAAATTAGGCATATACCTTCATCATAGGTGATTGATGAAATTGCATAAATCAATTTGTTGTCAACACCAAGATTTATGCAATTTTCCATAACTTGAACTTCATCACATAATTCCATAAAAAGGAGTTTTAGCTACTAGATAATTAGATAGTAGATGCATTTGACAGTTGAGATAAGCGAGTGACTTTTTTATACATCGTTCCTCTGATAAAGTTTGACAGGCAGGCCCATGGCTGGGTAGGGCAAGGGATCACAGGTTACAGGTTCATCGGGGATCAATTCAGTCCATTGATACTTTGTGATCAAGTGATGAATCACTAGCAAAATTTTGGCATGGATGAATTCCGCTCCGGGGCACATTCTTGGCCCGGCTCCGAAAGGAACGTAGGTGTATGGAGGGAATGCCGCCTTGGAAGAAGTCTCAAATCTTGATGGATCAAACTTGTTTGGATCTTCAAATATGTCATTGTTCATATGTGTACTAGAAGCCACCCAAAGCAACTGCACTTAAAAAGCGTAATTAACAGAACAAAAATATAGAAAACGACACCTACAAGATTTATAATGTTATCGAGACATTTGATAGCTTGTATTGCAAGGAAAAACAGAGACAAAACAGGGAATAACTGATTGTATTTGTACCTGCCATCCTTTGGGGATATGAAAGCCATCAAAGTGTATGTCTCTTGTTACTTGTCTGAAATTGCCGAAAAGCGGAGGAGTGAACCTCATCACCTCTTGAGCTACTCTCCAGGTATACTTCATCATCTGGATTCCATTCCAGGTTAGCTTCCCATCACTTCCTTTCTTAGCTTCCACAACTTCGTTTTGCTCTGTCAGGAATTCAACAACAGTGAGCACCAGGCCATTTTTTCCATCCAGGATTGGATTGGACTGAATCGGATTCGAATGTTGTAGTTAATACAGGGGATATTATCCAGCTTCATCGTAATCCAATCTTATCCGGTCCAATCCTGCCGAATATTCTTGCCACTAAAACAATCTAATTCCAGTAGTAAATTAGGTTCTTTTATGCATATAATAGTCGAGAATTCAGATTCAAATGAAGGTCAAAATCCTGAAGAACATAATTTAACTTTCACATAGATATCTACAGCAGTGAGCACCAGACCATTTTTTTCTGTCCAGGATTGGATTGAATCAGATTCGAAAGTTCTAGTTAATAGTCAATGCTAAGTTATCCAGGTTCATCGTAATCTAATCCTGTCCGATCCAATCGAATTCTTTGCAGTAAAATAGCAAATTAATGGAAGATTTTCAATACCTGCAAGAACTTTGTTGTATATCTCAGAGTCCCTAGACATGAGTCTCACCAGGTGGGTCAGGAGAACTGTGCTAGTATCATTACTGGCCATTATCAGTGACAGGAAAAGGTCAAGAATTTCCTGCTCCATTAAAGGTTCACCATTTTCGCTTCTCAGAACCAAAAGGCTTGAGATCATGTTGTCTTGGGAATCAACAATCCCTTCTTCCATTTCTCTTTTTCGGATCGCGATCAGATTCGAAAGCACTTTGCAGACCCTGCCTCGTGCCTGTAATGCTCTGTGGAGTACAGTCCCTGGAAAATTCAATGGCACCGCCAAAATTCCTTTCACGGTGGTTTCAAAATCTTCCAAGAGTTGATCTTTAACCTTTCCGTCTGGTAATCCGAAAAATATACTACAACTTACATTGAAATTGATTTTCTTCATTGATGTCACAATTTTTACTGAATCTTTCCCAGCTAGTTCCTGAGACAATTCCAGACAGACAATTACAAATCAAATGTCATGTTTTTCGAGATTTTCAGAAAGTTGTACTCGTCTAGTAATAAGTAACCTAAGAAAAAAAATTCCAATTGCAATCAACTAGTTTTTTTATTTTATTACAACAACCGTATCAAACCCCTCCCACCCAAGTGTGATCAGGATTTGAATCCACGAACTTCATATACAACGACAAGAGATCTTACCGGCTAAGCTAGTTAGTACCGACACGATTTGATTAGTACCTTGAATAGTTGCTTTTGAACTAATGAATCCATTTCTTCTACATATCTCTGGATACTTTCAGGTTTCAGAAATTTTGATATGGCACCCCTAATAAGCTTGTGTTTTGGCCCTGAAATCTCTAACACGCTGTACTTTCCGAGTATTTTGGCGACGTTACCAGGTTGGTTGTACGATATACCATTGTCGTCGCCACTGAACACGAACCTGTTCCCAGCTTGTCCTGTCAAAACCACAATCTTTGATCCCGCCAGTGAGGTCTTGAACACCGGTCCGTACTTGTCGATCCGAGTCTGCATCCATTCATCAGTCCTGTCCTGCTTCTGTGCCCTCATAAAGCTTAAAGATTCTCCAAGTAACGGAAATCCGAATGATCCTGGTGGGAGTTTCTTGCCAGGAAGTGGTGAGAATTTAAGCCTGAAGAACCGGAAAACTAGGGCGATTAGTGTTACCAGAAGAATGGTTATCAATGGAAGCTTAGATTCAAAAATAACATCTGATAAATCAGAAAGGAAATCCATGGTTTCTTTGTGTAGAAGTGGATGAAACTGATGCTTGATTTGATAATATATATATCGGGCTACATATTAAACTAATGATGTAGACTTTTTTTTTATAGGCCGACATCAAATTTTTATCAATATAGAGTTACTTGTCTTTTTTGTCGGTTATTTGGAGATTTTGATTCTTCTTGTGCTGTAAAGATTCCAAGTAATCCCAACATAACAATGTCAAGACCCTAACAAACCTGGTTAGACTCAAACCATCTAGCTGACCTGGCACGATTTGATTAGTACTTGGCCTGCACAGATTCTTTATCCAGAAGTTCCTGCACTTGGTCAAATTTCGAATAAATCACAGGATTAACCTGTAATTAGACTATAATTTAACAGAGGTGTTGTTGGCAGAGTTGAATAATTACCTGAAATATTTGTTGCTTGACTAACAAGTCCATTTCACCTACAAGTCTCTGAAGGCTTTCAGGTTTCAGAAAGCTCAGGATTGCACCTCTGACAAGCTTGTGGCGATGACCCGAAACCTCGAACATACTTCTTTTCCCCAGTATGTTGGCTACAGTAACTACTTGGTTTCCTGCAATGCCATTATCACTGCCACTGAACATAAATTTGTTACCAGCTTGGCCAGTTACAACCACTGCCTCTGAACCCATGAGTGAAGTCTTGAACACCAGTCTATACTTGTCGACGTGCTTCTGAATCCATTCACCGGGCTTGTCTTGTTTCAGTGCCTTCATAAAGCTTATAGTCTCTCCAACCAGAGGAGATCCTAGTGACCCTGGTGGCAGTTTCTTGTTCTGTAAAAAACTTGAGAACTTCAGTTTCAAGTACCCACCAAAAATGGCAATCAGGGTTACCAAAATAATGCCTAAATTTGGGAGTTTGAGTCCAAAATTGAGCTCTTCACATCTATAGAGAGCTTCCATTGCTTACTCAGTTGAATAAAAATGAGATGGCTTTGCTTTACTAAATAGTGCTCAAGGTGCAAGGAGGAGGTTTGTCACGTGGCCAAAGTCCAAACGCAGATTCTGATGCAGAATAAACATAGATAACAAATACCGTGTTTAGCCAACATACTGTTTCTGTATAGTTACATGGTTAATTGTTTGTCATTGTCTACAAAAATCAAAGATTTTAAAATTAAAAACAAAGAGAAAATAACACTCTCTCATAACTACCTTGTAAGAGCATCTCCAACAATCTACCTTGGAGACTCCCTTAAATAAAGGTGGATGTTGATGTAAGGGGCCATTAAGGGAGTATGTGCTCCAACAATACTCCCTTAAATGGTCCCTTTAATAATTTATTATTATTATTTAAATGTTTGATGTTGTGCAATAAATATTATATGGAGTTTTTAAGAAATAAAATAATCTTAAATAGGTGGAGCCCACTTTAAGGGGGTCTAAAAACACTTCTTAATTAAGGGAGTGAACTCCACTTGAACACAATTAAGGGGGTCATTTAGGGAGTTGTTGGAGTTGTAAAAATACACATACTCCCTTAATTAAGCTAAGGGATGTCATTAAGGGAGTCTATTGGAGATGCTCTAACTATACGGGTCCTGTATAGTATCTAAATTGAACTCATTTCTTCTTAGAAATATGGGCCTTGATACCATGTCAAGTTACGGATGGACCTGAAAACTTAACACTATTATCTATGACTAAAGCCTGCATAGAGCAGAAAACTACAAATGATCGATCTCTTCTCAGAACTAAGATTGGAAAACAAAGAAAATAAGAATCATATCTATGTATTTTTGGTATCTGTTAAGTGGAAGATGTTGAAAATGTACTTTTTAGTCTATGATCTTTCCCAAACAACAAAAGTTTGCAGCATTTTTTATGTAAAAACTTGGTAAAATTTTGTTTGTTTATTATGCTTGTTATCAATAACAGTTTATGAGAAACAACAATCAAATTGCTATCTAGTCCTTGGAAATATCATCAACAATCTATGAGAAGGTGTTTGAAAGAAGTATGCAAAATATGGCAGACAAACAAATATGTTCATATCAACTCTTGACATTCAGATGGCGATATTGAAGTTGGTTTAGTGGTAAATTCCTCAAATCCATATACACATATAAGTATAGAACACACATCCCTCTCCTTTACAACATGGGATTGATGTGAATTTTTTTTTTTTTTGGAACTATTATAATAGTTTGATATTGAGGGAGGGGGCACGACTCGAACCCACAACCTCGGGAATTCTAATGAGAGAAATGGAACATAATTCCTAATAAGTGATTACAATGTTAATTAAAATCAATTAAGAATCATATTATATGGGTCATACACATAGATCTGAAACATAATTCCCCTCACCCACCTAATCAAGTTCTCTTTCATGATTCCTTTTCCTATAAAACTTGATTCTTTTTTATTTGGATATGGATATTGACACCTATAAAACTTATTAGTACATCCATTTTTATAAGTATACACATGTCTAAAATTTAAAAAATAAATATTACTATAAACACTAATCCTAATGCCAATAGTACTCTCATTGAAATAAATATATTCATTTTAATACATATTATTTATAAACACTCTTAAATTATTATCACGCCCAATTTATTAAAAAAATCATATTATTTTTGAAATTAAATCCTCTTTTAATTATGTTTAATGATGGTCCAATTTACTTTTGGAAATATATCGAATGTAGGAGCCTTATAAAAGGGAATATGTGGAACCATATATGGGGTGAAGAGATTTTCAATCTGGAATTGCCTTATTTATACAGCCATCTTTTCAACAAAAAAAAAAAAAAAACAAAAAAAAAAACCTTACCGATATCTACAGCTATCTTTAAAAACAAAAAACTTGTTGATATCTATAGCTATCGTTAAAAAAAATATTTTGTTTATTAATAGAGTTCGTAACTATTAAAAGAAAGATAAAAACAATATGATAATCATGTGATAATGAGAAAGTTTGAAACTTGAAATAAAATTAGAGTTTAATTGGGGTTCATCATAAAAATTAGGGTTTATCATAAGTTTTTATTTTATTTTTTTATAAATAAATAAATATAGTTGAAGATATGGGTGTAATTAATGAGTGTATATAGTATTTTGTTTATTTTTAATTAAAGTAATTTGTCCTTATTGGTAAATTTCTACTAGGATATTTTTGTAATTAAATTTTTTAATAAAATAGAGCTTCTTTTGATATCCAATTTTTTCTTTTTACACTTATTTTCTAAAGACACTTCATTCTCAAAATTTAAATTTAAAAAAAAAATAAAAATCTAAAGACACTTCATTTTGTTCCAAAATTATCCTTTTTATCTTTTAACGCTCAACACTCCATTAAAAAAAAAAATTCTAAAGACACTTCATTTTATTTTAATAAAAGTTAGGACGAATCATCGTAGACTTTGGATTCATTCGATGAGTAATCTTTTTTGAATTAAATTATTTAAAAAAAAAAAAATTATCTCTCCTAAACCGTTAGATTAAATATTACATATTAAACACTCTCTCCTAAATTTTTAATTACCATATTAAACTATTTCTCCTCCAATATATATCTCTAATTTTCTATCTCCATTCCTTTTTTTAGCAAGACTAACAATTTTTTTTAATTATTTTTTTTTAAAAAACTTGATTTTTAGGAACCGTATATATGTATATATTAAAAAAATAAAAATAAAAAACTCAAAAAACAAGTACCTTGTTTTTAATTTTTTTCATTAGTCTTAGAAATTCTGAGTTTAATCGAATCTAGTTACAATAAATCAAGTTTTCATATATCTATTTTTTTAAAATTGACTTTTTAATATATATATATATATATATATATATATATATATACAGTGGTTCTTTCATAAGGAATCCCTTATTTTAATTTCGGTAAGGACTACCATTAAATCATATCGATTTGAATGAATTTTAATCTGAATTTTTTTGTGGATGATAAGTTCGTTGAAATCTACCTATGAATAAAATTTGAGAATTTTTCAAGCACAAAAACTATTTTTGCCGATTTTTTTTAAATATGAAGGCATTAGAAAAATAGGCGAAATATAGGAAATTCAAGAAAAATAGTTTTCGTGCTTGAAAAATTCTCAAATTTTATTCATAGGTAGATTTCAACGAACTTATCATCCACAAAAAAATTCAGATTAAAATTCATTCAAATCGATATGATTTCATGGTAGTCCTTACCGAAATTAAAATAAGGGATCCCTTATGAGAGAACCACTGTATATATATATATATATATATATATATATATATATATATGTATGTATGTATATATGTATATATTTATATTACTGTTAGTAAAAAACCAAAAATATTTATAAGTTTTTTTTTCTTTAACTATTAATCCAGAAAGTATGGAGATAGGTTTTTTTTTTAATAAAAAAAATGGAGAGATAGTAATTATGAGAGAGTGTTTAATATGGTAATAATAGATTTAGGAGAGAGAGTTTAATACGTAATATTTAATATAATGATTTAGGAGAGAGATTTTTTTTTTTTTAATAATTTAATTAGTTTGGAATCTTTTTATAATTTTTTGTCCTAATTAGTAATTTTAGTTCAGGTTAAAACTATCATTAATAAAAAAAATATAAATTGGAGTGTAAATATATAATTTGTGGATTGTAAGGAGAAACTCTCTTAATAAAATATAGGTGTACTAATAAGTTTTATGAGTGTCAATATCGACACCCTTTTTATTTTTATTTTCATTCCCGATTAATAAGCGTGCTTAGATATCTTCGATTAAAAAGCCCAAGAAAGTCTATTGAAATTTGTCCCAAACCTTTGCAAAGTGCAAAGGCAAATGTCGAAATAACAGGCCCATTATTCTATTTAATTATGGGCTCAAAGTTAGAGCTCAGTTTTTGGACCAAGATCCAAGGATATGGTGGTGGTGGTTGTTGTTGTGGAAACTGATACTGTACTTAGAAAACTCAAACCAAACATTAAATATTATTTGATGGAGGTAGGTAAAATGAATGGTAGTTATACATCTATCCTCGTGGCCTCGTGGGTAGCTGAATGCCCTCAAAACAGGTTCCCATACAATGAAGAAAAGAAATTTAATGCAAATTGCTAAGCTTCATACATGCTCCAAAATTCCATACAATTTTTTTATTTCCCAAAAGAGAGCTTCTTTTGACAATCTAATTTTTTCTTTTTACACTTCTTTTTTAAAGACACTCCATTCTCAAATTTAAATTTAAAAAAATTCTAAAGACACTTTTTTTTATTCCAAGATTATTCTTTTTATCTTTTGGCACTCATATTCTAAAGACACTCCATTTTAAAAAATAAATTTCTAAAAACACTATATTTTATTTTAATAAAAGTTAGAACGAATCATCATAGTCTTTGGATTCATCTGAGAAGTAATATTTTTTGAATTAAATTATTAAAAAAAGAAATTATCTCTCATAAATCATTAGATTAAATATTACATATTATACATTCTCTCCTAAATTTTTAATTACCATATTAAACTCTCTCTCTCTTCCAATACATATCTCCAACTTTCTATCTCTATTCTTTCTCAAGCAAAACTAACCGTTAAAAGAAAAAAAAAAAAAAACTTACGAATAAGCTTGATTTTTAGGAATTGTATATACGTATATATTAAAAAAAATCAAAATCAAAATATGAAAATGATTTTTTTTACTTTTGTAGGTATGTGATTGCCGAGAGAACTTTAATTCTTTCATTAGTCTTAGAAATTTCGAGTTTAATCGAATCCAATTGCAACAAATCAAGTTTTCATATATCTATTATTTATTTATTTTTTTGAAAAACAAGATCTTTGTATTGGCTTTTTTAATATATATATATATAGAGAATACTGTTAGTAAAAAACCAAACTATTCATAAGTTTTTTAACTATTAATCAGAGATTAAAGAAAGTATGAAGATATGATTTTTTTTTAAATGGAGAGAGAGAGAGAGAGAGAGAGAGAGAGAGAGAGAGAGAGAGAGTGTTTAATATGGTAATAACAAATTTAGGAGAGAGAGTTTAATACGTAATATTTAATCTAATAATTTAGAAGAGATACTTTATTTTTTAATAATTTAATTAATTTGGATTGTCTTTAGAATTTTTTTTGTCTTGTTTAGTAATTTTAATTCAGGTTAAAATTGTCATTAATAAAAAAAAAATTTTAATTGGAATGTAAATAGATAATTTGTAGATTATAAGGAGAAGATTCCTTCCCAAAAATGACATCAATACTAGTTTAGTACACGTGTAAGGACTTGTTGAGAATCACTAGCTTGTTTTTTTTTTTTTTTCCTTCTAAAAACTCATAATTCAGTTGGTTGTGCACTTTACATCCGTGATAAGTGTTCGTATCTCATCTTTATTTGATCTAACCGATATCAGATAGGGGGGCTGACCCGGGCTATAGCCGAGTCAGCTTTCTGTTTTCTTTTTTATAATTTATACTCTCCCATCACACATTCAAACGTCCATCATTCCCATCACACCTCTCTCAACATCCATTCTCTCTCTCACTTTCTCATCGGTCATCACACATCCTAACTTACCAACTATCTCTCTCTCTTTCTCTCATCACTCACGTACTCTTCCTAATTCCAATTATCTCTTCCCAATTAATAATTATCTTCATCATTTATATGATTTTCAGTTGGTCTAATCAATAAATTAGAGTTTTGAATTTATTATTAATAATTTTAAGTTAGTGTTTTGTTATTATTATTATTTTTTTTATGAATTTATTTTCCAACTCAATTTATTATTTCTAGTATTATAATTTCTAAAGTATCAGTTTAACCAAATTGTTTGATAATTTTAGATTACAATATCAGCACAACCATACATTAAAACAAATAAAAACTACGCTTTTGAACTTTTAGAAAAAAAAAATCAATTATCAGGTGTGAGTGGATCAAGTTCTCCATGTGATGTTGGAGACAGGGGTTTAAGTTTGTCTTCTTCATCTTAATGGAATAAAAACAATATTGTATTATTGAATATATATATATATATATATATATATATATATATATATATATATAGTTTTGTTTTAGCCCACCCTAACAAAAAATTCTGGGTACGCCTCTGCATCTGTGATAGGTGTTCGTGTCTCATCTTTATTTAATCCGACCCACTGATATCACTTAAAAAAATATATATTAAGAACTCTCGAATCTTGATATATATATATATATGAAGGGAGATGTGCACAATCAGTAAATCGAAAATGGGTGTATTGCAATTCTTTTTTCTTATGAGAATTTTGCATTCTTAAATTTTGATAAACAGAGCAAAATTTGGGAAGATATTTTCTGCAAATCAAAATTAATGTACACATATTTGTAAATTTAAGCCATCATTCAACAACCAACTTCTTGAAAATACTATAATATTAAACCATCTCCAATGCGTATCTCAATGTCAATGATAAATTTGGTACAAAAAATAGTAAAATGCTATATTTGTTACATTATTTTAGTATTGTACTCCAATGCATAATTCTATTTTTATTTTTTTATTATTTAAAATTATAGAAATCAACAAATATAATTAATGCATTCAATTTATATAATATTTTTTATTATTTAAAATTATAAAAGTCAATAATTAATGTATTCAATACAATTACAAAACGGTATTTTTTGTAATTTAAAAATCAACATTTATTGTTGTACCAAATTTGGTATTGCATTGGAGCACGTTTTTATTTTTATTTTTATTTTGTGCTAAATTATAGTAACTCGAATTTATAAGAAATCAATAATAACAAAATCCCAATTTAGTAAATAAGATATATTTACTTACTAGCTAGCTTGGTGTGATTGCATTTACAAATAAAGAGGGTAGCTTGAAACAGAAATATTTGCAAGAAAAGATTGAGAAGGACAGGTGGGAAAATTCTGAAAATTTGGAATATATTTGATTCATGAGTCAGGTGATCACAAGCCCCTCAACTCCCACAGCCCACTACCTACCACCCTCATCAGCCAAAGAATGAGAGGACTAGAGAGACTAGAGTGTTAGCTGAACAATCACTATTACATGTTTATTTATATATCCATTACATGATCTTTTTTTCTCAATCTAACAGTCTTTAAATTCATTTCTTTTGCTTTTGAGCAATTTTTCTTCAACCCCTACAAAGATTATTTACATCAGTAAGTGCTCTCTCTATACCTCATAGTTGTTACGATTAGATCATCGAACTGTCAATTGTGTCCGGAGTTTCTTGGTTCGAGTCTCCGATGTGATTGAATATATATTATCTTTTCTAACTTAATTTTTTGGTTGTGTGGAATATATATGCAGTGGGCACTGAAGTAGTAAAGGTGGATGAAATTTCTTTTCCTCCTCAGATCACCACCACCACCAACAAGCCATTGAATCTGCTTGGTCATGGTAAGTTTTCTTGTTCTTGTTTTTCCAATTGAAATTCCGTACCAAAAATTTTAGGACCGTCCTGATCAGTGAAGGATCCATGATGAGAGTACTGAAATATATACTTTTTGCTATTTTTGGGAAACAGGAATAACAGATATTGAGATTCACTTTCTTCAAATCAAGTTCACAGCAATTGGAGTTTACTTGGACCCTGAAATTTTGAGCCATTTACAACAATGGAAGGGAAAACCTGGAACTTCATTAGCAGAAGATGATGATTTCTTTGAGGCTGTTATTTCTGGTAATTTAATTAATTAATTAATCAGCATCTTTTACATTACAAAAGTTTTTAATTACTTTACAAGTAATTTTAAATTTTTTTTTTTCCTTGAAATATATGTGGTGCAGCTCCAGTGGAGAAATTTTTGAGAGTTGTGGTGATCAAGGAGATCAAAGGGTCACAATATGGTGTGCAACTTGAAAATTCAGTGAGGGACAGATTGGCAGCTGAAGACAAGTATGAAGAAGAGGAGGAAGAAGCCTTGGAGAAAGTTGTTGAGTTCTTTCAATCTAAATACTTCAAGAAGGATTCTGTCATCACTTATCATTTTCCAGCTACATCTGCCACTGCTGAGGTACAATCATAGGAAATGTAACGAATTATATATTCTCTAGTGCATACGTCTGGATATTAATTATTCTACGATCTAGATGTTTGTATTTAGTAGCCAGATCCATTCAACGACTTAGGTCTGATTTAGTTACTTTAAAAACAAATTACAACCCGTTTGATGCATCTTAACGGTTGAGAATTTTTCAAGTTCGAATGAATGTTGAAATCTAGTCATTCGGATTTAAGAGTGATTGGGAACATTAATTAACTTGCTCATGAAATTTTATTGACCCTTTTGTGAATATATATTGTGGATGCAGATTGCCTTTTCAACTGAGGGAAAAGATGACTCAAAAATCAAAGTGGAGAATGCAAATGTGGTTGAGATGATCAAGAAATGGTACTTGGGTGGAACTAGGGGGGTGTCTCCTACAACCATAACCTCCATAGCCAACACTCTCTCGGCCGAGTTATCGAAATGAAATGAAATGATATGAATGATGGAGCTATATATGCTTTTCTAATAATAAAGGGATTTACTGGTGGTTGTTGATTTCTGTTGGTTTGTTGGGGGTTGATTTTGAAGTTTATGGAGTTTTTTCTGCTTTTTTATATGTCAATGGATATGATTGATCTCTTTTAACTCTTTAAGCTTTGCCTTCTAAAATGTCAATTTTCTTCTTGTTGTTGTAATCAATGTCCCTACCCTACCAATCTTAAAGAGTCATTAGATTTTGGTTTGTTATAGCTACCACTGATTTTTTTCATAACTATTTGGTCTATAATACATATAAAAAACACACACACACACACACAATAGTTATTGTTAAACTAGTGCACTCCAATCTCTTATGAGTAAGAAAATCTACATTTCACTAGGTGCATTGTTGAGTGGTGTATCCGACCATTGAAGATGTGATATATGACAGTTGTCATATATCATATCTTTAGTGGTCGGATACGCCACTCAGCAATGCACTCAGGTGTACAGAAGATTTTCTCCGTCTAAATACACCAACAATGAAATAGGATTAGAATTAGAAGATTGATATGTTATAGCAGCACTCAACTTACTATAACTTGTCTCCTGATGTACAATGAAATTGAACACAAACATTAAAGAGTAACAATATTTACCCCCTAAAAAACGGTATGTACACTTCAATTTAGTATATTTTTAAAAATCTAATATTATCCTTGAGTAAAATTACATAAATGACTAAATAGTTTGTAAATACACACCAATAATTATTAATTGGTTTTATATCAATCCTTTGTAGAAAAAGAAAAAGGAAGTTTCCTATTAATTGTTTGATATGATAATAAAAACCTTTCTATTTTATCAAACCTTAACTTCTATTTTAAATACTAATTTCAATTTCTTTTATAGAATACAAATTGATTAAGTTGACAAACAATTTACTGCTATAATTGAGTGAAACAAAAATCAATACCAATAATAAACTTTCTTAGGAACAAAGGAATTGAGATACACTATTGTGTACTGAGAGACTCTTTTTACATAAAGAATAATAATAAAAAAAAGTCTTAATGCAATGAAAAGAATTTTTTTTCATACAATTTTTTAGTGATATCAAATGTTTTTGCTGGAATTATAAATTATTTTTGTAAAGAGAAATTATTTATTTGAATAAAAATATATAAAATAATAAAATTTTAAATAAATCTAATTAGATAACAAAATAGTGGGGTGTGCTAACAAAAATATAATACAATAAAATTAAAGAAAAGGGTATTTTTGGTATTAAGTGAGGTTTATTTACGAACCAAAGATTTTTAAAATATTTTAGGAGTATACTTACGAAAGGGGTGTACATATAGTTTTTGAGGGGTATCAATATCACCACTCAACATTAAATCATGCATCCATTTCTACAAAGGCCTGGCGGCCCAACTGTTTAAAAAGCTGAAGAAGCCTACTAGAAAGTTTATGATTATTTTCAGTACCAAACTAGCCAACCCAGCCCATGTAAGAACCAGAAGAGTATTTTCAGTGGGAGGATCGTACCATGCCATTTGAATGTCCACCTAATAAGAGACTTTATCGAAAACAAGAAAAGAGATCATCTTTTGTGCTCCAATACCATGTTCATCCCCGACCCCAACCCCCCAACAAAGCTCCATGCTATGTTAGTAGGAGTTTATTCGAATAATTTATGATGCTGTCATTGTTTCGACTACAAAATTTATAAATCTTTCGTGAAATTCCGAATGTCGCAACAAGGATGTAAATATCATAAAGATACTACAAGATTTTTCTTATTATTATTGTTTTTTTGTATTTTTTTTTTTTGGTATGTTTAGATCATAGCCTTTTGGTCCATTTAGGTCTACGGTCTACCTAGAAACCATATCGTCAGTTCAGTCAAAGAATAAAGCCTCAAGAGTCTCTTCTTATCATATAAGGAGAATCCTTATATATATATTACACAATTGTAAACCCACAAATCAAATGATAACTACATAAAAAATTTGCAAATTTGCTTACTACTAAGGCAAGTGAAAGGATTCCATTTTGCTTTGCTTAGACCATCTTTAACCATTGCGCCAATCTCCATTTTGTAGCAGATTTTCACTCCAATGGGTGTGCCAATCTTTGTGCCATTCTGCAGATGGGCTTCTTCTTGCGCCAGAAGTAGCGCAAAAAACCTCTCTGCTCTACTTTGTGAGTTTTTTTTTTTTTTTTTTTTTTTTTTTTTTGAGAGGGAATAAGTTAAGAAATATTTTTTTTAGAGTAAGATTTGATGCAATAGTTGGAGATGGTGGTGTGGAAGTTACACACACATAAGTGGACAAGCCAGCCATGTACAACAGTTGTACCTACCTCTGTGTATGTGTATGTGTGTCATTGTACTATGTAATATTTAGTTTCTAGTGGCTACTAATAAGTACCTAATATTATTAGTGCGTATATTGTTCAAATAATGATGGGAACTTGAGTTTATCACCACAAGTGATGATCACAAAAGAAATAATTGTATGTTGAAAAAGGCAAAATAAAATTTATTCTCATGTCCCCTCTTAGTATAGATGGGGTACACCTCCCATTTCATATTAATGGTTAAGGTTCGGATCCTATAATTCGTATTTTTTAAAGTAGGTGTGCGAAGGTTTTTTTCTCCATTGTTATAAGAGATATTTGAACCTCTGAACCGTGCATGTATTACTTGATCTGATAGACAGCTAATCTGTTCAGTGTCAAATTTCGAAATCTCTATGATTGATATGCATCAATGAGGAAGTAGAAAAGAGATAAAGGGGGAGGTGGTCCAATGATGAATGATGCTTGATGGAAAATGTCATTTTCACCCTACAAGAATCCTCTTACTTGGACAGTTTTTAGAGGCGGTGTAATGAATGAGTTTCTTTGATTGTGGGCCTACCACTAGACCCCATAAAATTAAAGTGAGAGAAAAAAAATATATATATATAATTGGGTTTGAGATTCCATTTTATCAATACAAAAATAGTGATTCCTTTGTTCCATACTTCGATTTACTGTTACTGCCGCTGCTACAAATGGACATCAAATCACACAGTGAAAAGTCTATTATTAAAGTACTTCAAAGAAAAAAAAAATAATACTTTTTTTAAAGATTTTATTTGGTTTTCTTTGATACAATAATTAACCAAGTTGTTAATATATTTAAAGGGTTTGGCTACTATACCCACATAGGTATAGTAGGATCAAAAATTAGAAACTATTTTTCGATTGATTTTAATGTGAGAGTGGTTTCTAAAATTTAGAGTAGTTTCCGAGTTAAACCTTGAGTGGTTCCTAAATTTTGGTACTACCATACCCATATGGGTATAGACGTATAGTAGCCATAAGGGAACGACAAAAAATCAAACTTTCATTTTAGTTATAAGGGAAGTCTTTTACATTCTTTAAGAGAAGATTTCGGATGAATTTCAAAACCTATAGGATTGATCGGTATTGCAGTCAAATTACCTTAAAAGAAAGTTGATGGAATTTTTTTCCAAAAAATAAAAATCTTATCATGAGTAAAAATTTACTAGTAGTTATGGTGGGATGAAAATGGGTCAAATTGTAATGGTATCATAACATGACAACACATCAAATGTTATCTACGCCTCAGTGCATCATACTTGCCAAAGTGGTTGGATGGTCCAAAACAAATTATAAAATAAAAGTCATCATGTTTTTCCATATAATTTTTTGATCTCAAATAAAAAAGGAATGAATGATCTTGAGTTGACATCACTTGCTGTTGCCAAAAGCCACATAGGAGCACTAAAAATCATTTCCAATTCCACATATGTGGTGAGAGGTTTAAATCCCATCATGCGTATTTTATAAACATGTGTGAGGAGTTTTCTTTCCGGGTTATTAGAAGTAGTTATCTCCCGTTATAGGAGTAGATATCCAGGTCTTATATGTATTGTTTGATTTTGACAGGTCCCGACAATCCTATTGTAATAGTTCTTATAATATTTCAATAAAAAAGAAAAAAATCAGTTCCAATTCCAAAAAGTCAAAAACTATTGACAACATAGGAGAAAAATAGCAAAATTATGGGACTAAAGTTGCTTCAAGAAAACAATCATTACACCCTCACTAGAGAAGGGAGAAAATCTTTTCTTGAAGTGAGAAAATCTTCGTTTCACCGTATACACTAATGATTGGTATCTCTGGTCATTAAATATGTGATATTTAATGATAACACGTATATTTTATTATTTCTTATCATAAGTCACATCTTTAATAAATAAAATATCTATTCTGTTTTGTTCTTTATCATTATATTTATTCTGTAAAAGGACTAAAGAAGGAGGCCGGTAATGGTTAGAGGAGATTGTCAATTTTCTACTCATGCACCATGAGCAAGAAGGCATCTCATGCAAATACTTTCTTCGTGATATATACAAGGACTTGATTCGGAGGCTGGTAGACTTATCATATGAGGAGAATATTTTTATATCACAACCATATCGGGACCATTGTTATATCTTCTACGACTTGTCGATGAGATACTTATCTCTGAAATGGACCATAAACTTCCATTTCCAGCAACTCTTTCTAATATTTCTTTTGATTCCTTGGAATTAGACGGTCACAAATCACATCTTCAATGGTTGGTTCAATAATGCATTCGCTGCACTGAAGATTTTCTTCATCAAAGGGAACTCCGTCCACAAAGTTTTAGATATGCCCCATCAAAAAACTATACACTTCTTTTCTTTATCACTAACCAGAACTTCTTCACTGTTTTTATTTTTTCCTACTTTTCCTCCTCACTAGAAATTAATTTTTAAAAGACAAATGTCTACTTTACACCTAAAAAAATTAAAGGTAAAAAGGTCAAAAAGCTCTTTCTTGTAATTTAATAATTCAAGATTGTTTCAACATAAACAAACTAATTTGGTTTTGAATTGGGTTGATAAATCAGCAATCAAATGAAAAACAAACCAACAACAACAAAAATTTCAAACCATTTTCTATCATCTTGAACCAAATATGTACAACTACACAAACATTGCCTCACATATATAGTTTCTTGCAGTGAAATTGCAACCAACCAAGATTTGTTTTTCTCTCTATATGACTAACTTAACAAATAAAAAATTAGAAAATTACTTTTAAAGAACCAAATCTATCTTACAAATTTAAAGGAATATATCCAAAGACTAGCATTAACCAACCTCATCAACTACAGCTATAGCAACATCATCTGGTCCTGCTGCTTGTGCATTTCCATGATGCCGGATTCCGGAATCTGCCACCACCGCCTCCTCTGCTAGTGCAGCAGCAGAACTAGTTGTCGGTTGTTCAAGCAGCGAGTGGCGGCAAGTTGGACACGATGAGTGTGACACAAGCCATGTGTCTATACACCTCACATGAAAACCATGGTTGCATTTTGGCAACACCCTGACTTTTTCACCATCCATGAACTCTCCTAGACAAATTGGACAATCTGTTGCTTTAATCTTGATCCCTGCAGCAGCAGATCCGTAAACAGCCACTGGAATCTGGCGCAACGCGCTCTTTCTAAGGCCTGTCGCTGCCAGGCGTGCTGCAGCCTCGTCTGGAGTCTCGAATGCAAACCTCCTGCTGCAACGTAAGGCGCAACGCACTATTGAATTAAGGCCTAGAGCACATATCAGTGCACACAACAAGGCTGCTAGTATGATCACCATGTTGGTGTCGAAATTGGCCTCGTTAGAGTAAGAGCTTCGACTCCTGCTTCCATTCGTTGGTGGCGATGATGAGCTTGATTCTGTATCGAGAAGTAGGCGATGGGGACGATGATGAAATGTGTTCACCATTGCGAGAATTTTGCTTGGTTTTTCGGTTTCAGGATCACAAATTACAAAACTTATCAAACCTGTTTGCTGAAAAATTATGCAAACAAAAACAGTCTTGTGATGATTGTGTTGTTATTGCTCCAAGTTTGTATTCTTCCAATGAATCGAACCACAAACGATATCGAAAGAAGGGAATTCATTTCCCTCATGTAATAATTATTACTACTAAACAAACACACACAACTTTCACTAATTTTGCTTCACCTGAAACTTGATTTGCTGCAAGTAAAGAGATTGGTGGTGCTTGAAGAAGACCTCAAAGTTGCAGCAGCCTCATGAACTTCGATTGAGACTCATGATATATGAAGAGACAGAACAACAACAACATCTACATCAAAGTTGTGTCTTTTTGCTTGATCTGCTTTAAATTAAAGAGAAAAAAAAAAAAAAAAAAAAAAGTCTGTCAGGATTCCCAACTAGATAAAAAAGAAAGATCTCCTAAAAAAGCATCACAATTTCTGTAGATGGGTAGAATTTAGAGGCTTGAAAGGGTCATAGTTTTTTCATCAAACATCAAAATGAATGTAAAATTTTTGGTGATGCTGGTTTTTGTAGTGGAAGAACATGGAGGGTTTGGTTATATAAAGTGTAAATTTCTGGTCTCTGGAAGTGTCAAAAGGACACACTGCTGGAGGGCACAGATGGGGTTTTAGATACCAAATGATAACAAGATTGATGTCTTTTCAAAAAAAATTATAATTTAGATAAATGATTTACAGATGTTAAAACTTAAGAATCTAAGTACGGAGAGAGAGAAAAAACAGAAAAAAAAAAAAAAAAAGTTGAAAGAATTTTGATTATGTAGTACCTGATCCCACCTGATTCCAACTAATCACAATTAGTTTTTGTTAAAAAAAAAATGCTTATTCTTGAGCACAAAATCCTTTCTTTAATAGAAAAAAGTTGGAAGTAATATTTGTTGATTTGTTCCTACCTTCATTTGAGCCAATCTCCATCTCCATCTCCAGATCCCAATTCTGCAGAAGTGGCCATTGTTGTTGTTGTGTTTTTGTACAACAATTATTGGATGGAATTAGAGTCAATAATTGCTGCAACAACAATGATAACTATTATACTGCTTTCCTATCAGCTTAAGCTACGGTGGTTATTAAAGCCGGGTTTGACTTAAGAGTCCTTGGTTCGACTTTCCTTACATGTATTTATTTTTGTACTTATTCTACGATCTACGTCTCTGTTTGGGTTTGGTTCACGTGACGAGCCCTGCAGAGAGAAAAGGACTTGGGGAGGCTGCTGCTGGCTGCAGGCACATGGAGAACATGTGGTGAAGAGAAATTCTTTCAATGGCCACCGCACAGTGAGAGGCAGTGATAGTTCCACAAATGTCTTGTAGTAGTACTAGAAGAAGAAGAAGTTAGAAAGTGGACCCTCAAATTGTGAGATCACAACAATAGGTTCTCTTTCTTACATTTACTGACTCCATACATGTTCGGTTCTCAGTCTCATTCACCTACAACATCTCATTGTCATGAAATTAATAAATCAATAACTTTAGTAGGTGAAGTGAAGAAGCATACATAATCCCAAACATCAAGTTCAATCTCTACCCATGGTTTCAACTTTCAAGAGGCATATAATTATGTGGGTGGACAAATTCCACTCACATTAAGATGATAATCTTTGGTGCACCCGGCTATTGATATAAGGACATGTAAGTATGTGTCTAGTAAAATAATAATAATAATAATAAAAGAATTAATGGGATGAAAGAGAAATGATTAAATAATGTTGGAAAAGTGGAAAAAACAAATAAAAAAAGCGACACATACTTACATATCAACATATTAGTGGCAGGGTGCACCACTCAGTTGATGCATTCGGTGCACCGAAAATTTACTCCGCATTAAGATATGAAAGAGCTAACACGTGGGTGCCATTGATTCCCACAAACCCCACTCTGAATCCAAGTTCGAAACTGGAGCCCTTGTGTTTGGTATGGTTAAGAATTGAAAATATAAAGTTATACTTCTTCTTTAAATGATGCTAGAATTATGTATTGGAAGGATAAATATTATTAATTTAATTAAGTTTTGAGTTTTGAGGGAACATGCTTACATAATTTTTTTTTTAAATAAGCACATAATATATATATATTTATTGTATACAAATATACGTCACCATACTTTTACTAAAGTTATTGTATTAAATAGGTTTGAATTCGGCTCACACTAAAGTTAAGAAGAGGTTGGTGGCTTTTGTCAAGCCAAACCTAGAGGTGATTGTAACACGTTTACCCGGTCTAAATATTATCCGCTTCCAATATTCAATTCTAACAATTTGGTTTTTTCTTTGTACTTTCCAATAAAACATGTTCTACATCTTAATCAAAACATGATACTCGTAAGAGAATATTGTTATTGAAATGGAAGGTACCCCCAAGGTTTTACATCTTAATCAAAACATGATATTCATATGAGAATATTGTCATTGAAATGGGAGCTAGGACGTACCCCAAATTGAACAAAATGAGAGAATTGAATTCTCATTTAGTCTTCCATATTAGCCACCAAAAACATGGTACTGATATTTGTAGGAAATTGTGTGGGGCGGTCATGAAATGTCCCTTGCATCAATACCTGAATATAGGGTTGCACATTGGGGAAATGGGGATGGATATAGGTCCCCCCATCCCCATCCCCATCCCCACTTCTCAAACCCTTCCCCATCCCCCCCCATTTCCCCATTTGGGGAAAATGGGGATGGGGGAGTTTTGGGGGGAGGTCCCCCCATCCCCATCCCCATTTCCCCATTTTCCCCGTTTCCCCGTTTACCTCATTCCCCCATTTCCCCATTTGGTTGAAAATTACAAATTAAACTAAAAAAAAAAAAATCCATTACAAATACAAAAGAAAATACATTACAAAATAATGTCATATATATATATATATATATATATATACATACATTACAAAATAATATCAAAGAAAATACAATACAATATATATATATATATATATATATATATATATATATATAATTATTTTTATAATATTTTAGGGGAAATGGGGAAATGGGGATGGGGGGAGGTCTCCCCATCCCCATCCCCATTTCACTATATTAATGGGGAAAATGGGGAAATGGGGATGGGGGAGGGTCTCCCCATCCCCATCCCCATTTCAATTTGGGGATGATTTTCATCCCCATCCCCCCCCATTTCCCCATTTTCCCCCAAAAAATTTCCCCCAAATGGGGATGGGGAAGCGGGGAAATGGGGATCCGGGGGAAAATGTGCAACCCTACCTGAATACCTCCATTGTGAGTTGTGACATTGCGCCAATAAAACTATTATTTTTGCGTATATGTCCTCAATAAATGCTCCCTATCTCATCAACTTTTCTGAATTACAAAAAGAAAACAAATATGACTGGAATTTATATCACTTTATTAATACTTAATTAGTGACTAGTTAAGGCTATTTTGACCCTTTGGTAACCCATCAAAATGTTCAGATAAGTCCGCGACTGTATTTATTGGCTTGTTTTAATAAATGAAGTGGTTGAATTTTCTATAAAAGAAACTTTTATGTTTTTATATATTTTTTGGGTTATACGTTAATGATAACAAAAATATTGTAGCTTTTAAATAATCAAAATTGATTAGGTGATGGATCCCTATTAACTTATGTAGCATAAATACATATACGGATACAACAAGATAGGGGGATACGGTAAATCTTTAAAAACTAGGATATGGATATGGCAAGATACGTTAATTAAAATAATATATATTTATATTTTAAAAATAATAATATATAAAAACATATTTGATGATTCATTCGAAATCAAAACATATTCAGAATCCAAATAAAACATGTCACATAACTACATAAGTTATAACAATGTAACATATTACATGATCCAAATAAAACATGTCACATAAGTCAAACATATTACAAAATCCAAATAAAACATACGTCACATAGGCTATAACATATTACAAAATCCAAATAATACATAAAAATAATAATCATAAAACATATTTTAAATTCCTAATTAACTTAATTATCATCATTCACATTGTTAAAGGATCTAAATAATTCGGCATCTAACTCTGGTTCATTAAGAGAAAGGTTTGCAATCTCAAGTATCCCGGTATTCTCCATGTTAATGGAATCAAAGCTAAAATTCCCTTACAATTTCATTTTGACCCATAGTATTTTGAAATTATAATTTGACCCCGTTTTATACTAAAATAATTAGAATATTGCCCCAAACGTATCCTTTAAGTATCCCTCAAGTATCCTTCAAGTATCCCCCAAGTATTTTCCAGTCAAATGTGTGAAAAAATCAACGGATATGCCATTGATGTATCAGATACATATTCTAGAGTATCCGGGGAGTATCCGAACCGGATACGAGTTACTTCCACCAAATGGAGTATCCGTGCTTCCTAGCTATTAACACGCATGTAAAATGTAGATTTTTATAATTTTTCACATGTGTCAATTCATTTTACATTGATATCAATTGGGATCCTGCACGCACATTCTCTTTTAGCTCAAAGGGTGAGTCAAGGGGTGCTTAGTTTAAAGGTTCGAGTATACCATTTACATTTTACAAGCATATGTGATGGGTTCTTTTCGCGGTGTTGTGGGAGTAGATTTATAGGTTACGCATGTAGTGTTTGATCTCAATAAGTCAAGTAGGCCTTAGATCTATCCGAGTCGTTGATGTAATATTTGTTCTTGAAAAGTCCCAATATTATGATAGTAGATATTTGAATTAATAATGTAGTGCTTGATATCGATAAGTTTTAGCTATCTATACCCCTTTAGATTCTTTAAAACAAAATATGAGGACGGATAAATATAAGAAAAACGACATCGTATTAGCTTCTCTTTTTTTAATTTTTGTTTTCGACACCAAAAGGTGGTAAAAAGTGTACCTCTAGAGAGAGAGAGAGAGAGGTGACAGTAGAAGAAAAAAAAAAAAAAAAAAAATAAAAAAACAAACTCACTGCGAAATCTGAATCTCCCTGTGTCTCTACAGCTCAAAGAACAAATGGAGAAGCAAGATCCGCCGAATCCCAACCCGCCGGCGCGGGGGCCGCACCACCGCCGGGCCCAGTCGGAGGTGCAGTACCGGATTCCAGACGACTTGGATCTGGTTTCGGATCCGCTCTTCGATGGTCTCGGAGGCTCCGAGGACGACCTGTTTTGCAGCTACATGGACATTGAGAAAATCGGATCCAGACCTCCCGCTGGGGAAGATGAGCCGAGATCCGACAATGCCAATGCGGGTGGAGGAGCGAGGTCTCGGCACAGATACAGCAATTCGGTTGATGGGTCGTCGTCTTCGTCGATGTTGGTGTCGATAGAGGCCAAGAAAGCTATGGATCCTGATAAGTTAGCTGAGTTGTGGACTCTTGATCCCAAGCGAGCCAAAAGGTGTCCACTTTTCTTCTTTCTCTTCTTCTTTTGATGAAGAAATGTGTTGCATTTTTTGTGTGTGTGTTTGATTTTGTTGAATGTGTAGAAGTGAAAGTAGAAAATGTGAGTGGAAATTTAGGTTTTTGGAAGAGTAATTTAGAGACCCTTTTGTGGAATTTGTGTTCTAGTGATTAAAGTTGAAAACTTTTTTTGTTTATTTTGGCGGTTCATTATTTAAAAGAGCCGTTTTACTTAAAATTTAGAAACTTTATTTTGAGTTAAGTGTGTGTTGATGCACATTTTTACTTTGCGGCTGAAAAGGGAGGATATATTTGAGGATCGTTTTGGTGAATGTGATAATAATGATAGCTAATAAATTTAGAAGCTTGTTCTTTGAAATGGGTGAAGTGAAATTTGTTGATTTGATTTGATTTGGTTTGGTTCGTGTTTTAGGCTTTGTTGGTATGCATTTGCTTTTTGTTACTTTGATGATGTGTTTTGGGATTTATAGATATTGCTGTTAAGCATGCTATTTTAAGTGAGGAGTGATATTGATTGTGATTTAAGTGTTAGTGTGGATGAGGTTAGAATTGACAGGCCTGAAAATGATATTTGTTAAAGATAATTCAGATTATGGCCACAGACACTTCTATGTTATGATAACACTTTGTCACTATCCACTACTTGGTGAATAATCTAAAAGATTCATTAATGACATGAAAATGAGGTTTAGGCTGAGCAGTTCGATATGATTTGGATCTTGCAAGTTGGAATGTGAATGGAACACGTTTGAATGGTCTTGATTGTTTAAATGTTAGTGAATGTCATAATCATACCCGTTAGAACTGCCAAATTGCTAGTATGCACAGCATTATAACGGCGTTTCACGTTTGGTTATGCAATACATCTGATGTTGGTAACATAATAAGATAATGTTAGGTTTATTATTACTTTTTTTTTCACGATCAATTTCACATTCATCGAAGTTTTTGAAGTTTGTTTTCCTTATTCCAAATATCTTTTTGCTACTAGATGGAGTTTAGCATATTAATGAAAAGTTATGACATTGTGTGATTTGTTCTTGTGCCCGGTTAATACTAGATGATAAGAATTCTGATGTCTGTTGTTGTAGGATGGAAACAATGGGATTGCAATTTACTTGAACCCTGAAATGATATTTGGGTGATTGGGTTTGTGTTATTTACATTTCCTCACACACATTATTTAAACAGGATTCTTGCAAATCGGCAGTCTGCTGCTCGTTCAAAAGAGAGAAAAGCCCGTTATATATCTGAACTTGAGAGAAAAGTCCAGACACTTCAAACAGAAGCAACTACTCTATCTGCTCAACTCACACTATTTCAGGTTTATTTGAGAACTCATCTGACTTAGATTTCTAGTTATTGGATTCAGAGAAATGAGCTTGACCTCTTTTGATTGACAATGAAACCTGGCTGTGGAAATCTGTTTTTCTTTTACTTCTCACAGTGACAGCATCAAATCTACAGGATATTTGATTGAACGAAAAAGTATTTTTGGATTCTAGTAAATGAAAAACTTATCAACAGTTTTTTTTCCTCTTAATTTTCATGTTTCTTAATATGGTCAAAGTTACTTCCTAGACTGTCTCTCAGTGCTTCTACACCAAGGAGAAAAAAGATACCATTTATTTTGCTGTTGTTTTATCTCCTTTATTATTTGTTGCTTCCTTATAATAATTTTTATCAACATCTACCTAAGAGCTTATAATATTACATTTTGTTCTCTTTAGAGGGACACGACAGATCTGTCATCTGAGAACACAGAGCTCAAACTTCGGTTACAGGCTATGGAACAACAAGCTCAGTTACGTGATGGTAAGTTTCATAATACCCTGTTTTGCTATTATCATTACTTTCGTAGTTCCTTAAACCTTGGAAAATGTTAAGCTGGCATGGCATGTCAAGGGACACACGCACATCCTCCTTTTATTTTCTTGATAAGACTTGAAATCAACTGAAAATCAACCACAAATTAAGCATATAAGCTAGAGGGCAGGTAGCTACTTGCTATATGAGTGAACTTTACAATTTTATCCGATTGCAGAGCCATGGAGGTTGCATGAATATCAATCTCGTTCCATGATATTGTTTTGATGAACCTTTGTCAATGATGAAATGAAGTGCAGTAATTCTTGATGTACAATTAATTGTAGACCATAAAACACATTTCGTAATTAATGATATACAGTTAATTCTAGACCATAAAACACATTCTAAATCGTAGTCTTGATCTCCTACTGCATCGAATTCGTTTTCTCCTACCAGTTTGGAGTGCCCTTTGTCATAGGTAATATCTTAGAATCATTTATTTTGTGACCGATCAATGGTGGTTATTATTCAATGTTCCCCATTAATACATTATGCTATAGGACCCTGTAGTAATGTTTAGTCAAATCTGAAGACTAATCTCTATCACCCTATGTCCTGTGTGTAACTGGATTGTGTTAACAAATAAAGCCATCGGATATCATATAATCCTTTCCTTGTTTTTTCCTTCTTCCAAAACACATTTTCCTTGATATTTTTTGAGAAATTGTTAACTTTATATACCCTTTCATAATCTCTCTCCAAAATACAGCTCTGAATGAAGCTCTAAAGAAGGAAGTAGAGAGGCTCAAGGTTGCAACCGGAGAAATGATGACACCCACGGATCCCTACAATCTTGGAATGCACCATATTCCATATAACCAATCATTGTATTTTACACACCAACCACAACCTGGGCCTGGAGACCCCCATAACATACAAATGTCACAATTCAATCCGTTTCAGCCTAACATGCCAACTCCCCATCAGTCTATGCTAGCCACAGCTCACTCACATGCCTTCTCAGACATGTCACAGCAGGATCAACTCGGCAGATTGCAAGGGCTTGATATCAATGGTAGAGGCCCTCATCTAGTGAAGTCTGAAGGCCCCTCCATTTCAGCCAGTGAAAGCAGCAGCACATTCTAATGCAAATGTTGCCGGTATTTGGCCTCCACCATTATTTGTTGAAGTGTTCATAGACTGACCTTATTGACAGCCAGAGGTACTATTTATTTGAATTCGATTCTTTCATGTGATTGGTCTTAATAGGTTTTGATTAGCTTCACCAGGTCTTAAGACATTCTTGAGTTCTTTTTCTGTCCAACTCAAAATTCATGTCTTTGGGGCAGTCATCAGGAAGTAGGTCACTTTTGGAGTAGAAACATTGCATCCTTTCATGCAAGCCCCCCTCATTGTATTGTCTGTTTGTTATTGTTTAAACTGTTATTACCGGGGAATAAATTATTTTTTCTAATTTCTAATCTTTTGTATTCTCTCTCCCTCTCTCTTGATTGATCGATTTGAAAATTTGCAAGAGAATGATTGAATGTTGACAATGTTATAGTTTTATGAGTCAACTTCAATGGTTTCTTGGAATGCACTTCTCTGCCATGTTTATCATCTTTCATTGGAATAACAGTTGTACAGATTAAGAAACTACAAGAGAATTTGCTTGTATTCATGGCAAGATTATGCTACACTTTCTATTTATTATCTCAACATTTTCATCACAACCGATGATGATGATGTGGTAATTGAGTTGACACATTCATATCACTTGTCAACACAATTGAGTTAACATGACAAATCATATGATATTGTTTATCGAATTGTCACATTTGTTGAGATAATGGTTGGAAAGTGTAGAATTATTTAATAACGATGATTACAATATTTAAAAAATTGGCATTATTATTACAACATTGACTTGTGGAAGAGCATTTCAGAATTCAGACATTGCTCATTGCTTTATTTGAAAAATTCGAGTAGTTGGAGCAATCTTCTTGTGCAAGATAGGTTGAGTCTTGGATAAGACCAGGCCTGGTTTTATAATGAAAAACTGGGGTTTTGTCTTCATGAATGGAATTGACAAGCTTCAGTTATTTGGAATCCAAAAACATGCAATGAGAGTTGATCCCAAGACCTCCTACGCTGACTGTATGAGACTCTGTCAATAAAAATAAGCTAGCACTGAAATAAATATAGTGATTTCAGAATTGACGATCAAGTTTTTTAGTCGGCATTTGAGAATGAGAAAATAAATACCCGTTTTGCGAAATGGTTGTCACTTATCAATCAAATTCATATCAAAATGGAGATTCCTTTTATCTCAAGTAAGAATACCCAAAAATTTTGTTTGTTGAGCCTAACATTGGAGTCCAAAAACATGCAATCAGCAACTTTAGTACCAAGTGAGATTTGATCCAAAGACCTCTTATGCGAACTATATTTGACCAGTGCATCGAAATAAATATAGCGATTTCAGAATTCTCGACAAGGTTTAGTCAACATTTGAGAACGAGAAAAGAAATACCTGTTATGCGAAATGGTTAATATCACTTTCAATCAAATTTATCTCATAATGGTTGATTCCTTTTATCTAAAGCAAAAACATATTTCATTTTCAGGTCTATAAAACCTAGAGAGATTGTGGCACCAAACAAACATAATCAGCTAACTTGTCTCTTCACACAAAGCCAATGTTGGCCTACACCCACCAAGCTGATATTAAAACTTCACATGGCAATGCAAAATATAGTTGGAAATCCAAAAATTTCAATCTCTTATTAGCAGCTTGCATGAAATACACATCACAAGCTTGGAAAAATAAAACCCTAAGTGGGGTTTTCAAATAGCCCCTCCATGTTTGCTATTTGTGACCATGTTATTAAATAGTCAATTGGAAAGTGACAATTCACAGAAACCCTAATGACAGAATGGTCCATTGCTGCATGCATCCCATGTTCAAGTAGCAGACAACCCCTTGTGGAGGGCACTTTCATTTATTTGGTTGATTGAGATGATATGATATGAATATATGATGATATCATTACAAACTATTTGGATAAAATCCACATGCCTTTTTGTGGATATCATTTTAAGTTTCAAGAATATTGTCCCTTATAAGAAAATGAGTTGCTTTCATTTGGAGATTTTGGATCACAAATATTTGATTCTACTCAAAAAGTATGTAAAAAGAGCAGAAAACATATATGGATTTGGAGAAACTGAAACCATGTATACATATATTCTTTTTCATGTATCTGAGAATATTGATGATGCTGGTTATGCCACAAAAAAAATCCCTAGAATATCATATATATTTAATGAACAGAATGTAGTGTTTAAACCATCCCACTCTCTATTGAGTAATTGTGCACTTCTTTCTTTGTATTGGCGATGAGAGTTCAAGTCTCATCTTATTTATTAAAAAAATATATAATAAATTATGACGTGAAAGTAGTTATTTTGGCCACACAGGTATCATCCTAATATTGTATAGTTAGAGTAGGTATCCAGGTAGCACAAGTAGTTTCTGTAATCGTTTCGGGAGTTGTTTAGTTAGAGTAGTTATTCATGTATAGCACAAGTAGTTTATGTAATTGTTTCAGGAGTTGTTATCCGGGTCGTGCAAGTAGTTTCGACCCCAAAAAAATATTGAAACCCGAAAATAAACTTTCCCTCGTCCGGTCCGCCTAAGTAGTGTTTGATCTCGTATCATGGGAGTAGTTACCCGGGCCTAGAAAAAAAAAAATGTTGAAAAAACAAAATGAGCTGCCCCCATGCAGGATCGAACTACAGACCTTCAGTTTACAAGACTGACGCTCTACCACTGAGCTATAGGGGCTCTTGTTTAATTTCGCCAAATTGTAATATTAAAAATAAATATATTAAAATAATGATCTTACTTGTTTATATTTCTTTAAAAATGATTTTTTTTTTTACTAAATTCATCCATAATTAAATATTTAAAACAATAAATTTTTTGTCTCGGATTTCAAATAACATTGCACTATGATATGGTTAATCAGGAGAGTGAGAGAAAGAATCTTTGCTTAATTAGTATCCTAATCAATCAATTAATGAGATTGTCATCTTCTTATAAAAATAAGTTGAGTGAATTTGGTTTTTGATATAATCAAAAATTAATGCTTTTAATCAATCAAAAGATTTTATTTTTTTTCTTGCACCGAATAATGTTTGGTCCAGAATATATATAAGTGCTTTTCCGAAATTGAACAATTATCCAATTAGTTTTGTCGAAAGCACTTAGATGCTATTTCAGATTTTATTATAATTTTTTTTAATAAAAAAGAAAGAAAATATAAACTTCAAACATTTATTAGAAAATATCTCTAACAAAGACCTTTCTAGACAAGACTTTTATTTGTGAGTAATCTTTGTTTTTTTATTTTTATTTATTTTTTAATTTTTTTGATGATATAGCTTATCTTCATAAGTTCATATACTGTTAATCATGAGAGAGAGAGAGAAAAATATTCTTTGCTTAATTAATATCCTAATCAATCCATTGATGAAATTGTCATCTTATTATAAAAACATGTTGAGTGGAGCCGGTTGTGTACTTCTGTCCCTGTATTTGATGAGAGTTCGAGTTTCATATTGTTCGTAAAAAGCCAAATGAGAAAAAGCCTATATTCTATATTCTAAGTTAAGTTCTAAGTTACGAGAGTAGCTATCCTGATGTAAGATTCCGAAAGACCCCCAATTTGGATTACAACATTTTTGATTGAATTTGATTTTGATATAATCGAAAATGCTTTTAATCAATCAAAAGATAATTTTTTTTTCTTGCACCGAATAATGTTTGGTCTAGAATATATATAAGTGCTTTTCCAAAATTGAACAATTATCCAATTAGTTTTGTCAAAAGCACTTAGATGCTATTTCAGAATATATTTATTTTTTGAAAAAGAAAGAAACAAAAAAAATCTTCAAACATTTATTAGAAAACATCTCTTACAAAGACTTTTCTAGACAATATTTTTTATCAATAATTACTATTTTTATTTGTGAGTATTCTCAATATATATATATATATATATATTTAAATAAAAAAAAACTTTTCAAAAGTACTATATATCAATTAATTCATTCCCTCCAAGAAAACTTTATTTAATTTTTATTTTTTCAAAAATCACCTCTCAATTATAAATATATTTATAATAGAAGAGACATTTTTGAAGATTTGGCCGGTAATCAATATATTTATATTTCTTAATAAGACAAACAATATATAAAATGAATCCTAATTGTTCTTTTGTTTTTATTATATATTTTGACAAGTCGATTGGTAATCTTTACTATTTATTTTTTCCCAATTTTTAATCTATCTAAAAAGTCTCCAATGACATTTTTCCAATGAGACTAGAAAAAAAAATATAAAAAAGAAACATATGAAAATGATGTGTATATATATATTGAATATGATAGACCACGAAATTCGGGGACTTGCATGTGCCTCTAACATGGTAGGGTCCCTCTTTCAAATCTCCCTATACTTGACTTATTCAATTTGAATACTATATATTATAAATATATCATATTCGAGATCTCATACGTTTTTTCGTGTAAAATCTTCTGCTTTATAATTAATATATAGATTATCGATAATTTTTTTCATTTATATTTGTGGACATAAAATTTGACTTTGTTTTTTTTAAGTATTATACTATTATATAAATTCGAAGTTTTTTTGAAGAAAGGAAAGGGAAGAAGAGAGGACTTGAATCTACAACCTCGTGATACATGTGTAAAATGTTTACTATTGGACCAACCTTATTTTATCATAAAGTTTAACGTTATTATAGGTTGATCTGTCTAGTTTGAAAAATATGTTGTGACTATTTCTGTTTGATGATATATTGATAATTTTTATGAAAGTTTAAGGGATGTCTTTTATATATATTTTTCAGAGAATTTATTACTATATTTATATCATTTTTTTAAAAAAAAAATACTATATTTATATCAAAATCAATTTAGTTTGCTTCTATCTTATTTTTATTTTGTTTAGGTATGGAACAAGATTAATGTTCTGCTTCTGTCTAGACTTATTTATGATTTATCACTACAAAAGTGGTCTAGATAACTGCTTCTATAATCGGGGAGACTTCTTCTTGTATTTGTTCTTTTTACGAGTAAGATGAAACTCGAACACTTAATTATGTGAGTAATATTAACGAAGCATTAGTCAAAATACGAAGATGAATGTGTGCAATCAACTCAACTAAAAGTTAGTGTGCATGATACGTGAATAATATTAACGAAGCAATAGTTAAAATCAGATAAACAATGGAAAATTAAGATCTGAATTTCATTAAAATCAAGATGTTTCGAATCTGTCAAGACAAAATGGTTGTATATAAAAATATGTACATGTAATATTGGCTTAAAAAATGTACAAAATCGTCCAATTCTAATGATTCCAAAAATCATCAACAACCCTAGTAAGTTCCAAGCTATTTCTTATAATATTCTCTATAATTTATTGCCTTATCTTATCAGAACTCACCACGTGTGTTTTCGATACCATATTTCTGCTAATCGATACTGTATCTAATTATGTTTAATGATTGATTAATAATAAGGAGATTATTAATTAATTAATTAAACAGCTAGCTATATATAATTAACAGAAACTGACAGATGATTAATTTTGTGCAGTTTCTTATATATATTTTACATGATTTGGTACATTGGGATTTTCATATAAATTGATGATCATTAATTTCATGTAATGGGATAATAATTAAATAAATCAAAGTTTAAACAATTTGAGAAAATCTTTCAACGAAGAAGCAGCTAGCACATTACTCTAGAATTTTAAGGTTTTAATTTGAGATTCTTTTTGTTTGCAAGTCGGCAACCTGCCAATCCGTTGAAATAATATGTTTGGTACAAAATGGATTAAAAAACATTTATCAAGTGTTTCTACCGAAAGGGTTTTTATAATTTTCACCAACTTTTTGTCATTTAATGATGAACACTTTCCAGAAGTCTATGGAACTGATAAACGATATCTGTTATTGCGTTTTTTTCTTTTTAATTATGCTGTATTTTCGAATTTTTATATCTTTTAGTAGGAATTTTTGTTTTAGATATAATTTGTTTTATTGAGTTTGTTTAGCAAAGTTTTCTTATAATTTATCAATAACTCAAAAATAAAAATTCATTTTTTGTTAAATTTCAAGATTTTTCATCGTTTAAGTCGATTTAGCGGTCGGTTTTATTTTTCTATTTAAACATATTATTTCAGTGTTAATAAAATCATTTCTTTGTAACAAATTTTTATTATAGAGTAGGATAGATAGGAAACCTTGGCCTATACCCTCGGCCACACAAAGATGCAAACGGGTAAATCAGAACTCGTCTTCACCTGGGTAGGATTCGAACTGCTGACCTAGGAGTTATCCATGCCCCAAGCCCGTCCTTCCACTAGCTGAGTTATCGCCCTGATGGCTCACAATTTAATTACCAAGAGTAGAACCAAAGACTTGAGATTTTTATCCCAAGCTTTAGACCACCAAGGCAACCACCTCGTGGTTAGCATTTGTTTTCTCTTTGTTATTCAACTTTCGAGTGTTTTTATAGTAAAGCATTTTTATTAATAGAGGTTGACAATTTCACTTTAAACTCTACATTAATAGGTGTAAACATGCTTTGAACTCATGGAAATTAATTAACTTTGAAAAATCTGATACAAAATTTTCCACAGCCAACCAAATTAGACTTAAACAAAACCCTACAGTTTCCTTTCTCCCCAATCAAAGGCCTGAAATTTTCAGCTGATTTGCGGTAATTCAGGCAAATTTTAAGAGGAAAAATTTCAACATTACTACAAGTCACAACAACTAAAAATATACATTAACAAATATGTCAAACAAGAAGAAAAAGCCGATAGCCAACAAGGGCGTAGCTCATCCGGTAGATGGACAAGCTTGAGGTTTGGGTAAATAACTTCCAAGTCAACGGCTTGAATCCTACTAATGACAAAAGCTTTAAAAAAAAAAAATACTATGTGCACCTCCCTTTCCACTTAAGTGGTGAGATATTCGGATATCTCTTAGTTATGAGAGTACATATCCGGATTATCCAAATTCCAGTAAACCCTTGATACGATCTGGATTTCGGAAAAAAAAACCATGTGGGTTGTGGGGGCCAAAAGTCTTATAAGCAGTTGGTACTTGGTAGTCTAACCGAAACATTTGCATGTGCAGTTTGATCTCACCGCATATATTTATATTTCATGCATATATGACCCTTGAGATTGATTTTTTTATTTTATTTTATTTCTTTGATTCAATTAATTTAATGTTTGTGGGCAATGTGGTTTCTGGTCCTCTCTCTCTCTCTAGCTTTCTCTCTCTAACGTGGACATTTGCTAACTTGTCTGTTCCAACTACACAAGTCCACATCTTGATCACTGTCTCTGCTGCTTCTTGCCTCTCCATTTTTTTTTCTATATAAGTAAAAGCATCAACACAACTTGGTACTCAACCCAGCTCTCTCTCTCTCTCTCTCTTTTCTCTTTGTTAATTTATTACACACACAAATACAAAGCATCAACATTCAACAACAATGGCTGCATTTTCAGCTGTTTCTCTTGTGTTCTCTGTACTCTTCAGTTTGTGCATCCAGGGCATTTATGGTGACTATGGAGGATGGGAAGGTGGCCATGCCACATTCTATGGTGGTGGTGATGCATCTGGCACTATGGGTGAGTATATATATAAGCTTTTTTTATTTTCTCTTTTGAAGAAGAAAAAGTACTGTCTGTAAAAGTGCTTTTCAGTGAAAAACTAAAAAAAATTACTTTAAATGTAAGAAAAAAAAAAAAAAGTGTTTATCAAGAATTTCTTCTTAAATCAATAGTGCATTTTTTTTGGTAAAGGTGAAATTTTTTTTATCGCCAAATGTGAATCGATCATAAAAACGTCCATTCAGTGTGATAATGTTACATTTTATATTTTTTTATTTAAAAAACAGTATGCAAGTGTTTTTACTTTTAATATTTTTCATATATATTTAGATAAATACAAAAAGTACTTTTAATTATCTAAAAGTGTTTTTTTTTTTTTTGTCTCTAATTTCAACATAAAAATTAAATTGAAAGTACGATTCTCAAAAAATTACTAGATTGAATAAGCGTATTTTATTACTACCAAGCCACATTGAACGGTGGTTTCGTGTTACTTGTGATTCTCAAAATATGAATTTGCGACTTATAAGATTACATATAATATTTGCAGGAGGTGCTTGTGGGTATGGAAACTTGTACAGCCAAGGCTATGGGACCAACACTGCAGCTCTTAGCACTGCTTTATTCAACAATGGTTTGAGCTGTGGATCCTGTTATGAGATGAGATGTGACAATGACCCCAAATGGTGCCTCCCCGGATCGGTCGTTGTCACCGCCACCAATTTCTGCCCTCCTAACAATGCCTTGTCTAATGACAATGGTGGCTGGTGCAATCCTCCCCTTCAGCACTTTGACATGGCTGAGCCTGCTTTCCTTCAGATTGCTCAATACCGGGCCGGAATCGTCCCGATTTCCTTCAGAAGGTAAAATTCGAAAATTAAAACATAATATAAACATAAGTTACTATACTCATCATAATTATATTGAGGTGTCAAATGGGTCGGATTGGTCCGAACAATTTTTAGGCCTAATCGAACTTGAGGATCGAGTTGGGCCAACCTGTAAATTTTAAACCGTAAATTTTAAGCTCAATCAAGCTTGAAGGTCGAGTACAACCTGTAATGGGCCGGGCTGGGCCAACCTGTAATTTCGATACCCAACCGAGCATGAGGGTCAAGTACGGGTCAGACTTTCAATGTTTTTGTTAGGTCTGACCTTACCCATTAGCCATGGCCAGAACGGGATTGTCAAGGACATGGGCCGGGCTATTAATTTGAGGCCCAAGTTCAGGCTGTCCAGTCCATTTGACACCTCATATACATAAGTTACACAACACCACATGTGACCTAACAACTTGTTTTGATGTAACAGAGTACCCTGTGTGAAGAAAGGAGGAATAAGGTTCACCGTCAACGGCCACTCTTACTTCAACTTGGTGTTGATCACCAACGTCGCCGGCGCCGGAGACGTACACTCTGTGTCAATCAAAGGGTCCAAATCAGGTAATTGGCAACAAATGTCAAGGAACTGGGGCCAAAACTGGCAGAGCAACTCCTACCTAAATGGGCAAAGCCTCTCATTCCAAGTCACCACCAGTGATGGCAAGACAGTGACCAGCTACGACGTCGCGCCGGGGAATTGGCAATTTGGACAAACATTTACAGGGGCTCAGTTCTAGATGGACACATAAAAATTGGGATTTTGATTTTGTATATTTAGTAGTAATATTTTGTTGTTGCATTGTTTGTGACTTGTGAGAGAGCTGGAGAGACTTGGCCGGTCAGTAAAATTTGGCCTGTCTTTTGCTGTGGTTGTGTATTGGCACCCGCTAGGCCTCCATATATATATATAATTTATAGTAACAATTGTGAGTGTTTTTATTTTTTATTTTTAGTACTTCTGATTTCTGAAATTGATCAAGATTCAAGAAGGAAATTTCTTGATTGTCTTCTGATAACAAAGCTATGTAAACTTTAGTTTTATATGATTTAATGAAACTGGGATTTTGAGATATTTTTGGTGATTAATTGCACAAGATTACTACTAAGTCTCAATTTTTGGTTAGTGCAATTGAGATATATAACACTAATTCAAAAATTATTGAATGCTAAATTTGTATTAGTTAGTAAATTGAATATGTTAGTAAATAGAAGATCATGTTAATTGATAAATAATAATTTTTTTTTATAGCCTAGATCGCTTAATTCATACTAAATGGTGCGGTGTGTACAACCATGACAAGATTTATATAGAGGAAATCTTTGGCACTCTCGTGTAATGCATCCTAACATGTCACGTATGAATAACCAATCAAATTTGTTTATTATTCCATTAAGGAAATTTATATAAGGAAATTTTCCTCAAACTCTTGTAATGCATCCTAACAGCTAATATCATGTCATGTATGAATAACCAATCAGATTTGTTTTGTATTCTATGTGGCATGATATCAATGGTCGATGAATAATTAATCAGATTTGTTTTGTATTCCATGTGGCATGATATCAATGGTTGGATTAGGGTGCATTACACCCGATGCACCGAAGTTTTTTTTTCGAAGAAGATATAAATTAAATGAGTGTAATAAGTAGAGGATGAATAGTTTGCTGTCTGTTAGAAATTTAAAGAACAATGTCGTCTTCAAGTAAAAAGACAGGTGGTGTTCATGATCTTGGGATATTCAAGTTGTCTGATTCTTGTCTTCTAAAAATCTCTGAAGGAGACATCTCTCAGTGGTTCATCAATGGATCTTCTGATGCTATTGTCGGTGCTCTCTCTTTCTCTGCCTTCTATATTTTTTCTGTTATATTATTATTGCTTGCAATGTGTTTGTTGTATCATGTATGTAGATTAGACAAATAATCTATTATGTTAATAACTATGTTTGTTGCTAATTGGATCGCATAGAATGAGACAGAAAGGAATGATTCCGCTAATATGATTACTTAGGTTAATGATTATTTATTTATTTTTTATTTTTTTGCATTATGTTAAAACCTACATGCTTTTTTAGATTAACGTGTTTTTTGCACTCGTGTTGAAGAAATAATCTACGGTGAAGAAATAATATAATGTGAAGTTAATCAGACAACTGTTTAGTTAATTTTTCTTTTCACACCTCTCAATCTCGAACTCCCATGGCGGCCGAAAAATCTAGGGTTTGATAGAACCAAGTCTAAAAAAAATAAAAAAATTTAGTGTTTCTTCCTTCACTCCTTTCTTTTCTTTTCATTAAAATATTCTTTGATTTCTTTTGCTTGACATACTTGTACGGCTGTACCTACAACACTTCAATTGTTATCACCCTTTTTTTTATTTATTTATTTATTTATTGTATTTTTGGGTGAGTTTGTGATGGTAAAGTAGAAGGGTAGAGAAGAAGAAGTAGAAGGGTGGAAAGGGAGGAGAAGATGGCAAAAAAGATGAGTTTTAGGGGTTTGTTTTAAGTTCTAAGTTTGGGTGTTTGTTTTGGAATAGGGTTGAAAAGATGAACAAATTGTTTTTTAAAATTAATTAATTAATCTTATATTTAATCAATTATGAACTCATAAAATTGATTTATATAAAATTAAACATGAGATATATTTTTCTTTATGTTAAATCAATAGGGATAATTTAGTTTTTAAAAAGATTCATTAAATTTGGCAACAGATTATATTATAATCACTTTGTAAAAAGTAACCCCCACCTATTTCGTAAAATTGCTGCAAAATCAACCTAGATTATCAAATAATCACTTCTGAAAATTTTATTAAGCATCTTTTTTATGCAGAAATTATTAAATAATTATATTTTAACTTCTCAGAAGTAATACCGGACAGGACCTTAAAAGTAAAATGATAACTTGTGCATCACATGAATAGGGTAATTTTTAAATTTAAAATCCATGTAAGTCCAAGAGTCCGTGCAATTTTGTTTTAAATCTTATTGGTACAGGATTATGGATAAACGACCTTAACCTGTGTACTATTACTTGAAAATGGTATATGGGGATCAATTGATTTATGATTTCGATTATTGATTCTGGTACAGGTTAATCCTGCAACCGAGGACTTGGCTAAAAGTGGTCGCGATGAAGATGGAGGTGATCATCCTCACTCCCTCTCTCTCTTTTGAGTGTTTTTATTTATTTTTTCTCTCTCTTGATGTCAATGACTAACACATAGATGTGTTTCGTTAGCGATACATAAGGCTGCAGGACCAGAACTCCGAAATGCCTGCAAGGAATTCCCAAAACTGAGACGTAAATGTCGCTGCCCCATTGGAGAAGCACGAATCACCCCGTATTATACTGTTTCTATATATACTTCTATGTATAATTTGAGTATCACATGTAATCAGCATATCATGTATATAATACACACACACACTAATGTATTGAAACCGTGCAGTGGTTTTAAATTGCCGGTATCTCATGTGATTCATGCGGTTGGCCCTGAACGTCGTGCTGCTGGACCTGGTGGTGATCCAGAAGCCGAAGCCTCGCTGAGAAGTGCATACAGGTAGGTATATATATGTTTCGTGTTTTTCGAGCTATGCCTGCAGTACTATTGTAAACTATTCGTTCCAAGATTGAGATTATTATCTTTTGTACAAATTTGTTACAGGAACAGCATGAGACTGGCCAAAGAGAATAACATTCACTACATTGCTTTTCCTGGAATTTCTACTATCAAAGAAAGTTTTGTCAGATTTCCTTTCGAAGAAGCTGCCGCGATAGCTTTATCTACCGTCAAAGAACAGGCCAATGACTTTAAAGAGGTATTGCATTTCCTTTTTCCGGTAGATTTTCTGATATATATGATCGTAAAATGAAAAACGTACGTGAGCTGATCAATTTTTATTGAGTTCTGGCTGAAATGTCATCAGTCTGCAGCAGCTACCAAAAAGGCTTTATTGTGTGTTGCAATGTGAGATGCTTGGGGAGGCTATCAAGTATCAACTAGTTGATTAACTGTCTAGTCTTTTACGAATTCGAATTCGAATAATTCAATACAGTTGTTGATGTAATGTTCATTGCTTGTTACAGATACATTTTGTGCTGCCACCGATATATAAAGGTCCTTACGCTACTTGGCTGAAAAAGGCGAAGGAAATGTTTCAAGTACAAGCATAATGTGTTAGCAGATAGTCATCGAAGAACAGAGTGATGGCAATGATGATGATGATGCCCCGGTTACATGGATCGATTAAGTAAGCTGGAACCGAAAATACAAAATTTCTTGTTTAGTGTTCATGTCCTGTCATTAAAAAAAAAAAGTTTAGTTGTTCATGATGTCGAATTTGGATTGTATTCTTAGTATTTTGAACGGTAACCGAAATTCTGAAATGGTTCTGCACAGATTTGTTACATATTTGTTGATCTTTCCATGAATGATAGAACCATGCTATATACAATTAGTAAACATAAAAATGTATCAGCATGAGAAGATACCAGTTGAAACTCAGTTGAGACTGGACAAGATTTCAAGGGGGGTCATTTTAGATTCTTAGGAGGAAACTTTTATAGGGAATTGGATTGATTTATTTGTGTAAATGTGGCATTGTTTGTGAGAGCTGGAACAAGCCAGTATTCGTTTAGATTTTACGATTCGAATTCACAATCTCAATGATGTAGGTGTGAGGGCTTCGTCTCGTCCCCTACCGTCCCGAATTAGATTGATTTGTTTGTGTAATTGTGTCATTGTTTGTGATTCATTCAAAATTTACAATTCGAATTCATAATCTCAATGGTATAGATGTGAGGGGTGTACTACTGGATCAACCTCGTCTCGTCCCTACCATCCTGAATTGTATTGATTTGTTTGTGTAAATGTGGGCATTGTTTATGACTTGTGAGAGCAGGAACATGGTAGTGTTTGTTCATATTTTACAATACGAATTCACAATCTCAATGACGTAGGTGTGAGAGGCGTATCATTGGATCCACCTTTATGGTCCTGATTTTAAAAATCATAATTTTCAGCTTAATTTTAAAGAAAATAAATCATATAAAATTTAAAGAATTTAGAGAATGGTCAATAATTAAGCGACACGTGTCAAAAACCAGTTGACTACAGCACCAAATAATATCCCAACACAACGTCCTCGTAAGTTCTAGATTTCTGACAAAGTCAACAACATTATGTTCCAAATCGAATCAACAAAACGACAGCTGAACAAGCAACAAAACGACAGCTAAACAAGCAATGCTTTGTAGAGTCATACGATTCCCAGTAACCAGCCACACCACTTCCACAATTCTCGCATCATCATCATCGCCGTACCCAAAATCCCAATCGAAAACTCTAGCGATGTCGCATTCGAGTAACACAGGAGGAGGAGGAGGTTTCAAGTTGTCTGAATCGAGCGTTTTGAAGATCAACAAAGGAGACATCACTCAGTGGTTCATCGATGGCTCTTCTTCTGATGCTATTGTCAGTGAACCCCTTTTAACTTTCTTGTAATAATTTCTGGGTTTTTTTTTTTTCTCTTGTACTCTATAAGGTGTTTGTTAAAATATCACTAAGAGAAATGCTCTGTTATGTTGATCACTGAGAATTTTGATGGAATCGAAGCAACTGGGTCATAATTTGCTGTTTCTTATAGTAGTTTCAGTTTTCTTTGATGGGTCTAGTGGGAAATGAAATGAAGCCATTGCTTTTTTTTTTTCAGGTATTATCAAGTGATTCTTTAGTGCATTTCAGTACATCGAATTTGTATGTCGATATAAATTTCGGTCTTTTAGCATTTTGAATTGATATAAAATCACTATCTTGAAATATTTTCTTGCGAACTGTACACACTAGAGATAATTTTCTTATATATGTAGTAATTACCCGATTTCGTAGTCTGAATTGAAAAGAGTAGTTGCCTTAATTGAATTGCTATATATAGGTTAATCCAGCTAATGAGCGAATGCTTGGAGGTGGTGGTGCAGATGGAGGTACTCAGTACTCTCCTTCTTATGAGTTTTACTTTATCTCTTGATTCTTGATGTGAATTTTATTTAGAAACTTGTAGTGACTATAGATGTCTTTTGTTAGCCATACATAGGGCTGCAGGACCACAACTCCGAGAAGCTTGCTATAAGGTCCCAGAAGTCCGCTCTGGAGTCCGCTGTCCTACTGGAGAAGCAAGAATCACCCCGTAGGTTTTTCTGCCTTAACTTCTGTTGTACTTGAACTATAGTTTGAGCATGGCCTATAATCAGCAGACTAACATGTCGAAACTGTGCAGGGGTTTTAAATTGCCTGCATCTCATGTGATTCACACCGTTGGCCCTATTTATGATGTTCATAGTAACCCTGCAGCCTTGTTGAGAAGTTCATACAAGTATGTTTAGTGTCTTTTTTTGAGCTTTGCTTGAATTATTATTTTTTTTTTTTTCATTCGAGATTGATGTTGTTTTTACCCAAATTTGTTACAGGAACAGCTTGAGTGTGGCCAAAGAGAACAACATTCAATACATTGCTTTTCCTGCCATATCATGTGGTGTGTTCGGGTAAGTTGACGATTGACTCAAAAGAACCGTTTCAATTTTAAATGCATGTGATTCCTAAGAATTATTGACTGTATTGCACATACATTTAAAAATAGACTGAATAATTGATAGACTGCATTATAGCCATTCGTTCTTCCATTCTTCGTTTGAAAATGACTAGATTGAATGAAGTCTTTTGCATCTGTGATCCTGGCTGACTCATTCAAATTTTCAAACTTTCATTTCAGAAAGAATTAGATAGTACTTTAATTTGTCTTAATCCATTTTTGATTTTTCACACATGTATATGTTTGACGTAATTAGTTAATACTTGTCAGTGAATCTCATCAATATTATGGATTCTGAAGTTTGCTTTAGTTAGGTGTCTATGGAAAGCCTCTAAAAAGTTTATTTTTTTTGTGCTTTTGAATATTCTGTCAGTTACCCTTTTGAGGAAGCCGCCACAGTAGCTATATCTACCATCAAAGAATTTGCGAATGACTTTAAAGAGGTATTTTGTTCCTAAACTGTTTCACTTTCGTAGTTGTTCTCACAATTTTTCAGTATTAGAACCATTTTTTCCCTTAAACTTGTTTATTGCACATTTTATGGTAGAAAGGCTAGTATGTTTAGTGAAATGTAAATCTGTCAGCTCCAATAGAATATCATCAGCCTGCCACCAAAGTCCCTATTCTGTTGCAATGTGATGTGCTTTCATAGGCCATCATCTACTTTCTCTATAGCTTTGTCGGAAAATTAACTCTTTGCTTTATTATAAAACCGAGATTGATTCAATATAATCAATGAGATCAGTAAAGTTCTTTGAAGACTTATTTTCGGTTCATATATATCACTCTTTTGCAGGTGCACTTTGTTCTGTTCGCAGACGACATCTACAGTGTTTGGTTGAAGAAGGCAAAGGAACTTCTCCAAGCCCAGGAATAATGTGTGGTAGCAGCTAGTGAAACCACACATCTTATCGTCTTTGAAGAATAGATATTAAAAGCTTGTTTAAAAAGTATATAGGGTGACTAATCAGATAAGAAACCCCAGCAGGAGCAACACCAATCCATGTTAGTTATAAGGTCTATGCATGTGATATTTACTTGTCCAAATGTTGCACTAGTGCCAAGAACTAAAGGAGTGCCCTGTAGGTAATTGAATGCTCATTGCCCTTTTTTCCTGAGTAGAGACAAAGTTATGGACCATGAAAACTACTGATAAAAACTGCATAGTTGTTTGTGATTGTATTTTCTTCCTGAAGATTTTATTAAAGTGATATTTCGATTAGTTGATTTATACATTTGTAAGATTTATATATACTTCACGAGACCTTGTTGTCTTTGTTGAATTTTCAAGAATACAATACAAGGTTGCTGCCTTGAAGACTCCGGCATATGTAAGTCATTGACAGGGAAAACAGAGGTGGGGAAAACAGATCGCTTAGTTATTGATTTGTGAAAATTCTAGCAAGAGAAGAGAAACAATGTTCACTATCAAGATAAGCACCAAAACTGCCCTGCACGACACTCTTGGATAGTTTCCTCTCTAAAGTCCACTCACACACCAGCTTGAAATGAGCATCCAGATTCCGAACACAACTCCTTGTTTTCTCTAATCCAAGCCTTCTAAACATGCCTAGTTCCATTAGCTGCCCTGCCATTCTTCTAAGCTGCTTTTGCTTCTTGCTTATTTATAGCTTCTCTACCCCATCCACAACCACAACCCATTTGAACGAGACTGATCGTTTTGCATTACTTGCCATAAAGGCTCAACTTCATGATCCATTAGGAGTTACAAGGTCATGGAACAACTCCGTACCCTTATGCCTCTGGAATGGTGTTTCGTGTGGTCGTCTGGCACCAGGGGTGCGTTTGGCACAGAGATGGGATAGGACAATGTGAGGCGGGACAGTTATTCCATATTGTGTTTGAAATATCTGGGACAGAACTGTTAATTGTACTGTTATGCGTTTGGTATGAATGAGACAGGACGGGACAAGAGGTTGAAATGACCAGAGTGCCCCTAATATGTATATATAATATTATAATATATATAAAATATTATATATAATATAATTATTACATATACAATAATATATATATATATATATATATATATAAATATATAAAATATAATTTTATATATATATATATATATATTATTGTTTATGAAAAATTTTTAAAATATTATATATAATAATAAAATATAATATATATATATATATATTATCTCATCGAGAGAAAACCATAAGTAGCCATTAAACTTATTATACTTTTGTTTTTAACCACTTTTGAATTTTTAATTGTTAATAACCACTTTTTTTAAAAAAAAATTCAGTTTAGTACCATAAATTACTAGAGTACCCCTGAAAATAGTGTTTTTTAAACCTCGAAACAAACTTGAAATCACGACTAAATTGAAATACACAAACTTGAAATCATGCCTAAATGGAAATATTCAAACTTGAAATCATGCCTAAAATAGAAATATTCAAACTTGAAATCTGGACTAAATTAAAATTATGATAAATTTTTTTTTTTGTTTTTTTTGTTTTTTTTTTCCCTCTTTCTTCTTCCTCTTCTTCTTCCCCAAATTCAAATAAGGTTTAGGTTTTTTGTTTTAATTGCAGGTCTATTCGCCGGCGATCACGCAGAAGGACGGCAGCAGCAGCGATGATGCCGGCCCACCTGCACGATGACAGCGCTGCACAACGACGGCCAACCCCTTCGTTCGCGAAGGAGCAGCTCGCACGACCCAGCTGCACGATGACGGCGCTGTCGTGCAGCCCAGAAGGTCACCAGCCCGCTACGACGCCTTCGTCGGCCCTCGGTGATGCCGCACGGCCACGCCGGCGATGGCTTTGAGGGAGAGAGAGAGATCGGTGAGAGAGAGGAGAGGAGAGGAGAGAGAAAGAAAAGAGAGAAAAGAGAGAGAGAGAGTGTTTTGAGGGGGGTTTTTATATGAGGGCTTTTGAGTAATTTCTCAAAAACATGGTTAAAAACAATTAAAAGTATGCATGTGGTTAAAAAAGAAAATCCCATAATTAGATGGGTCAGTTTTGGCAATTTCCACCATCTTATATATATTAATGTATATGTAATAATTTTTAATAAATTATATATATATATATATATATATATGATATATTAAATATTCAGTCTTTTTATTATCAGTTCGAATTGACAAAAGTTATATCAGTTTCTTGTATGTGGGTCACTGGATTTAAATACTTTGACTAACAAGTGTATACAGCCAAGTCAAAGTATTTAAATCCAAGTGCATACAGCCAAGTCAAAGTATTTAAATCCAGTGGCCCACATGCAAGGAACTGATATAACTTTTGTCAGTTCGAACTTGTCAGTTCGAACTGATAGTAGAATTTCTGATTAAATATTATTATATATATATAATAATATATATAATAATATCTTATATATATTATTATATATGTAATAATACTTAATATATTATTATTATTATTATTATATATTATTAATATATTAATATATATATATATATATATAATATTGCATAAGTTTGTGATTTTTTGAAGATTTAAGGGTAAAAAGGTCTTTTTGAGACTTGTCCCATGCATGGGACAAGTTTGGCCTAGGGTCTTGGGTGGGGCAGAATTTGGTGATTTTTGTTCCACCTTGTCCCGTTCTATCACATGCTAAAGTCGCGCCAAACGTGGGACAAGAAGAAACTGTCCCACGTTGTCCTGCCTTGTCCCGTGTACCAAACACACACCAGAGGGTCACAAAGTTGGATATAAGAAATCAAAGCTTAGGAGGTCAGTTGTCACCTTTTATAGGGAACCTTGGCTTTCTTAGGTGGATCTTCCTCTTAGACAACTTCTATGGTATTATTCCCAATGAAATTAGTTTTCTTTTCAGGCTGGAAACTCTAATCCTAGCCAATAATTCTTTTTCGAGAGAAATCCCAATAGTGATTGGCAACTTGTTAAAGCTCGAGACTTTGCACCTTGCTCATAATCATCAAACATGACAACTCCCAGCTTGCATCGGGAATCTAACAGCTTTGCAGTTACTTAATATATATTTAAATAGCATGTTCGAGGCAATTCCTTATTCCCTAGGCCAATTAAGGAGCTTAGAAGAACTTCACCTAGGTGTAAATAGCATTTCAATTTGCCTACGTCCACGGAGCGCACCGTACTCAATCCACTACTTTTAGAGTTGATTACAATCTCTCAGTCTCTCTCTAAGTCTCTCTAAAATTTGCTCTTTATCTCTCTAGCAACTTTTTCTCACACACATTATTAGGGTTCACATAATTGTAGTATTTATATGGGAGCACTAGGGTTGGCCAAATCCTAATCGAAGTGTATTTCCTTTTCTCTTTCTTCACTGCGCAAGAAATCCCATCGCATGTGGATTTGCATCTGACCATCGCATGTGGATTTGCATCTGACCGCTGTATGTGCCACAACGCTCCTCACAACGTACACCTCTGGAGACAACATCGTTGTTGCAATTGCTGTCGAAACCCACAACGCAACACACAGCGTGAAGCATTGATGCTTGACCGCTGTCTGAGCCGCTATGCAATGCACAACGCTCTCCCTTGCAAAGTTTCATACCGCTGCGAAAGACACAACGTGAAGCAATTTCCAATTTGCTTCCATTGTTGACTTTGGTCTGTTGAAAGTTAAACTTGCCTCCAGTCAGCCACCTTCCAGCAAAGCCATTTCTAGAAGCCACCATTGTTGACTCAATCACTGTCCAAAATCTCTTCAACCGGCCATCTCCCAACTGCGAGCTGATCTAATTCATTGCTTTACTTTTATTTTGTTTCTTTGTATCTCATCTCATTTCCCTATATAAAGGGATTCAGATTGTGTTGTAAGTGTGTGGAGTGGTGTGAGTAAATCTAGAGAAAAACAAAATTAAAAGCTTCTTCTTTTCTTTAAGTGTTCCAATCTCTCTCAGAGGTGCACACAAGTGACCTCAATTTTCCCATTCCACCAACATGGTCTGCACACTTCACCAAACTCCAATAAAGCAAATTTAACTTTGCCTTTTCATTTCACAAAAGACAAAAAAGAATTAACTTGCTTTTTCATCTTCACAAAACTCCAACATAGAATTGATTGGTGACCTTGTCATGAATGCTAATTTCCAATATATTGTTGCCTTTGTTGAATTTTCAAGAAAGACAAGAATACAGTACAGGTCTGCCTGCCTCGAAGACTCTGCTTTATTAAATCATCGAGAGGACAAATGATGTTCACTATCAGGATAAGCTTAAAACTCCTTGGTTGGTTAGTTTCTTCTATAAAGTGCCCTCACACACCAGCTTGAAATGAGCATCCACATTCCAAACACAAAACCTTGCTTTGTCTAATCCAGCCTTGTAAACATGCCTAGTTCCATTCTTCTATGCTGCTTTTGCTTCTTGCTTTTTTGTAGCTTCTCTACCCCATCCGCTGCCACAATCCATTCGAATGAAACTGATCGTTTTGCATTACTTGCCATTAAATCTCAGCTTCATGATCCATTAGGAGTCACAAGCTCATGGAACAATTCCGTTCCCTTATGCCTCTGGATAGGTGTTTTATGTGGTCATCAACACCAGAGGGTCATAGAGTTGGATCTAAGAAACCAAAGTATAGGAGGTGAATTGTCACCTTTTATTGGGAACCTTAGGTGGTGTTTGGATATGTTTTTAAAAACTGTTTTTTGTTTTTAAAAACAAAAAATGATTTAAATATTGTTTGGCTACCCATTTTACAAAACTGTTTCTGAAAACAAAAAACAACTTTTTATTGTTTTCTGTTGTTTTCAAAACAGGTTTTCAAAATAAACTATAACTTTTCCCTCCAAACAACTATTTCACTCATTTTAAAAACAATAACCAAACACTTTTACATCGTTTTCCGTTTCAAAAGACTACTTTTAAAAAACACTACCAAACACATTACATTTTTAAAAATATCATTTTTAAAATATGATTTCCATTTTTAAAAAAAAGTTTTCAAAAACACCATTTTAAAAACGGTACCAAACGCGCCCTTAGTTTTCTTAGGTCAATCCACCTTGGAGACAACAACTTCTATGGTGATATTCCCAATGAAGTTGGTCTTCTTTCCCGGCTAGAAACTCTAAACCTATTTGACAATTATTTTTCGGGTACAATTCCAAACAATTTGCTTATAGAAACAACCTTCATGGAGAAATCCCAGCAGAGATTGGCAACTTGTTGAATCTTGTGAAATTGCACATTGGTGTAAATCATTTAACGGGACAACTCCCAGCTTCCATTGGGAATCTTTCAGCTTTGCAATTACTTTATGCACGCTCAAATAGTTTGTCCGGGACAATTCCTTACTCCTGTTAAAAATTAGAAAAAACCATTTTGAACTTAACTAGTTTCAGCCGTATGAAACTAGAGGAGTTGTCTAACTCAACTAGTTTCATACAGGTGAAACTAGAGTAAAAGTTGAACTTTGATGTTCTGATTCCATTGTTGTTGGATCAGAACATCCATTCAAAATCATCAATAAAAACCATTCATTTACATAAAATACCATACATAAAAATCCATAAAAACCATAAAAACATAAAACCATATTCTGATATTTCAGCTAGAGATATCATACCGTAACCCATATTCTGATATCTCTGCTGAAGATATTAGCCATCTATAAGAAAAACATTTGAAGACATATTTTGGAAAACTCTTTCCATTAAACCATAACCATACATCCCATGCCATGATGGCTTAGTATAGCGAGGGGGTCGCTCGACCATTTGCTATCATTGTATTGAATTCGCGCACACGCGTTATGATTCGACATGAAACAAGCCTGTAAACTTGTGTACATTCTCGATCGATATGATAATTTTTTATGGAAGTCGTGTACAAGCATTATGGGGTCGGTCCGACTATTTCATTCAAATTTCGCGTACATGCGTTGTGGGGTCGACACGACCTTTTTATTCACAAAATCGCGTACATGCGTTGTGAGTCGACATGAAACAAGCCTGTAAACTTGTGTACGTTTCGATGATAATTTTTTATGGAAGTCGCGTACATGCGTTGTGGGGTCGACACGACCTTTTTATTCACAAAATTGCGTACATGCGTGTTGGGGTCGACCTTTGTAGAATGCTCATTGTAGAGCGAATTTTTGTAGAACGCTCGTTGTAGAGCGAAATTTGTAGAGCCTTAAAAATGCTATGTCGTGATAATATAAGTAAAAAGTAAAAGATATGAGAAGATACATAATTGTAGAGTGCAGGATATACCTTATAATTCCAATTTGGCGGTAGCATGCTAACTCGGCAAGCAGTAATATATTCATCTAGCTTTAATTCTTCGTTTGACTTGGAGTTGTAGAGTGTGCCCAAAATTTTGGCCTGTCTTGGAGCAAGCAATGTAGCACGACGGAGAGGGTTCGACAGTCGGCATGTAGCTCGACAGAGAGCGTTCGACAGTCGACGTCTACGTTCGACAGTTGATGTCTACAGTCAACATGCATCGGAAATCAGTAATCTTAGGCAAAATCTCTACCGACGACGGTTGTTTGAGCCAACTTATTATAATTTCAGTTTGGCGTAGAGGCGCAGAGCTTTGATACTTGATACTTCCCAGAATATTGTGGCTCGACTTGGAGCACGAAATGTAACTCAACGGAGAGCGACATTTGTAGAAAGCTCGTGGTAGAGCGACATTTGTAGAACGCTCGATGTAGAGCGATTTTTTGTAAAATTTTTGATGTAGACCGAAATTTATCGCTCGTTGTAGGTCGACATTTGCAGAACGCTCGTGGTAGGTCGACAAAGTGGTGTACATCATTCCTTTCATTCGACCATGCATTTGTTCGACCATACATTTTGATAATGTAGTTGAATTATTATAAAATAAATTGTCGCTCGACCATTCATATCAACATGTATAGTCATTGTAATATAAATTGTCATTCCACCATACAGATCAACGTGCATGAAGACTATTATAATTTAAATTGTCGCTCGACAATACAGATCAGCATGCACAAATTGATACAGATCAACATGCATGAAGTATTAGGCAAATTTAATATAATGCATTTGTCATTGGTCAAGATCAGCATGCATAAATTGAATCACTAATATAATTAATTTGTCGTTCGACAGTATGCATGTTAAAACTATTGTATCATTTTTACTACAATTCCTGTCGTTCGACAACATGGTGCAGCATGCATGATATAATAATTGTATCATTTTAACTACTACAATGTCGTTCGACAATGTGGTGCAGCATTTTTTTTTTTAATATATTTTTTTTAAACTAAAAACATGCACTTTGACTTGAAGCATTAAAAACTTGAATTTTTATGAAACTAAACACTTGTTGTTTGAAGTCAAATCAGTTCAAAATTAAAAGCACGGCACCTCGACACAAAGCCAAGCAACGAAATAATTCAATGTGGTGACATACCTCAATATAGAGTGTTGTTTGTAGCTTGTCGTAGAGAGTTCGACAGTCGACATGTAGCATAGATAGTTCAACAGTCGACGTGTATCTCGACGGAGCGCGATATTTTTATGAATTTCGGCTCGACTTGGAGCACAAAATGTAACTCGACGGAGAGCAATATTTGTAGAATGCTCGTGGTAGAGCGATTTTTTGTAAAATATTTGATGTAGAGCGAAATTTATCGCTCGTTGTAGGTCGACATTGGTAGAATGCTTTTTGTAGGTCGACATTGGTAGAACGCTCGTTGTAGAGCGAATTTTTTTTTTTGGAGGCTACGTAGAGCATTTTTGTGGCTCTCAGTCGAGCGCCCTTTTTTTTTTTAGATGGGCAAAGATGAAGACAATATGTGGTAAAATATTATATGGAGAATATGTTAAGACTTTAAACATAATAGCAAGAATATATAAATTATCTATCGATAGTAAAAGCATCAAATGAATAAAATTGAAGATGATTAAAACGATTAATATGGCAACAAAAGAATATGTTAAAACATAGGATCTGACCTTTTGTGATTTACTCGTACTTGCAGAATCATGAAAGTAAAACACCTTTTTACCTTTTTTTTATTGATCGTAGTTCATTTGTCAAAGGGAATGTTTGAGCCATTTCGTTTGGCGTAGTAGTGCTGCAAAAAATGATTGTCGAGCCCCACGGTGGGCGCCAAACTGTAGAACCAGAAAATCCTACGGTCAAAATTCGGTCAAAATCGTGATACTCGGGGCACCGGCAATCTATGAATGGTTCTTTGTCGAATGATTTGGATTCCCTGTAGAACAAAGCTAAAAAGGGGTGTCTTGTAGGAGTCGACTCGACACCTGTAGGTGGTCGAACTACGTGGTACGTCAAATGGGTTTGGTGGTATCAGGCCCAAAGCAACTTAGCTGATAGTCGATTGGTCAACTGTCGACTGTCGTTTGGATATGGTCGTCTGAACTTCGATGAACCAGCAACTTAGTTGATAGTCGATTGGTCGATGTCGACTGTCGTCTGGATTTGGTCATCTGTACTTCGATGAACCAGCAACTTATCTGATAGTCGATTGGTCGATGTCGACTGTCGACTGTCGTCTGGATATGGTCGTCTGAACTTCGATGAACCAGCAACTTAGCTAATAGTCGATTGGTTGATGTCAACTATCGTCTGGATATGGTCGTCTGAACTTCGATGAACCAGCAACTTAGCTGATAGTCGATTTGTCGATGTCGACTGTCGTCTGGATATGGTCGTCTGAACTTCGATGAACCTGCAACTTAGCTGATAGTCGATTGGTCGATGTCGACTGTCGTCTGGATATGGTCGTCTGAACTTCGATGAACCTGCGAAAGGAACTTAAAACAAAAATGTAATGTAGAAAAATGGAAGGGTTGGGATCGGTTTATTAGCCTTAGGTTCGCTTGGGCTGAGCGTTTATTATACTTGAATCGTGATTGTGAATCAAGTAGAATTCTGGTGGCTGGAATAAATATGAACAGAGTTTGGAGATGCTAATTAGCTTTGTTTTTTATAGATATTTTCTCTTCCCCTCATTGTGAGTGAGTTCTATTATTTATAGCTCTAGACCCCCTTCTCCAACGTTCCCTCTGGCAGTTGTAAATGGTGGGAGTGATTAAAGGAGAGATTTCCTCTCCTCTTAATCAGCGGTTACTAACCTTTTGTAACTGAAACTCTTGACCAAGTCTTTTATATGTTCAAGTCTTGTTGGAGCAAATGGGCCTGTATTGGCTATATGAAGTTTCTTGGGCTTCTATTTGCGTTTGGGCCTATGAACCATTTTTGGCTACCACAGTAAATATACTTTTACATTTGACACCTTATATTTTAGATTCAGTATCCAAGCTTCTACAATCGGATGATTATAAATTATAGTTATATGCAGAATCAAATATGTTTTAACTATCATTCCACTAGGCAAGGACTGCTCTTCTGGCTTGAAAATTTGAACTTAAGTTTGATGCAGCCCTAACTAAGATGAATATTTTGTTGAAGATTAAAAGTTTTCTAAGAGACTCCAAATCTGTTGCTGTTTTCTGGGACTAATTGTGTTCAATGGATACTGTTTTCTTGTGGTGCAAACTGCTGCACTGATGCTTGCTGTATTGTTAATTTTCGGTTTATGGTTTATTAGTTATGTTATGGCTTTTGTTTAGTTAGTTTGCAATGTATTTAGTTAGCTTCCAATGGTTTAAGTTGTATTAGTTTTAGCTAACTTGTTTCAGTTACCAATGTTTGTTGTGTTAGGTGAGGTTTTCTGTTTTTGACAGCCATGCTTAGCTGTTTTTCACTCATGTATTTTTGTATAATCTTTTAATGAAAGTAAAAGTGTGTGCTGTGTATGTTTCAGCTCTCACACATCTAAGAACTTCTATGTTTCTCTTTTGATTATGGTTTGATGTTTTATGGATGTTTATGGTCTGGAATTGCTAACAGATTTGCTTATTCATAAAATGCATCCAAACCTATAGGTTGACCAGTTCAAAGTTTAGGATAAGTTGGCTTTAGTTTGGTCCCTCTAGACATAGCACAGCACACAATTGGTTTGCCTATTTTGAAATGCTGTGGAGTTTGTAGAGTGCCATTTTAATAATGTACTAGATGTAAAGTCAACTCTTTGGAAGTGTTTTTTTGTTTTTTTTTTTTGAAGAGTTTGGAAGTGTTTTAAACTCTTTGACTTTTACATGCTTTTTCATACAACATTTGCTAGCTGGAAGCTATTGCTATTCTTAATAACAGAATCTTTTTAAATCTCAATTTTATACATCCAACTCAGTTTTCTGCATATTGCCAATGTATTTCCAGGGTGCTGGTCGTGTTCTTGGGATTACAGTAGCACACATTATATATATGCTGGACTACAGGTGCGACCTTTATCATTCTCTGTATCTTGTTGATTCTGGAAAGGTTGCAATAACCTTCTATATTTTGTTTTTATTGCAGAATGGTTTGCTTTTGGTATTTGATATGCATCAAACTACGAGGCATGTGGAATCCCTGAAGGGGCCAACATGCAACCCGAGGACTTGGACGGTGCTCAGTTTTTGTTGAGATCTTATCTTCGGATTCGGCTCCTAAAGGTAGCTAAGCTATATGCTTTGATGTGTTTTGTCTTAATTTGATTTTATATTATCACTTTTGAATTTGAAAGCAAATGGGAGTAACTGTGGACCTGTGGTAAATTCTTTGCAAAGAAGACTATGTTACTGATTTTTAATGTTGATTGCATTTCTTTGTCTCTTGAGTTGTGTTTTAGAGTGACATGACCATGATTGTTAGTATGATATGAAGTTGCATTTTTCCTTGCCTAAAGCAGTTACCCGCACGGATGTTAGTTTATTAATTGATTTCTCAAGTTTTGAATTGTATGCAGCTGCTTGTGTTTGGCTTTTAGAATGCAAATCGAGACCATCCCATATGTTGCTTCTTACTTTCTTAGGCTAGCCTGCACTGTTCTGCTTCATATGACAAATTTGCATATTAGAGTTTTGGTCTTTTATTCAAGTAACATTTATTTGAAGTACGAACGGAATTGATGAAGAAAAATGCTTGATGTCACTTTGATCTACACCTATTTGGTATCACAAAGGATATTTTATATATTCAGTTGCAATATGAAAGTCAGATATATAATTATTGCTTGATGTGTTGAAAATTAACAAGATGAAGTGAATATGTGAAAGACATTTATTTAACTTTAAAAAGATGGTTATTTCATTGATTCTGTTAACATAAGTAAGCCATGGTGCCGTCATTATTTCATAGAACTATATTCATATAATTTTAATGTTGATAATTTTTCTACATTTGTATATTATAAATATAATTTTTATTACAGGTTAATAGGATTGGAATGGATGTTCAAGTTGCCATCCTCTATTGTAGCATGACATACCTCAGTGATGATTGTTCTCACAGCTGCCTGGCAATTCTCTGAAGTGGCACTCATCTTCAAAGTTAAAGATGGATCAGTCAAAGTGAAAAACATTGAATCAATTGCAGATGTTGCCTAGTTTCGATGTGTAATGGTTATTTGTTTCAATTGCTATAGAGAATTTGTTAATCTGTTCTTATTTATCAAATCAATGCAAGTATCAATAATTTACGTACAGACAAAGTTATAATTTTTTTTAAATTAATTTTCCTTAATTATATTATTGTGTAAATATTTAGTCATTAACGATTATTTCTTCTTTTTTGAGATAAAAAGATTCATAGGAAAATCAAACTATAAAATACTGTCAATCGGTTAGAGCTAAAGAAACAATAGAGGGTTAACCTTTTCTAGGAGATGGAGAATGGCAATCCACACACCCAAGAGACCAATGTATTTCTTTCTAAAATCATATTGACTAATTCAGCGTCCCTTTGCTTTAATAACATCCGGTGATAATAGCATTGTTAACATAAAACAAAATAGTTGGTGGAAATTATTGATACTAGATATTTGGTTAACAATTTGGGCGAAAATCAAAACTTTTTAACATGATAATGAGTAAATTACTATTATATATTTATGTTTTACAAATTAATTATTGATATATATTATTAAATATTTACTAAATTTCCTATTAATTCATTAAATATACTATTTGCAATAAGTTTATAAGTCAAGCATTTTTATGAATTGTTACAAGTGAAAATAAAAAAAATAAAAAGAATGTTACCAAAGTCGTAACAATGGTTACGGAGCCATGAATGTGGTTTATCAAAACCGTGAAAATGGTTATATGTCAAAATTTCAAAATTTGTAAAATGGCTACCAAAGCCATAAAATAGTTACCGGAGCCGTAAAGGTTGTTACCATAGTCAATAAAATGTTACAAGTCAAAATTTCAAAATTTTCAGAATGGTTACTAATGCCGTACAAATCGTTACCATATCCGTGAGGGTGATTACTATAGCTGTGAAAATGGTTACAAGTCAAAATTTCATAAATTGTAAAATGGTTACCAAATTCACAAGTGAAATTTACATTATTAAATACATATTTATTAATCAAATATATTATTTGAACATAAAAAATATAAAGGTTAAACATTTTATTTGAAATCATTAATCATTCTACAAGTTTTGAATTTTTTTTTAAATAACTATATAATTTTGATAAGTTATTCATTTCGATTTTTTTAAAAAGTATTATAAGTTACAACTATTACAATAGGACTGCTGAGACTTGTTAAGATCAAACAAAATAAGTGTGGCCCGGATAAATACTCTCAAAAACCGGGAGAAAACTCCACACACATGTTTATAAAATGCGTATGATGGGACTCGAGCTCTCCCTCACCACCCTGTAATGGTAAAATAAATTTTCTTCAAATTTGAAGTGTGTGATTGAAAGCGACCCCAGGTTGAGCTCCCTCAACTCGCCCCAAGGTTGCCCTTATCAGTCAAAAATCCATCAAAGAAACCGAAAGGATAGCGACCCCAGGGAGAGGTCACGTAGACCGCTCCGAGGTCGCCCTTATCAAGCAAAAAACCATCCAAGAAACCGAGAGCATAGCGACCCCAAGGCGAGCTCACTCAGCTCTCCCCAAGGTCACCTTTATCAGGCAAAAATCCATCCAAACAGCCGAGACGATAGCGACCCTAGGGCGAGCTCACTCAGATCTCCCCAAGGTCGCCCTTATCGGTCAAAAATCCATCCAAGAAACCGAAAGGATAGTGACCCCAGGGCAAGCTCACTCAGCTCTACCCAAGGTCGCTTTCTCCCTGATCCAAAAAGAGAACGGCATCGTTTATGAAAAGGCAACCTCCGAAAGCGACCTCAACAAGGTCGCCCCAAAGTCACCACGACGCGATTTCTGCTTAAAAACGGCTAGGTCGTGGAAGATCAAACAAACACTATTTTCTCTTTGTTTTGATTTTGATTTTGATTTTGATTTTTTGATTTTTATATTTTTATAGATTAAGAGTGTGGATGATCTTTGTGCATAGTTTTATTGTTTTCGGTTGTGCGTTTGGCCTCCCTCCCGCTTTTAAGCTGATTTTGTCCAATCCACTTCACAGAACAAGTTTAACGTTTAGAGCCGTTAAACTCGTCCAACCTACTTTGAACTTGTTCATGAAGATTTTTCATAAATTTCAATAATTTTTTAATTAAAAAATAAAAATTTCTTGAATATTTACGTTGACTTGTTCAGCGAACAAGTTTAACGTTAAGATGAACGTTAATCTCGTTCAACCTACGATGAACTTGTTCATGAAGATTTTTAATAAATTTCAATAATTTTTAAAAAAAAAATCTTGAAGATTTATGTTGACTTGTTCAGCAAATAAGTTTAATGTTATGATGAACGTTAAACTTGTTCAACCTACGTTGAACTTGTTCAAGAATGAAGTTTACGTTGACTTGTTCATCGAACAGGTTTAACGTTATGATGAACGTTAAACTCGTTCAACCTATGTTGAACTTGTTCATGAAGATTTTTCATAAATTTCAATAATTTTTTTTGAAGATTTACGTTGACTTGTTCAGCGAACAAGTTTAACGTTAGGATGAACGTTAAGCTCATTCAACCTACGTTGAACTTGTTCAAGAATGAAGTTTACGTTGACTTGTTCATCGAACACGTTTAACGTTAGGATGAACATTAAACTCGTTCAACCTACATTGAACTTATTCATAAAGATTTTTCATAAATTTCAATAATTTTTTTTAAAAAAAATAATTTTTCTTGAAGATTTACGTTGACTTGTTCAGAGAACAAGTTTAACGTTAGGATGAACGTTAAATTCGTTCAACCTACGTTGAACTTGTTCAAGAATGAAGTTTACGTTGACTTGTTCATCGAACAGGTTTAACGTTATGATGAACGTTAAACTCGTTCAACCTACGTTGAACTTGTTCATGAAGATTTTTCATAAATTTCAATAATTTTTTTAAAAAAAATAATTTTTCTTGAAGATTTACGTTAACTTGTTCAAGGAACAAGTTTAACGTTAGGCCGTTCAACCTACGTTGAACTTGTTCAAGAATGAATTTTACGTTGACTTGTTCATTGAACAGGTTTAACGTTATGATGAACGTTAAACTCGTTCAACTTACGTTGAACGAGTTCATGAAGATTTTTCATAAATTTCAATAAATTTTTTTAAAAAAATAATTTTTCTTGAAGATTTACGTTGACTTGTTCAGCGAACAAGTTTAACGTTAGGATGAACGTTAAACTCATTCAACCTACGTTGAACTTGTTCAAGAATGAAGTTTACGTTGACTTGTTCATCGAACAGGTTTAACGTTAGGATGAACGTTAAACTCGTTCAACCTACGTTGAACTTGTTCATAAAGATTTTTCATAAATTTCGATAATTTTTTAAAAAAAATTAATTTTTCTTGAAGATTTACATTGACTTGTTCAACGAACAAGTTTAACATTAGGATGAACGTTAAACTCATTCAACCTACATTGAACTTGTTCAAGAATGAAGTTTACGTTGACTTGTTCATCGAACAGGTTTAACGTTAGGATGAACGTTAAACTCGTTCAACCTACGTTGAACTTGTTCATAAAGATTTTTCATAAATTTCAATAATTTTTTAAAAAAAATTAATTTTTCTTGAAGATTTACGTTGACTTGTTCAGAGATCAAGTTTAACGTTAGGATGAACGTTAAACTCGTTCAACCTACGTTGAGCTTGTTCAAGAATGAAGTTTACGTTGACTTGTTTATCGAACAGGTTTAACGTTATGATAAACATTAAACTCGTTCAACCTACGTTGAACTTGTTTATGAAGATTTTTCATAAATTTCAATAAATTTTTTTTAAAAAATAATTTTTCTTGAAGATTTACGTTGACTTGTTCAGCGAACAAGTTCAACGTTAGGATGAACGTTAAACTCGTTCAACCTACGTTGAACTTGTACAAGAATGAAGATTTACGTTGATTAGTTCATCGAACAGGTTCAACGTTCAGCCAAACGTTAAATTTGTTCAACCTACGTTGAACTCGTTTTTGAAATTCAAATTTTCAACAAAATTTTTTATTTATTTATTTTATATAAAATAAATATAATTTTCTTGAATTTTAAATTAATTTTTTTATTAAAAATAATTTTTATTAATTTTTTATTAATTAATATGTAATATAATATAATAAATATATATATATATATATATATATATATATATTGTAGCAACCGGTTGAAACCAGTTGCTTTTATGGGTTGTCAACCACTTTTTTTTTTTTTTTTTAATATTATTTTTGTTGCTTTTTGTTGGTTTGTACGGTACAACACCCTTTCCTTATTTGTACCATAGCCATCTCCTTTTGTTAAATATGAAAGCATCGGAAAATAGGCGAAATATAGGAAAATTCAAGAAAAATAATTTTAGTATTCAAAAAATTCTCAAATTTTGTTTATCAGTAGATTTCAATGAACTCATCATCCACAAAAAAATTCATATTAAAATTCATTAAAATCGATGTGTTTTTATCATGGTCCTTACCGCATAAAATAAGGGATCCCTCATGAGAGACTCACTATATATATATATATATATATATATATATATAGTAATTTTTTAATGAGGACTTTTACAATGTACACTTTAAGCACCTTTGATGAAATTGTATAGAATATAATTTTCATTTGATTTTTTGTATGCATCATAAGAAAAATAAAATACACATCTAGTCAAAATTTGGAAATTTTTTGGATTTGAGAACTATTTTTTCTTATATTTCCCTATTTTTAAATGTTTTATCTTTAGAAAAATCGGAAAAAATTAGTTCTTACATCCGAATTTTTTTCCATAAATGTATTTCAATGTTTTCACTATCTATACAAAATATCAAATCAAGATTCAATATATTCTATGCAATTTCATCAAAGGTGCTTAAAGTGTGTATTGTAAAAAGTCTTCATTGGAAAATTACTCTCTCTCTCTCTCTATATATATATACACATACATATAATCTTTCTACTGTCAGTTCGTCCTAATATAAAATATATCAGGACGAAGAATGTAGACCATAAATTATGGAGAAGTTTTAACAAGTGCATACACTTTAAGTCAAATTATGTAAAGCTTATGGTCCACATTCTTCATCCTGATATATTTTATATCATGACGAACTGACAATAGAAAAATTGTGTATATATATATATGACGAGACCTTGTTGTCTTTGTTGAATTTTCAAGTGGACCCATGTACATGGTTGTTGCCTTAAAGACTCCGGCCGGCATAAATAGGGGTGGGCAAAAAACAGGCCGACCGAACCAAACTGAACTAGTGGATCAAACCGGTTGGACCGATTTTTTTCTGGTTTTTATTGAAAAATTGGTTCAATTCGGTTGGCTTTTTAAAAAAACCGGATGAACCGGTTTTTATCTGGTTTGATGTCTAAAACCGGTAAACCGAACCGGTAATATAGTATAAAAAAAAAAAAACCCTGAATCTAATCTAAGTTTCACTTCTTTAGTTCACCAGACAGTAGCCACACGCCCACACCACACCCAGTCGCAGCCAACTCTTGCTGCTCGTCGTTCGCTTGCTGCTCGTTGTCAATCAGCCATCTTCGTCATTCGTCGTCGATCAGCCATCTTCTGCCGATCGTCGTCGATTTCACATCAATCTTCTCGATTTCGCACCAGGTAAGCTTCGATTCCTCTTTTTTTTTTTTAGCTAGGGTATTCTTCGATCATGTCAGTAATCCTGTCATGAAGCAATAATCTTCGATCTTCGATTATTGTCAATATGTCTATTTCATGAAGTAGTTTCGAGCATCTGGATATTTTGTATAATATTAGAGGTCCGATCTGCTTGATGTTAAGATTATTTCCAACTCTAGGTCTACTAATTCCTTTGCAGATCATTTGGCTAAGTTGGGTTCTTCCAAAAGTGGGGATAAGAATGTATGGGAAGTATTCTGAGTTTTTTCTCTGTTTTTGCCTCGGTTTGATGGTGTTTTTGGCTTTGTTTCCCTTTGTTTTTTGTTTCGTGGCCCTACTGTTTGGGTCTTTTGTTTGTCGTGGTTTTTCTGGTGGTGTTGGTGCTTGCTTGTTCTTTCCTGGCTTGGTGCCTGTGCAATATATTGCTGTTCAAAAAAAAAAAAAAATGAAGCTTATTGACATTTTTTTTTGTAGATTTCTCTTGAAATTAACATTGGTGTTTGCAATAGAAAGTAGACCATAATTGTTCAATTGAGACGATCATTATTTGCCAGTTACTAAACTACCTTAGCTTATCTGTTCTGTCTACAACTCTTCATCATACAATCGAGAATGTTCTATGTACTTGTATGTGCGTTGCATCTGAAGTTCATTCACATATTATGTATTCTTCGATCCCACTTAAAGTATTCTTCGATCTTCGATTTCGCATCAATCAATAATCTGTATGATTTTATTCCAGCATTAAAACATATATGTCAATATGTCATAGACTTGCTAAGTTTATGTCAATATGTCAATATGTCAATTGAATAAGTCCATAAATTTGGCCCATTAGGCCCAAAACCGAAAAAACCAAACCGGTCCAATTCGGTTGGTTTTTGATCGGTTGGCAAATGTCAATTTGATTGGATCAGTTCACTTTTTCAAAAACTGGACTTTATTGGTTTTTTATTGGTTCTATAGAAAACCGAACCGGTCCAATCAACGCCCACCCCTAGGCATAAGTATGTCATTTTATTCTAGCAAGAGACAAACAATGTTCACTATCGCTTACCAAATGAAATTATTTTGGGTCATTTTATTATGGTGGTTGACCTTGACCCATTGAGTCTTGATATTGATGGCTCCTCCGATGATTGTGAGTTCTTATCGTTCCTCATCCCCAAACCGCGATTTAATTGTAATAATTAATATAATAATAATAATAAAACCAATGATGAGCTCCCACCTGACCCACAATATTATAGCTTTAAAAAAAAGTTGTAAATGAGGACTTCTTGCATGGAAATTGCAACTCATCCACATGTTCTAGCTATTATTCTAATGCCATTTTCTACATTAACTTCCAATATATGTGATGCCATGTGCAGTAATTGACTGGTGACCTTGACATCTTCGGTTGCCATGCATGAATGCTGATTTAAAATATATTGTTATCTTTGTTGAATTTTCAAGAATACTGTACAGGTCTGTCTCGCAGTTGAAGACTCTGGTTTATTAAGTCATCGAGAGGAAAACTGAGAGATGACAGAACGCTTAATAATTAATTAAGCAATAGAAGAGACGAAAATGTTGACTATCAAGATAAGCACCAAAAATGCCCCACACGACTGTCTTGGTTAGTTTCTTCTATAAATTCCCATTACACACCAGCTTGAATTATATTGTGCATCGAGATTCCAAACACAACTCCTTTTGCTTTGTCTAATCCAGGCCTTGTAAACATGTCTAGTTCCATTCTTCAATGCTGCTTTTGCTTCTTGCTTATTTATAACTTCCCTGCCCCATCAACAGCCACAATCTATTCAAACGAGACTGACCATCTTTCATTACTTGCCATTAAATCTCGGCTTCATGATCCATTAGGAGTCACAACCTCATGGAACAATTCTGTACCCTTATGTCTCTGGACTGGTGTCTCATGTGGTCGTCGACACCAAAGGGTCACAAAGTTGGATCTAAGAAACCAAAGTATAGGAGGTGACTTGTCACCTTTTATAGGGAACCTTAGCTTCCTTAGGTCAATACTCCTCTCTGACAACAACTTCTATGGTGATATTCCCAATGAAGTTGGTTTTCTTTCCAGGCTAGAAGTTTTATTTCTGGCCAATAATTCTTTTTCAGGTACAATTCCAAAAAATTTGTCTCGTTGCTCAAATCTCATCAATTTCTCTGCCCGTAAAAACAACCTTCATGGAGAAATCCAAGCAGAGATTGGCAGCTTGTTGAAGCTTGAGAGATTGAACATTGCTGTTAATCATTTAACAGGACAACTCCCAGCTTTCATCGGGAATCTTTCAGCTCTGCTTCTACTTGATCTACGTGCAAATGATTTGTCTGGGACGATTCCTTTTTCCCTAGGTAGACTAAGGAACTTATATTATCTACACTTAGGTGGAAATAACATTTCTGGTATGGTTCCTCCTTCAATTTTTAACATCTCTTCCCTAATTTATTTATATCTCCTCATTAATAGATTACATGGAAGTTTACCACACAATATTGGTCATGATCTTCCTGAGCTGAAAGTGTTGTCCATTTCTGCTAACAATTTCACTGGTCTTGTTCCATATTCATTGTCCAATACATCAAATATTGAAGTTATTGATTTTTCATCAAATTATTTTAGTGGAAAAGTATCAATTGATTTTAGTGGTCTTAAGAATTTGTCATTTCTAAGTTTGTTTGATAATAATTTGGGAACCGGGACAACCAATGATCTTCATTTTTTAACCTCTCTGATAAATTGCAGCAAATTGGAAATACTTTATTTAGAAAAAAATCAATTTGGAGGGGTGTTACCAAAGTTTATAGGAAACTTCTCAAATACGATGTCTAAAATAGCCATAGGTTATAATCAAATATATGGCTCCATACCTCATGGGATAGGAAATTTAGTCAATCTTGTTTCCATTTATATGGCGAGAAACCAATTAAGTGGTACTATTCCTGATGACATTGGTAAGCTTAAAAAGTTACAAGCACTGTCCCTGAGTGAAAATAATTTACGAGGGAGCATTCCCACCTCTTTAGGTAATTTAACATTATTATCCAAACTGTGGGCTGACTCAAATAATTTGGAAGGCAGCATACCCTCCTCCCTTGGAAATTGTCAGAATTTGATGTTGTTGTCTCTCAACAAAAATAAGCTCACTGGTATTTTGCCTCCACAAATTGTTGGCATATCAACCCTATCTCTTTACTTAGATGTACGTGATAACCTTCTCAGTGGTCGTTTTCCTTCACAACTAGGCAACTTGAAGACTCTCCTTGTGCTTGCAATTTCTGGGAACAGATTTTCTGGTGAGATTCCTAGTAGCCTAGGCAGTTGTACAAGCTTGGAATTTCTTCTTATGAGTGACAATTCTTTCAACGGAAGCATTCCTCCCTCCCTCAGTTCTTTGAGAAGCATTAAACAGATGGATCTCTCTTCCAATAACTTGTCGGGCCAAATTCCAGAATATCTTGCGACTTTATCATTCTTGGAATACCTAAATTTGTCTTACAATAACTTCGAGGGAGAAGTACCAACAAAAGGTGTTTTCAGCAACAAGACAGGAATCTCACTTGCAGGGAATAAGAAGCTTTGTGGAGGTTTAGTTGAAATGTATTTGCCATCATGCCCCTCCAAGAGATTAAAGAAATCAAAAATCATTAATTTCAAAGTGGTTATACCTGTGATTGTTTCATGTGTGATCTTGTCATTAGCATTTTTCATCGTCATTTTTACTCGAAAAAGGAGATCCGTAGAAAACACTTCAAGTTCGTTGCATATGGAAGAACAATTTCCAATGGTTTCTTATGCAGAGCTAAGCAGGGCAACTGATAAATTTTCATCATCGAACATGATCGGACAAGGGAGCCACGGTTTGGTGTACAAAGGAAATTTGGGTGAAAATAGAACGCATGTTGCAGTGAAAGTGATCAATCTTCAACAAAAAGGGGGTTCAAAGAGTTTCATCTCTGAATGTGAAGCACTAAGGAATATTCGACATCGAAATCTCATCGGAATAGTAACTATTTGCTCAAGCATAGATTCTAAAGGTGATGACTTTAAAGCTTTGGTTTACGCATACATGGAAAATGGAAGTTTAGAGGAGTGGTTGCACAAGAACCAAGATCAACTTGACGCAAGTTCTTTAAATATCATTCAGAGACTAAATATAACAATTGATGTGGCTTCTGCAGTAGAATATCTTCATCACCATTGTGAACCACCGATTGTTCATGGTGACCTAAAGCCGTGCAATGTTCTGCTTGATCATGACATGGTTGCCCATGTTGGTGACTTTGGTCTATCAAAGTTTCTATTTGACCGCCCTCTTAGTGGTCCTGAAACTCAATCTAGTTCAATCGGGGTAAGAGGGACCGTTGGCTACGTTGCGCCAGGTATCTATTTTATGAAATATATTTGTATCTTGATGACATTATCTCTGCTCATGAATTCATTTACTACAATTAACATGATGATTCCACTTACTTTTACAGAGTACGGTATGGGCAATGAAGTGTCCATATCAGGAGACGTCTATAGCTTCGGAATTCTCTTGCTAGAGATGTTCACCGGAAAGCGTCCTACTGATAGCTCTTTCAATGATGAGCTATCTCTCCATGAATTTGCAAAGATGGCTTTGCCAGAAAGAGTGATGGAGATTGTTGAACCTTCATTGCTGCTAGAAGAAAGAACTGGAAACAACAGTGTTGACACTTCTGCGAGACGTCGACGTGGAGAGGGTAGAGATAGAATTGAGGAGTGCTTGGGTGGCGTAATGAGAATTGGAGTTGTATGTTCAATGGAATCTCCGGCTGAAAGAATGGAGATGACAAATGTCGTGGCAAAGTTATGCGCTGTCAGGGAGAACTTTCTGGGTAGGAGGATTTGATATATCAAAGACGTTAGTGATCACCAAGCCATAAAGAGAATGTTATGTTTTTTGTTTGTAAATATTCTGTAAATCAATAAATGTTTTGTTTAGCAATTGATATGGAAGTGATCATTTGTTTCTTTTTCTCTGTTTCTGCTGCAAATTTACAAGAAATCTTTATCATTCAGAGAAATGTATAATCAGCTCCTCAGCAGAAAACCGAAAGAAACACCAAAATCTCATTGCTAGCTTCCTTTATACGTTTGCAACAATCATACTCTATTTTAACAACCCAAGAGTAGTTGATATAAATTTTCAAGCGGTGAATGGAGCTCATTGAACCTTATCTACAGCTCAATCAATTCTACTTACATTGATCATTAATTTCAACAATTTTATTGAAATTGATCAATTGTTTCTGTCTCTCAGTTTCAGCTGCTTATTTGCATTTTGACACACCAAATCCTCATCAGAAAACCAAAAGAAACACCAAAATCACAGGATCCTGATAAAATTTAAATACTAAAAAACGAAAAATAAAAAGAAAACCAAGCAAATCAGAAACAAGGAATAGACCATAGAGTCGAGCAGTAGTGTAGTTTATTGTTATGCCCACTTTAGCTTTTCATCATAGTAGAATAAATATATGACCTAAAGGGAAAACATATAAAACAATCACTTATCAAATCCATATTATATTCATTTCATTTTATAAAGATTAGTTGAACCTAATCTTGTGCTAGCAATCCCGCAAAAAGCCTAATTTACAGAATTTGAGTATATTACAGAAGTCATCAATAATAATAATAATCGTGAATCATTAAAAGATTAGTAAAACCCAATTTGTGTACAGAATTAGTTTCTTTCAAAACATAGTGAAAGTAGTGGTTTCGGGTCACCACAAAAGTACTATGAGTAAGTTTTTCTTGCAAATAACCAATTTGGGTCACTTCTTGAATCATTTTTCACAATTTAATTCCAAGGATAATCTCTAAGAAAATCTTTCAAGGTCCAAAATGGCATCTCATAGGCAATAGCAGTTTATATATGGTACTCCTGTTTAACAATTTCAACTAAAGGAAGTAATATGAAAGATCGAACTCACATCTCGACTGGTTCAGGGTGTACTTGTGAGGAGAGAAGGAGGGAGACGGCCAGGAATCATCATAATCCCTCTTGTCTGCAATCTGTACTGCAGCATTTGCTCTATGAGATGGTCCCGGCCACTTGGAACATCTGAAAGCAAAACCACACACAAGACGCATATCATACCGGATTAATTCATGATATATATTACAGTTCCATATAAAAGTCATGGAATCAACACGAAAGAGTTCAATCTTAAACAAAAAAGAAATCAGTTGCAAATTATATATATATATATATATCAACAGTAAAAGTTTTCTCAAAATTATCTCATAAACTCTCTAATAATAACTATTAGAGCAAAGGATCAGAGAAGACATCAACACTCTTCCCATATTATTCTCGACGATAACAGTTGGAAGCCATATGATGGTCTGGCATGTCACAGAAGCATCTAAACAAACATTAAAATTAAGAAAATACATAATTTTCCATTAGGATAGAAGATTTACATAAACCCGTTCCTCAAGTACTCATTTTGTAACCATAAGACTCTTTTTCTTGTGCAATTTTGCTTAAGCCAAAGTCTGTAAGCTTGAGGTGCACAGCTTCATCCTCTAACACATTATTGTTGTAAAGATTATAAGAGAAACGAATGCAGAGAAGAGTTGAATATGTTTGAAGTAAACACCAAGGTGTTTGATGAAAGTTCTAAAAGAGTAAAGAAGAGAAACTGAGAAAATGAATTTCTGCCATTAATGGATGATTGAAGCTCTAGAGCTTTTTACACAAAATATCTGATTGTTACAGAATAGATACATAATTCTCGTGACCTTTTCTACATATATATCTTAGCTCTGCTTTGTTAGATTCTGACTAACTCTCTAACTAATTTCCTGAAAATCAGGAAAGCAAACCAATGAGATACTGACACCTCAGCATCTGTAACTAATCTTGACAACGGCCTGAGAACATTCTAGCTACCCAGACTTACTTCTTTTCTTTCTGGCCTTCTTGATATTTTCCCTCTGTGTTGTTGAGCTTCATCAGCTGCTGTACACACAGCTAGTCCTGTGTAGAGTTGTGCCATATTGTCATTCACTTGTTTGCTTGTAACTGATGTATAATGAGCCATAGTGGTTTCTCTAACAATTGTGACTCCCATAAAGGAAACTGGTTTCTCTAACAATTGTGACTCCCATAAAGGAAACGTATGTGCGAAACTTTTAGTGAATGTAAAAGTTACTAGATAAACCCAAAACAAAAGGCTATTGTAATTTAATTAACATGCAAAATACCCTAAAGTTAAATCCAGTGAACATGGCATTGACAAAAATATATAAATTGCAATACCTTGGCGTCAAAAACTTTTGTTTTGGTATGTCAACACTAGTGTTCATAGATATCTTGACATTCTTGGTTTCTACGTCTTGACCACCGGTCACCACCAACCGAACACCGATTTTGATTTCCATGAGCCACTGTTGATTCTGCCAGCAACACCATTATCCGTCGAAGCTTCAGATTGCCAGAAAATGGCAGAATTCATAATTCAAGGTAAGATTAATTTACTAGAATTTTCTTTTACATGGATATTTGCCTAAAGAATATCATAAAAAAAATAAAAATGAAAAAATAAAAAATAAAAACGCTCTTCAATATCTATAAAATTAAACACAAGTACAAAGTTGATACCGGCACATATTCTCCTTTAATTTGTGAAAACCAAAGTAAGTTCATACATGTAACAAAATGAAAAATATTAGTATAGATTAATAAAAGCACAAATCTTTGGCAGTTCAGCATCACTCCAAGGATATGTCAAGTTTTAAACGGACTCCGGTAAGATACTCTGACAACCCTTACCAGAAGCTAAACCACTGCCAGTCTTGTAAGTGAAACTATCTTCTATTTCCTGTTCAAAGATGCATCAAGAAGCTGATCAATCATATGAGCATATAATCACTCCAAATGTATGTACAACCGAAACTTGTAAGAGAAATTTATTTTGTCCATCTAATTAAACACACCATCAAAACGCTATGACTTTCGAATTACAAGCCATGGGATTATAGAACAAAAAAAGTTCAATTTCATTGGAAAATGAGTTTAAGCAATGAAAGTTTTAATCTCAATTCATTGTTATCATAAGATGCGATATCATATGAACAATCAGGACATATAACTGACCTTTTGTCTTTCACTGGGTAAATTATTCCTATCTTCTCCGGACTTTTAAACCGATCCTTTGCAAGAGTGCTACAACCCTTCATTTAATTTTCAATTGGTATCCAAATACAATTCATAACTAAAAAAGAAAAAAAGAGAAATTCAGCATACCTTCAGCTTACGGAGGGATCCATTGATTTTTTTGGATAATAGGACTTGAGTAGGAGCATGCTTGAATCTGAAATAAAATTGGCAGTCAGTATATATGTATATAGACGATGCACATATAAAATTTTCATTTACAAAGTTTTGAGAACATCATACTTGTGCCTTCCCAAGAGTGGTGGACGAACTTTCAGTCTCTTGCGTAGCTACAAGTCAGCGTAAATGTCTTTTTTTATTCTCCTTGTCCTCTTTGGCTATTTCTTGAATGATATCAGGCAAGCTGCAAGCGGAAGAAGAAAGATATATAGTAAGATAGCCGTCTGTGGGAAAATAAATGTTAGTAGACGCACAATTAATCATCTTACTGGTCGATTTGTTTGGATACTTCCTCCACCTCTTTTGCTTTTGCTTTTTTCGTCTGCAGTTCTTATTCAACTCAACTTGAGTAACCCTTCTTTGTCTTTATTGATCTACAGCACGGTATTGAAACGGTATTAACTCATAGAATCAAGTTTTCATCATATTTGATTACTCATTCCTCTCTTATATATGCAAAAAAGTACAATGAAGTTTACCTGTTCTCATGTGTGTTTTCGCTCAAATTCTCCACATTTCCATCATCATCACTTGCATTATCAACCTCAAGGAAGTACCTCTAAAAGTAAACAACCTTTTGTAAGGTTCTGCTTTAATACAATGTATAATTATGTTTTGGGGGGCCATTGCACAACTAAGATACTCAGATTGGCAGAGCACTAAGTAAATCCCAAATACATGAAACAAACATGACTTACATCTTCGTCATCAATAGCATGTCCAGGAACAGTAAATGGAATTGGCTCAGGACCCAACTCATTTTGATAGACTTTTTGCATTTCTTCTGCAACAACTTGAGCTAATGACTCCTGAAGTGACACAAAGTTAATACAATCGTTTACTTTCAGTAAAAAGAGCAGACACACAAAACGTTTATAGATATCAGAGATTGAGAAATTACCATATGACTTTCATACACATGATTGAATGAACATCAAGGAGCCTCAACTTCTCTGCTGGAATAACTGAGGGTTTTGATACCTGTCAAATGACTCTGTCATCAAGTAGGGTCCATTCTAAAACAAAATAGAAACACACTGCATTCTTGAAGAACTTTCAAATGGTACTCCACATAAATTTGAGCATTGTTTCCATGATTAGAAGAAACAGAATTCATGATTTACAAACCAGATAAAGGATATATAGGCATCAAGAGGTGATTGCTATTGCATTTAAATTATCAGTAACGATTGCATACCTTTTTAGCCTTGTTGTTATCAAACACTTCACCGCTAAATAGAAGTGTATACGAATATTAAAAATGTAGACGTTTATTGGATGCTACCTTCATCATTTGCCCATTTATCAAGCATGCCTGAAGCAATATTGACAGTATCATCCTGAGAAAATAAATCAAAAACACATAATTAGATTTAATTAAATACCGAAACAACCATATTACATTCCCACGAATCGATTGCCTACCTTGGAACAATCTTGAATAGCATCTTTTTCCTTCAAAACGTCTCTCTGTTTCTTCTTGGATTTCTTCGGCTTAGTCTTGGACGATGGCACTGCTTTAACAAAGGGGTTCTTCTCCGAGAGATCTAATACCGCAAAATAAGAGAAATTCAAGACATTGAATGTTTACAAGGAAAAGAAATCCAAAAATACATTCTGGAATTCTGAGAAATATCATCATCAGCTAACCAAAATCAATTTAGAAACAGATTAATAATTGAGTTTACAAAGCAGCTAATTAACAACCAAAAATCAAACCCAAAGGAATGACAAAACAAAACTCTACCTTAATTATCTGAGCAACCCACTCATTGTTCTCCATCTCCGATCTTCTTCCCTTCCATTTTCGATTTTAAATTTTAATTTATTTTTATTTTTGGTTTTGCAGTGAATACTTGACTGAGCGAGCACGTCAGCTGATTCGGCTGATCTGGAGAACTAATCTGCGGCCACGTGGACCAATCACGCTGGCTTTATAAAGAGCGGATGCCACGTCACTTACATTAGCCAACGTGGATAATAATCAGCTTATCCTAGCCGACTCAATCCAGTCAAACCGGCTACATCGATTGATGTACCCACACTCAGTCCATTTTCTTTTGTGGACTAATGGGCCTGTAATAGTAAAGTTTTACGGGCTTTACCTCTGAATTTTGGCCCAATTTATTGTGGTCTTGACTAAAACCAGCCCAAAATGGCAAAAAAAAAAAAAAAAAAAAAGTTAGAGAAAATACATTATGTTTGTATTCATTTCTCTTCTAATTAAGATGCACAGGATAATGTAAAAAAACAAACAGTCGGGTCAAGAGTGAGAAATTCGAATCGAAGAAGTAAGAAGAGTTGACTCGATGACGTATCTTGGCACATCATCGATTATTTGATGATGTATCTTGGCAAGTTGGCATGTCAAAGATAGACTTTAAAAAGGCTGGTGGATCCAAATTGACGTGGGCCGGGCTTTTAAACGATCCATATTCCCCTTGACTAGATGGTTACTGGCTCAAGACAAAGTAGAGAATTACATAATGGGTTGATGTCGTGTCCGGGCACATCAGTGATGAGCTTTTAAAATGGTTGGTATATCAATTTCTAACTGGGCTGGGCTTTTAAACAGCCCATTTTTTCATTGACTCGATGGTCGCTGGGTCAAGACCAAATAAAATTACACAATTCCAATTAAAATATCATAAAATAATAAAAACGAAATTAGAAATCAGGCAGCTTCATTCAATAAAATAATCCATTTTGATGTGTAGTGAATTTTCATTCAAGAAAAAATTTCAGAAAATTGAATTTTTAATGCTACAAATTGCTAAAATTTATTGAAATTAATGCTGTTTTTTGGTACAAATTCATTTTTCTGTTTTTTTTTTTTTTTTTTTTTTTTAGATTGGATAATCTTTCTAGGAGTGCATCTTTAATTTCATTTACTCATACCTTTGTTGGTAGTTAAAATATTGTCTCCTTCAGTCTTTTATGTGTCTCCTTCAGGTTTCTCATACATGCAAGTGTTTTTTCATTCGATCTCAAAAACTCTTGAAAAATAAGCTGGTAAAAAGCTCTTTCATTCCATCTTTAGTAACAATTTCAGTGGTCCTCTCCCATTTTCATTGTCCAATACATCAAATCTTAAAATTATTGATTTTGGTAACAATTCTTTTAGTGGGAAAGTATCAATTGATTTTAGTCGTCATAAGAATCTTTCACAACTAGTTTTGGATGATAATAATCTGGGAAGTGGGAACTAGGAAATCCAATGATCTTCATTTTTTAACCTCCCTGATAAATTGCAGCAAATTGGAAAGGTTTATTTTACAACAAAATCAATTTGGAGGGGAATGACCAAAGTTAATTTATAGGAAAATTCAGCCAAGTAAGACAACAAGGTTTAATGTCATTGATTTCAATGGTTAATGAAATATCCAATCTCGGTTGTCCAATTCTTGCCATGAAATTAAAGTGATATTTCAATTAGCCAATTAGGTGATTTATAGATCTGTAAAAATTTATGCCCAGCGGTTGAGTATGTTACCCTTCCTAAATCCCGAATTATTGTAATAATTTCGACTACCGAAATAATATGATCAAACAGTACTCCACATAAATTTGAGTTCATGATTAAAACTAGTTTAGAAGAGACGGAATTCATGACAATCTTCTTCGCTTCCATTTTCGATTTAAATTTTTTATTTTATTTTTTATTTTTGGTTTTATAGTGAACAATTGATTAAGTGAGCACATCAGCCGATTCGACTGATACGGTAAACTAATCCGCGGCCACGTGGACCAATCACATTGGCTTTATAAAGTGCACGTGTCACATCGCTAAATTAGCCAACAAATTATTGTCATAATAACACTATCACTTGCCCTAGATGTGTCAAATAACCTTTTCAATGGCCCTTTTCCTTCACAATTTACCTTTGAAGGCGATGATTGAGGTCTGCCAACAGAATCAATCTTTGGTTGTCGACAAACAGAAAACAAGATGAAATAAATGATGCTTCCTTAATTTCTCCACAAAAGATTGAAATAATGGTTAGGGTTTCATGAAATGTATTTATAGAGCAAAATAAGAGCCTTGCGAACAAAGCTAATAAGTTTCAGCGGCTATTTTTGTTTTATAGGCAAAGACTCTCCACCGCCTCTTATTTGAGAAACACGTTAAACGTTGCGTTTTATACGGTGTACTGTACTACAGCTGTAATTTGCAATTTCGTTTTTAACTATCTTCACTATTCGCTTCACACAAACCCAACCCAATTGAGGCCCAATGAATTTTTTTTCTCTTTCGAGTAAATTTAATTAAGGCCGGCCCAATTGAGGCCCAAATAGTTTTTGGGTAAGTAAGGCCCAAATTAAATAAAACAAGTTCAGTTAAGGCGTGATGATGATGATGATGATGATGAAGAACTCAATCATGCTTATTAAATGTCACGGCTTTAGGTTTTAGTTTAATTATTTTTGTATATATATTTAAAGAGGAAATGGGGCAAAATGGCACTTATAAAACTTGGACTTGTGCAACTATCACCACATTAATAAGTCTAGTTTTAATAGCACTAAAAAAGGAATTCAGACCAAAATGCCCCTAATTTTACTGTTGTCCACTTTTATTACTTTTGTCCACTATTCATTTTCATTTTCAATTTTCGTTTTCCCTCACTTTGGCAAACAGTGCACTCCTTTCTTCCAAGACACAGAGCATTCTTCCATCTTCACTTTTCAAGCACCATTCTTGACCAAAGTCGACTCAGGTTTCAGCTCAATCTTCCATTTTCGGTTTTCAACCAAAGTCGTTTCAGCTCAACCAATCCAGGTTTCAGTTTTCAGCTCAATCTTCCATTCTTGAAGAGTAATTTCGTGCAGTAATTTCAGATTCAGACAAGGTAATTGGATTTTTGGAAGGTAAATTTGAAGAAACCCGCTCATTTGTTAGACAATTTTTTCAGTTTTGGTCTTCAAGGTTGCACTTTGAATTTGTTAGATGTTTATGTTGAACTAATGCAATTTCTCCATATTTAATTTCAGATCTTGACAAGCTATTTGGATTATTGGAAGAGTTGATAAGGTACATTTCCTCCATAAAGTATGGGATTAACTCGTGAATGACATTTTTTTTAGTTCTGGTTTGGAAACTTGCACTTTCAATTTGTTAGATGTTGATGCTGAACTGAAACTAATTCTCCATTTCGATCTGATTTGCTGGAATAGTGTATGTTTTTCGAGACTCATTTTATGTTTTCGAGACTTAACGTTGTTATTTTCGGGACATATTTTTATGCTATAATCGAGACTTATAATGTTGGATACCTATGTATATATTATCGAGACTTATTTATATATTATCGAGACTTGTTTATACCTTTTTCGAGACTTATTTTTATCTATTTCGAGATTTAAATGGAAAAATTCGAGACTTACTGGGATGAATTAGTTTGACAGTAATTTTTTGACTAGTTTTCATATGGTTTTTTGATAGTGTTATTTTTTTCCAGGACGATGGATCGTGTTAGAATATTGATATCATATAATGGACGATGGAATGAACTACCCGATGGAAGCCAGAGATATGTCGGCGCCGTTAATAAAGGTGTATATGTCCGGAAGAATTTGACATATGAAGAACTGTTGGGGGTTGTAAAGGCCATTGTGAAACATGATCCGAATAGGTATGAAATTGACATACAATCAATATCCGTTGGTCCAGACAGTACATGTCGCACTTGTTTAGCGGATGATGATGACGTTCAGTTTCTACTAGGGGAAGAGAAGGTAATTCCGAAAGTGTGTGTTACACTTGTTGAAAGAAGATGTGAGGAACATGTCATAGGTGATGACATTGAAATGAATCAAAATCCCATAGAAACACGGCAATCTGATAATGTTGTCCATGATTCGTACGAGGCAGTTGACCGTGATAGACCTCATACCGTACCTCGTGTTGATTGTGAGTTGGAACAGCCGTTAGATGACCGTTTTGACATTGGTGATGGTCCTGAACAACATCATACATCAGGAAGATGTGTGGAAGGAGAGTTCATTTCTAGTTCGAACAATACAACAACGTGGGTTATTCCTGGATCAGAGTCATTTTCGTTTGGCGACATGAGCACCATGGGTCCAAGAACACCTAACAGTCTGATTTACAAGGGACAATTCTTCCCAAGGAAGAAGGATTTAAAACGGTTAGTAGGCATGCATGCATTGAGAGAGAATTATGAATGGAAGGTGAAACGGTCGAACAAATCCGTTTTACATTTGGTTTGCAAACATGAAAATTGTAACTGGAAATTAAGAGCAGTTAGGTTGTCTGAGGGGACATACTTTCACGTACGAAGTTTTGAAAACAAGCACACCTGTCCATTGGAACAAGTTCACCGGCGCCACCGGCAAGCTAGTGCAATCATCATTGGTGAAATTGTAGCTCCTAGACTTCAAGACCACGATGGACGTATCATGTGTCCTAGAGACATAATTGCAGATATGAAGTCTATGTATGGCATCCAATTATTGTACAGTAAGGCACACACATCCTTGCAGTATGCATTTGAATTGACATATGGAACACATGAGGAGTCATTCCAGTTGCTTCCATCGTTTGGTCATGTTCTGGAAGAACAAAATAATGGCACAATCACGGATATACAATGCACGGATGAAAATCAGTTTTTGTACTTTTTCATGTCGTTTGGAGCTTCAATTAGAGGTTTCCGCCGATGTATGCGTCCTGTTATTGCTGTTGATGGTACACATTTAAAGGGGAGATACCTAGGTACAATGTTTGTGGCCACAGCACAAGACGGAAATGAACAAACATATCCTATAGCATTTGGATATGGGGATTCGGAAAATAATAGTTCATGGGAGTGGTTTCTACAGACATTGAAGGATGCACTTGGCCACATTGATGATTTGGTTTTTGTATCCGATTGTCATGCAAGCATTGAAGTTGGGATACAAAATGTCTTCCCAAATGCAACCCATGTATTTTGTATTTGGCACATTTCCGAGAATATAAGGAAAAGGTTCCACAGAAAGGATGTTGCAGACATATTTCAACAGGCTGCTAAAGCATACAGGCAACTGGATTATGAACGGGAGATGGAAGAGTTAAAGAAGCTGCATAAGAACGCATATGAATATGTTATGGAAATCGGACCTCAGAAATGGTCACGTGTCTATTGTCCACAGAGGAGATTTTCCATGATGACAAGCAATGTTGCTGAATGTCTTAATTCATGCTTAAGATTTGCTCGTAAATTACCAGTGATGACATTGGCGGAGTTCATTAGGAACATGCTCCAAAAATGGTTTTATAATCGTCACCAAAACGCGTTAAACATGCGTTCTCAACTCACCGACGCTGCACATGAGGAGATTGCGGAGCGAATAGCTGAATGTAATCATATGACTGCGACTCATGTTGATTGAAACATATTTCTAGTGAAGCTACGAGGAGACCAATGGACAGTTAACTTGTTGGAAAAGACATGCACATGCAAGGTTTTCGATCTTGATCAACTACCTTGTGCTCATGCACTTGCAGCTGCTAGGTATATATTTATTTATTTTTATTTTTTTGTTCTGCTCTTCAATAACAATTATTCTATGATTGCAATTACGGTGAATGTTATTTGTTGTTAAATTCACAGGGAGCGACACTTGGATTACACTTCCTTATGTGCGAATTACTACAAAAAGGAAGTCCGTGCCGATGCATATTCTATACCTATCATGCCGGTGGGTCATCCAAATACTTGGGTAGTTCCAGAAGACATCAGAGATCGGGTCGTGTTACCACCTGATATTCATACACAATCTGGTCGGCCCCGAAGAACTCGATTTGCCTCCGCCTCCGAGAGGCCTAGTAAACAAAAATGTAAAAAATGCGGAACACATGGTCACAATTCACGACGGTGTACGAATCCGGGCCCCAGTTCCAGCAGTACCATTCCAGATGCATGCCGTCGGAAATGTAGTTTGTGCCATGAAGTCGGGCACAACAAAAAAACTTGCCCAAAGAAGGATGAAATCCTTGGATGACTCTAATGAATTTATTTTACTTTATCTCACTTTCTGGATGACTGTAATGCTTCCATTGTCATTAAGCGTACTTTCTAGATGATATGTATGGACATCCACTTTATTATTTGTAAAAGCTAAATGACATTTCTTGGTTTATAATTTGCATGTGGATGGTTAGTAGATGTTATGTTGCATTATAAAATTCATTATTGTAGGTGTAAAGATTTGTAATACAAAATATCATTTGTACCCAGTATGTCTCAAAGTAACCAAATAAGTCCCGAATATATTGTAATAAGTCTCGAAAGTACTTATTAAGTCTCGGAATAATTGTAATAAGTCTCGAATAATCTGAATAAGTCTCGAATATTGGATATCAAGTCCCGAATATAATAAATTCGAGACTGACTTACAACAAAACCATCCATAAAATAAATAAATAAACCCCTTTTCCATTGATAATGGACCATTCAATTCCATTCTTTCAAAAATATTCATTATAAACACAGTCAATCTATAGATGCCTATGTCAATTCTATCCAATATAACCATTCAAAAGTAATCTAAAAACTTGATTAACATCCGTCCGTAACCAAAAAATCCAACCGTTGTTAATAAACATGATAAATACATTCATACATCCGTCCGTAATAAACAAAATATCCATCCATTGTAATCACATTCACTAGACCGAAACAATGGAGTTTGAAAAAACTTCCACAGCCATTTTCAGTCGCATATGAGGTATTTGCTCATCAGTCCAATTCACTTCTTTCTCTTTGCCACAGTATGCTCAATCAATGCTAATGTGAGTGCTCCACAATTGCCACTGTAAAAAGTTTTACAAGAAGTTAATTTGCTTATAAATAGAATAAAGATTTCAAATCTATGTAAACATTATAGTTGTGTTACTTCCCCAGTTTGTTGTTGGGAAAAGTTATGTGGTGGTATTAACTCCATATGAAATGGGTCCGGATTCATATTTGTGCCCTTCCGTTTCTTTTTGTAAAAACAAATTTGATTAAGCATTGAAGGCAGAAACCACCGTAAACAAGCAAGTTGTTGATTGCGGACTTGGTACTCATCTGGCTGCCCCACTGGATCATATAGACGGATGGATCGCAGTGTTAGTCCCACTTTAGCCATTAACCAATGACCGCCTCCAACATTCACCGGAATTAATAGCTGGATCAAATACAAACGAAAGAGGATGAATAATAATATCAGGTGGTAAATGTAAAAAGAATAAATGAATACCTTTTTCCAATTTCCATTTAAGAATAATTGAATTCCATTTGTATCATAACATACTGTATCGACCTCGTTCCACGGACGACAGCCGCCAACGTTTTTCCCTCTCGCCCATGCAATTTGTTCAGCGGTCCACTTGTAAGACAACACTGGCAATTCTTCAGAAGGTTTGTCCGTTGTTCCAGCAAGCATCATTTCCTCCCACCATTTTACCATGTTAATCTGTCATTTAAGCATGCACATAGTTATAAAAAATAAATAAATAAATTAAAGTATTAGAAATACCAATTACTTACGTAGAAATATGGATCTACGATGTTGACATTCTGCTGATATACGTCAGGAAACATGCGCTGACGCTTCCTTACTATCTTCAAATAGGCGTCCAAATGCTGTACAAAATATGGATATATACGACAATTAAACGAAACTACACATAATTGTTAGATAATGTGGTCTTCACAATTTCAATCATGAACAACTTGTATAATTCATACCGTGTCTTCCAAAAAACTGTTGTTGGACTCAAATTGAACGAACCAAGGGACATCAACTATGAGTTGTATGTCTACATCGCGTCTGGCAAAAAAATTGGAACGGTTAGAAAATGCATAAATAATTCATACATATATGTAAAAAACTTGTAACTTATAATTACCTCCCATTTGGTTCCTCCTTAAATGCGACGTAATCCGCTAACACTTCCACATCAACCTTTTCATCTGGCTTGAATTTATGTGATGCCGACTTAGCTCTCTTAGGCTTACATGGGTCAGTATATGGAGTAGTCTGCTGCCAGCCCCGTTTCCGCAAGCGTACTGGTCTACAATTCACTGGAGGATCTTGGACCTGACAATTCACAGAAACAATTAAGTCTCGAATATAAATAAATAAGTCTCGAATATACTTAAATAAGTCCCGACTATTCTTTAATAAGCCTCGAAAAGTATGATATAAGCCCCAAAACATACAAGCACATATATAAATAAATAAGTCTCGAATATACTTAAATAAGTCTCGAATATACTTAAATAAGTCCCGACTATTCCTTAATAAGTCTCGAAAAGTATGATATAAGCCCCAAAACAGACAAGCATATATATATATAAATAAATAAGTCTCGAATATAAATAAATAAGTCTCGATTATACTTAAATAAGTCCCGACTATTCCTTACTAAGTCTCGAAAAGTATGATATAAGCCCCAAAACATACAAGCATATATATATAAATAAGTCTCGAATAAATATAAATAAGTCTCAATTATACTTAAATAAGTCTCGATTATACTTAAATAAGTCTCGACTATTCCTTACTAAGTCTCGAAAAATATGATATAAGTCCCAAAACATACAAGCATATAAATATACCAGAAATTAAACATAGTTAACAGAGATAAACAGGACCTTAGAAGTCTGCTGGGCCATCAATGGAGGATCCTGGACATTAGGACTGTTTTGTATCCCCACTGGAGGATCCTGGACCTCTGCACTGTTCTGTTGGCCTGCTGGAGGATCCTGGACTTCTGCACTGTTCTGTTGGCCCATTGGAGGATCCTGGACCTCTGCACTGTTCTGTGGTACCACTGGAGGATCCTGGACCTCTGCACTGTTCTATAGGCCCACTGGAGGATCAAATGGATGATAAGACCGAGCTTATTGGGACATGGATAGTGAGTGACCCAGAGGAGTATGGGATTGGTCATCATTGTGCCTGTATGAACGAAAGATGCGCATCAACTCGGCATGTTCTTCCTCTCTACGCCGGTTGCTGTCTCGAAGCTCATCCAAGACAATCTCAAGCCTATCCTGTACCCGTGACTCGAAATCTTTAAACTCATTTCGTAACTCTTGGAATGACTGTATCACTGATTCATGTCGTTGAGTACGAACTCCAGGTGGTCCCTAAATTGAATGAAAAGAAGTTACTATTGTAAATTACATTACTAATATTATTCAAAAAACAATATATATATATATATATTTATACAAATATGTACCTCTCGAACAGTATTTGCATGCTGTGACCTAGGCGCTGCATGGTCTAGTCCCCCCCTATCGTACCTGCTCTGAAACGTCGACGAGGAGGGGTAGAGATGTCGGCTACACCCGTGGTAGGTGTAGGTGTAGCAGCCCCACTAGGCCCAGCAGCGTTGGTGGGTCTAGACTGTGGAGGTGTAGTGCTACGTCCATCTTCGTACTCATCTGGCATATTATCTAATGAACCGGGAGCCGGGTACAAATCATCCACATTTTGTAGCCCATCATAGTACCATTGAGCAGTCTCCTGATCGGTAAGGGTGATTTCCGGATCCGCATACATCTAAAGTTGTTCAAAAATGAAATAAGAAATACAAACAACAATCACAAACCTAAAGAAATATAATCAATGATAATATCCAATAGGTTACAAAGACATTACCCTATCCTTTATAATCTTTTTGACTTTGTTCGGTCGAGGTCGCTTCGTGAACTCCCACTTGAGAATACGTGGAAATGGGTCAACGTTACGGCGAGTGGCGTATTCCTTAGCCAATGTCGGAATTACTTCTAGGGCGAATATTTATAGCATTCAAGTGATACAAAATTGTTAGAAAATATAATAACTAACCAATACAAATTATAAATAAATTGTTTCAAACAAAGATATGGTATTGTAAGCCTCACCAATAAAGCATACGAAAACCCCCACATGTTGTACTTCAGTCTCTGTTCAGATTGCCCTCTCCGACCAGACAACGCAGTCTTGAACCCATATATAGAGTAACTGTAGACAAGGCAACCCCATGGGAATGCATCAAAACTGTCCAAGTTGTCTACAAGCCGCACTTGCCAAATAGGCACTTTCCCCCTCTCGCCCCCTCCGATCAAAAACAAATGAAGCAATAACAGGAGACAGAGCTTAACAACGTCAAACTGCTTTGTCCATCCACCTTGTTGTACCCTTACCTTCAATTCCTCAAACCTAATTTCATCCCGACCACCAAAATACCTTTTGTGTATTCCATTCTCCACCTCGGAATACTCCGTCGTGTCAGGCACGACTCCAAACTTCAACCCTGTTATTAGACAAAACTCGATTTTTGAAAATCGGACATCCGTGTTTCCCAACAAGAATCGCATCTCATCTGGGCTGCCATTGTGATGTATCTCCCGCAAAAGCAAGCGATGCACAATTGCCCCAGAAAACTGCATGGTTCGATGCATATGTAAGAAATGTCCAAAACATGACTCCATGAACCTTTGCTTTTGGACCGCCCCATCATCTATGCCGGTAAGTACATCGTCTATTACTTGCAGAATTTCGATATGATTGTGGCGAGTAATTGTTCCATTATTCCAATCCGCCTCAGAAGCTTTCAGTAGCCTCTTCAAATTCACCATCTGCAAACAAAACATATACACATCACACAATAAGTATCGAACAGAAACAATTAAATCTCGAATATATACCTGTGAGTCTTGAATAGAAATGAATAAGTCTCGAATAAATATGATTAAGTCTCGAATAAATATGATTAAGTCCCGAATACATATTAATAAGTCTCGATTATACTGAAATAAATACCGATTATTCCTGAATAAGTCTCGAAACGTATGATAAGTCCCAAAACTAACAGTAAAAGTAAAATTAAAAAAATGTCGGTCAATGATGATAGAAAGATAGCAAGAGAGGAGGCCTTGTTTTGCTCCTCTTCCTCTGCCCATTTCAAGGGCTTTTTGTCTCCTCCGCAACACTCTTTCTTTTGTTTTTGTTTTCATTTTTTTTTTGCAATTTGAACATGAAGACCTATCAAACCAAATCTAGCAAATCCCTATATCTATGTCCTAATATGACTTAATTATCTATTATTTTATCATTAATTATTTCTTAAACTGATCTTCTTCAATGTGATTACCAAAGAAACACCTTTACAACAAATATTATTAAGTAATATCCTCTTCATGTGCATGGCTTATTCCATATTACATCTTCCCAGCCCATCAACATAAATTTAACAAACTCTCTCACTTTCATTTTAATAAACTCCCCAAATAAATTAATAAAATTATCAATCGCAGTATGAATGTATAATATTGTCCTTTCTATCTCTTGAAAAAGTCTAGAATGCATCTTGTGTAAATATTGATTAATCACATAATTGCCATATTATATTAATTGAATGAAAGATGCATGTGTGCCATGATGCATTCAAGACTCAACTCCACCTTAACGGTGATAGTTACATCTATTTTGCCTTCTCTACTTTAAGAGGGTCTATCTGATCTTGAGTCTTGCATTATTATTTTTTCTCGAAAGAATCAGGATTTAAGATCCTTTTGAAATTTGCATGAAGGTGCTTGTAACATTATTGACAATGGGTTCTCTTTCTCAACTAATTTCACACACATATATATATTGAACATATACTTACATAAAAATTCCATATATATAAGAAGATCCAAATTATATATCTAATCAACCTATATGCACAAATATTAAGGAGGAATAGTAAAATCTGATGGGTTCTTCACTAGTACGTTTAGGTCCTTTAGGAGACGTGGGCATTTACACACCAAATGAAGAATTCATTTTCAATTCTGGCTTGGCTTCTAAAGTTACAAAATGTCTTTTGCAACCTTTTATTATTATTATTAATTTTTCTATGCAGCCTGTTTGGACACATTTTCAAAGAAGAATTTACTCTACTCCTAAATGGACATGGAATGCAATATTAGAACGGTGAATGTATATCGCTAAATCATGATGTGAGAATTGAGAATTGAGATCCCTGTAAATTGACAGGAAACACCTCAAAGCAAGTATTTAATCATAATGAGTGAAAATAATTTATGATTTATGATTTTAGTATTTAATTACTAAAGAGTATTGAGAATCACATCAAGTCACGTGGGTTTTATATATAAATTAGGAATTAAGTTCCTACAAAAAAGATAACTTAATTCTTCCATTCATCAACAAGATACTAATTAAAAATATAAAATCCAATTACACTTATCTAAGTAAGTGGTTCGTTCATCATACCAATTTTGCCAATTTATCTAAGTAAGTGGTTCGTTCATCATACCACCAGTACAAACCCCAGGCACACCACGAACAACCAAAACAGGACAGCAACCAAAGACAGCCGAAAAAAAAAAAAAAAAGAAAAAAAAAAACGCAGAAACGACTCACACCACAGGACAATGGTCACCCCAATCTACGAAATCACCCGAATTGCTTGATCCCATCTTTGTCAATTTCCAATTCAATGAAGTGATAAGCCAAAAACTTCAAAACTAAGAAATATCATGTTGACTCACACCACAGGACAATGGTCACCCCAATCCATGTTGTTTCCAATCCACGAAATCACCCGATTTTATGCACAATTTGATTAAAAAAAAATAACACCCTAGAAAAATCTACAGCACAATTTGATTAAAAAAAAATAACACCTTCAACCACAATAACACCCTAGAAATAGAGGATCCATTTAGAATAAAAACTAAATGGAAATCATTCAATAAATGTTTAATTTCTGATAATCAACAACTTCAAATTTGAAATCAAAACCCAAATGAACATACCTCAAACCGTGATTGAAGGGAACTGTTGGAGGCGTGATTGAAGGGAACTGTTGGAGGTGTCGCCGGAGTCGTGCAGCTACCGTCGAAGTCGTCGCGGATGTCGTCGGCGTCGTCGAAGTCGTCGATGTTGTCGCCGGTGTCGTCGAAGACCTCGCAGTGTCGCCGTCGGTGGATGTCGCTGTTGCTTGTCTCGCCTCTTTCCTTCAGTCAACGGGATGAAAGCAATGTGTGGTGGGGACAGTGGGTTGAAAGCAATGTGGTGTGGTGGGGACAGTAAATTAAAGGGGATGAAAGATGTCTGATGCCTAATAGGAGGGTATTTTTGTCCGAGCACATACTTTAGTGCTATTTAAACTAGACTTATTAATGTGGTGCTATTTGCACCAGACCACCTCAAAAAAGTGCTATTTAATTTTTTAACCCTATATTTAAACCCGATCACAAGAGTTATTTAAACAAGCTTAAATTAAATTTTAAATCTATTAAAAAAATTCACTAATACTAGACAACCCAAAAATTTAGCCAAAATGATATAGCAAATGATTTTGTCATTAACCACATCATTACATGTTGTCTAAGGTGATGACAACTCATTTAGATTGAAATTTGGATTAATTATTTGGGTTGTATAATATTACTAAAAAAAAAAATAGGTCTAAAAAGGTAATTTTAAAAGATTTTTAAGATTTGTATTTAAAAAATATTAAGATTTTTTTTTTGGCCCATGCCCCGGTGGCCATTAGTTGCCTCTGCCACTGCTGGTTCAACACTTCAACATGTCAATGACTCGAATAGCCGCCACCGCATGTAGTCTATATATATATACCATCCAAACACCGATTTTGAAACCACATAGAGCAGCAGCACCGGCATCTTTCCGTTGAGGCGCTGAAGCTTGCAAACTCCAATGCATCGAAAACTTGAACATCAAAACACTCAAATATCAAGCTCGAAACACACAAACACAGTAAACGTTTATATTTGTTTTCATATTATATATAATTACTATATATTACATCAATGGCATCAAAGAATCTGCAATTGATCATCTGAATATCTTATTACATGATCTTTATTTAGCTTGACTCGGTCTCTATTTGGTGAGAATTTTTTATGTGATTTCTTAGTAATTAAAACAAGTCGCCTGCTATTTTCTTCCAATGCCAATCCTTGTCCAAATGTTGCACTAGTGCCAAAAACAAAGGAGTGTCCAGTAGGTAATTGAATGCTACAGATTGCAATTTTTTATATACATTAGTGACGAGACCAGCTTGTTGTCTTTGTTGAATTTTCAAGAATACAGTACAGGTTTGCTGCCTTGAAGACTCCGCGGTTTATATAAGTCATACAGGTAAAACAGAGGGGGTGAGTGGTGACAAACAATGTTGACTATCAAGATAAGCACCAAAACTGCCCGGCATTACGACACTCTTGGTTGATTAGTTTCGTCTATAATGTCCCCTCACACCGGCTTGAAATGAGCATCCACATTCCAAAAACACAAGTGATAATGTTATAAGCAACAAATGACAAAATCCACATTTATTAACAAATATTACAAATAGAACCCAATTTTAATGTTTCGAGAATTTTCGGTTTCAAACCGAAATGATCTGATTCACCGAAACTTGTGTTTGATCACTCAGCCTGTGGTTAGGTTGCGAAGCTAAGTTTTAACTCGATTGAAAATTAAAAAAACAAGTTTGATCATGTTATAAGCAACAAAAATAACAAAATACATAATTACTAACAAATATTAAAAATAGAATTCAATTATGGTGGTTTCGACGGTTTCAATTTCTAACCGAAATGATTGAATTTGTCGAAACTTGGATTTGGTCAATCAAACTTCGATTAGATTGTGAAACGAAGATTTTCTCAATAACGGTGGATGCTGCACCAAAGATTTTCTCCTTAAAGTGATTAAATGCAGTGTCCAATACTAATGAATTTGATGATTTATATCGGATTTAGCTACTATACCGGAATAGAACAATATAGTTACAGGAGCAGTAGTAAGGGTGATAATGTTTTCTTTTAGTTTTTAATTTTAAATTTTTGTGGACCCTTATATTAAAATTCAATGACGGACCGGTAACCACCATATAACAATACCGATACTACACAATAGCATTACCCGTTTATACATATTCATTATTTATTTGACCGTAACCTATAATATATACCAAATTAAAAAAAGATTGGGATAGTTTAAAATTTCATAAAAGAAATCATTACTTAAATTCCTGTGATTTGTTTTAATTAAATAGTTTCAAAAATCTTCAATTTATCAAGATTTTCTAATGCCCAGGGGCGGCCCAAGGGTAACCAGGGCTTTAGGTGAAAATTTAAAATGAGGCCTTATGATTCCACAACCTTTTTTTTTTTTTTGCTATTGTTTACAAATTTATCAAGACCACCTTTTTATGATTCAAATATTAATTTTTCCATTCTTTTTTTTTTTTTTCCATATCCGGATTTGTATATTCTACTAGACATGTCTAATATCCGATTATCAGTTATTAAAACTTAAAAAAATTAAATAATTATGTTATAGTTGAAAACAAAATAAATAAATGAATAAAATTAAAGTAATAGAGTTTGAAATAATTGAACTTGGAATGTTTATGAAAGAGTACGTAGAGAAACAATGAGAGAGTTTGATTGCAGGTGGAGAGTTTTATTTTGAAGTATAATTGTTTGATTGAATATAGAAGAAGATATAAAATAATATATTTTAATGTGAATATATAATTAAAAAAAAAAAACTTTAACCGTTTAAAGAAAAAGAATAACATGTAATTTTTTTTTAGGAAAACATTAATAAGTATTTGAGTCCACTTAAATGTGGTTTACTTGAAAATAGGAATTGTTGACTTGAAAATAGGAATGATTCGTTAATTTATAAGTTTAAAGAGATATTTTTAAATAATAAATAGAAAGAAAAAAGAAAAATATTAAATATTAATTGTTAAAATACATATACAGTATTGATAATGAAAATATGAGGCCTTAATTTTAGGTGGGGCCTTAGGCAACTACCTCAGTTGCCTAGAGGTCCAGCCGGCCTTGCTAATGCCTTGTGGTTGTGGCTTGTGTTACTCATAAAAAATATTATTAAATTATTTTATTTCGTCATATTATATTTAATGTTTAAAGGATTAAAAAAATATTTTAAAATTGAAATACTCACTTCGTTGTGGGGATCGTGAAAAGGATTCAAAACATTAATTAACGAAACAATTATTACCAAGCTTTCATTATCGTCATCTAAATTCAACAGCATGACTGCCTTTCAAAATTAAAAAGAATAAAAAATTCAAAAGTATGACTGGCTAATATAATGCCATTAATTAATAGTCTTAAATTAGTCTTAGACAATTTAATTACTTAATCTATATAAACTTCGTGGAAGCCGTCTGTGATATTAGTCAAAAACATTCTATATATAAAATTATGTGGAAATTGACAAAAATGACCACATATGTTATTGGAAATTTGTTTTTAACCACAAACGAATTTTTATTTATTAATAACCAACTTTTTGAGAAATTAATGAAAAACCCTCGTATAAAAACCATCCCCAATCACTCTCTCTCTTCTTTTCTCTTTTTTCCTTTCTCTCTCCTCTGCTATCTCTCTCCCGATCTCTCTATCTCCCAGATCTCTCACTCTCGCCGGCGTGCTTTGCGGGTCGCCGAACGCCGACGAAGGTGTCGCCGAGCGCCGGCGACCTTCTGGGCACTTCGCGGCAGAGGTTCTAGGCTTCGCTACTCCGTCGTGCGTCGTCGTCAGTGAACCAAGGCGGCAGAAGGCATCGTCGTCCGTGAACCAAGGCGTCGTCATCATCCGCGAACCAAGGCGTCGTCGTCGTCCACGAGCCAAGGCAGCGTCGTTGTCGTCGTCGGAGCTTCCCCTCCGCCGGCAACGTGATCTGCAGAAAAAATGGAACAAAAAAAAAAAACCCTAACTTGAGGAATTTGGGAATTTGGGGAAGAATGGAAATTAGCCATGATTTCAAGTTTCACATATTTCATTTTGGGCATGATGTCAAGTTTCACTTTTCATTTTAGCCATGATTTCAAGTTTCAACATTCAAGTTTTTGCCATGATTTCAAGTTTGAAGTTTTTTTTTTAAAAAAAACTAATTTCAGGGGTACTATTGTAATTTACGGACATACACTGAAAGTTTTTTAAAAAAGTGGTTATTAACAATTAAAGTTTCAAAAGTGGTTATTAACAAAAGTTTAATGTTTCAAGTGGTTAGTTTTGAATTTCTCTCTAAAATTATTTCATTTGTTGGTAATTTGGTATAGTATATATTTAATATTTAACAAATTAAATAATAGAAAAGGAGAGCAAGGCTGTTGGTGATTGTGTTTTCTTCTTGAAGATTTTATTAAAGTGATATTTCAATTGGGTGATTTATACATCACGAGACCTAGTTGCCTTTGTTGAATTTTCAAGAATACGGTACAGGGGTTGCTGCTTTGAAGACTCCCACAAAGGGGTGACAGATCATTGAGAGGGAAAACAGAGGGGTGACAAATCACTTTAGTAATTATTGATTTGTGGAAATTCAAGCAAGAGAAGAGACAAACAATGTTCACTATCAACATGAGCACCAAAACTGCCCTAGTTTCCTCTATAAAGTCCCTTCACACACCAGCTTGAAATGAGCATCCAGATTCCGAACACAATTCCTTGTTTTCTCTAATCCAGGCCTTGTAAACATGCCTAGTTCCATTAGCTGCCCTGCCATTCTTCTAAGCTGCTTTTGCTTCTTGCTTATTTATAGCTTCTCTACCCCATCCATTGCCACAATCCATTCGAACGAGATTGATCATCTTGCATTACTTGCCATAAAGGCTCAACTTCATGATCCATTAGGAGTCACAAGGTCATGGAACAACTCCATACCCTTGTGCCTCTGGAATGGTGTTTCATGTAGTCGTCAACACCAGAGGGTAATTGAGTTGGATCTAGGAAATCAAAGTTTAGGAGGTCAGTTGTCACCTTTTATAGGGAACCTAAGCTTTCTTAGGAGGATCTTTCTCTCAGACAACAACTTCTATGGTATTATTCCCAATGAAGTTAGTTTTCTTTTCAGGCTAGAAACTCTAATCCTGGCCAATAATTCTTTTTCGGGAGAAATCCCAAAAGTGATTGGCAACTTGTTAAAGCTTGAGACCTTGCACCTTGCTAATAATCATCTAACAGGACAACTCCCAGCTTCCATCGGGAATCTTTCAGCTTTGCTCCTACTTGATGTACGTTTCAATAGCTTGTCTGGGACAATTCCTTATTCCCTAGGCCAACTAAGGAGGTTAGAAGAACTTCGCCTAGCTGTAAATAACATTTCTGGTATGGTTCCTCCTCCAATTTTTAACATATCTTCCCTTACTGTTCTTTCTCTTACACTCAATAGATTACATGGAAGTTTACCACACAATATAGGTTATGATCTTCCAAAGTTGAAATTGTTTTTTATCGCTGGTAACAATTTCAGTGGTCCTCTCCCATATTCATTGTCCAATACATCCAATCTTCAAAGAATTTCTCTTGCTGAAAATTATTTTAGTGGAAAAGTATTAATTGATTTTAGTGGTTTTAAGAATTTATCATATCTAAATTTGGGTACAAATAATTTGGGAACTGGAACCGGTAATGATCTTCATTTTCTAACCTCCTTGATAAACTGCAGCAAATTGGAAGTTCTTGCTTTAGATGAAAATCAATTTGGAGGTGTGTTACCAAAGTTTATAGGAAACTTGTCAAGTACAATGTCTATGTTAGCCATGGGTAGTAATCAAATATATGGCTCCATACCTCCTGAGATAGGAAATCTAGTCAATCTTCAATTCCTTGAGATAAGGACAAGCCAATTAAGTGGTACTATTCCTCATGACATTGGTAAGCTTAAAAAGTTACAATTACTGCTCCTGGGTCACAATAATTTACAAGGGAGCATTCCCACCTCTCTAGGTAATTTAACATTATTAACCAAACTGGAGTTATTCTCAAATAATTTGAAAGGCAACATACCCTCCTCCCTTGGAAATTGTCAGAATTTGAATACGTTGTCTCTCTCCAAAAATAAGCTCACCGGTATTCTGCCTGAACAAATTCTTAGCATAACAACTCTATCACTTGGCCTAGATGTTTCTGATAACCTTCTCAGTGGTCCTTTTCCTTCACAACTGGGCAACTAGAAGACTCTCATTCAACTTGATATTTCTGGAAACAGATTTTCTGGTGAGATACCTAGTAGCCTAGGCAGTTGTACAAGCTTGGAATTTCTTAATATGAGTGACAATTCTTTCAATGGAAGCATTCCTCCCTCCCTGAGTTCTTTGAGAAGCATTCAAGAGCTGAATCTTTCCTCCAACAATTTGTCTGGCCAAATTCCAAAATATCTTGAGGCTCTAACATTCTTGAAATATTTAAATTTGTCTTACAATCACTTTGAGGGAGAAGTTCCAACAAAAGGTGTTTTCAGCAATAAAACAGGAATCTCACTTGTAGGGAATGATAGGCTTTGTGGAGGTTTAGCTGAAATGCATTTGCCATCATGCCCCTCCAAGAGTTTAAAGAAATCAAAAATCATTAATCTCAAAGTGGTTATTCCTGTGATTGTTTCATGCGTGATCTTGTTATTAGCATTCTTCATCATCATTTTTACTCGAAAAAGGAGATCTGCACGAAACGTTTCAAGTCCGTCGCACATGGAAGAACTATTTCCATTGGTTTCTTATGCAGAGCTAAGCAAGGCAACTGATAAATTTTCATCATCGAACATGATCGGACAAGGGAGCCACGGTTTGGTGTACAAAGGAATTTTGGGTGAAAATAGAACGTCAGTTGCAGTGAAAGTGATCAATCTTCAGCAAAAAGGGGGTTTGAAGAGTTTCATATCTGAATGTGAAGCACTAAGGAATGTTCGACATCGAAATCTTGTCGGAATAGTAACTCTTTGCTCAAGCATAGATTCTAAAGGTGATGACTTTAAAGCTTTGGTTTACGAATGCATGGAAAATGGAAGTTTAGAGGAGTGGCTGCACAAGAACCAAGATCAACTTGACGCAAGTTCTTTAAATATCATTCAGAGACTAAATATAACAATTGATGTGGCTTTTGCAGTAGAATATCTTCATCACCATTGTGAACCACCGATTGTTCATGGCGACCTAAAGCCGTGCAATGTTCTACTTGATCATGACATGGTTGCCCATGTTGGTGACTTTGGTCTATCAAAGTTTCTATCTAACTGCCCTCTTAGCGGTCTTGAAACTCAATCTAGTTCAATTGGGGTTAGAGGGACGGTTGGCTATGTTGCGCCAGGTATCTATTTTATGAGTTTTATTTGTCTCTTTATGACATTATCTCTGCTCATGAATTCATTTACTACAATTAACATGATGATTCCACTTACTTTTACAGAGTATGGTATGGGCAATGAAGTGTCCATACCAGGAGATGTCTACAGCTTCGGAATTCTCTTGCTGGAGATGTTCACCGGAAAGCGTCCTACTGATAGCTCTTTCAATGATGAGCTATCTCTCCATGAATTTGCAAAGATGGCTTTGCCAAAAAGAGTGATGGAGATTGTTGAACCTTCATTGCTGCTAGAAGAAAGAATTAGAAACAACAGCGTTGACACTTCTGCAAGACGTCGACGTGGAGTGGGTAGAGATAGAATTGAGGAGTGCTTGGTTGGCATACTGGGAATTGGAGTTGTATGTTCAATGGAATCTCCGGCCGAGAGAATGGAGATGACAGATGTTGTTGCAAAGTTATGCGCTGTTAGGGAGAACGTTCTGGGTAGGAGGATTTGATATATCAAAGATGTTAGTGATCACCAAGCCATAATTAAAGAAAATGTTATGTTTTTGTTTATAAATATTCTGTAAATCAATAAATGTTTTGTTTAGCAATGTAAATGGAAGTGATCATTTGTTTCTTTTTCTCTGTTTCTGCTGCATATTTGCAAGAAATCTTTGTCATTCAGGAAATGTATAATCAGCTCCTCAGCAAAAAAACGAAAGAAACACCAAAATCTCATTGCTTCCTATGTTTACCAAAAAAAAAAAAAAAAACTCTTCACTGGTTTTTTAAAGCTGATATAAATTTTAACAGCCCAAGAGTAGTTGATATAAATTTTCAAGCTGTGATTGGAGCTCATTGAACCTTATTTACATCTCAATCAACTCTACTTACATTGATCATTAATTTTAATAAATGTTCATTAATTTCAACAATTTTATCGAAATTGATCAATTGTTTCTGTCTCTCAGTTTCTGCTGCTTATTTGCATTTTGACACACCAAATCCTCATCAGAAAGAAACACCAAAATCACAGGATCCTGATTAAAATTAAATTAAATAAATAAATAAAAACAGCAAATCAGAAACAAGGAAATAAGGAACAGACCATAGAGTCAAGCAGTAGTACTGTAGTTTATTGTTAAGCCCACTTTAGCATTAGTGGGTGATTTTCATCATAGTAGACTAAAGTAAATTATCTATGCTTAAGGTCGAGGTCATAAATTCCTCATTGATATCCCTAATTGTCACCAAGTTAGAAGAAATTCCTCAATTGACTAACTCATTCACTTGTTGGCTGATGATGTGAATTATTTTCCATATCAGAAATCATATTATGCCCACTTTAGCATTCACTAATGCTAGAGGACCCAAAAAAGTGACCCAAATTTTGGACCCAAACCTACGTGGCAATATCACACACAACATGGGCCCACGTCACTCTTCCCAAAGATCTCATGTGATGTTGCAACATAGGTTTGGGTCCAAAATTTGGGTCACTTTTTTGGGTCCTCTAGCATTAGTGTACTAAAGTCAAGCACTAGTTTTTGATACTTGATATATAGTGCTTTTGTACTAGAAATTGTTTTGTAAATGAACTAATCGAACCCCATATTGAAGTCGGAAATTGAAGATTTTTTCTGCATTACATTACGATTATGCTTTACTCATATTGTCATTCATCTCATATAGTCGGTAAACATTCAGTTAGGTAACAAATTTGATTTTTAACTCCATTAAAAACACTAGTTTGAACAAGTTAAAAGCAACAAAAATGACAAAATCAATAATCGCTAACAATTATTACAAATAGAACCAAATTTATGTGGTTTTGGAAGTTTCGATACCAACCCGAAATGACTGGATTCGCCAAAGCTTGGGTTTGATCAGTTAGCCTACGGTTAGTTTTCAAAACAGAGTTTTTACTTGACTAAAAAAGTTTGATCAAGCAAAACAAATGACAAAATCAAGAATTGCTAGCCGTAATTACAAATAGAACCCAATTCGGTGCTTTCGGGCAGTTTCGGTTTCAAACCGGAACGATCGGATTCACCAAAATCACTGCCTTAAAATGAACATAATTTGTTTCTTTTTCTCTGTTTTTGTTGCTTATTTGACATAACAGATTTATACACACTGAAATTATGAGAAATGTATAATCACTAATCAGCTGATCCTCATTAGATAACCAAAATCATAGTATTAATTTATATATATATATATAACTAAGCAATTCAGAAACAGATTAATTGAGTTTACAAAGTAGCTAACTAACTACCAAAAATCAAACACAAAGAAAATTTATGGGCTTGTAAATTTTAACTACATGGACTAATGGGCCTGTAAAAGTGAAGTTTACGGGCTTTTTATGTGAATTTTGGCCCAATTTATTGTGATCTTGAAAATTGTAACTTTATAAAGAAAATTTGTCCTTTCTATCGATTATCATCAAAGACTAAATATAGCAATCGATGTCGCTTCTGCAGTAGAATATCTTCATCACCATTGTGAACCACCGATTGTTCATGGTGACCTAAAGCCATGCAATTTCCTGCTTGATCATGAGTTCATGACATGGTTGCCCATGTTGGTGACTTTGGGCTGTCAAAGTTTCTATCTCACCGCCCTCTTAGTACTGCTTCTAAAACTCAATCAAACTCAATCGAGGTTAAGAGGAACCGTTGGCTATGTTGCGCCAGGTAACTATTTCATTAGTTATATTTGGATCTTTATAACATTATCTCTGCCAATGAATTGATCATTTACTGCAACTAACATGATGATTCCACATGCTTTTATAGAATATGGTATGGGCAATGAAGTGTCTATGCCAGGAGACATGTACAGCTTTGGAATTCTTTTGCTGGAGATGTTCACCGGAAAGCATCCGATTGATAGCTTGTTTAATGATGGACTAACTCTCCATGAATTTGCAAAGATGGCTTTGCTAGAAAGGGTGATTGAGATTGTTGAACCTTCATTGCTGCTAGAAGCAAGAACCGGCAATAACCGTGTTGAAACTTCTGCAAGACGTAGACGTGGAGAGGGAATAGATATAACTGAGGAGTGCTTGGTTGGCGTATTGAGAATTGGAGTCGTGTGTTCAATGGAATCTCCAGCTGAGAGAACGGAGATGACAGATGTTGTGGTAAAGTTATGTGCTGTCAGGTAGAACTTTCTAAGTAGGAGGATTTGATATGTTAACAATAGTGATCACCAAGCCAAAAAGAGAATGTTATGTCCTTTTTTGTCAATATTCTGTAAATCAATAAATGTTTAATTCAGCGGTTTAAATGGAAGTGATCTTTTGTTTCTTTCTCTGTTTTTGCAAGAAACTGAAACTAAAGGAATACATAAGTAACATGAGTACATAACTATCTAGACATGTTGACTGGTCCAAAATATGCTTTGAGTTGACCGGTCACCACCAAACACAGGTTTTGATTTCCATGAGCCGGCGGCTGATTTTGCCAGCACCACCATTTTCAACCATCGTAGGTTGAATCGCCAGAAAATTGCGGAATTCATAGTACAAGGTCAATATTCAAAAGAACTCGAGAAGAGAATCGATGTAAATTGAAAATATAGTGTAATCAAAAAAGCTCTGTAATATCTGTAATTTAACACAAGTACAAAGTTGATACCATTACATATTCTACTTTAATTTGTGAAAACCAAAGTAATCTTACGTGTAACAAAATGAAGAATAATAGTAATAATTAATAAAAGCACAAATCTTTGGCAGTTCTGCATCACTTCAAGGATCTGTCAAGTTTTCCTGCCTGCAATCCAGTTAAACAGACTCCGGTAAGATGCTCAGATAACCCATATCGGAAGCTAAACAACCGCCAGCTTTGTAAGTGAAACAATCTTCTATTTCCTGTTCAAAGATGCATCAATATGAGAATAATCACTCCAAATGTATGCAAAATTTGAGGTAAGAGAAATTTATACTGTCCGTCTTATTAAATATGCCATCAAAATGCAACAACTTCCATATAACAACCCGTTGGATAAAAGTTAAGAAGAAAAAAATAAGTTCAATTTCAATAGGAAAATGATTTTAAGTCAGTTTTCATCTGGATTTGTTATATCATAAGAGGGATGCCATATCATATAAACAATGAGGACATATAACTGACCTTTTGCCCTTCATTGGGTAAATTATTCCTCTCTTCTCCAGACTTTTAAACCGATACTTTGCAAGTGTGCTACAACCCTTCATTTGATTTAAAAAAGATAAAAAGAAAAATTATTCAGTTCGTATCCAACCACAAGCAATAACAAGAAAATTCATTGATTTCTTCGGATAGTAGGACTTGAGTAGGAGCTGGCTCGAATCTGAAATAAAATTGGTAGTCAGTATATATATATATATATATATATATATATATATATATATATATATATGACAACCAATTTTCATTTACAAAGTTTAGAGAACATCATACTTGTGCCTTCCCAAGCGTGGTGGACGAACCTTCAGTCGGCATATATGTCTTTTTTTATTCTCCTCATCCTCTTTAGCTATTTCTTGAATGATATCAGGCAAACTGCAAGCAGAAGAAGAAGAAAGCTATATAGTAAGATTGCCATCTGCGGAAATATAAATATTAGTAGACAGCACAATTAATCATCTTACTAGTCGATTTGCTTGGATACTTCCTCCACCTTTTTTGCTTTTGCTTTTTTCGTCTGCAGGTTTTAAGTCTAGCTCTCTTATTCAACTCAACTCAAGTAACCCTCTTTGTCTTTATTGATCTACAGCACGGTATTGAAATAGAATGAACTCACACAATCAGGTTTTCATCATATTTGATTACTCATTCTGCTCAGATGTATGCAAAAAACGTACAATGAAGGTTACATGTTCTCATGTGCGTTTTTGCTCAAATTCTCCACATTTCCGTTATCATCACTTGCAATATCCACCTCAAGGAAGTACCTCTAAAAGTAAATAACCTTTTGTAAGGTTCTGCTTTAATACAATGTATAATTATGTTTTGGGGGGCCATTGCACAACTAAGATACTCAGATTGGCAGAGCGCTAAGTAAATCCCAAATACATGAAACAAACGTGACTTACATCTTCGTCATCAATAGCATGTCCAGGAACAGTAAATGGAATTGGCTCAGGACCCAACTCATTTTGATAGACTTTCTGCAATTCTTCTACAACAGCTTGAGCTAATGACTCCTGAAGTGACACAAAGTTAATACAATCGTTTAGGTTCAAGGAAAAAGAACAGACACACAAAACATTTATAGATATCAGAGATTAAGAAATTACCTTATGACTTTCATATGCAGGATTAAATGAACATCAAGGAGCCTCAACTTCTACTGCTAGAATAACCGAGGGTTTTGATACCTGTCAAATGACTCTGTCATCAAGTAGGGTCCATTCTGAAACAAAATAGAAACACACTGCATTCTAGAAGAACTTTCAAATGGTACTCCACATAAATCTGAGCATTGTTTCCATGATTAGAAGGAACAGAATTCATGATTTACAAACCAGAAAAAGGATATATAGGCATCCAGAGGTGATTGGTATTGCATTTAAATTATCAGTAACGATTGCATACCTTTTTAGCCTTCTTGTTATCAAACACTTTACCGCTAAATAGAAGCGTATACGAATATTAAAAATGTAGATGTTTATTGGATGTTACCTTCATCATTTGCCCATTTATCAAGCAGGCCTGAAGCAATATTGATAGTATCATCCTGAGAAAATGAATCGAAAACACATAATTAGATTTAATTAAATACCAAAACATATTATATTCCCACGAATCGATTGCCTACCTTGGAACAATCTTGAATAGCATCTTTTTCCTTCAAAACGTCTCTCTGTTTCTTCTTGGATTTCTTCGGCTTAGACTTGGACGATGGCACTGCTTTGACAAAGGGGTTCTTCTCCGAGAGATCTAATACCGCAAAATAAGAGAAATTCAAGACATTGAATGTTCACAAGGAAAAGACATCCAAAAATACATTCTGGAATTCTGAGAAATTTCATCATCAGCTAACCAAAATCAATTTAGAAACAGATTAATAATTGAGTTTACAATGCAGCTAATTAACAACCAAAAATCAAACCCAAAGGAATGACAAAACAAAACTCTACCTTAATTATCTGAGCAACCCACTCATTGTTCTCCATCTCCGATCTTCTTCCCTTCCATTTTCGATTTTAAATTTTAATTTATTTTTATTTTTGGTTTTGCAGTGAATACTTGACTGAGCGAGCACGTCAGCTGATTCGGCTGATCTGGAGAACTAATCTGCGGCCACGTGGACCAGTCACGCTGGCTTTATAAAGAGCGGATGCCACGTCACTTAAATTAGCCAACGTGGCTAATAATCAGCTTATCCTAGCCGACTCAATCCAGTCAAAAAGGCTACATCGATTGATGTACCCACACTCAGTCCATTTTCTTTTGTGGACTAATGGGCCTGTAATAGTAAAGTTTTACGGGCTTTACCTCTGAATTTTGGCCCAATTTATTGTGGTCTTGACTAAAACCAGCCCAAAATGGTAAAGTAAAAAAAAAAAAAAAAAAGTTAGAGAAAATACATTATGTTTGTATTCATTTCTCTTCTAATTAAGATGCACAGGATAATGTAAAAAAACAAACAGTCGGGTCAAGAGTGAGAAATTCGAATCGAAGAAGTAAGAAGAGTTGACTCGATGACGTATCTTGGCATATCATCGATTATTTGATGATGTATCTTGGCAAGTTGGCATGTCAAAGATAGACTTTAAAAAGGCTGGTGGATCCAAATTGAAGTGGGCCGGGTTTTTAAATGGCCCATATTCCCCTTGACTAGATGGTTACTGGCTCAAGACAAAGTAGAGAATTACATAATAGGTTGATGTCGTGTCCGGGCACATCAGTGATGAGCTTTTAAAATGGTTGGTATATCAATTTCTAACTGGGTTGGGCTTTTAAACAGCCCATTTTTTTCATTGACTCGATGGTCGCTGGGTCAAGACCAAATAAAATTACACAATTCCAATTAAAATATCATAAAATAATAAAAACGAAATTAGAAATCAGGCAGCTTCATTCAATAAAATAATTCATTTTGATGTGTAGTGAATTTTCATTCAAGAAAAAATTTCAGAAAATTGAATTTTTAATGCTACAAATTGCTAAAATTTATTGAAATTAATGCTGTTTTTTGGTACAAATTCATTTTTCTGTTTTTTTTTTTTTTTTTAGATTGGATAATCTTTCTAGGAGTGCATCTTTAATTTCATTTACTCATACCTTTGTTGGTAGTTAAAATATTGTCTCCTTCAGTCTTTTATGATTAAGTATTAGTGATTTAGTGTCTCCCTCAGGTCTCTCACACATGCAAGTGTTTTTTCATTCGATCTCAAAAACTCTTGAAAAATAAGCTGGTAAAAAGCTCTTTGTAATAATCGGTTCGAATTTAAAAAAAAAAAAAAAAAAATTCTTAAAAAAAAATTAGACGTTATATAGATTTTGATCTTGAAACTACGTACTTTAAAATTTTTCAAAAATAATACTCCTCATTACATCTTAGGTATATTTATTTAAAACACAAAAGCGAAAAATATAGCTATATATATATATATATATATATATATATATATATATATATGTTTGAGCTTATTGCAAGAGCATAGTTCCCATCGTTAATGAATTTGGAAGAATAATGCAGGGATGCCTTGAAGGCTTTGCTTGACTTATTACGTGTATAAAGCTGAAATATTTTTCCATCTTTAGTAACAATTTTAGTGGTCCTCTCCCATTTTCATTGTCCAATACATCAAATCTTAAAATTATTGATTTTGGTAACAATTCTTTTAGTGGGAAAGTATCAATTGATTTTAATTTTTAATTTTATTTTTTAATTTTGGTTTTGTAGTGAACAGTTGACTGAGTGAGCACTGGTCCAGTAAACTAATCTGCGGCCACGTGGACCAATCAAGTTGGCTTTATAAAGTGCACGTGCCACGTCACTAAAATTAGGCAACAAATTCTTGTCATAATAACACTATCACTTGCCCTAGATGTGTGATAACCTTCTCAATGGTCCTTTTCCTTCACAATTTACCTTTGAAGGCGATGATTGAGGTCTGCCAACAGAATCAATCTTCGGTTGTCGACAAACAGAAAACAAGATGAAATAAATGATGCCTCCTTAATTTCTTCACAAAATATTGAAATAATGGTTAGGGTTTCATGAAATGTATTTATAGAGCAAAATAAGAGCCTTGGGAGCAAAGATAATAAGTTTCAATGGCTATTTTTGTTTTATAGGCAAAGACTCTCCACCGCCTCTTTTTCAAATTTGAGAAACATGCTAAACGCTGCGTTTTATACGGTGTATCGTATTCACTATTCACTTCACACAAACTCGACCCAATTCAGGTCCAATGAATTTTTTTTCTCTTTCGAGTAAATAAGGGCCCAAATTAAATAAAATGTTATAAGAGTGGTGATATTTGCACCCCTCAAAAACTGTATGTACACATCATATTATTATATTTTTGAAAATCCAATAATACCCTTGTATAAAATTACCAAAAAGATTAAATAGTTTGTAGGTACCCCACAAATAATTATTAATTAGTTTCCTATTTTAATTTTTTGTGAAAACAAAAAGTTTCCTATTAAGGATTAGATGTTAACATATATAATTAATAACTCTTTCCATTTTCTTAAACATTCTCTTTTAAATATTAATTTCAAATATATTTTGATCAATTTCTTTCAAAGAAATACAAATTGATTGCTAAGTATAAAGAATGAATCAAAATCATCCAAAATTGGTTGTGAAACTTTTGAATTAATTATAATTAGTTTCAAAATCAAAATCTCTTTAGATTTTGTTTTGTTTTGTTAACAATAGCAATTATTCTTCAAGGATGGATTACTACGGCTCTTCCTATAATATTTTAAAGTATGGATTAAATTTTTTATCTTACATTATAATAATAATAATAATAATAATAATAATAATAATAATAATAAAAGAGAAAATAACACAAACTAGGAAAAAAAAAATTATAATCAAGGATGGAAGGAGATCAAAGATGAAGACGAAGAAGATGTCTCCAATTTTTTTATTGTTTATTCGTTTTTCATTTTTCATCATTATTACTAACTTTTTCTTTTTATTGTGTTTTATGTAAAATAAAGAAAAAAATGAGTCATTAAATGACAACTCTTGGATTGTTCTAACAGTTGACATTAAAGGTGTTGATTTTATAATATTTTAAAAAATTAAAAGAAAGGGCATATTTGGTAATGTATGGGGTGTACTTACAAAATTTCATCTTTTAAAAAATTTTAATGGGGTGTCATACAAATAGGGGTGTACATACAGTTTTTCAGGGGTGCAAATATCGCCACTCATGTTATAATTGCTTCAACTTAACCAGATTTAAATCATTTAATTAAGGCCAGCCCAATTGAGGCCCAAATAGTTTTTGGGTAAGTAAGGCCCAAATTAAATAAAACAAGTTCAGTTCAGCGTGATGATGATGAACTCAATCTGCTTATTATATGTCACGGCTTTAAGTTTTAGTTTAATTATTTTTGTATATATATTTAGACCCAATCACAAGAGTTATTTAAACAAGCTTAAATTAAATTTTAAATCAATTAAAAAAATTCACTAATGCTAGACAACTCAAAAATTTAGCCATAATGATATAGCAAATGATTTTTTCATTAACCACATCATTACATGTTGTGTGCGGTGATGACAACTCACTTACCAGACCATTTAGATTGAAATTTGGATTAATTATTTGGGTTATAACATTACACAAAAAAAAAAATTAAGTCTAAAAAGGTAATTTTAAAAGATTTTTAAGATTTGTATTTAAAAAATATTAAGATTTTTTTTTTGGCCCATGCCCCGGTGGCCATTAGTTGCCTCTGCCACTGCTGATTTTTTTTTTGCCACCGCATGTAGTCTACCATCCAAACACCGATTTTGAATCCACATAGAGCAGTAACACCGGCATCTTTCCGTTGAGGCGCTGAAGCTTGAAAACTCCAATGCATCGAAAACTTGAACATCAAAACACTCAAATATCAAGCTCCAAACACACAAACACAGTGAACGCTTATATTTGTTTTCTTATTATATATAATTACTATATATTACATCAATGGCATCAAAGAATCTGCAATTGATCATCTGAATATCTTATAACATGATCTTTATTTAGCTTGACTCGGTCTCTATTTGGTGAGAATTTTTGATGTGATTTCTTAGTAATTAAAACAAGTCGCCTGCTATTTTCTTCCAATGCCAATCCTTGTCCAAATGTTGCACAAAGGAGTGTCCAGTAGGTAATTGAATGCTGCAGATTGCAATTTTTTATATACATGACGAACCAGCTTGTTGTCTTTGTTGAATTTTCAAGAATACAGTATAAGTCATACAGGTAAAACAGAGGGGGTGACAAACAATGTTAGACTATCAAGATAAGCACCAACCCGGCAGTCCGACACTCTTGGTTGGTTAGTTTCGTCTATAAAGTCCCCTCACACCGGCCGGCTTGAAATGGGCATCCACATTCCAAACACAACTCCTTGCTTTCTCTAATTTAGGCCTTGTAAACATGCCTACTTCCATTCTTCTATACTGCCTTTGCTTCTTGCTTATTTACAGCTTCTCTGCCCCATCCACTGCCACAATCCATTTAAACGAGACTGACCGTCTTGCATTACTTGCCATTAAGTCTCGGCTTCATGATCCATTCGGAGTCACAAGCTCGTGGAACAATTCTATACCCTTATGCCTATGGACAGGTGTTTCATGTGGTCGTCGGCACCAAAGGGTCACAAAGTTGGATCTAAGAAACCAAAGCATAGGAGGTGACTTGTCACCTTCTATAGGGAACCTTACCTTTCTTAGGTCTATCCACCTTGAAGACAACAACTTCAATGGTAATATTCCTAATGAAGTTTTTCTTCTTTTCAGGCTAGAAACTCTAATGCTGGCCAATAAATTTTTTTCGGGTACACTTCCAAATAATTTGTCCCTTTTCTCAAAACTCATTGAGTTCAATGCCCTTCGAAACAACCTTCAAGGAAAAATCCCAGCAGCGATTGGCAACTTGTTGAAGCTTGAGACTTTGGACATTGGTATGAATCATCTAACAGGACAACTCCCAGCTTCCATCGGAAATCTTTCAGCTTTGAAGGTACTTCATGTAAATTTCAATAGCATGTCTGGGATAATTCCTTATTCCCTAGGCCAACTAAGGAGCTTAGAAGTACTTAACGTAGCTGAAAATAACATTTATGGTATGGTTCCTCCTCCAATTTTTAACATCTCTTCTCTTGTTTACCTTGTTCTTTCACTTAATAGATTATATGGAAGTTTACCACACAATATAGTTTATGATCTTCCAAAGCTGAAATATTTGTTCTTCGGTGGTAACAATTTCACCGGTCCTCTCCCATTTTCATTGTCCAATACATCAAATCTTCAACAAATTGATCTTTCTATGAATTATTTTAGTGGAAAAGTATTAACTGATTTCAGTGGTTTAAAGAATTTATCATTTCTAAATTTGGGTAAAAATAATTTGGGAACCGGAACAGTCAATGATCTTCATTTTCTAGCCTCCTTGATAAATTGCACCAAATTGGAAGTTCTTGCTTTAAATGACAATCAGTTTGGGGGGGTGTTACCAAAGTTTATAGGAAACTTGTCAAGTACAATGTCATTATTAATCATAGCAGGTAATCAAATATATGGCTCCATACCTCCTGAGATAGGAAATCTAGTCAATCTTTATGGCCTTGGTATGCAGAGAAACCAATTCAGTGGCATTATTCCTCATGACATAGGTAAGCTTAAAAGGTTACAAGTACTGAACCTGGAGGAAAATCGTTTACGAGGGAGCATTCCCACCTCTCTAGGTAATTTAACATTATTAAACCAAATGTTGTTATCCTCAAATAATTTGAAAGGCAGCATACCCTCCTCCCTTGGAAATTGTCAGAAATTGACGTTTTTGTCTCTTTCCGAAAATAAGCTCACTGGTATTTTGCCTCAACAAATTCTTAGCATAACAACACTTATACTAGATGTATCTGATAACATTCTCAGTGGTCCTTTTCCTTCACAACTGGGCAACTTGAAGACTCTCCTTCGGCTTAATATTTCTAAAAACAGATTTTTTGGGGAGATTCCTGGTACCCTAGGCAGTTGTACAAGCTTGGAAATTCTTCAAATGCATGACAATTCATTCAATGGAAGCATTCCTCCCTCTTTGAGTTCTTTGAGAAGCATTAAAGAGTTAGATCTCTCTTCCAACAATTTGTCTGGCCAAATTCCAAAATATCTTGAGACTCTAACATTCTTGGAATATTTAAATCTGTCTTACAATCACTTTGAGGGAGAAGTACCAACTAAAGGTGTTTTCAGCAATAAAACAAGAATCTCACTTGTAGGGAATAAGAGGCTTTGTGGAGGTTTAGCTGAAATGCATTTGCCATCATGCCCCTCTAAGAAATCAAAAATCGTCCATCTCAAAGTGGTTATTCCTGTGATTGTTTCATGTGTGATCTTGTCATTAGCATTCTTCATCGTCATTTTTACTCGAAAAAGGAGATCCACACAAAACACTTCAAGTTCGTTGAACATGGAAGAACTATTTCCAATGGTTTCATATGCAGAGCTGAGCAGGGCAACTAATACATTTTCATCTTCGAACATGATCGGACAAGGAAGCCACGGTTTGGTGTACAAAGGAATTTTGGGTGAAAATAGAACGCATGTTGCAGTGAAAGTGATCAATCTTCAACGAAAAGGGGGTTCAAAGAGTTTCATCTCTGAATGTGAAGCACTAAGGAATATTCGACATCGAAATCTGGTCGGAATCATAACTATTTGCTCAAGCATAGATTCTAAAGGTGCTGACTTTAAAGCTCTGGTTTACGAATACATGGAAAATGGAATTTTGGAGGAGTGGCTGCACAAGACCCAGGATCAACTTGACACAAGTTCTTTAAGTCTCATTCAGAGCCTAAATATAGCAATCGATGTGGTTTCTGCAGTAGAATATCTTCATCACCATTGTGAACCACCGATTGTTCATGGCGACCTCAAGCCGTGCAATGTCCCGCTTGATCATGACATGGTTGCCCATGTTGGTGACTTTGGTCTATCAAAGTTTCTATTTGATCACCGTCCTCTTAGTACTGTTTCTGAAACTCAATCAAGCTCAATGGGGGTAAGAGGGACCGTTGGTTATGTTGCACCAGGTAACTATTTTATGAGTTATATTTGTATCTTTATGACATTATCTTTGCTGATGAATTCATTTACTACAATTGACATGATGATTCCACGGGCTTTTATAGAGTATGGTATGGGCAATGAAGTATCCATGCCAGGAGACGTGTACAGCTTTGGAATTCTCTTGCTGGAAATGTTCACCGGAAAGCGTCCTACTGATAGCTTATTTAATGATGGACTAACTCTCCATGTATTTGCAAAGATGGCTTTGCCAGAAAGAGTGATTGAGATTGTTGAACCTTCACTGCTGCTTGAAGAAAGAACCGGCAACAACAGTGTTGAAACTTCCACGAGACGTCAACATGGAGATAGAAGAGATAGAATTGAAGAGTGCTTGATTGGCGTACTGAGAATTGGAGTTGTGTGTTCAATGGAATCTCCGGTGGAGAGAATGGAGATGACAGATGTTGTGACAAAGTTATGTTCTATCAGGGAGAACTTTCTAGGTAGGAAGATTTGATATATGAGAGATGTTAGTGATGCCAAGCCATAAAGATAATGTTATGTTTTTGTTTGTCAATATTATGTAAATCAATTAAATATTTGTTCAGCAATTTAAATGGAAGTGATCATTTGTTTCTTTTTCTCTGTTTCCTCTGCATAATTTGCAAGATATCTTTATCATTATGAGAAATGTATAAAAAGTTCCTCAGCAAAAAACCGAAAGAAACACCAAAATCTCATATTGCTTCCCATGTTAGCAACTAATATACTCTATTTTATTGATTCGTGACATTTACCAATATGTTATATTATTAGAAAAAATAAACACTCCACTGGTATATAAATTTTAACAGCCCAAGAGTTGTTCATATATAAATTTTCAAGTGGTGATTGGAGCTTATTGAACCTTATCTTCAGCTCAATCAACTCTACTTACATAATACAAGCTGTATACAACCCAATCTAATGTTCATTGTGGCAATAAATGTTTTCGTTTGCTGATAGAGCGCATAGCTTTTAACCATGTGGTTGGGTGTTCGATCAATTCCCACATACACGGCATATTCACATAAACGAAATCGTAAAGATCAAATGTATAAGGCACTAGCTAGAAGTTACATCTGAATGGCAAGCAATTGTTGGATCATTGGAAACTTGAGATTGTATTGTTAAATAGAATCTACTAGACATGTAGGTACGGCATTTCATAGATTAATTGTTCATCTTGAGTTACATGCACAAATAACAAAATGATTCATAGCTGCTGCCTGCTAATAACATTTTAACATTTACATAATTGCTAACAAATATTACTAATAAAACCCAATTTCGGTGGTTTCGGTTTCAAACCGAATTGGTTGGAATCGCTGAAACCTGAAACATGGTTTCAGTCAAATTGCTTGCAGTTAGCTAGGTTGTGAAACTGAATTTTAAATAGACTAAAAACACAAGTGATAATGTTATAAGCAACAAAAATGACAAAATCCACATTTATTAACAAATATTACAAATAGAACCCAATTTTAATGGTTTCGACAGTTTTCGGTTTCAAACCGAAATGATCTGATTCACCAAAACTTGTGTTTGATCACTCAGCCTATGGTTAGGTTGCGAAGCTAAGTTTTAACTCGATTTAAAAAAAACAAGTTTGATCATGTTATAAGCAACAAAAATAACAAAATACATAATTACTAATAAATATTAAAAATAGAACTCAATTATGGTGATTTCGATGGTTTCAATTTCAAACCGAAATGATTGAATTTGTCGAAACTTGGATTCAGTCAATCAGACTTTGATTAGGTTGTGAAACTCGGATTTTCTCAACAACGGTGGATGGTGCACCAAAGATTTTCTCCTTAAGGTGAATATAACTAATTAAATGCAGTGTCCAATACTAATGAATTTGATGATTTATACTGGATTTAGCTACTATAGCAAAATAGAACGATATAGTTACGGGAGCAGTTATTAGGGTGATATGCTTTCTTTTAGTTTTTAATTTTAAAAATTTTAAATTTTAAATTTTTGTGGACCCTTATATTAAAATTCAATGACGGACTGCTAACCACCCGTTTATACAAATTCATTATTTATTTGACCGTAACCTATAATATATACCAAATTAAAAAATATTGGGATAGTTTAAAATTTCATAAAAGAAATCATTACTTAAATTGCCAAATGTCATCCTGTGATTTTTTTTAATTAAATAGTTTCAAAAATCTTCAATTTATCAAGATTTTCTAATGCCATTAATTAATAGTCTTAAATTAGTCTTAGACAATTTAATTACTTAATCTATATAAACTTCGTGGAAGCCGTCTGTGATATTCTATATATAAAAGGGGGAATTGCACAAACATCCCCTGAGATTTGATAAAATTGCACGAATATGGCAGTTTTGACCATATACGCACAAACTTCCCTCAACATTTGAAAATTGTTGCACAAACATCCCCTACCGTTAGATGGATCTGTTAGTCAATGGTCAAATGTGTAAAAAGTCCAAAATACCCTATATTTTTATTTTAAACATTATTAAAAATTCAAAAATAAGATAAAAAAAATATTAAAAAATCTTTTAGAAAATATGAATGTATCTTAAATCAGAAAGTTGGAAAAAAAATTCATCTTAAAAAAAAAAAAAAATTGTTTGTACAATTCCCCCTTGATTTTAAATAAATTTAAAATTTAAAATTTATTTATTATTAAATTGTTTAAAAAACTATTTTTTTTATTTGTAAAGATTATTTTTTTTTCCAGGTTTCAGATTTAAGTTACATTCATGTTATCAAAAATATATATATATATATTTTTTTATTTTTTTATCTTATTTTTTTAATTTTTTAGTTTATTTAAAATAAAAATAAAGGGTATTTTAGACTTTTTACACTTTTGACCATTGACTAACGGATTTATCTAACGGCAAGGGATGTTTGTGCAACAATTTTCAAATGTTGAGGGAAGTTTGTGTGTATATGGCCAAAACTGCCATATTTGTGCAATTTCATCAAATCTCGAGGGATGTTTGTGCAATTCCCCCTATATAAAATTATTTCATTTGTTGGTAATTTGGTATAGTATATATTTAATATTTAACAAATTAAATAATAGAAAACAAGAGAGCATTTTTCTTTTGGCATTATATGGTCGGCTTTGCCGGAAAACTTGATCTTGAAAAGGATTCAAAAGAAAAGGATTATAAACAATGATTAATCAAAAAATTATTACCAAACAGATTGTTTTTTCGAAATTATAGCAAGAGATTAACAATACTACTTCTAAGTGTTAGGAAATAAATCCTGCTTAGGGGATATGCACACAAATAAAAGAAAAAATAAGAGACACAAGATTTTACGTGGTTCAGCAAAAGCCTACATCCACGGAGCGCACCCGCACTCAACTTCCACTATGAAATCAATAATTACAATAGTGAAGCAATATCTCTCTCAACTCTCACTATTTTCTTTCTTCTCTACTTGCACACACACTCACCATTTTACAATGAAACAGCAAGAGTATTTATAATACTCAAAGTTCAATCTGCCAACAAACAAACAATAAGTGCATGCAAGCTTTGTCAATGGTGGTTGATGGCTAGGTGGTTGTGGGCGGTGCAATCAATGTGGTGGGCGGTGCAAATAATCAGGCTTCACACTTAACAATCTCCCATTTGAAGACTGAAACTTGAGTGGACTTCTTCCTCCTCCTTTGATGACTAGTGGATAGGTACGGTGCGCTCATCCTTCTCTGTCTTCAACCTTGAAGACCCACTGAAGCTGCGCACAGCTCCAGTTTCTCCGTAGTGACTGGTTTGGTTAACATATCAGCTGGATTCTTGCTCCCTGCGATCTTCACAAGCTTCAATACCCCATCCTCGATTAACGACCGAATGAAATGGTAACGCAGGTCTATGTGCTTGGTCCTAGAATGGAACGCCGAATTCTTTGCCAAGTGTATCGCACTCTGACTATCACTGTGCAACACATTCATCTCTTGCTCGAATCCTAACTCTGCTAATAACCCCTGTAACCATCTGAGCTCCTAGCTAGCTTCAGTCACAGCCACATATTCCGCTTCAGTTGTAGATATTGTCACTATCTTCTGCAACTGAGAAACCCAACTAATAGCAGTACTCCCCAGTGTGAACACATATCCTGTGGTGCTCCTCCTATGATCCACCTCTCCAGCAAAATCAGAATCCACATAACCTTCCAGCTTGAGCTCATCTTTTCTGAAGGTCAGACACTTCTCTGTCGTACCCCGCAGGTACCTTAGGATCCACTTCACTGCTTCCCAGTGTTGCTTGCCTGGATTAGACATGTATCTACTCACAACTCCCACTGCATGGGAAATGTCTGGTCTCGTGCAAACCATGGCATACATCAGGCTTCCAATGGCTGAGGCATATGGTACTCTAGCCATGAAGTCCTTCTCTTCGTCTGTCTCTGGACACTGTTCCTTGGACAATTTAAAGTGACTAGCTAATGGTGTTCTGACCGGTTTTGCATCGCTCATGTTAAACCTCTGTAACACCTTACGAATGTACTCTGCTTGAGACAGTTGCAAAGTACCTCTCTGTTCGTCTCTGCTAATCCTCATTCCAAGTATTTGCTTTGCTGCACCCAAATCCTTCATTTCGAATTCACTCGACAATTGCTTCTTCAATTTGTTAATCTCTTCCAAATTTGCACCAGCTACTAACATGTCATCAACATAAAGTAACAATATTATGAAACTCGATTTAACTTTCTTGAAGTAGCAGCAATGGTCAGCATTGCATCTGAAGTACCCATTCCTTTGCATAAAACCATCAAACTTCTTGTACCACTGTCGGGGAGCTTGTTTCAAACCATACAAGCTCTTCGTCAATCTGCAAACCATCTCTTCATTGCCCTTTTCTACAAACCCCTCTGGTTGCTGCATGTATATCTCTTCCTCCAAATCTCCATGAAGAAATGCAGTTTTGACATCCAACTGCTCAAGATATAACCCATTTGCTGCGACAATGCTTAACACTAACCGTATCGTAGTTAGTTTAACAACAGGAGAAAAATATCGGTGTAATCAATACCTTCTTTTTGCTGAAAGCCTTTGACCACCAGTCTCACCTTGTATCTCTTAGAACCATCATGTTCCTCCTTGATTCGAAACACCCATTTGTTCTGAAGAGCTTTCTTTCCTTCAGGCAACTTGGCTAACTCCCAAGTTTGATTGGATACAAGCGACTTCATTTCATCCTTCATTGCAAGCTCCCACTTGCTCGCATCTTCACCCTGACATGCCTCATCATAGCATTCAGGTTCTCCGGCATCTGTAAGCAACAAGTAATGCAAGTACCTTTTATATGGTACGTGTGGGCGAGTGGATCTTCGTGGTATACTCTGGGCCTGTGGGGATCTTCTCAAAGCATTCCCAATTTGTGGATTCAGAACTCTCTGACCGATCGGACTCTGTGGTGATAGAACTTCATTCTGTGGTATAGGTTTTTCAACCTGGGGCTGCACACCTTGCTCTTCAACTTCTTGATTACTACCTCGTTCCACAATTTCACCACCCGATACATCATCTGGCCCAAAATAGTCTGGTTCTTTCTTCTCAGACGTCTCTATGTTTCTGTCCTTGTACATGACCTTCTCGTTGAAGACAACATCTCTACTTCTGATCATTTTGCAGTTTTGGTCATCCCAGAGTTTATATCCAAACTCGTCTTCGCCATAACCCACCAAGGTGCACTTCACTGATTTGGCGTCCAACTTGCTCCTTGCATGATCACTTACATGTACATAAGATACACATCCAAACACTTTTAAATGAGAAAGTTTTACCTCTTTCCCAGTCCAGATTTCTTCTGGTATAGCGAGGTCCAAAGGCTTTGATGGTCCTCTGTTGATCAAGTACGCTGCTGTATTGACTGTTTCTGCCCAGAACTGCTTTGGCAACCCTGACTGTAGGCGCATGCTTCTGGCTCTCTCAGTCAATGTCCTATTCATGCGTTCTGCTGTACCATTCTGTTGCGGTGTACCTGGTACCGTCCTTATGAGCTTTATCCCACTCTGGTAGCAAAACTTCTTGAACTCGTTGTCTTCGTACTCTCCACCATTGTCTGAACGCAGCTTCTTGATCTTCAAACCCGTCTCATTCTCAACCATAGCCTTCCACTTCTTGAAAGCTTCAAACACATCAGACTTGTGTCGTAAGAAGTAAACCCATACCTTCCTGGAATGGTCGTCGATGAAAGTGACGAAATACTGTTTACCTCCGATCGATGAGACTGAAGCTGGACCCCATACGTCGGTGTGCACTAGTTCCAGCTTCTCCTTTGCCGGTGCTCTTCCGGTCTTCTTGAAGCTAACTCGCTTCTGCTTCCCAAGAATACAACTCTCACAGAAATCAATCTCAACAGACTTTAATCCTGGCAGTTTACCTTTCGAATGCAGACACTTTAGCCCCTGACTACTTATGTGCCCAAACCTCTGGTGCCACAAATTTGGATCCTCTCTACCTTCCGCCACTGCGGTCAAACCATACCCATCGGTAGTCGTGTAAAGAGTCCCATTCTTAGTTCCTCGGGCGATTGTCATTGCTCCTTTCGAGATCTTCCACTTATCTCCTGTGAAAGTCGTCACATAACCATCTGACGCTAACTGCCCAATGGAGATCAAATTCTTTCTTAAGTCTGGTATGTGTCTCACGTTGTCGAGTTTCCAAACTGAGCCATTCAGCTGGATCTTCACATCTCCTTTCCCGATAATGTCACATGCTTGATCGTCACCAAGATACACCTTACCGAAATTTTTGGAGACATAGTTCTTGAACAAATCCCTATGTGAGGTGGCATGGAATGACGCCCCTGAGTCCAGCACCCAAGATTCCGTCTTGCTTTCCAATGCACAAATAAGGCAATCGTCTGCCTCCTCTGAAACACAATTTGCACTGCTCTTGCCATCGTCCTTTTTTCCGGATCTACACTCTCTAGAGTAGTGACCCATCTTGCCACAATTCCAGCACTCGATGTCTTTCTTGCTTCGCTGCTGATTACCTGAATTGTTGCCCTGACGATTCCTGGACTTGGATCTTCCTCTTGACTTTGATCTACCCCGTTGATTTCTGTTCCGATTCCTGTTTCTGCTTTCTCTACCTTCCATATTCAGTGCTGAAGATGATACCCCTGATCCCTCTTCACGCATCCTAATTTCCTGGGTCATAATCATGTCTACGACCTGTTGGAAGGCTAACTTTTCTTTTCCGAACGAGTTGGCGATCGATTGACACGTCGTACTCCAACTCTCCGGCATCTGGCCTAGAATTATGCCTGCCAACACCTCATCATCAAATACTATGGAAACCAAATTTAACCCATCTGTTACCTCGTTGAACACATTCAGGTGCTCCTTAAAGCTCTGATTTTCTGACATCTTCAGATTTACTAGCTTCTTTATCAGATGGACCTTCCTTGCTGCAGAAGGCTGCTCATATAAATTCGATAGGGCCTTCATGAGATCTGCCGCTGTCTCTTGACCCTTGATGTTGAAGGCGACTGATTTCGACAAACTAAGTCGAATTGCTCCTAGCGCTTTCCGATCCAAAACCATCCACTGCCCGTCAGTCATGTCTTTTGGTTTACGTGTGACCACCCATTCTTCATCGGACACGTTCTTCGGCTTTTCAACTATCGGCAAATACAAGTCCTTCTGGTACAGATAGTCCTCCATCTGCATCCTCCAGAAGCTGAAATTTGTACCGTTGAATTTCTCTATCTTGTATGTATCCTTCTCGGACCCCATTGCTCCAACTTAAACTAAGAACGGCAAGCAATCTGAGCTGGTCAACGAAAAAGTCAAACCTGGACGGAATCCAGCCGAAATCTAAAACTTTCCGTTTCAATGTCAAAGGAACCGGATCTAGAAGATTTCACCACGCTGAGTCTGCTGGTGGTGTCGGTTTTCTCAGATTCACAACGGATCGGCGTAGATCTGACAATAACCGTTCGGTTTAAAAAACTTTGACGGCCGATTTGAGGATTTTCCGGTGCTCGGTTGACGACGGACCAGAAGACAATCTTGAAGATCGTCACTTTCTGCTTCTTTTGGTGGTGGTGGTGTCGCTCAACTCGCCGGCGGAAACTGGGCGGCGAAATGGCTCCTATTCAACCTTCGTCGGCCGATTTGATCACTTTCCGGTGATCTTTTGACGACGGACCAGAAGGGAAACTTGTTGGTCGGATCTTTCTGATTCTGATGGTGTGGGAGGTGACAACTCACTCTCCGTGGCCGGCGACGACTTCTCCGGCGGCTACTATTCCGGCGGTGGCTGCTCCGGCGACGCGTCAGCTGCGTGGCTGCAGTTCTGGACTCCTGGAACCTTGTGCTACAGAATCCTCAACTCTGGATCCTATACACCCTAAGCCTTGGAACCTAAGCTCTAATACCAGTTGTTAGGAAATAAATCCTGCTTAGGGGATATGCACACAAACAAAAGAAAAAATAAGAGACACAAGATTTTACGTGGTTCAGCAAAAGCCTACATCCACGGAGCGCACCCGCACTCAACTTCCACTATGAAATCAATAATTACAATAGTGAAGCAATATCTCTCTCAACTCTCACTATTTTCTTTCTTCTCTACTTGCACACACACTCACCATTTTACAATGAAACAGCAAGAGTATTTATAATACTCAAAGTTCAATCTGCCAACAAACAAACAATAAGTGCATGCAAGCTTTGTCAATGGTGGTTGATGGCTAGGTGGTTGTGGGCGGTGCAATCAATGTGGTGGGCGGTGCAAATAATCAGGCTTCACACTTAACACTAAGTTCTAAGTGCTGACTCTTGGTTAAGTTTTCTTTATAAAGTGCCCTCACACACCACCTTGAAATGAGCATCCACATTCCAAACACATCTCCTTGCTTTCTCTAATTAATCCACGCCTTGTAAACATGCCTAGTTCCATTCTTCTATCCTGCTTTTGCTTCTTTCTCTTTTATAGCTTCTCTATCCCATCCACCGCCATGATCCTTTCAAACGAGACTGACCGTCTTGCATTGCTTGCCATTAAGTCTCGGCTTCATGATCCACTAGGAGTCACAAGCTCATGGAACAATTCTGTTCCGTTGTGCCAATGGACGGGTGTTTCATGCGGGCGTCGACGTCAAAGGGTTACGGAGTTGGATCTAAGAAACCAAAGTATAGGAGGTGACTTGTCACCTTCTATAGGGAACCTTAGCTTTCTTAGGTCCATCAACATTGAAGACAACGACTTCTATGGTGATATTCCCAATGAAATTGGTCTTCTTTTCAGGTTAAAAATTCTGAATCTAACTAATAATTCTTTTTCGGGTACAATTCCTAACAATTTGTCACATTGCTTGAACCTCATCATGTTCCAAGCCTATAAAAACAACCTTCAAGGAGAAATCCCAACAGAGATTGGCAACTTATTGAAGCTTGAGGTGTTGCACCTTGGTGAAAATTCTTTAACAGGACAACTCCCAACAGAGATTGGCAAGTTATTGAAGCTTGAGATTTTGGACCTTGGTGTAAATTCTTTAACAGGACAACTCCCAACAGAGATTGGCAACTTATTGAAGCTTCGGATGTTGCACCTTGGTGAAAATTCTTTAACAGGACAACTCCCAACAGAGATTGGCAACTTATTGAAGCTTCAGATTTTGCACCTTGGTGAAAATTCTTTAACAGGACAACTCCCAACTTTCGTAGGTAATCTTTCAGCTTTGCAGCAACTTAATCTCGATTACAGCAATATTTCTGTCATGTTCTTGTTTTTTTTCTTGTATGTTATGCTTCAATTTTCCAAAAATTTGACCTACTTTAACTTGATCTAAGTAGAAAACAAATGAATTGTAGTTTTGTTAATGCAATCAATGTTGTTGCAGCAACTTAATCTACGTACGTTTAAATAGTTTGTCCGGGACAATTCCTTCTTGCCGAGGCAAGCTGAGGAACTGATAAATTGCAGCAAAATACCAATCATTCTCGAATTCCTTCTGATTTTGTCCGATTCCATCCCAAGTTTGACATACCTTAACCTCTCTTCCTCCAACTTTTCTGGCCAAGCTCCATTTCAAATCTCTCATCTCTCTCTCCTGGCCAAGTTTGACGTACCTTAGCCACTGCATTTCTTCTTGTTCTCTCTCTGTTTTTTCTCATTTTATTTTCTCATCCATCTCGTTCTGGTTTCAAGAAATTTCTCATCTTTCTCTCCTGTTCTGGTTATTTTCTTTTCTTCTTCCCGCTTGTCTTCCTCGTCTATCTCTCTCTCTCAAGCTCTCCGGTTCTCTTTTCTTCTCTCTGTTTTATTTTGTTTTTGTCTTTCACGAGTTCAGCAGAGAAAAAACCAGCAAAGGATCCTGATTCGTTTTTCATATGCTTCACACGTAGCCATTTAGGATGACAGCACATGCTGCCTTGTTTTTTTATTTTTTTTTTATTTTTTTTATTTTTTTAATATTTAGTTTTTCTTGGGCTTAGGCTTGCTTGGTTTAATTCTTTTGGGTCTGGACCACTATTGGTTTGCATGGACCTTAGCAATAACCAACCAACCGGCCATATTTATGAATTTCAAAGTAATTCATTGCAATTCTTTTCAGTTTCACACAACATATCGACCGGAGATAGCTGTCAGTTGATGTATCTGAATCTTAATGGCAATCAATTGGAGGGATCAATACCACCTTCTTTGATACACTGTGGTAACTTGAAAGTCCTAATTGTTGGGAATAACATGATAAATGATACCTTTCCCTATTGGTTAGCAACTCTTCCGCAACTACAAGTTCTTATACTACGATCTAATAGACTTTATGGTCCTCTTGGCAATTCAAGAACAAGATTTCACTTCTTTCAGTTGCGAATTCTCGACCTCTCACACAATGCATTCACTGGTCCTTTGCGAATGAGATTTTTTGTAAATCTTGAAGCTATGATGAGTGGGAAAAAAAATAGTGCTAAAATGATGTATATGGGAAGCAACTATTATCGAGATTATGTGATATTGACAATGAAAGGAGTTGAAACTAAATTTGAGAAAATTCTATCCATTTTCACTACTATGGATTTGTCAAATAACAAGTTCTAAGGACAAATTCCAAATGTAGTCGGAAAATTGACTTCTCTTATAGTTCTCAACATTTCTCATAACAATCTAATAGGTTATATTCCATTATCCATGGAAGATTTGACAGAGATTGAATCATTAGACCTGTCTTCAAACAAGCTTGATGGAAAAATTCCTCAGCAATTGACAAGTTTGACATTTCTCTCCGTATTAAACCTTTCATACAACCAACTTGTGGGTTCTATACCTAAAGGGAGTCAATTTGATACATTTCAAAACAATTGCTATATTGGGAACTTGGGGTTGTGTGGATTCCCGTTGTCAAAAACATGTAGCAATGATAAAGCACCAGAATTAGAGCCGACAAGATTCCATGAAGAAGTACAGGATACTTGGAGCTGGTTTGATTGGAAAATCATTATGATGGGTTACGGAAGTGGACTTGTGATTGGCTTGTCGATGGGTTATATTGTATTCTCAACAGGAAAGCCGTGGTGGTTTGTGAGTATGGTGGAAAGAAAGGCGATAAAGCTAACCGGAAGTCGTAGAAGAAGAAGAAGAAATTAGCAATGCAAGTTGTTCTCTCAATAAGGTAAATGATCCAATCTTTGTTATAAAAGAAAATGTATTACTTTGTGATTTCTTGTTCATTTGTGATTTGTCACACCGATGCATGTGTTCTGTTTAGTATAAGTGTTTAAGATTATATTTTCAATTGTTGTTTGTTCATTTGATATATATATGCATCTTCTAAAAATTAAAGTTTCAAATTTTGAGATGTATTTTCAAAAAAATTATTTTTCTCTGTGCAGATTTTTCTCTTTTCACTGCAATAACTATAATGTGAACTCAGCTTTATTTGGTTGACTGGTTTATGGAAATTGTTGCACTAAAACTGTTCCACAGGAGACAGGACATGACTCTATTGTTTTGCAAGTTGGAAATTTTAAGTTATCTTTCCTTTTATATATATATATATATATATATAGTGGTCTAAATTCAAATGCATTGTGTCCAAAGTTTCCAACTTTTGATAATTACAAAATTGGAAGATCCCAGTTCAACAGTTTATCTTTATTTGATTGACAGAGACTTCTTAGAGTATGAAAGGAGTGTCAACTGATTAGTGGAAATTCTTGCACTAAAACTATTCCGCATGAGAAATGCAGGAGAAATGCAGGAGAAAGGAGAATAAGATCAATACAACATCTTCATGCAGCTTGTGTTGTCTTTCTTCTTGCAAGTTCGAAATTTTATGGTATTTGTTGAATATAAACAGGTGTTATTAGTTACTCCAATACATACTCTCTCTTTTTTGTAATCTAAGACTGGCCTTGGTTAAATTGGTTAATAATTGAAACCGTCAAAACCATTGAACCCGGGTTCGTATTTTCAGAGTTTTTCACTGGTAGGCATATAACTGTGAGTATACTTATAGCACACTTATCCACCTTATTAATTTTTGCTAGAAAAAAGCAATGCAATTGAGTCAAATAATGCTTACATGACAAAAAATGATGAGGTATATAAGTGTGCAGCTATAAATATGCTCATATTTATATGCCCATCAGAGAAAAACCCTCTCTTGTAGGCATATAACTATACTTATAGCACACTTATCCACCTCATTACTTTTTGCTAGAAAAAGCAATATAATTGGATTAAATAATTCTTACATAGCAAAATATGATAAGGTGGATAAATGTGCTTATAAGTATGCTTACAATTATATGTCTACTAGAGAAAAACTGTATATTTTCAAGTAATTGTATCCATTTTTTTGATAAGATCATTTTTATTGCTTTTATCATATTAAACTTGTGTTCTTAGTCCAATTTACACTATTTTTTGCAGCCTAACTAATCAATACTCATTTTTTTTGTCACCTAACTAATCGGACCCAGATTTCGGCAAATTTGGTCACTTGGGTTGATCATCGAAAGTTCCAAAAATGGGTTATGTTAGTTGGGTTGATAAAGTAAACCTATCTCCAGTTCTCAAACCATCCAATTCTCAAGATTTCAGATGTGGTATGTGCACTTGAATAGATTGTATTAAAAAACACTAAGAAGACAGAGCAGATGGAACATTACACATTAATGACTTCCAAAAGAGAAACTTAATTGAACTTATAAACATTCTACGCTTCAAGTAAGATAAAGAAGCAATTCAAACACTTTTTCAGCATCTAGATTTCAAAGTTCTCACGTAGGTAAGAGTAAAAAAAGTGCTATATATGGGGACTAATCAAAGAAGAAATGACACCGGCAATTGTCAATCAATTATAGTTACATAAACCCTAGCAGGATCAACACCAATCCATGCTATCATACAAACCAACCAAAGGAAATTAAAGTCTTGAAACTCGTCATAAGTCGCTTGAACAAGTACGAGAGCAACATCAAGTATGTTAAAATTTCACTCTTGCTTAACTAGTTTCATACACATGAAACTAGAAGAGAATGTTAACTTACCTAGTTTCATACTCGTGAAACCGGTGAATTAGATTCACTCTACTAGTTTCATACAGGTGAAACCAGAGGAGAGTCACTCAATATACCATACCATAAACATTACACATACTATAAACATAAATAACCATCAATAACATAAAAACCATACTCATAGTTTTGAGGAGATAAACCAAAGAGATCACTCAATATCTTCTAAGGTTTTCATTCAAATTACACATCCATTCAATCTCCTTATCAGATAACACTGACAGAAGGTATATATAAACAAAATACAAGGCAATGTGCAACCATTAGATCCTACCATATCATTGTCATCCAAAGGTCAATATGCAACAATGAACTGGCACCGCCAAACTTGATCTATAGACAAGAAACGGGCACAGCTGCCAACAACATCTGAGACAACTAAAAGTAAATCTAACACATTTCAAAGCAATCTAAAAAGGAAACTAAATAGTACAACTAATTCAAATTAAACTAAACTAACATAAACTAAACTAAACTAACATAACCATACCAACCATAAGCTAGAGAGTATTTGGAAAAGTTTCACATAGCTCAACACTCCTCCTTGAAACTTTTCTTAAAGACTCCAAGCTTGCTTCATAGAACATTAAATTTGTTACCAGTTGATGCCTTTGTGAGAATGTCTACCAATTGCTCGTCAGGCCTGCAATGCATCAACTGACTTCACCATTCTTCTAAGCTTCTCTGATTGCATGTAACTTGACATTGTTATGCTTTGTTCTCCCATGCTGAACATGATTCTTGGCAATACAGAATGCTGGATTGTTGCACCATAATCCTGTAGGTTTCTTTTGCACATAATTCAGGTTTGTTAAGACCTTTCCAATCCATTTAGCTTGATTTGGAGCGGTTGCTGCAGCAATGTACTCAGCTTTTGCTGAGGATCGAACTTGGTTCTTATTGATCATGATCAACTCCTCCTCCATGGCAAGCTTCCTTTCATCCATTTGAGCAGCTTTTTTATTGCAAGCAGGCTCATTCATCATCAAGTTACATTTATGAAAAATGTATCAGCAAGTGACTTTGTTTTTCCATCAGCCACTGCACCATCATTGAAAGCAAATTTACTGCTTGAAACTCCATCAAAAACTTCATCAATATTAGGCTCCATGAGTGACTTTTCATTCTAACATGTATCACGTAAGCCATATGTGCTATATGTTGCTTGCACGTCCTTAACCATAACATTCTTCTTCAATTTCTTTAATGCATCCATATTACAATGACCATAATTTTTGTTCCATTGTGCAGAATCATTATGTTTGGAAACAAGTGTTGTGAAATTCACTTGATCCATGTTGAATGGAAAACTCTTATCAACCATTTCAACCTTAACAATTTCTACACCACATGAATTAGATATAATGCAGCAATTTTCTTTAAATAAGCATGCATATCCTTTCTTCAATAATTGTGCAACACTTAGCAAATTTTGATCCAATTTAGGAATTAACAACACATCAGAAATTAATTTTGGACCTTTGCTAGTGTGTACAAAGATAGTACATTTTCCTATAGCCTGGACCATTTCTCTATTTCCAAGCTAGCTTTATTTTGGTTCTGTCATTTCTGTCCAGAGAAGTGAAGAGACTTGAATCCCATACCATGTGGCTTGTGCAACCACTATCGACATACCATACATCTTTTGAAGCTGAGCAACATGCTTGAGACATTGTAAACAAGTGATCTTCAACTTCGGGTTGTTCATTAGTGAAGTTTGCTTGCTGCTCAGGTTGTAGTTGCATCTGGTTTGGCTTTAATCTGCAGACATTTTCTTTATGACCCCATCTCTTGCAATAATTGCACTGAAATTGTGGCTTGCCTTTGTGCCAACAATCCTTTGACAAGTGGTTTGTTCTTTTGCAGGTTGAACAAGGCGGAAACTTGCTCTTTCCTGCAAATTCTGATGAGCCTCCATCCATCTTGCCTTTTCCTTTGTCAAGGTTCTGCTTCTCTTGAAGTCTTGCTTGAAAAGCACTTTCAGTTACATCATCTTTTCTCATGGACATTCTTTGCTCATGAGCTTGAAGTTTACTGATCATTTCTGAGATGGTTAGCTTCTTTAAATCGCAAAACTCCTCAATTGCTGCAACTTTAGCTTCAAATTTTTCTAGCAAGCTTATCAACATCTTTTCCACAACCTTGTAGTCCTCCATTGTCTCACCATATAGTCTCATCTGATTCACCAACTCTGACAACTTAGAAGAGTAATCTTTGACAGATTCACTCTCCTTCATCTTCAATATTTCAAACTCTCTTTTGAGAGTTAACATTTTGACATTTTTGACTCTTTCACTGCCTTCATACCTTTCCTTTAGCTCATCCCATATTTCTTTTGCTGTTTCCAGGTGCATGATGCTAGTGAAGACTGAGTCTGTCAGTGCTGAGTGTAGACAGGTGACAGCCTTGTCTTTCTTCATCTTCTCCTCCTTATGTTGTTTAATTTGAGCTATGGTTGGATTAGCTCTCAATGGAGGAACGTGCTTGTCCTCTGCTACATACTCCCATAAGCCAAACGACTTCAAATATGACCTCATTTTTACTACCCAAATTTGGTAATTTTCCCCAGAAAATTGAGCAACATGAAGGCTTGCATTGCTTCCAGTAGCCATGTCAGCACTTATGGGTGTTTAACACTCACTCTCTAGTGTTTGAACCTCACAAGCACTCAATAAACTGAAAACGAAATCTCACAGTCCCTCAAAAACAATGCTCTGATACCACTGTTAAAATTTCACTCTTGCTTAACTAGTTTCATATACATGAAACTAGAAGAGAATGTTAACTTGCCTAGTTTCATACACGTGAAACCGGTGAAGTAGATTCACTCTACTAGTTTCATACAGGTGAAACCAGAGGAGAATCACTCAACATACCATACCATAAACATTACACATACTATAAACATAAATAACCATCAATAACATAAAAACCATACTCATAGTTTTGAGGAGATAAACCAGAGAAATCACTCAATATCTTCTAAGGTTTTCATTCCAATTACACATCCATTCAATCTCCTTATCAGATAACACTGACAGAAGGTATATATACAAAATACAGGGCAATGTGCAACCATTAGATCCTACCACATCATTGTCATCCAAAGGTCAATATGCAACAATAAACTGGCACTGCCAAACTTGATCTATAGACAAGAAACGGGCACAGCTGCCAACAACATCTGAGAAAACTAAAAGTAAATCTAACACATTTCAAAGCAATCTAAAAAGGAAACTAAATAGTACAACTAATTCAAATTAAACTAAACTAACATAAACTAAACTAAACTAACATAACCATACCAACCATAAGCTAGAGAGTATTTGGAAAAGTTTCACATAGCTCAACAAAGTATAAGACTAGATTTGGGCATTTCTGGCAAAGATGAAGAAGAGCTAGAACAAGAGTTTGGAATCAACTTTTGTGTTGGTCAACACAACATCAAATTACAGATATCGACAAATTTTCCTAATAATTTCTTCTAGTTCTTCTTCTAACTTGAGAATGATACATGCCATGACAAAACATCACATTCATCATCTTTGGAGATATTACATAGCTCTGGCACCGCAGAAATGGAACATTACACATTCGTGGATTCGGACTCACCCGGGAATGATAAAACTGTCACTTGTATGAAAAAAAAATCGCAGTTATGTATCTTTGTCCTTGGATAAACTCCGTGGAAGTCTGCTAATAACATTTTTGTCCACTATTTTATAATGTTTGTATAATCTTTTGTGGATCATCCTGTAATATCTATCCACACTTTCTTCGTATCTGCTGTACAAGGCAGGAACTGTGACAGATAAGAGAGTTCCTGTCAGCAAAATAATGACAAATATGTGAACAATAACATCACAGTGAAGGGCAGTAGCATGCTGGATTATTCAAATGACAACCAAAAAATCTTTGAAAATGTGTTGGTCAATTCACTTGTGCTGGAGCACAAAAAAGCAGCACAAACCAGATCTTAATAACCCTCTCATTTGAAAAAATACTAGAAGTGTTTGATAAAAGTACTCAGTGAGTTAGTATGAAAAGGAAAGCAGAGTAGAGAGAAACGAAGCTTTGTTTAAGCTCCATCAATGGAGTTTCTCAGAGTAGAAAATCACTCTTTTCTTATTGAATAGAAATCTGTTATAAGTCTGGTTATATACCAGAGAAGTCACACACTTTTCGTGCTTGTCTAATTACAGAGGAATCTAACTAACTCTGATCCACGTCAGCATAGTTAGTTAGTGTTGACTTACTTCTATTATCAGCCTTGCTTATCAGATTCATTGAACCTGGACGAGTAACCACAGCCGCTTGATGATTTCGGTGGTTTCATGATTTCGGTTGCCAACCGAAATCACCTGTTGACCTTTCTTGTTCTATTAATTGAAAAATGAACTTAATACTTGTCTTTGCTGTTATTTTGTTTAATCACGGCAATGGTTTATATGCTCACATCACATGTTGTAGCTTTTCTATTAGATGACATGGCATCGATCTGTTTGCTGCTAATGGATGCAAAAGAATTGCAGTAGAACATAGTAAGAATCAATCAAAGATCAAAAGTGATACATATAGCACTCAAAAACTTCAAAAGTGATACATACCCTGACAAGCACAATCTTCTTCAACTTCTATTTATTCTCCATATATCTAGAAAATTGTTTTGCTAAGTGTTCAACATAACATTATTCTTTCCAATTTACCACTTGCATTTTCCCTTAACAAATCGCCAAAAGTTTCAAAAAGTTTCAAATTTTTAGAGAAAAATTTGAAACTTTTTTGTTTATCTTCAATGCATTTTATTGGATAAAAACTTCACCTTTCTATGAGTTGTTGTCCAAAATGTTGAAGAAAATTAAAAGCAGATTGCAGTCTCAAAATCATGTTTCGGTTAAATCGGTTGGCAACCAATTCAACCGAAACCAATGGTCTTTGAAGTTGCAGCCTGCAGGAGCTATGATGACACGTCACCTACAATTTATCGGACATGTCAGCCATAGCATCGATGGGCTTTTAAAATGGCCCATTTGTCACTTGAGTCTTCTTACAAGCCCAAGACAAAAGTAGAGAATTATACAATGGGCTAGTAACACGCCTGGACACATCACCAATAGCCTAATGAAGTGCCCGGCACGTCATTGATGGGCTTTTAAAATTGAACTGGGCAGGGTTTTTGAAGTGGTCCATTTTTCCATATAACTTATGGTTAGTAGGCCAAGACTAAACCGAATTACACAATAGGCTGATTTGGAGAGTGGGCCCAACCCAATTCTAAATAAAATCTCATAAAATAATAAAAGAAATTAAAGTCTTGAAACTCATCCTAATTCAGTTGAACAAGTACACAGGAGGAGATCGACATGAAGTATATAAAACCGGAGATGGACATTTTCAGAGCTATAACAAGAATGCATGTTTGTAGATACCCACTGACATTTGTTTCCTATATTTTAATGAGAAGGTAATGGTGTCGAGTTCATCACCCCTGTCGACAAGGCGAAAATGGAACATTACACGTTAATTTGATCTTCACAAAAGAAACTGAAACTTGCAAATGTTCTGTTAAGGGCAATTTCAATGACTACATAATTTCAGCTTTTCTAATGATATCTGTGACTTGTATGAAAAATATCACACAAGAACAGGCTTGCACAGACACTGTACAACAATTTATAAGTTCCTAATTCCAGTAAATTACATGTGCAGATGGAGGTACGTACTCTCCTTCTTATGAAAGTTTTTTTTTTTTTTTTTTTTTTTTTTTTTTAAATCTCTCGACCCTTGATGTGAATGCAATTTAGAAACTCTTACTCTCGTAGTGAATATATATATATATATATATATAACCTTCTCAATTTAGAAACTTTTTTTCTTGTACTCTATAAGGTGTTTGTTAAAATATCACTAAGAGAAATGCTCTGTTATGTTGATCACTGAGAATTTTGAGGGAATTGAAGCAACTGGGTCTTAATTTGCTGTTTCTTATAGTAGTTTCAGTTTTCTTTGATGGGTCTAGTGGGAAATGAAATGTGTGAAACTATCTTAATTTCTCAAATGTAATAGATGAAATGAAGATGTTTGATGAATGTATGCAAGTGCTCGACAAAATGTTTAGCAGAGATTATTGAAAGAGATGCAAAACTACAGAGACGCCATTGATGGCTTTCTTAAGCTCATGAGCTTTTTCAATTAATCATTTCTTCAGAGAATACAAAGTATATATATACAATTAGTGAATCATTCTAACTAACTTTTCTGATAATCAATGCAAAATAATCATGTGCTGCCATGTCAGCAGATTCATAACAAACTTCTCAACTAACTTTACTATCTCTGCTATCAGGATATTTTCTGATGTGAGCTTGACCAGCTTGACCAGCTTGACCACTTATATTCTGCACTCGCATTGCAAGACCAGAATAGAGAGGCTGAGAAACTTGTTGTAATTCATTATCTTTAACAAAATGAAGCCATCGATTTTTTTTTCAGGGATTATCAAGTGCTTCTGTAGTGCATTTCAGTACATCGAATTTGTATAGATATAAATTTTGGTCTTTTAGCAATTTGTATTGATATAAATTCACTATCTTGAAATATTTTCTTGCGAACCGTCCACACTAGAGAAAATTTTCTTATATAAATAGCAATTAAATACCAGGTTTCGTAGTCTGAATCGAAAAGAGTAGTTGCTTTAATTGGATTGTTATATGTAGGTTAATCCAGCTAATGAGAGATTGCTTGGAGGTGGTGGTGCAGATGGAGGTACTCAGTACTCTCCTTCTTATGAGTGTTTTTTTATCTCTTGATTCTTGATGTGAATTTTTTTTAGAAACTCGTAGTGACTATAGATGTCTTTTGTTAGCCATACATAGGGCTGCAGGACCACAACTCCAAGAAGCTTGCTATAAGGTCCTGGAAGTCCGCTCTGGAGTCCGCTGTCCTACTGGAGAAGCAAGAATCACCCTGTAGGATTTTCTGCCTTAACTTCTGTTATACTTGATCTATCATTTGAGCATGGCCTATAATCAACAGACTTAACATGTCGAAACTATGCAGGGGTTTTAAATTGCCTGCATCTCATGTGATTCACACTGTTGGCCCTATTTATGGTGTTCATAGTAACCCTGCAGCCTTGTTGAGAAATTCATACAAGTATGTTTAGTGTCTTTTTTTGAGCTTTGCTTGAATTTTTTTGTTTTTTCATTCGAGATTGATGTCGTTTTTACCCAAATTTGTTACAGGAACAGCTTGAGTGTGGCCAAAGAGAACAACATTCAATACATAGCTTTTCCTGCCATATCATGTGGTGTGTTCGGGTAAGTTGACGATTGACTCAAAAGAACCATTTCTTTTTTAAATGCATGTGAATCCTAAGAATTATTGACTGTATTGCACATACATTTAAAAATAGACTGAATAATTGATAGACTGCATTATAGCCATTCGTTCTTCCATTCTTCGTTTGAAAATGAGTAGATTGAATGAAGTCTTTTGCATTTGTGATACTAGCTGACTCATTCAAATTTTCAACCTTTCATTGGCACACAAGCATATTTCAGAAAGAATTAGATAGTACTTTAATTTGTCTGAATCCATTTTTGATTTTTCACACATGTATATGTTTGACGTAATTAGTTAATACTTGTTGGTGAATCTCATTGATATTATGGATTCCAAAGTTTGCTTCATTAGGTGTCTATAGAAAGCCTCTAACAAGCATATTTCAGAAAGAGTTAGATAACACTCTAGTTTATCTTAATCCATTTTTCACACGTATAAGTTTGATGCAATTAATTAATACTTGTCGGTGAATCTCATCGATATTATGGATTCTGAAGTTTGCTTAGTTAGGTTTCTATGGAAAGTCTCTAAAAAGTTTCTTTTTTTTGTGCTTTTGAATATTCTGTCAGTTACCCTTTTGAGGAAGCCGCCACAGTAGCTATATCTACCATCAAAGAATTTGCCAATGACTTTAAAGAGGTATTTTACTCCTAAACTGTTTCACTTTCGTAGTTGTTCTCACGATTTTTCAGAATTAGTACCATTTTTTTCCCTTAAACTTGTTTATTGCACATTTTATGGTAGAAAGGCTAGTACGTTTAGTGAAATGTAAATCTGTCAGCTCCTATAGAATATCATCAGCCTGCCACCAAAGTCCCTATTATGTTGCAATGTGAGATGCTTTCATAGGCCATTCGTCTACTTTCTCTATAGCTTTATCGGGAAATTAACTCTTTGCTTTATTATAAAAATGAGATTGATTCAATATAACCAATGAGATCAGTGAAGTTCTTTGAAGACTTATTTTCGGTTCATATATATCACTCTTTTGCAGGTGCACTTTGTTCTGTTCGCAGACGACATCTACAGTGTTTGGTTGAAGAAGGCAAAGGAACTTCTCCAAGCCCAAGAATAATGTGTGGTAGCAGCTAGTGAAACCACTCATCTTATCGTCTTTGAGGATGATTTATCTAAGATGGGTTTCTTTGAAGAATAGATATTTAAAGCTTGTTTAAAAAGTATATTGGGTGACTAATCAGATAAGAAACCCCAGCAGGAGCAACACCAATCCATGTTAGTTGTAAGGTCTATGCATGTGGTATTTACTTGTCCAAATGTTGCACTAGTACGTAATGCCAAGAACTAAAGGAGTGTCCAGTAGGTAATTGAATGCTCATTGCCCTTTTTTTCCTGAGTAGAGACAAAGTTATGGACCCATAAAAACTACTGATAGAAACTTCTAAGTTGTTTGTGATTGTATTTTCTTCTTGAAGATTTTATTAAAGTGATATTTTGATTAGGTGATTTATACATTTGTAAGATTTATATATACGTCACGAGACCTTGTTGTCTTTGTTGAATTTTCAAGAATACAGTACAAGGTTGCTGCCTTGAAGACTACAGCATATGTAAGTCATCGACAGGAAAAACAGAGGTGGGGAAAACAGATTGCTTAGTAATTGATTTGTGGAAATTCTAGCAAGAGAAGAGACAAACAATGTTCACTATCAAGATAAGCTCCAAAACTGCCTTGCACGACACTCTTGGATAGTTTCCTCTATAAAGTCCCCTCACACACCAGCTTGAAATGAGCATCCAGATTCTGAACACAACTCCTTGTTTTCTCTAATCCAGGCCTCGTAAACATGCCTAGTTCCATTAGCTGCCCTGCCATTCTTCTAAGCTGCTTTTGCTTCTTGCTTATTTATAGCTTCTCTACCCCATCCACTGCCACAATCCATTCGAACGAGATCGATCGTCTTGCATTACTGGCCATAAAGGCTCAACTTCATGATCCATTAGGAGTCACAAGGTCATGGAACAACTCCGTACCCTTGTGCCTCTGGAATGGTGTTTCATGTGGTCGTCGGCACCAGAGGGTCACAGAGTTGGATCTAAGAAATCAAAGCTTAGGAGGTCAGTTGTCACCTCTTATAGGGAACCTTAGCTTTCTTAGGTGGATCTTCCTCTCAGACAACAACTTCTATGGTATTATTGATCGGTCCACAACCACACGGTTTGACTCTCGCAAGTGTACGAGGTCGGTGTGTACTACAATGGCCGAGTAGGGATCGTTCCCACAAGGACTAAGGATTGATTACTGGCTTTTATCGATTTATATACTATTTGAACAATTAAAGATGATGGCTTTTAGATTTCTAACACTAATTTGAATTCTACGAAAGCAAGTAAATACCAACCACAACTAAGATGAATGTGAATATATAAGGGAAATGTGCTAGAACTTGAATCCACCTCACCTATCTAAATTGACTCTTGACTCACTTAATCTCTCATATGTGCAAGTATGGACTATAGGTTCATATTCCCTCAAATCAACCTCTAATCTCTCTCGATGTCTTAGAGATTGTATCCAACATATGAAATATGCATGAACTCATTAAGATCAATGGAATACATACATGAACCCTATAAGCTAGCCTAGTGCATCTCTCACTTTCTAGTCATTTATAGTGAATGTTTTGCTTATCTATTGATCATTCAACAAGGTAGCTAATCAAGGCAAAAGCATTAAGCACACAAAGCATTCATACAACCATACAAGCACTTGTAGAGAAACTAAGTGATCATTATCAATAAATCAAGGTTTTGGCTTCATCTTTGTTCTAGCACAAGAATGTTTAGCCCATATTACACATTAAAACCATACTAAATATCAAATGAGCATCAATCATAGCAAATACAAGAAGGGAAAGATGAGTAAAAGAAGTAAACTAGGATGATGATCTTCTTCTTGCAATGCTTGGTCTTCAATGGCTTCCTTCCTCAAGAATCAACTCCTCCAAGCTCCAAAGATGTTGAAGAAGCTTCAAACTTGAGAGAAAAGGGGATGTTTTCTGCTGGAGAATGTTGTGGTCGGAGTTGGAGTCAATGTGTCAAAGAATGAGTCCTCTCTCTTGCCATATAGCTCTCTTCCCTCCAAAAGACCAAGATCCTTTCCTATTAAATGAAGGGGGGCCCACCAAGATTTCCAATCATCACCATCTCCTCTCACAGCCCACACACAATCTCAGATCTTGTCTGAAAAATGCAGCATGAGTGGCTCAAGAAATCTCCATGAAAAGACAGAAATGGGCACCTGACGAGCTGAATCTGCGCCCTGTTTTGCGCCCTGTTTTGCGCCCTAGGGCGCAGAAGTGAGGAAATGGGATCTGAGTCCCAGAAATCTGCGCCCTGTTTTGCGGTCCATGACCGCCGAATAGGGCGCAGAATTGAGACGAGAAAAAGTGACTTTCTGGTCCCTTTCTGCGCCCATTTCTGCTGCCCCTTAACGCAGAACAAGGGCGCAAAACTCCAAGTCTCTGAAATTGCGCTTTTGGCCCAACATTTCCATCTTTTTGCAAATAAGCCCCTGATCTGGAGAAATTCCTGAAACACTTATTTTAGCTATTAAAACCCCGGTTTTACCCGGAAAACAAGCATAAAAGATACAAATAAGGGGGAACCTTTCATGAATAAATAAGAGTTATCAATTATTCCCAATGAAGTTAGTTTTCTTTTGAGGCTAGAAACTCTAATCCTGGCCAATAATTCTTTTTCGGGAGAAATCCCAACATCGATTGGCAACTTGTTAAAGCTCGAGACTTTGCACCTTGCAAATAATCATCTAACAGGACAACTCCCTGCTTCTATCGGGAATCTAACAGCTTTGCAGTTACTTAATGTACAGTTAAATAGCATGTCTGGGACAATTCCTTATTCCCTAGGCCAACTAAGGAGCTTAGAAGTACTTCGCCTAGCTATAAATAACATTTCTGGTATGGTTCCTCCTCCAATTTTTAACTTATCTTCCCTTACTGTTCTTTCTCTTACATTTAATAGATTATATGGAAGTTTACCACACAATATAGGTTATGATCTTCCAAAGTTGAAATTGTTTTTTATCGGTGGTAACAATTTCAGTGGTCCTCTCCCATATTCATTGTCCAATACATCCAATCTTCAAAGAATTGATCTTGTTAGAAATTATTTTAGTGGAAAAGTATTAATTGATTTTAGTGGTTTAAAGAATTTATCACGTCTAAGTTTGGGTTTTAATAATTTGGGAACTGGAACTGGCAATGATCTTCATTTTCTAACCTCCTTGATAAACTGCAGCAAATTGGAAGTTCTTTTTTTAATTAACAATCGATTTGGAGGTGTGTTACCAAAGTTTATAGGAAACTTGTCAAGTACAATGTCTATATTAGTCATGGGTGGTAATCAAATATATGGCTCCATACCTCCTGAGATAGGAAATCTAGTCAATCTTCAAGCCCTTGATATAAGCACAAGCCAATTAAGTGGTACTATTCCTCATGACATTGGTAAGCTTAAAAAGTTACAAATGCTGACCCTGTTTCAAAATAATTTACAAGGGAGCATTCCCATCTCTCTAGGTAATTTAACATTATTAACCCAACTGGGGTTATTCTCAAATAATTTGAAAGGCAACATACCCTCCTCCCTTGGAAATTGTCAGAATTTGAATAGTTTGTCTCTCTCCAAAAATAAGCTCACCGGTATTCTGCCTCAACAAATTCTTAGCATAACAACCCTATCACTTGGCCTAGATGTTTCTGATAACCTTCTCAGTGGTCCCTTTCCTTCACAACTGGGCAACTTGAAAACTCTCATTCAACTTGATATTTCTGGAAACAGATTTTCTGGTGAGATTCCTAGTAGCCTAGGCAGTTGTACAAGCTTGGAATTTCTTAATATGAGTGACAATTCTTTCAATGGAAGCATTCCTCCCTCCCTGAGTTCTTTGAGAAGCATTCAACAGTTGGATCTCTCTTCCAACAATTTGTCTGGACAAATTCCAAAATATCTTGAGACTCTAACATTCTTGGAATATTTAAATCTGTCTTACAATCATTTCGAGGGAGAAGTGCCATCAAAAGGCGTTTTCAGCAATAAAACAAGAATCTCACTTGAAGGGAATGAGAGGCTCTGCGGAGGATTAGTTGAAATGCAGTTGCCTTCATGCCCCTCAAACAGATTAAAGAAATCAAAATTCGCTCATCTCAAAGTGGTAATTCTTGTGATTGTTTCATGCGTGATCTTGTCATTAACATTCTTCATCGTCATTTTTACTCGAAAAAGGAGATCTGCACAAAATACTTCAAGTCCGTTGCACATGGAAGAACTATTTCCAATGATTTCGTATGCAGAGTTAAGCAGGGCAACTGATAAATTTTCATCATCGAACATGATCGGACAAGGAAGCCACGGTTTGGTGTACAAAGGAATTTTGGGTGAAAATAGAATGTCAGTTGCAGTGAAAGTGATCAACCTTCAGCAAAAAGGGGGTCTGAAGAGTTTCATCTCAGAATGTGAAGCACTAAGGAATGTTCGACATCTAAATCTCGTCAGAATCGTAACTCTTTGCTCAAGCATAGATCTTGAAGGTGCTGACTTTAAAGCTCTAGTTTATGAATATATGGAAAACGGAAGTTTACAGGAATGGCTACACCAAACCAAAGATCACCAAAACAAAGATCAACTCGATGCATGCAATTTAAGTGTCATTCAGAGGTTAAATATAGTGATTGATGTGGCTTGTGCTATAGAATATCTTCATCACCATTGTGAACCACAAATTGTTCATGGTGACCTTAAGCCGTGCAATGTTTTGCTTGATCATGACATGGTTGCCCACGTTGGTGACTTTGGGCTGTCAAAATTTCTTTCGGTTCGCCAACATGCTCATCAAACTCAAAGCTCGATCAGGGTAAGAGGGACCGTTGGCTATGTTGCGCCAGGTAACTATTTGGATCTTTATAACATTAACTATACAATTGAATTCATTTACTATAATCAACATGATGAACCAAATGTTTTTTCAGAGTATGGTATGGGGAATGAAGTGTCCATACCAGGAGACGTGTACAGCTTTGGAATTCTCTTACTAGAGGTTTTCACTGCAAAGTGTCCCACTGATAGCATGTTCAATGATGGGCTAACTCTCCATGAATTTGCGAAGATAGCTTTGAAAGAAAGAGTGATGGAGATTGTTGAACCTTCGCTGCTGCTAGAAGCAAGAATTGACAACGACAGTGTTGAAAATTTTGCAAGACGTGGAGAAAGAAGAGGCAGAATTGAGGAGTGCTTGGTCAGTGTTTTGAGAATTGGAGTTGTCTGCTCAATGGAATCTCCGGCTGAGCGAATGGAGATGACAGATGTTGTGGCAAAGTTATGTTCTATCAGGGAAAACTTTCTCGGTAGAAGGCTTTGATACATAAGGAGAATGTTTTTGTTTGTCAATATTCTATAAATCAATATATGTTCATTTCATCAATTGAAATGAAAAGTTGATCATTTGTTTCTGTTTCTGCTGCATATTTGCAAAAGATCTTTATGATTTTGACACACCAAATCTATAAATCAACTCCTCATCACAAAACCAAATGAAATACCAAAATCACAGGATCTTGATCTTTTAAAAAAAAAAAAAAAAAAAAGAGTTTACAAAGTAGAGAAGCCAACCAAGTATGACTATAAGTCTAATTCAGACACATAAGATTAGAGTTTGGGTACAATGCAGTGCCTGCCATTGTCACCAAATTAGAAGAAATTCCTCATCAAATTAACACATTAATTTATAAGCTAGCTTCATGTTCATGTGATTTAAAATTGTTTCGTTGATTGGAGTTAAAATTGTTTTGTAACTGAACTAATCGAACCCCAGATTGAAGTCGAAAATGGAAGATTTATTCAGCATTACATTACGATTATGCTTTACTCATACTGTACTTCATCTAATATATATAGTCGGTTAGTCTGTGAATTTGAGTTTTTACTCGACTATAAAAGTTTGATCAAGTTATAAGCAAAACAAATGAAAAAAATAAAAAATTGTTAACACTAATTACAAATATAACTCAATTTATTGCTTTGGGTGGTTTCGGTTTCAAACCAAAATGAGTGGATTCACCAAAACTTGTATCACTGGTGTAAAATGAATTATGCAGAGCTCCTTCACTAACATAAAGAGAATGTTTTTGTTTGTCAATATTCCAGAAATCAATGAATGTTTAGTTGAGCAAATTAATTGGAAGTGATCATAATTTATTTATGAGTAATTGGCACAAATCCCCCCCAGACTATACCAGCTTTTGCATGTTGCCCCATAAACTATTTTATTAGGCACTAAACCCCCTGAATTATCGTTTATTGGCAATCCTTTGGGTTTTTTCCCCCCTGAGAGGGGGCATCTTTAGTCTTGTTCTGCTAATAAGCGATAGTTCAGGGGGTAAAGTGCCTAATAAAATAGTTTAGGGGGCAACATGCAAAAGCTGGTATAGTCTGGGGGGGATTTGTATCAATTACTCTTTATTTATTTTTCTCTCTTTCTGTTGCATATTTGACACTACAGATTCATACATTCTGGAATTGTGAGTTCATCATCGGATAACCAAAATCATAGTATTTGTATAAAATAAAAAAGCTAATCAATTCAGAAACAGATTAATTGAGTTTACAAAGTAGAGAAGTCACCAAGTAAGACTTAATCTACCAATGATATTTTTCATAAACAAAATGATATTTACTTCCTTGTCCAAATGTTGCACTAGTAATGCCAAGAACTAAAGGAGTGTCCAGTAGGTAATTGAATGCTCATTGCAATTTTTTCCTCAGTAGTGAAATTAAACTACACATAGAAACTGAAAAGGATGTTTGTGATTGTACTTTCTTCTTGAAGATTTTATTAAATTGAATTTTCAATATACAACTGCAACCTTGTTGCCTTTGTTGAATTTTCCAAGTATAAAGTCATCGAGAGGGAAAACAGAGGGGTGACAGATGGCTTAGTAATTGATTTGTGGAAATTCTAGCAAGAGAAAGAGACAAGCAATGTTCACTATCAACATAAGCACCAAAACTGTCCCGCTCACGACATTCTTGGTTAGTTATAAAGTCCAAGCAATGTTCACTATCAACACACCAGTGATACTTTTCATAAACAAAATGATATTTTTATCAAAGCATACAGACATACAGTGGAATATGTCCACAACGAGTGCAGTGGTAGACCCGGAAATTTAGAAATTTTAACGAGGTGAAAAAAAATGCTGAAAATTTAAAATTATAATAAAATAAATAATAACAAGAAAAACAATATAAACAATGGAAAATTATAATATTTATTTTTAAAAATAATTAAAATATAATTTTATAATAATAAATTTTATTTTGTATTTATAATAAATTCGCTTTAAATGTATACAAAAATAATTTATTAATAGAATTTTTTTTCAATTTTCTATTCTTCTAATTATTGATTCTAAATAAATTAAAACAATACAATAAAGAAAAATATAAAGGATAAAATAAAATGATTCATAATAATAGATGAACTATTTTAATATAATAAATTAAAATTTGAGATTTTAGGGTTTATTGATTGGACGTATTCATTTTTAAAATACGGATTTCAGTATATACTACCAGACGCGTTTTTGGATTTCGAAATTGAAACCAAAGACATTGTTTTCATTTTCATTTTTCTTTTCGAAAAGCAACAACCAAAAAATGCTTACAGGACGGCCCCTAATTTTTTCAAATTTTTTTTTGAAGATAAAACATTTAAAAATAGGGAAATATAAGAAAAAATAGTTCTCAAATCCAAAAAATTTCTAAATTTTTACAAAATGTGTATTTTAATTTTCTTAGGATGCATACAAAAAATCTCATCGAAAAACATTTGATTATATGCAATTTCATCAAAGGTGCTTAAAGTGTGTATTGTAAAAGTCTTCATTGGAAAATTACTATATATATATATATATAAACATAAAATGGGGTGATTTTTCAAAAACCCTCTGGGCATGGAACTGGCATTTTGATTGACTGAATAATGAATTTATTATCAGCTTTAATAGACAATTCAATAACTGCAATGCATGTTATTGTTAGCTGTAAGGTATTTGATTGTGGTATTTTTTTTTTTTTTTTATTGAAATAAACAATTGGATTACAACACCTGTAAGGTCTTTGCATGTGGTATTTACTTGTCCAAATGTTGCACTGGTAATGCCAAGAACTAAAGATAATTGAATGCTGATTGCAATTTTTTTCCCGAGTAGAGACAAAGTTATGGACCCATGAAATTAAACTGCACATAGAAACTGAAAAGAATGTTTGTGATTTTCCTTGTTGCCTTTGTTGAATTTTCCAAATATAAAGACATGGAGAGGGAAAACAGAGGGGTGACAGATCGCTTAGTAATTGATTTGTGGAAATTCTAGCACGAGAAGAGACAAACAATGTTCACTATCAAGATAATCACCAAAACTCCTTGCTTGGTTAGATTCATTTTTCTTTTCTTTTTTTTTTTTTTTTGAAATATAAAATTGTTTTGTAACTGAACTAATCGAACCCAGATTGAAGTCGAAAATGGAAGATTTGTTCTGCATTACATGACGATTATGCTTAACTCATATTTTGGGCCTTCATCTCATAGTAAACATTCAGTTAGGCTGCGAATTTGAGTTTTAACTAGATTAAAAACACTAGTTTGATCAAGTTAAAAGCAACAAAAATGACAATATATATCAATAATTGCTAACAGTTGTTACAAATAGAACCGAATTTCTGTGGTTTTGGCGATTTGATACCAACCCGAAATGATTGGATTCACCAACTTGAGTTCGATCAGTCAGCCTTAAGGTTAGTTTTCAAAACTGAGTTTTTACTTGACTAAAAAAGTTTGATCAAGTTATAAGCAAAACAAATGACAAAATCAAGAATTGCTAACACTAATTACAAATATAACTCAGTTCAACAAATCAATAAATTCTTAGTTCAGCAGATCAAATGGAAGTGATCCAAAAGTCCTGTTATGCAAACACCCTTAATCAAATTGAAGAAACATGGTTATTGTGACCAAAATTCAACTGAAATAATTATGAATTCAGAAAATCCGAGTTCAACGGTTGATCCATATATATAACATTGGAAATTGACATAACCCATAGGTTAATTTGATTCTCTGATCTCATTCCCATAACCCACAGATTCCCAAGAGCTTGTGTGAGTTGTATTTGTATTTACTATTTACAAGTGTATAAACTGTAGTGCTGTGAACTTTTACAAAAATAAGGGTGATTCTATCGAAATTTAATATTTTCATCAAATATAATCAGACTCCCTAGCCTTGGTTGGAGACTTCAAAATGAATCTCCACCAACAAAATCAAATCCTGTATTGTAAATATAAACTGTGATTTCGGCAGGTCAGTATAGTTTTTTTTTTTAAAAAGTTGTAAATAAGGACTTCTTGCATAGTTGCATGGAAATTGCAACTCATCCACATATTCCAAAATGAGTGGATTCACCAAAACTTGTATCACTGCTGTAAAATGAATTATGCAGAGCTCCTTCACTAACTATCATATAGAGAATGTTTTTGTTTGTCAATATTCTAGAAATCAATAAATGGAAATGATCATAATTTGTTTTTGTTGCATATTTGATTCATACATTCTGGAATTGTGAGAAATGTATAATCAATTCATCATCGGATAACCAAAATCATAGTTTTTGTATAAAATAAAAAAGCTAATCAATTCAGAAACAGATTAGTTGAGTTTACAAAGTGGAGAAGTCACCAAGACTAAATCTACCAATGATATTTTCATAAACAAAATGATATTTACTTCCTTGTCCAAATGTTGCACTAGTAATGCCAAGAACTAAAGGAGTGTCCAGTAGGTAATTGAATGCTCATTGCAATTTTTTCCTCAGTAGTGAAATTAAACTACACATAGAAACTGAAAAGGATGTTTGTGATTGTACTTTCTTCTTGAAGATTTTATTAAATTGAATTTTCAATATACAACTGCAACCTTGTTGCCTTTGTTGAATTTTCCAAGTATAAAGTCATCGAGAGGGAAAACAGAGGGGTGACAGATGGCTTAGTAATTGATTTGTGGAAATTCTAGCAAGAGAAAGAGACAAGCAATGTTCACTATCAACATAAGCACCAAAACTGTCCCGCTCACGACATTCTTGGTTAGTTTCCTCCTCTATAAAGTCCAAGCAATGTTCACTATCAACACACCATTACGTAGCTAAGCGCAGTGGTGGACCCGGAAATTTAGAAATTTTAACGAGGTGAAAAAAAATGCTGAAAATTTAAAATTATAATAAAATAAGTAATAACAAGAAAAACAATATAAACAATGGAAAATTATAATATTTATTTTTAAAAATAATTAAAATCTAATTTTATAATAATAAATTTTATTTTGTATTTATAATAAATTCGCTTTAAATGTATACAAAAATAATTTATTAATAAATATTATTGTACTAGACTTTTTTTTTCAATTTTCTATTCTTCTAATTATTGATTCTAAATAAATTAAAACAATAAAATAAAGAAAAATATAAAGGATAAAATAAAATGATTCATAATAATAGATGAACTATTTTAATATAATAAATTAAAATTTAAGATTTTAGGGTTTTTTGATTGAACGTATTCATTTTTAAAATACGGATTTCAATATATATTACTAGACGCGTTTTTTGATTTCGAAAATGAAAACAATGTCTTTGGAAAACATTTAAAAATAGGGAAATATAAGAAAAAATAGTTCTCAAATCCAAAAAATTTCTAAACTTTTTACAAAATGTGTATTTTGATTTTCTTAGAATGCATACAAAAAATCTCATCGAAAAACATTTGATTACATGCAATTTCATCAAAGGTACTTAAAGTATGCATTGTAAAAGTCCTTATTGGAAAATTACTATATATATATATATATATATATATATATAAACATAAAATGGGGTGATTTTTCAAAAACCCTCTGTGCATGGAACTGGCATTTTGATTGACTGAATAATGAATTTATTATCAGCTTTAATAGACAATTCAATAACTGCAATGCATGTTATTGTTATGTAAGGTCTTTGCATGTGGTGTTTACTTGTCCAAATGTTGCACTAGTAATGCCAAGAACTAAAGATAATTGAATGCTGATTGCAATTTTTTTCCCGAGTAGAGACAAAGTTATGGACCCATGAAATTAAACTACACATAGAAACTGAAAAGAATGTTTGTGATTTTCCTTGTTGCCTTTGTTGAATTTTCCAAATATAAAGACATGGAGAGGGAAAACAGAGGAGTGACAGATCACTTAGTAATTGATTTGTGGAAATTCTAGCACGAAAAGAGACAAACAATGTTCACTATCAAGACAAACAGTTGGGAGCCATATGATGATCTGGCATGTCACAAAAGCATCTAAACAAACATTAAAATTAAGAAAATACATAATTTTCCATTAGGCTATTGTAATTTAATTAACATGCAAAATACCCTAAAGTTAAATCCAGTGAACATGGCATTGACAAAAATATATAAATTGCAATACCTTGGCGTCAAAAACTTTTGTTTTGGTATGTCAACACTAGTGTTCATAGCTATCTGAACATTCTTGGTTAGTACGTCTTATCGTCTTTGAGGATGATTTATCTAAGATGGGTTTCTTTGAAGAATAGATATTAAATGCTTGTTTAAAAAGTATGGGTCTTTGCATGTGGTATTTACTTTTCCAAACGTTAACTGTAAGGTGGGTGACTAATCAGATAAGAAACCCCAGTCCATGTTAGCTGTAAGGTCTTTGCATGTGGTATTTACTTTTCCAAACGTTAACTGTAAGGTGGGTGACTAATCAGATAAGAAACCCCAGTCCATGTTAGCTGTAAGGTCTTTGCATGTGGTATTTACTTTTCCAAACGTTAACTGTAAGGTGGGTGACTAATCAGATAAGAAACCCCAGTCCATGTTAGCTGTAAGGTCTTTGCATGTGGTATTTACTTTTCCAAACGTTGCACTAGTGCCAAGAACTAAGGAGTGTCCTTTAGGTAATTGAATACTGATTGCAATTTTTTCCTGAGTAGAGACAAATTTTATGGACCCATGAAAACTAAAATAGAAACTGCAAGGCTGTTGGTGATGTGTTTTCTTCTTGAAGATTTTATTAAAGTGATATTTCAATTAGGTGATTTATACATCACGAGATCTTGTTGTCTTTGTTGAATTTTCCAGAATACGGTACAGGGTTGCTGCCTTGAAGACTACGGCATCAGTTATCGAGAGGGCAAACAGAGGGGTGAAAATTCAAGCAAGAGAAGAGACAAACAATGTTCACTATCAACATGAGCACCAAAACTGCCCTAGTTTCCTCTATAAAGTCCCCTCACACACCAGCTTGAAATGAGCATCCAGATTCCAAACACAACTCCTTGTTTTCTCTAATCCAGGCCTTGTAAACATGCCTAGTTCCATTAGCTGCCCTGCCATTCTTCTAAGTTTCTTTTGCTTCTTGCTTATTTATAGCTTCTCTACCCCATCTACTGCCACAATCCATTCGAACGAGATCGATCGTCTTGCATTACTGGCCATAAAGGCTCAACTTTATGATCCATTAGGAGTCACAAGGTCATGGAACAACTCCGTACCCTTGTGCCTCTGGAATGGTGTTTCGTGTGGTCGTCGGCACCAGAGGGTCACAGAGTTGGATCTAAGAAATCAAAGCTTAGGAGGTCAGTTGTCACCTCTTATAGGGAACCTTAGCTTTCTTAGGTGGATCTTCCTCTCAGACAACAACTTCTATGGTATTATTCCCAATGAAGTTAGTTTTCTTTTGAGGCTAGAAACTCTAATCCTGGCCAATAATTCTTTTTCGGGAGAAATCCCAACATCGATTGGCAACTTGTTAAAGCTTAAGACTTTGCACCTTGCAAATAATCATCTAACAGGACAACTCCCTGCGTCCATCGGGAATCTAACAGGTTTACAGTTACTTAATGTACAGTTAAATAGCATGTCTGGGACAATTCCTTATTCCCTAGGCCAACTAAGGAGCTTAGAAGTACTTCGCCTAGCTATAAATAACATTTCTGGTATGGTTCCTCCTCCAATTTTTAACTTATCTTCCCTTACTGTTCTTTCTCTTACATTTAATAGATTATATGGAAGTTTACCACACAATATAGGTTATGATCTTCCAAAGTTGAAATTGTTTTTTATCTCTGGTAACCATTTCAGTGGTCCTCTCCCATATTCATTGTCCAATACATCCAATCTTCAAAGAATTTCTCTTGATAGAAATTATTTTAGTGGAAAAGTATTAATTGATTTTAGTGGTTTTAAGAATTTATCATATCTAAATTTGGTTGTAAATAATTTGGGAACTGGAACCGGCAATGATCTTCATTTTCTAACCTCCTTGATAAACTGCAGCAAATTGGAAGTTCTTGCTTTAACTGAAAATCAATTTGGAGGTGTGTTACCAAAGTTTATAGGAAACTTGTCAAGTACTTTGTCTATGTTATACTTGGGTAAAAATCAATTATATGGCTCCATACCTCCTGGGATAGGAAATCTAGTCAATCTTTATGCCCTTGAATTGTCGAGTAACCAATTAAGTGGCACTATTCCTCATGACATTGGTAAGCTTAAAAAGTTACAGGGGCTGTACCTGGTTCACAATAATTTACAAGGGAGCATTCCCACCTCTCTAGGTAATTTAACATTATTAACCAAACTGTGGTTATCCTCAAATAATTTGAAAGGCAGCATACCCTCCTCGCTTGGAAATTGCCAGAATTTGATGGAGTTGTCTCTTTACCAAAATAAGCTAATTGGTATTTTGCCTCAACAAATTCTTAGCATAGCAACCCTATCACTTGGCATATATGTATCTGATAACCTTCTCAATGGTCCTTTTCCATCAGAACTGGGCAATTTGAAGACTCTCATTTGGCTTGATATTTCAGGAAACAGATTTTCTGGCGAGATTCCTAGTACCCTAGGCAGTTGTACAAGCATGGAAATACTTGATATGAGTGACAATTCTTTCAATGGAAGCATTCCTCACTCCCTAAGTTCTTTGAGAAGCATTCAATACTTGGATCTCTCTTCCAACAATTTGTCTGGCAAAATTCCAAAATATCTTGAAACTCTATCATTCTTGATATATTTAAATTTGTCTCACAATGATTTTGAGGGAGAAGTACCATCAAAAGGCATTTTCATCAATAAAACAGGAATCTCACTTGAAGGGAATGATAGGCTTTGTGGAGGATTAGTTGAAATGCATTTGCCATCATGCCCCACCAAGAGTTTAACGAAATCAAAAAAAGTTCATCTTGAAGTGGTTATTCCTTTGATTGTTTCATGCGTGATCTTGTCATTAACATTCTTCATCGTCATTTTTACTCGAAAAAGGAGATCTGCACAAAATGCTTCAAGTTCGTTGTACTTGGAAGAACAATTTCCAATGATTTCGTATGCAGAGTTAAGCAGGGCAACTGATAAATTTTCATCATCGAACATGATCGGACAAGGAAGCCATGGTTTGGTGTACAAAGGAAATTTGGGTGAAAATAGAATGTCAGTTGCAGTGAAAGTGATCAACCTTCGGCAAAAAGGGGGTTCGAAGAGTTTCATCTCTGAATGTGAAGTACTAAGGAATGTTCGACATCGAAATCTCATCAGAATCATAACTCTTTGCTCAAGCATAGATCCTGAAGGTGCCGACTTTAAAGCTCTGGTTTATGAATATATGGAAAACGGAAGTTTACAGGAATGGCTACACCAAACCAAAGATCACCAAAACAAAGACCAACTCGACGCAAGCAATTTAAGTGTCATTCAGAGGTTAAATATAGTGATTGATGTGGCTTGTGCTGTAGAATATCTTCATCACCATTGTGAACCACAAATTGTTCATGGTGACCTTAAGCCGTGCAATGTTTTGCTTGATCATGACATGGTTGCCCATGTTGGTGACTTTGGGCTGTCAAAATTTCTCTCGATTCGCCAACATGCTCATCAAACTCAAAGCTCAATCGGGGTAAGAGGGACCGTTGGCTATGTTGCGCCAGGTAACTATTTGGATCTTTATAACATTAACTATACAATTGAATTCATTTACTATAATTAACATTATGAATCCAAATGTTTTTTCAGAGTATGGTATGGGGAATGAAGTGTCCACATTAGGAGACGTGTACAGCTTTGGAATTCTCTTACTGGAGGTTTTCACTGCAAAGTGTCCCACTGATAGCATGTTCAATGATGGGCTAACTCTCCATGAATTTGTGAAGATAGCTTTGCCAGAGAGAGTGATGGAGATTGTTGAACCTTCACTGCTGCTAGAAGCAAGAATTGACAACGACAGTGTTGAAAATTTTGCAAGACGTGGAGAAAGAAGAGGAAGAATTGAGGAGTGCTTGGTCGGTGTTTTGAGAATTGGAGTTGTCTGCTCAATGGAATCTCCGGCAGAGCGAATGGAGATGACAGATGTTGTGGCAAAGTTATGTTCTATCAGGGAAAACTTTCTCGGTAGAAGGCTTTGATACGTCGGGAGAATGTTTTTGTTTGTCAATATTCTATAAATCAATAAATGTTCATTTCAGCAATTGAAATGAAAGTTGATCATTTGTTTCTGTTTCTGCTGCATATTTGCAAAAGGTCTTTTTGATTTTGACACACCAAATCTATAATCAACTCCTCATCACAAAACCAAAAGAAAAACCAAAATCACAGGATCTTGATCTTAAAAAAAAAACAAATGAGTTTACAAAGTAGAGAAGCCAACCAAGTATGACTACAAGTCTAATTCAGACATGTAAGATTAGAGCATTGGTACAAAGCAGTGTCTGCCATTGACACCAAATTAGAAGAAATTCTTCATTAAATTAACACAGTAATTTATAAGCTAGCTTCATGTTCATGTGATTTAAAATTGTTTAGTTGATTGGAGTTAAAATTGTTTTGTAACTGAACTAATCGAACCCCAGATTGAAGTCAAAAATGGAAGATTTATTCAGCATTTACGATTATGCTTTACTCATACTGTACTTCATCTAATATATATAGTCGGTTAAGCTGCAAATTTGAGTTTTACTCGACTATAAAAGTTTGATCAAGTTACAAGCAAAATAAATGAAAAAATTCAAAAATTGCTAACACTAATTACAAATATAACTCAATTTATTGCTTTCGGTGGTTTCGGTTTCAAACCAAAATGAGTGCATTCACCAAAACTTGTATCACTGCTGTAAAATGAATTATGCAGAGCTCCTTCACTACCATAAAGAGAATGTTTTTTGTTTGTCAATATTCCAGAAAACAATGAATGTTTAGTTGAGCAAATTAATTGGAAGTGATCATAATTTGTTTATTTTTCTCTCTTTCTGTTGCATATTTGACACTACAGATTCATACATTCTGGAATTGTGAGAAATGTATAATTAGTTCATCAACGGATAACCAAAATCATAGTATTTGTATAAAATAAAAAGGCTAATCAATTCAGAAACAGATTAATTGAGTTTACAAAGTGGAGAAGTCACCAAAGTAAGACTATTAATCTACCAATGATATTTTTCATAAAAAAAATGATATTTAATTCCTTGTCCAAATGTTGCACTAGTAATGCTAAGAACTAAAGGAGTGTTCACTATCAACATAAGCACCAAAACTAAACATACCATCATGTGGACGTAATAATACAACATATGAGAATCGAGAAAGGACTACAACAACAAAAACAATTTGGACTGTGAATTGAACCTTGAACGGAGCAGTTCCTAATGTAAACAAAAAGCGGTTCAAAAATTAGGATACAATTCATTAATTTGGTTTGTATTCTCCATATATTTAGAACCTGAAATCGCCTATAGCCTCCATATCATGAAAATTGTTTTGGTCGGTGTTCAACATAACATTATTCTTTCCAATTTTCCCATGTATATAGTGAAAAATGGCGAGTAGTTGTCCAAATGTTGAAGAAAATTAAAAGCAAAATGCAGTCTCAAAATCTATATTTCGGTTAACTTAGTTGCCAACTGATTTGACCGAAACCAATGGACTTTGAAACTTACCGGGCACGTCACCTATAGCCGAATGACGTGTCCAAACACATCATTGATGGGCTTTTAAAATAGCTGATGGTTCAAAATTGAACTGGGATGGGCTTTTAAAATGGCCCATTTGTTGCTTGACTCTTCGTTTACAAGCCCAAGACAAAGTAGAGAATTACACAATGGGCTTTTAAAATAGTTGCTGGATCAAATTATAACTGGGCTGGGCTTTAAAATGGCCCATTTTTCCATTTGACTTATGGTTGCTGGCCCAAACTAAACTGAATTACACAATAGGCTGATTTGGGGAGTGGGCCCAACCCAATTCTAAATAAAATCTCATAAAATAATTTAAAATAGAAAAGAAAATAAAGTCACCGCCCAAACACCGATTTTAAATTGTCATCAGAAAACGATAGACACGTGACATGAAACATATAACTTTGTCTGCTCATTATCCAAGACTGCTTTAAAATGAATTATGCAATAAGTTGAATGTTTTTGTTTGTCAATATTCTATAAATCAATAAAAGTTCATTGATTTCAGCAATTTTAATAAAAGTGATCATTTGTTTCTGTTTCTCAGTTTCTACTGCATATTTGCAAGACATCTTTATGATTTTATGATTTTGACACACCAATCTATACATTCTGCTATTCTTGGAACTGTATAATCAGCTCTGCGTCACAAAACCAAAAGAAACACCACAAACACATAATCCTGAAGAAGAAAAAAAAATGCAATTCAGAAACAAGGAATATACTATAGAGTACTCAAGCACTATTGTAGTTTATTGTTATGCCTAGGGGTGGGCAAAAAACCAATGAACCAAACCAAACCGATCCAATCGTTTATTTTTATTTTTATTTTTATTTTTTTTCAGTTTTCTTATATTGATCGGTTCAGTTCGTTCATTTTTATGAAAACGTTTGGGGGCTAATATCACGGTTTGAGGGCTAATAATCTCGTTCGGGTTAGGGTCAGGAATTCCTATCCTCTCCCCGAATCTGCCTTATTGACATCCCTAGTTGACACCAAGTTAGAAGAAATTCCTCAATTGACTACCACATTAATTTATTGGCCGATAATGATATGTGAAGTGAATTTTTTTCCCATATCAGAAATCATGTTATGCCCACTTTATCATTAGTGGACTAAATTAAGTCGAGCACTAATATTTGATAGTTATAAAATAATTATGTCATTTCTAGAAAGTATTTCCTAAGTATTCGAATTATCAACAAACAGAACAGAGAAAATGAGAATTACAGAAGAATTATCTCAATGAAGAGAACTTTGACAGGTTTTCTTTTACACAAATACTACAATAACAAAAAAAAAATATTTAAATCAACAAATAATCATAAAAATACTGATCGTGAAAGCTAACAAAATCCTTTTGAAGATGAAGAAGAGCACATTTTTAAGGAGATAAACTGCGTTGCTAACATGCGCATGGTACTTGTATAGGTCGTATCATGCTTCCTGGTCGTCTTTGCAGTTGGTGCTCATCGTCAGCGATTGAATAGTCAGGTCAAGAGTAAGAGATCCAAATAAAATTACACAATTCCAAATAAAAATATCATAAAATAATAAAAAAAGAAATTAGAAATCAGGCAGCTTCATTCAACAAAATAATTCATTCTGATGAATTGTTCAAGAAACTGTGTCGTTTGTCAAGAAACCAACGACTTCTTATAATTAAAAAGGAGTGTATGTCCTTCCCCTTAAGCAAGGTCTCGAGTTCGAGTCTTGTGAATGGAGAAAACCTACGTTGGGAGAGCTTTACCCCTTAGTGGGCCGACCCGGCTCGACCCGGATTAATTAGGGCCAATGGGCTTCTGGATACCGATGCTTAAAGCCAAAAAAAAAAAAAAAAAAAAAAAAAAAAGGAGTGTATGCAATTGTTTTGTGGTGGAATTTTCGCATATTTTTTCATACATGATTGAGCTAGGTGATGTTACATAGATATATGATCACTTTTGAGAGTGTGTATATACTAATCTATAATGTTACATAGACTATCGTGCGTAAAAAAAATAAAAATAAAAATAAAAAATAAGAAGGATAGTGATTTACTCATCTACATAATAAAAATGAAAATCTATGTTAGTTTGAATCAAACAAACTAATGTGTTGGATAAGATGAGGTTAACCCATGGTATGCTCCTCACACCAACATCACAGGGTTGTGAGTTAGAGTCCCCCCTCCCCCAAACCCCGAATTAATGTAATATTTCAAAAAATAAAAAACAAACTAATATGTTGTTCAACTTATATTATTAGAATCAAATTCAGTGTTAAGCTGTTGAGAAATGGAAACCAACCACCGGTGGACAAAATAAATTTAAATCAAATATGTCGATATGTGTGTGAAGTTTTCTTCATGTATTATAGGAATAGTATTTAGGCTGTGTGTATAGAGATTGATTTTTGCAGATCCTGATCGTTCGGTATCATGTTTAAAAAAAAAAAAAAGTGAATTTAGTTGCAGCGTCGGTGAAAATGATTTAGTTAGAGGGTTCAAAAATTAAATAGCACTTTTTGGGGGAGGGTTTGTGCAAATAGCACCACATTAATAAGTCTTGTTTTAATAGCACCAAAAATGGAATTTGGACAAAAATACCCCCCTGCTTCTTTTCTTTTCTCTTATGAGTCCTTCACTTTCTTTCTTCTTCTTTTTTCAAAAACCTCCATTGATGGAGCTTCAATGGAGGTGCCACCGCCGACCGGTGAGTTGACCGGCAAAACCATCGGGAAAACGTTTGACGAGTGCCAATCATTGTAACGAAAGTATTCGTTTACATTTTCGAGCCGTGTAGAGAGAGAAACAAAGCCAAACCCAAACCGTTATCGAATCTTCATCGTCCGATCTATGACGATCCGTCGCCAATTTGACGAAACCGATGGTGCCAACGAACTCAACGTCGTTCAATCTTCCAGATCCAACTATCTCCGGAGTCAACTGGCGCCGTTGTCGGCTCATCACTTTCACCATTGATGGAGGTCGAACAGAATAAGTCTCGAACAAACATGAATTAAGTCTCGAAAAGTCATGAATAAGTTTTGGATATTCATAAAATAAGTCTCGAAAATGGAGCTAATAAGTCTTTATAAATTAAGTCTCGAATAAGTGTAATAAGTCTCGGATATTCATAAATTAAGTCTCGAATAAGCGCAACAAGTCCCGAGTATTCATAAATAAGTCTCAAAATGGAACAATTAAGTCTCGAATAAGTGTAAAAATCCCAACTTCGGCTACTGTTCATCTTCTCCAATTTGACAAACCCAAACCCAAACCCACCAATTCAAGATTCAAACAACGCCATTCAGATTCAACAAACCCACAATTCACATCAAAATCGACAACAAAATCACAATAAAAACTCAAAATCAAGGAAAACGAAATTAATATTATGAAGTCAACAAAAAAAAATTAAGTTCGTTCGTCGAATCGTCAAAGGAGAGGAAGAACAAAATTGAAAATTGAAGAATGAGCTGTGAAATGGAAGAAAGGAGAGGAAGAAAGGAAAGGAGAGGAAGAATGAGCTATTCGGTAAAAGGGAGGAAAGTGAGGGAAATTGAAAATTGAAAATGAAAATTAAAAGTGGGGGCATTTTGGTCTCAATACCCTTTTTGGTGCTAATAAAACAAGACTCAATAATGTGGTGATAGTTGCACAAGTCCAAGTTAAAAAAGTGCTATCTTGCCCCATTTCCTCTTAGGGTTTATATCTATTGTTGACTTAACTTTACTAGTCTTAAATTAAGCAATAATTCACTAAATTCAAACTTCAATGAAATTGCAATTTGCAACACCGTGTGTGATACTCGATCCTCAAAAGTTTGAATTATTTTAGTATATAATATTTAAAGGATAAAAAGGTTGAAATTTTTTATTTTGAAAAGACTGCAAAAGCATTTTTATTTATTTTTATTTTTTTAGTGTCGTTGGCTTTTGTAGAAAACTTTTACTACAATTTTTCGGTCTCAAAGTAAAACATACAATAATGCTACGCCTTATTTCACCAAATTTTCACCCTCCTTTTCTCACGTTCATATAATTACGTTTTATGACTAAGAGCTTGTTTGGTTGGGTTTTTGAAAAACCTCTATTAGTAAAAGATCTACTTGTAGTAGATCTATTAGAAATAGAGTTTTTGAAAAAAAAAAATTTATAGTTGTTTGGTTGGTAGACTTTAAAAAAAAAAGGTCTATTCGAAGAAACACCTCCCCATGAGCTTTTGCCTAGTAGAGGTTTAAACTCTGCTAGTCTCTACTCAATTTAAAATAGACAATCTTAAAAGCTCAACCAAACAACTTTAAAAAACTCAAATAAACGTTAATAGACCTTTTGAAGTAGTAGAAAGCTCAACCAAACAAGCACTCACAATATTACAGTCATATATTTTATTATAGCTAAGATTTTTTTAGATATTTATGTCGCTTCTTTTACAAAGTATATTAAGTTTTAGAATTGATCTCCTTCTAAACTGATCTTTGTGTTGATCTCAATAAATCTGGCTTTTAACGTAGTGAAATTTTTTCATGGTTTATGCTAGCTCAATAATGATAGTTGGACCTTAATAAGCTTTCCATGGTACTTAACACCTTAGCAAAGTCCTTCATTTTACATTAAGATGGTGATTGGTTTATGGACAAGAATTCATATAAAAGGGAAATTCAAAAGATTTTATTTTATTAGTAGGTAAGATTTGTTCTCACACTAACACTTTAGTCTATATATATACACACACATAAAAATTCTTTAGTGTACACTAGAAAAACCTTCATAGATGACAGTTATTTTATAATAGTTTTACAAAACTGTCATAAATTATAAGTTTTTTTTTTTCTTGACAGTTTTTATTCTTGACAGTTAAAAACTGTCAAGAAATGTTTATAATTTTTTTTAAAAAAAATTTCATTATTTAATATTTAATTATAATATTTAATTAAATAACATTTTTTATATTTATAATAACCACCGCCTGCTGCCGCCGCCGACGTCTGGCTACCCACCGCCATTCCATCCAAAAACCAATGGAATGCCTATGCCATTCCAAACTAAAATTTATATTCCATAAATACCCTCATATGCCCCAACTCCATTCCAAAAATACCCTTCTTTCCAAAAATAATATATTATTATTATATATTATATTAATGATATATAAATATAAATTATATTATTATAAACATTATTATTATAATATATATAACGATATATAAACATATATAATATAATATATTTATATATTATATTATTATATAAATTATATATATTATACTATTATATATATATTATATTATTACATATATTATATATAATATTAATATATATATTATATTATATAAATATATATATTATTATTATATTATTATTATATGTATTATATATTATATATTATATATATAATCTATTATTATATTAAATAATTATATAATATACTCTTATATTTTATTATTATTATATATAATATATCATGTTATTATGAATGTTTTATAATTAGGAGTATTTTGGTCAAAATACAGTTAACTCCATTCCATTCCGTTGTTAACCAAACAAAATAATACCGATTCAGAGACTAATTCTAAAGTTCCAATCAAACAAAAAACTTAGGGCGCATTTGTTAACGTTTTCAAAAACTGTTTTTTGTTTTTTGAGTCACAAAAACTGGAAAAAACGCGTTTGGTGGGACGATTTCAAAAAACTGTTTTATAAAACATTGAGAATAGTTTTCAGTTTTAATGAACAAAAAATTGAGAACTCTGAGAACAATAATTTGTTGTTCTCAGTATTCTTGAAAACTTTTTTTTAACAATAAAATTTACTCAAACCAAATCCATCTTTTGGATCTTCATGGATCTATACCAAAAGGATGATGATGATTTCGATAGGTTTGATGATGAAAATTAAATTTATTTATTATTTAATTTTAATTTTTTTTGTTTTAATGTTTAATTATTTTAATATTACTTTTTCATTATTTATAATATTAATCTTTTAAAAATGATTTTAAAAATATTATACTAAACATGTTTTTTATGTTTTGATTCTCTGAATATCGTTTTCAACCATTGCTACCAAACGCGTTTTCGAATTCAAAAAATCCAAAAATCAGTTTTTCGAAAACTTCAGATTACAAGAAAACAAAAACTGAAAAACAAAAACATTACCAAACGGCCCCTTAGTTTTCCTTTCCTTTCCATTCTCATTCTCATTCTCATTACCATTCTGATTATCATTCCAACATGTAACCAAACGTGACTATAGAGTATTGACCAATAACTTGACTATATTTTTTAAAAAAAATATAATTTTATTAAAAGTTTCAATAAATATTTTTTAATATATGTTTGTCGTAGAAATTAGAATTTTGATTAGTTGAATAAATTTAAATTTATCTTAAAATGTTTTTTTATTTTATTATTATTTGTAATAACTCATATAGGTTATATATAAATATTATTCAACTATTAACACATTAAGTCATGTAGTCAAGTGGTAAGGACTTCCAACTATTGACTTGAAGTCTCAAGTTCAATTCCCAATAATGACAATTATTATCAGAAGTAGCTGGAGGCAACGGCGGGCGGTGAGGGAGGTGGTTATTATAAATAAATAAAAAAATGTTATTTAATATTTTATTAAATAATGAAAATTTTAAAAAAAAAATTATAAACATTTCTTGACAATTTTTAACCGTCAAGAATACTTTTCTTAACAGTTTTTAACTGTCAATAAATCCAATATTTTCTTGTATAAACCTTATGTAAGAAAAAAAAAATCAGAAGAGTGAATTTTTAATGATACAAATTGCTGAAACTTAATGAAATTCTGTCTTTTAAGTGAATTTGAAACTATATAAATTCATTATTTATATACTGAAATTTTTTCATTATTGGATAATCTTTCTAGGAGTGCATCTTTAAAACACATCTTAGGTATATTTATTTAAAACACAAAAGGGATGCCTTGAAGACTTTGCTTGACTTAACGTCTTAACGTATACAAAGGGAAAAGAGAGGATTTGGCAGATTGCTTTATTCGTTGACGTGTGGAAATTCTAGCAAGAGATAAACAGTACGTACTGCTGACTCTTGGTCGGTTAGTTTCCTCGAACTGAGCATCCAGATTCCAAACACAACTCCTTGCTTTCTCTAATCCAGGCCTTGTAAACATGCCTAGTTCCATTCTTCTATGCTGCTTTTGCTTCTTGCTTATTTACATCTTCTCTCGCCATTCACTGCCACAATCAACTCAAATGAAATGGATCGTCTTGCATTACTTGCCATTAAGTCATGGCTTCATGATCCATTAGGAGTCACAAGCTCGTGGAACAATTCTATCTCCTTATGCCTATAGACCGGTGTTTCATGTGGTCGTCGGCATCAAAGGGTTACAGAGTTGGATCTAAGAAACCAAAGCATAGGAGGTGACTTGTCACCTCCTATAGGAAACCTTAGCTTTCTTAGGTCGATCCACCTTGACAACAACAACTTCCAATGTTGATATTCCCAATGAAGTTAGTCTTCTTTTTAGGCTAGAAACTCTAATGTTGGCCAATAATTTTTTTCAGGTACAATTCTAAACAATTTATCCCATTGCTCAAACATCATTGAGTTTAGTGCCAATAGAAACAACCTTCATGGAGAAATCTCGGTAAATATTGGCAACTTGTTAAAGCTTGAAACTTTGGAACTTGCTAAGAATCATCTAACAGGACAACTCCCAACTTTCACCGGTAATCTTTCAACTCTGCTCCACCTTAATGTAGGTACAAATGGCTTATCAGGGACAATTCCTTATTCCCTAGGTCAACTAAGGAGCTTAATTTATCTTCACTTGGGTGAAAATAACATTTCTGGTATGGTTCCTGATCGAATGATAAATGTACCTAATTAAGGTCCCCATTTCCTAGCTTTTGTTCTCGTTTTCGAGCACATTTTTGTATATGATGTGTTTTGTGAGCCATGTGTAGGTACATGTTCCCTACATTTGGTGTTTAAGCTTAAAGTCAAGATTGGGAGGCCAAACCGAGCAAACAATGAGAATTGGAAGCCATTCAGAGTTGTCGCGGCCTCGCCGTTGACCCAAACCGTGGCATGATTCATGGTCAACCGTGGCAAGCAAAATTAGAAGCTCCATGGTGGATCCACCGTTGAACCAAAATGCGACATTGAGACCGCGACACTGGTCAACTCTGATTTTCCAAAGCTTAGGGGCTGATATTGTATAGGCGTGTGCTGAATGATCAACTTGCGGAGGCCATAACTTTCTTCTCAAATCGAACCACAATGAGATCCACATATATTTAGAAAGCCCCAGAAGTCTAGTTTCTTGAACATTTTATGGATTGTGATTCCGGGCTTTCTAGAGGAAGTTATACATGTTTGAGTGACTGGTGTGCGAAGCTGAAAATTCCACCAGTGTTCATGGCGAGTTACCATGGCGACTTAACTCACTCACCTCACCTACTCGCCTCAACCGCTGCCCAAATCATGGCGAGTGACCATGGTGACCACAACACTCGCCACGAAGCCTGGAAATGCCAAAATTGCCCTTTTAAAGCCCAAATCGTCCCCAAACTTACCCTAACTATAAATACACCTCTTTTCCACTTCTTTCAGTAGAGACCCACGAAATTCTTCACCTCTTTTCACTCCATCTTCATCTTCTTCCCCAAATCAAGAGAGAGAGAGAGGCTTTCAAAGCTCCCATGTAGGTTTTCCTCCATGGGAAGCTCACCACCACCACTTTCTACCCATCGTCCACCATATTTGGAGTAGATTGCAAGGAGAAAGGAGAGGTCTTTGGACCAATTTCAAGCTAGCAAGCATGGAGAACTTGGAGAAGGTCATCTTCAAGGGTTGTCTCTTTCAAACTCTTCTCTTTGTATTTCCTATTTTCTAAATGTGTAATCCCCACTTGGGAAATATTGTAAACCTATATTTGTGCTCATTTATGTTATGATTGATATTAAATCTATTTGGGTTTTGATTTGTTCTTGTTATTATTGCATAATCTCTTATATTGATATGTATGTGTGTGGAGATTGGAAATTGATGTGTGTTCACGGATGAGATTAGGAGTAGATTAACTTAATATGTAGGAGTAGTTGTAATCAAATATCCCATTTGTGTGTGTATGTCTTTGGAAGGTTGAAATGCCTTGTTTTGATGGGTTTGAGTGTGTGTGGATTGGGATTGTACTTCAATGGATGACCTTCCGGGTATAGTCTTGACTACTTAGCTCTAAAAGAATGGATGAAACTTGTTTTATGCATGACCGTGCTAGAGTAGATTTTGGCTCTATGTTCATGAGCTTAATGGGTCTTTGACCTTAAGACACATGCTCTTCCATGACCTTTGGGGAGCTAGAATAGATTTTGGTTTCCTTAATCAATGAATGATTCGTAATAATAGATGATTTGGTTTCGGAACTCCTTAATCGTGAGAACGAGCCCTTAACTTGAATTGGATGAACTTAATGCCTAACAATCAACTAGGTGTGCACGTGTTTGGTGAACTAATAAGTACCTTGTATGACCACAATCTTACATCTCTCCAAGCCACCCTTTTATTATTTATCTCTTTAAACACCATTCTCACCATTTCATATTCTCTTTATTTTTATTTGCATTCTTTTCTTTACATTTCCACACACACCACACCGCAATATGCATACACCTCACACACACCATTCTCACAACATCCGCATTCTATTTACATGCTTCCAATAAACATTAAAACTTGAGACGGTCGACGGATCACACCTCCCTGTGGACGATACCCTTGCTTGTTGCTATACTAGTCTCTAGTCACTTGCACTAACAAGGTGAACTTGAAATATAAATATTTTGACATGCAAAACGACAACTTGTCAGTTCCTCCTCCAATTTTTAACATTTCTTCCCTTGCTTATCTCTTTCTTCCACTTAATAGACTCTCTGGAAGTTTACCACGCAATATAGGTTATGACCTTCCAAAGCTGAAAGAGTTTTCCATCCGTCGTAACAATTTTACTAGTCCTCTCCCATATTCATTGTCCAATACATCAAATCTTGAAGAGATTGATCTTTCTAGCAATTATTTTATTGGGAAAGTAACAATTGATTTTAGTCGTCTTAAAAAATTTTCATTTCTAAATTTGGGTAAAAATAATTTGGGAACCGGGACATCCAATGATCTTCATTTTTTAACCTCCCTCGTAAATTGCAGCAATTGGGGTAAGAGGGACTGTTGGATATGTTGCGCAAGGTAATTATTTTATGAGTTATATTTTGATCTTTATGACATTATCTCTGCCACTGAATTCATTTACTACAATTGAAATGATGATTTTACATGCTTTTATAGTGTATGGTATGGGCAATGAAGTGTCCTTGCTAGGAGATGTGTACAGCTTTGGAATTCTCTTGCTAGAGATTTTCATTGGAAAGCATCCTATTGATAGCTTGTTTAATGATGGACTAACTCTCCATGAATTTGCAAAGATGGCTTTGCCAGAAAGAGCGATGGAGATTGTTGAACCTTCACTGCTGGTAGAAGCAAGAACTGGCAACAACAGTGTTGAAACTTCTGTGAGACGTCAACATGGAGATGGAAGAGATAGAATTGAGGAGTGCTTGGTTGGCGTACTGAGAATTGGAGTTGTGTGTTCATTGGAATCTCCGGTTGAGAGAATGGAGATGACAGATGTTGTGGTAAAGTTATGTGCTATCAGGGAAAACTTTCTTGGACGGAGGATTTAATATATCAGAGATGTTAGGTCAATGCTCAATGATCACCAAGCCATAAAGAGAATGTTATGTTTTTGTTTGTCACTATTATGTAAGTCAATAAATGTTTTGTAATTAGCAATTTAAATGGTAGTGATCTTTTGTTTGTTTTCCTCTGTTTCTGGTGCATATTTGCAAGAAATCTTTTATCATTCTGAGAAATGTGTAATCAATTCCACAGCAGATAACCGAAAAAGATAGACCAAAATCATAGTACATATACTAAAAAAAACAAAGCAATTCAGCAACAAAATAGCAATCTATTTTTCATTATACTAGCTGAGAAAATAAGTATGATGATGTTGTATTCTTATTCATCTTCTATAATCCTTGCATATGGTGTTCTTTGAAAAGCAATTTTATTAATGCAAGAACAATCAAGTTTCCATTTGTAATGATGTGTACTAGTCATATGTTTCAACAACAATGCCATTGTAAGTACTTGAAGAATTAGCAATTAATGCCACCTGAAAATATGTTTGATATATTTACACCAGAGTAGTGATCATACTTCCTAGGGATCAATTATACCACCAGAAGGAGCAACAGTACTAATTTATAGCTATCATATATAATAAAAACCCACCAAAAGAAATTTAAGTCTTGAAACTCATCCTAATTCACTTGAACATGTCTTGAAACAGCACCAGATGGAGGTACTCTCCTTCTTAATGTGAGTGCTAATTTAGAAACTCGTAAGGGCTACAGATGTCTTTTGTTAGCCGTACATAGGGCTGCAGGACAACAACTTCAAGAAGCTTGCTATAAAGTCCCGGAAGTTCACTCTGGAGTCTGCTGTCCTTCTGGAGAAGCAAGAATCACCCCGTAGGTTATTCTGGCTTAACTTCCGTTATACTTGATCTATTGTTCGAGTATGGCCTATAATCAGCAGACTAACATGCCTGAAACTATGCAGGAGTTTTAAATTGCCTGCATCTCATGTGATTCATACTGTTGGCCCTATCTATGATGTTCATAGTAACCCTGCAGCCTTGTTGAGAAGTTCATACAAGTATGTTTAGTGTCTTTTTTTGAGCTTTGCTTGAACTATTTTATTTTATTTCTTCATTCGAGATTGATGTCGTTTTTAACCAAATTTGTTACAGGAATAGTCTGAGTGTGGCCAAACAGAACAACATTCAATACATTGATTTTCCTACCATATCATGTGGTGCATTAGGGTACATTGACAATCGACTCAAAAGAACTGTTTCTCTTTTAAAAGCATGTGAATGACAAGGACCAAAGTCTTACGAATTATTGATTGTATTTCACTTACCTTCAAAATTAGATTGAATAATTGATAGAATGCATTCTAGCCATTCGTTCTTCCATTCTTTGTGCGAAAATGAGTAGATTATATTGAATGAAGTTGTTTGCATTTGTGATGCTGGCTGTTTCACTTTCTTGGTTGATTCTTGCAATTTTTCATTATTAGATCCATTTTTCTCCCCTTAACCTTGGTTATTGCTCTTTCAAAATAAAAAAATTGTTTATTTCACATTTTATGTTTAGTGAAATATAAATCATCAGCTTGCCACCAAAGGCCTTATTCTGTTGCAACGTGAGGTTCTTGCAGAGGCCATTGTCTACTTTCTCTATATCTTTATCGGCAAATTAACTCATTGCTTCATTATAAAAACAAGATTGATTCATATATATTACTCTTTGGCAGGTGCACGTTGTTCAGTTCGCAGATGACATCTACATTTTATCGTTTTCGAGGATGATTTAATATATCTAATTAAGATGTGTTTCTTTGAAGAATAGATATATAGACAGCAGCTTCATTAAATAATTTTTATTAAATGATTGATTAAAAAGTATATAGGGGGATTAATCAAATAATTAAGGTCTTTGCTTGTGATATTTACTTGTCCAAATGTTACGTACACTAGTAATGTCAAGAACTAAAGGAGTGTCCATTAGGTAATTGAATGCTGATCGTAATTTTTTTCTTGAGTAGAGACAAAGTTATGGAATGGACCCATGAAAACTAAAGACTTCAATGATCAAACAGAAGAAATATGGTTATTGTGACCAAAATTCAACTGAAATCATTATGAATATGGAAATTTGGAGTTCGACAGTTGATCCATATATAACAGTACGTGGAAATGAAGTTATTGGTGCATGGTAGTCCAAATGAAATTTTTTTGGGTTATTTGAATATTGTGAGTTCGAGATTGTGTTCCCCTTTTCAAACCCCTATTTAATTGTAATAATTTATAATAATAATAATAATAATAATAATAATACCATCCATGAGCTCCAACCTCAATATCATTCTCTAATAATGTTAAAAAAAAAAAAAAAAGAAGAGTTTTGCAGACTCCAGACTATATAACATATAATTGCTTAACATATGTTCTTACTACACACATTACCATAATCCTTAACATAAACACTTGATCCTGCCCATAGTACTCATTCAATATAACATCTCCCATACATAGAAAAAAATCTGTTGGGGAAGAAGAATTGGCATATACTAATGCCGTACGTGTATTCAACAATAAATTCATCATTTTCTACATCAACTTCCAATGTAATTATGTTGCGTGTAGTAATTGATTGGAGACCTTGACATTGTTGGTTGCCTTTATTGAATTTTCAAGAATACAGTACAGCGCTGCTTTGAAGACTCTGGCTGAGACAATCGATGTTCACTATTCAAGATAAGCACCAAAACTCCCCCACACGACACTCTATAATTTCCCCTCACACACACCAGCTTGAAATGAGCATCCACACATTCCAAACACAACTCCTTGCTTTCTCTAATCCAGGACTTGTAAACATGTCTAGTTCCCTTCTTCTATGCTGCTTTTGCTTCTTGCTTATTTATAACTTCTCTACCCCATCCGCTGCCACAATCCATTCAAACGAGACTGACCGTCTTGCATTAATTGCTATTAAGTCTCTACTTCATGATCCATTAGGAGTCACAAGCTCGTGGAACAATTCTGTACCCTTATGTCTATGGACCGGTGTTTCATGTGATCGTCGGCATCAGAGGGTTACGGTGTTTGATCTAAGAAACCAAAGCATAGGAGGTGACTTGTCACCTTCCATAGGGAACCTCAGCTTTCTTAGGTCAATCCACCTTGAAGACAACAACTTCAAGGGTGATATTCCAAATGAAGTTAGTCTTCTATTGAGGCTAGAAACTTTAATCCTGGCCAATAATTCTTTCTCGGGTACAATTCCAAAAAAATTGTCTCATTGCTCAAACCTCATCGAGTTTAGTGCCTACAGAAATAACCTTCATGGAGAAATCTCAATAGAAATTGGCAACTTGTTGAAGCTTAAGACTTTGAAACTTGGTATGAATCATCTAACAGGGCAACTCCCAGCTTCCATAGGTAATCTGTCATCTTTGCTCCATCTTAATGTACTTCTAAATAGCATGTCCGGGACAATTCCTTATTCCCTAAGCCAACTAAGGAGCTTAGAAGAACTTCGCCTAGCTGGAAATAGCATTTCTGGTATGGTTCCTCCTCCAATTTTTAACATATCTTCCCTAACTATTCTTTCTCTTTCACTTAATAGATTATATGGAAGTTTACCACACAATATAGGTTATGGTCTTCCAAAGCTGAAATATTTGTTACTCGGTGTTAACAATTTCATTGGTCCTCTCCCATTTTTATTGTCCAATACATCAAATCTTCAAAGAATTGATCTTTCTGTAAATCATTTTAGTGGAAAAGTATTAACTGATTTCAGTGGTTTTAAGAATTTATCAAAAATAAATTTGGGTGAAAATAATTTGGGAACGGGAACAGTCAATGATCTTCATTTTCTAACCTCCTTGATAAATTGCAGCAAATTGAAAATTCTTGCTTTAAATGACAATCGATTTGGAGGGGTGTTACCCAAGTTTATAGGAAACTTGTCAAGTACAATGTCTAGATTACTCATAGGTGATAATCAAATATATGGCTCCATACGTCCTGGGATAGGTAATCTAGTCAATCTTGATGGCCTTGGCATGCGGAGAAACCAATTAAGTGGCACTATTCCTCATGACATAGGTAAGCTTAAAAGGTTACAAGTACTGAACCTCGGTCAAAATAGTTTACGAGGGAGCATTCCCACCTCTTTAGGTAATTTAACATTATTAACCTCATTGTGGTTATCCACAAATCATTTGAAAGGCAGCATACCCTCCTCCCTTGGAAATTGTCAGAAATTGACGTTGTTGTCTCTTTCCAAAAATAAGCTCACTCGTATTTTGCCTCAACAAATTCTTAGCATAACAACCCTATCACTTGGCCTAGATGTATCTGATAATCTTTTCAGTGGTCCTTTTCCTTCACAACTGGGCAACTTGAAGACTCTCATTACGCTTGATATTTCTAAGAACAGATTTTCTGGTGAGATTCCTGGTACCCTATGCAGTTGTACAAGCTTGGAAATTCTTGATATGAATGACAATTCTTTCAATGGAAGCATTCCTCTCTCCCTGAGTTCTTTGAGAAGCATTCAATACTTGGATCTCTCTTCCAACAATTTGTCTGGCCAAATTCCAAAATATCTTGAGAATCTAACATTCTTGAAATATTTAAATTTGTCTTACAATCACTTTGAGGGAGAAGTGCCAACAAAAGGTGTTTTCAGCAATAAAACAGGAATCTCACTTGAAGGGAATAAGAGGCTCTGCGGAGGATTAGCTGAAATGCATTTGCCATCATGCCCCTCAAAGAGATTAAAGAAATCAAAATTCACTCATCTCAAAGTGGTAATTCCTGTGATTGTTTCATGCGTGATCTTGTCATTAGCATTCTTCATCGTCATTTTTACTCGAAAAAGAAGATCTGCCCAAAACACTTCAAGTTCATTGCACATGGAAGAACTATTTCCAATGGTTTCTTATGCAGAGCTGAGCAGGGCAACTGATAAATTTTCATCATCGAACATGATCGGACAAGGGGGCCACGGTTTGGTGTACAAAGGAAATTTGGGTGAAAATAGAATGTTAGTTGCAGTGAAAGTGATCAATCTTCAGCAAAAAGGGGGTTCGAAGAGTTTCATATCTGAATGTGAAGCACTAAGAAATATTCGACATCGGAATCTCGTCAAAATCATAACTGTTTGTTCAAGCATAGATTCTAAAGGTGCTGACTTTAAAGCTTTGGTTTACGAATACATGGAAAATGGAAGTTTAGAGGAGTGGCTGCACAAGAACCAAGATCAACTTGACACAAGATCTTTAAATCTCATTCAGAGACTAAATATAACAATTGATGTGGCTTCTGCAGTAGAATATCTTCATCACCATTGTGAACCACCGATTGTTCATGGAGACCTAAAGCCGTGCAATGTTCTGCTTGATCATGACATGGTTGCCCATGTTGGTGACTTTGGTCTATCAAAGTTTCTATCTGACTGCCCTCTTAGTGGTCCTGAAACTCAATCTAGTTCAATCGGGGTTAGAGGGACCGTCGGCTATGTTGCGCCAGGTATCTATTTTATTAGTTTTATTTGTCTCTTTATGACATTATCTCTGCTCATGAATTCATTTACTACAATTAACATAATGATTCCACTTACTTTTACAGAGTATGGTATGGGCAATGAAGTGTCCATACCAGGAGACGTCTACAGCTTTGGAATTCTCTTGCTGGAGATGTTCACCGGAAAGCATCCTACTAATAGCTCTTTCAGTGATGAGCTAACTCTCCATGAATTTGCAAAGATGGCTTTGCCAGAAAGAGTGATGGAGATTGTTGAACCTTCATTGCTGCTAGAAGAAAGAACTGGCAACAACAGCGTTGACACTTCTGCGAGACGTCGACGTGGAGAGGGTAGAGTTAGAATTGAGGAGTGCTTGGTTGGCGTACTTAGAATTGGAGTTGTATGTTCAGTGGAATCTCCGGCTGAGAGAATGGAGATGACAGATGTTGTGGCAAAGTTATGCACTGTTAGGGAGAACTTTCTAGGTAGGAAGATTTGATATATCAAAGATGTTAGTGATCACCAAGCCATAAAGAGATTGTTATGTTTTTGTTTGTAAATATTCTGTAAATCAATAAATGTTTTGTTTAGCAATTTAAATGGAAGTGATCATTTGTTTCTTTTTCTCTGTTTCTGCTGCATATTTACAAGAAATCTTTATAATTCAGAGAAACGTATAGTCAGCTCCTCAGTAGAAAACCGAAAGAAACACCAAAATATCATTGCTTCCTTTATATGTTTGCAACCATCATACTCTATTTCATTGATTCGTGACATATACCAATATTAAAAAAAAACACTTCGCTGGTTTTTTATTAGAAAATACCAAATAGATTTTAACAACCTAAGATTAGATATAAATTTTCAAGCGGTGATTGGAGCTCATTCAACCTTATCTACAGCTCAATCAACTCTACTTACATTGTTCATTAATTTCAACAATTTTATTGAAATTGATCAATTGTTTCTGTCTCTCAGTTTCTGCTGCTTATTTGCTTTTTGACACACCAAATCCTCATCAGAAAGAAACACCAAAATTACAGGATCAGAAAAATTTTTAAAAAAAAAAAACCAAGCAAATCAGAAACAAGGAATAGACCATAGAGTCAAGCAATAGTGTAGTTTATTGTTATGCCCACTTTAGCATTAGTGGGTGGTTTTCATCATAGTAGACTAAAGTAAATTATCGGGGTTTGCGGGCAAATAATTTCGTTCAAGTTGATGTAAGAAATTCCTATGCTCGCCCCGGACCCACAGAAATTCCTCAATTGACTAACTCATTCACTTGTTGGCTGATGATGATGATGATGTGAATTTTTTTCCATATCAGAAATCATGTTATGCCCACTTTAGCATTAGTGGATTAAAGTCAAGCACTAGTATTTGATAGTGCTTTCAGACTAGAATTGAATCCAGTGATCAAGGCTGACAGTAATGTTGTAAAAGTCCTGTTATCCAGTGAATTCAGTAGAGAATTTACCTAGTAAGACTAGAGTGCTGGTGGACCTTTGAGTCCACGCCAATCGATCATGAATGGAAGAAATAATTTGATAGTCTCAGGTGGTGACTGAGCCTGGGCCTGCCATTGTCACCAAGTTAGAAGAAATTCCTCATCAAATTAACACATTAATTTATTGGCTGATGATGATGATGATGTGAAGTGAAGTTTTTCCAGATCAGAAATCATGTTATGCCCACTTTAGCATTAGTGGACTAAAGTCGAGCACTAGTTTTCGATAGTGCTTTCGTACTAGAAAATGGTTGATAATGTTGTAATAGTCTTGTTATGCAACTTCAGCTTTTAAAGCTCCGATGAGCACTTATTTTAAGGCTTGCAAGCTTCATGTTCATGTGATTTAAAATTGTTTCTTCGATTGAAGTTGAAATTGTTTTGTAATCAGAAATTGAAGTCGGAAATCGAACCCCATATTGAAGTCGGAAATTGAAGATTTTTTCTGCATTACATTACGCTTATGCTTAACTCATATTGTCATTCTTCACATATAGTCAGTAAACATTCAGTTATGTTGCGAATTTGATTTTTTTAGTCGATTAAAAACACTGGTGTGATCAAGTTAAAAGCAACAAAAATGACAAAATCAATCATTGCTACAGTTAATACAAATAGAACCAAATTTAGGTGGCTTTGGCAGTTTCGATACCAACCCGAAATGACTGGATTTGACAAAGCTTGGGTTCGATCAGTTAGCCTACATTTAGTTTTCAAACTGAGTTTTTACTTGACTAAAAAAGTTAGATCAAGCAAAACAAATGACAAAATCAAGAATTGCTAGCAGTAATTACAAATAGAACCCAATTCGGTGCTTTTGGGGAGTTTGAGTTTCAAACCGGAACGATCGGATTCACCAAAATCACCGCCTTAAAATGACATAATTTGTTTCTTTTTCTCTGTTTCTGTTGCTTATTTGACATAACAGATTTATACACACTGAAATTCTGAGAAATGTATAATCACTAATCAGCTGATCCTCATCAGATAATCAAAATCACAGTATTAATTTATATATATATATATATATATATGTATATATAAATAAATAAATAAATAACAACCAAAATTCAAACACAGAAAATTTACAGGCTTGTAAATTTTAACTACATGGATTAATGGGCCTCCAAAAGTGATGTTTACGGGCTTTATATGTAAATTTTGGCCCAATTTATTGTGATCTTGAAAATGAAAATTTTATAAAGAAAATTTGTCCTTTCTAGCAAGTATTTCCTCAGTATTCGAATAATCAACATAACATAATACAGAAATAAAGAAGAAATACTAAAATGAAGAAAACTTTGGCGGGTTTTCTTCTGCACAAATACTACAAGTCTACAACCAAAAAATAAAAAATTTTGGAAGTTGAAAAAGAGCAAATTTTTACAGAGATAAGCGGGGACTCTGACGTGCGCATGGTCCTTGTATCGGTGCATGCTATCCTGCTTCGGTCTTCTTTGCAATTGGTGTCTGTCATTGACGATTGAACAGCCGGGTCGAGAGTCAAAGTCCGAATAAACACAGCTTGACTTGATGACGTGCCCTATGACGTGTCAGGGACTCAGGGCACATAAGATGTGTCTTAACACATTAGAGATAGGCTTTAAATAGGCTGATGGATCCAAATTGAACTGGGTTATGCCTTTAAACAATCCATAAGACCCTTGACTTGATGGTTAGAGCATCTCCAATGCAAATATACAATTTTGAGTTTCTAAATAGTGACACATCAGTATTTCTATTCATTATGGACCCACTTTTGAAATTTTTTTAGAGAAATGTATATTCACATCTCTAATACAATTATTTAAAGTCAAATATGTATCAATTTTATAACCAATCATAATAAAACAATTATTCCACTCTCTCCTCTTTTATTTTACAATTAAATAAGCTTTAATATTATTAGTGGAAAGGGTTAGAAATCTCAGTCAGCATTTCTAGGAGAGTTTCTAGAATTAGAAACCTAACTCTATATTTTCTAACTTTTTTTTTGCCACATCATCTCCATATTGAAGTTAGATAATTGCATTAGAGAGAGTTGTTCTAACTTTTTAACTATCTATCCTATATGTGGCAGTCAATTTTCTCAAAATACATATTTACATTGGAGATGCTCTTAGCATAGAAGCCTAAGACAGAGTAGAGAATTACACAATGTGCTGGTGATGTATCCAGACATGTCACCAAGAGTTTGATGGTAAGACTAGACACGTCAGTGAGTCAGTGAGTCAGTGATGGGCTTTCAAAATTCTTGGTGGATCAAATTCGAACTCAGCTAGGCTTTTAAACCCTATCCCATGTTGGAGATGTTCATGGGAAAGCATCCTGATAGCTTGTTTAATGATGTGATAACTCTCCATGAATTTGCAGAGATGGCTTTGCCAGAAAGAGTGACTGAGATTGTTGAACCTTCACTGCTGCTAGAAGCAAGAACCGGCAACAACAGTGATGAAACTTTTGCGAGACGTCGATGTGGAGATGGAAGAGATAGAATTGAGGAGTGCTTGGTTGGCATACTAAGAATTGGAGTTGTGTGTTCAATGGAATCTCCGGCCGAGAGAATGAAGATGACAGATGTTGTGGCGAAGTTAAGTTTTGTCAAGGAGAACATTCTTGGGAGGAGGATTTGATATGCTCAATGATCAATAAATCAATAAATGCTCAGTTCAGCAGTTTAAATTAAAATGGAAGTGATCTTTTTTTTCCTTTTTCTCTGTTTCTTCTATGCTGAATATTTGCAAGAGATCTTTATTAATTTGACACACCAATTTTATACCTCTGCATTAATCATGAGAAATCTATAATCAGCTCCTCTGCCGAAAACTTAAAGAAACACCAAAAAAAATTGTATAAAAGTTGAGCTTGGTTGATGCAAGTGAAATGAATATGCTACTGTTCATTTCTTGCTAGAATTTTCACAACTCAATGATTTAATTTATCATATTGAGTCTTCAAGGCCTGCCCTGTATTTTTGAAAATTCAGCCAAGTAAGACATTTAAATCAATAATGAAATATCCAATCTCAGTTGTCAAATTCTTGCCATGAAATTATTAAAGTGATATTTCAATTAGGTGATTTATACATCTGTAAAAATTTATACATGACGAGACCCTGTTGTCTTTGCTGAATTTTCAATAATACAGTACAGGATTTCTTTCTTGAATTCATAGATCTTTCAAACAATAATTTTAGTGGTAAAGTATTAATTGATTTTAGTCATATTAAGAACTTATCACTTATAAATTTATAAATTTAAATTTGGGTGAAAATATTTTAGGAACCGGAACAACTAATGATCTTCATTTCTTTAAGTTGAAAAAGACCTAACAAATCTTTTTGAAGTTGATCTGAATTTGTTTGTGGATGATAAGTTTAGTGTTTACGTACGAATTAAATTTGAGAATTTTTCAAGTACTAAAACTATTTATCCCGATTTGTTAAATATGAAGGCATCAAAAAATGGGAGAAATATAGGAAAATTCAAAAAAATATTTTCAGTATTTGGAAAATTCTCAAATTTTATTTTTAGATAGATTTCATTAAACTTATCATCCACAAAAAAATTCAGATCAGAATTCAAAAAAATCGATATGATTTCATCAAGACCCTTACCAAAATTAAAGTTAGAGATGCCTCACTTGATAATTCGTATATATATATATATATACAGTGGTCTAAATTCAAAAGCATTGTGTCCAAAGTGACCAACTTTTGATAATTACAAAATTGGAAGATCCCAGTTGAACAGTATATCTTTATTTGATTGACAGAGACTAAAGTCAAGAAAACATAGACTTAAGTCAATTTGAAAGGAGTGTCCAGTGGATAATTGAATAATGGCTGAAAAAAATTTCCCAGAGAAGAAAAGACAGAAACCAAGTTATGGACCCCTCAAACACACTGGTTTCCAGATCTAAGTTGTCCAGTTGTGCATCACTGCAATAACTATCATGTGAACTCAGCTTTATTTGGTCGACTGATCTGTGGAAATTCTTGCACTAAAACTGTTCCACAGGAGACAGGACATGACTCCATTGTTTTGCAAGTTGGAAATTTTAAGGTATCTTTGCTTCTGTTATATATATGGTGGTCTAAATTCAAATGTATTTGTCCACAGTTTTTCCAACTTTTGATAATTACAAAATTGGAAGATCCCAGTGCAACAGTTTATCTTTATTTGATTGACAACTGATTTGTGGAAATTCTTGCACTAAAACTGTTCCACAGGAGACTGGACAGGACTCTATATTGGGAGAAAATCTTGCATGCACCCGATGCAATGCATCCACCCAATGGATGCATGCCATGTGGCAAGAAAAAACCAATCAAATGAGTTTACCATACCACATGGTATGCACCCATTGATTAGGATGCGCATGTAAGTTTTTCTCCTATATTGGTTTCGCACCACCAGCTTCTGTTTCAGATGTGGTATACTGGTATGTGCACTTGAATAGATTGTATTACAAAACACGAAGACAGAGATTGGCAGCTTGTTGAAGCTTGAGAGATTGAACATTGCGAGATGTCAACGTGGAGAGGGTAGAGATAGAATTGAGGAGTGCTTGGTTGGCGTACTGAGAATTGGAGTTGTATGTTCAGTGGAATCTCCGGCTGAGAGAATGGAGATGACAGATGTTGTGGCAAAGTTATGCGCTGTTAGGGAAAACTTTCTAGGTAGGAGGATTTGATATATCAAAGATGTTAGTGATCACCAAGCCATAAAGAGAATGTTATGTTTTTGTTTGTCACTATTATGTAAATCAATAAATGTTTTGTTTAGCAATTTAAATGGAAGTGATCATTTGTTTCTTCTTCTCTGTTTCTACTGCATATTTGCAAGAAATCTTTATCAAAACCGAAAGAAACACCAAAATCTCATTGTTTCCTATGTTTTCAACAACTATATACTCTATCTTATTGATTCGTGACATTTGCCAATATTTACATTATTTTTTTTATAAAGAAAAACACTTCACTGCAGGTTTTTTAACAGCCTAAGAGTAGTTGATATAAATTTTCAAGCTGTGATTGGAGCTCATTGAACCTTATCTACAGCCCAATCAACTCTACTTACATTGATCATTAATTTTAATAAATGTTCATTAATTTCAGCAATTTATTGAAATTGATCAATTGTTTGTCTCTCAGTTTCCGCTGCTTATTTGCATTTTGACACACCAAATCCTCATAAGAAAACCAAAGGAAACACCAAATCATAGGATCCTGATTAAAAAAAAATAATAAGGAAAAAAAAAAAACCCAAGCCAATCAGAAACAAGGAATAGACCATAGAGTCAAGCAGTAGTGTAGTTTATTGTTATGCCCACTTTAGCATTAGTGGGTGCTTTTCATCATAGTAGACTAAAGTAAATCATCATAGTAGACTAAAGCAATCACAGGATCCTGATAAAATTTAAATACTAAAAAAAGAAGAAGAAAAAGAAAACCAAGCAAATCAGAACCAAGGAATAGACCATAGAGTCGAGCAGTAGTGTAGTTTATTGTTATGCCCACTTTAGCATTAGTGGTTGCTTTTCATCATAGTAGACTAAAGTAAATTATTGAGGCTGGGGAAAATAATTTTGTTCAGGTCGAGGTAAGAAATTCCTATGCTTCCCCCGGACCCACCCCATTGATATCCCTAATTGTTACCAAGTTAGAAGAAATTCCTCAATTGACAAACTCATTCACCTTGTTGGCTGATGATGATGATGATGTGAATTTTTTTCCATATCAGAAATCATGTTATGCCCACTTTGCGAATTTGATTTTTGACTCCATTAAAAACACTAGTTTGATCAAGTTAAAAGCAACAAAAATGACAAAATCAATAATTGCTAACAGTTATTATAAATAGAACCAAATTTAGGTGGTTTTGGCAGTTTCGATACCAATCTGAAATGACTGGATTCGCCAAAGCTTGGGTTTGATCAGTTAGCCTACATTTAGTTTTCAAAACTGAGTTTTTACTTGACTAAAAAAGTTTGATCAAGCAAAACAAATGATAAAATCAAGAATTGCCAGCCGTAATTACAAATAGAACCCAATTTGGTGCTTTCGGGCGGTTTCGGTTTCAAACCGGAATGATCGGATTCACCAAAATCACTGCCTTAAAATGAACATAATTTGTTTCTTTTTCTCTGTTTCTGTTGCTTATTTTAAACAACAGATTTATACACACTGAAATTCTGAGAAATGTATATTCACTAATTAGTTGATCCTCATCAGATAACCAAAATCACAGTATTAATTTATATATATATAAAAAAATAAAAAATAAAAAATAAAAAACCTAAGCAATTCAGAAACATATTAAATGAGTTTACAAAGTAGCTAACTAACAACCAAAAATCAAACACAAAGAAAATTTATGGGCTAGTAATTATGGCAACAATCAATCGGGGGGATGTTTGTGCAATGCCCCCTTATTTTTCATCCAACACAAAGTTTTATTTTAAACTTCAGTTTTTGGGACAAATGGGAAACCATAATCAATTCAAGAGAATTAATTTATTTTGAATTTGAATTTATTTGGTAAATGTTATGTTATTTTGAGTATAGCATTGTAATTTAATATCTGGGTTTGATCTGCAGGTCGGTGGTTAGTCTTGTACGTTTATCCTCTGTGACAGTTACAGGAGTGTCAAGTGGGTGCAAGAAAATTCACAAATCAATAATTTAACCAAGTGGAGTCTTTAAGGCCTGCCCTGTATTCTTGAAAATTCAGCCAAGTAAGACAACAAGTTTCAATGTCATTGATTTAAATCAATAATATTGAAATATCCAATTGTCTAATTCTTGCCACAGAAAATCAGATTTGTGGAAATATCCAATCAACATTATTGATTTTGATGATTATCAAAACTGATTTGTGGAAATTCTTGCACCGAAAGTGTCCTACAAGACAACACTCTCTTGGTTTATTTCCTTTAAAAAAATAAAATAACATTTCAAATGCATACATATATAGACAAAATTTGCTCGGGGAGAAGAGTTGGAGTGTGGGTCCTATCAAAACATATATATTGGTCTAAATAAAAGTACTTTAAGACTTGAAACAAAGACTTTATTTAGTGTTCAAATCACAACTCATCAACATGTTTTCATGCCGGTTTAAAAAAAAAAAAAAAAAAAAAAAAAAAAAAAAGACCATGAGAGGATGCTAACTCTTTGTAATAACCGGTTTGAATTAAAACAATTTTTTTAAGAAAACCATTGACATAATATAGATTTTTATCTTGAAACTACTTTAAATTATTCAAAATTAATACTCCTCACTACATCTTAATTCTTAGGTATATTTATTTAAAACACAAAAGCTGAGCACAGTTCCTATCGCTGATGAATGTTGAAGAATACAGGAATGCAGACTTTGCTTGACTTATTACGTATAGAAAGGGAAAAGAGAGGAGGTGACAGATTGCTTTATTTATTCATTGATTTGTGGAAATTCTAGCAAGAGCTGCTTTATACTGCTGACACTTGGTTAGTTTCTTCTATAAAGTCCCCTCACACACCAGCTTGAAATGAGCATTCACATTCCAAACACAACTCCTTGCTTTCTCTAATTAATTCAGGCCTTGTAAACATGCCTAGATCCATTCTTCTATGCAGCTTTTGCTTCTTGCTTTTTTATAACTTCTCTACCCCATCCACCGCCACAATCCATTCCAATGATTCAGACCGTCTCGCATTACTTGCCATTAAGTCTCGGTTTCATGATCCAATAGGAGTCACAGGCTCGTGGAACAATTCTGTACCTTTATGCCTTTGGACCGGTGTCTCATGTGGTCGTCGGCATCAAAGGGTCACAAAGTTGGATCTAAGAAACCAAAGTATAGGAGGTGACTTGTCACCTTTTATAGGGAATCTTAGCTTCCTTAGGTCAATCCTCCTCTCAGGAAACAACTTCTACGGTGATATTCCCAATGAAATCGGTCTTCTTTTCAGGCTAGAAGTTTTATTATTGGCCAATAATTCTTTTTCAGGTACAATTCCGAAAAATTTGTCCTATTGCTCAAACCTCATCGAGTTCGATGCCAGTAGAAACAGCCTTCGTGGAGAAATCCTAGCAGAGATTGGCAACTTGATAAAGCTTGAAACTTTGGACATTGGTGTTAATCATTTAACAGGACAACTCCCGGCTTCCATCGGGAATCTTTCAGCTTTACAGGTACTTGATGTACGTCTAAATAGCTTGTCCAAGACAATTCCTTATTCCCTAGGCCGACTAAAGAGCTTATTTTATCTATACTTAGGTGGAAATAACATTTTTGGTATGGTTCCTCCTCCAATTTTTAACATCTCTTCCCTTACTATACTTTCTCTGTCACTTAATAGATTATATGGAAATTTACCACCCAATATAGGTTATGATCTTCCAAAGCTGAAATTGTTTACAATCGCTCGTAACAATTTCACCGGTCATCTCCCATATTCATTGTCCAATATATCAAATCTTCAAAAAATTGATCTTTCTGTAAATTATTTTAGTGGAAAAGTATTAATTGATTTTAGTGGTTTTAAGAATTTGTCATTTCTAAATTTGGGTCAAAATAATTTGGGAACTATAACAGCCGATGATCTTCATTTTTTAACCTCCTTGATAAATTGCAGCAAATTGGAAGTTCTTGGTTTAAATGACAATCAATTTGGAGGGGAGTTACCAAAGTTTATAGGAAACTTGTCAAGTACAGTGTCTTTATTAATCATAGGTGGTAATCAAATATATGGCTCCATACCTCCTGGGATAGCAAATCTAGTCAATCTTGGTGGCCTTAGTATGCATAGAAACCAATTCAGTGGCATTATTCCTCGTGAAATCGGTAAGCTTAAAGAGTTACAAGTACTGAACCTCTATCAAAATAGTTTACGAGGGAGCATTCCCACCTCTCTCGGTAATTTAACATTATTATTCTCACTGAAGTTATTCTCAAATAATTTGAAAGGCAGCATACCCTCCTCCCTTGGAAATTGTCAGAATTTGATGGTGTTGTCTCTCCGTAAAAATAAGCTCACTGGTATTTTGCCTCAACAAATTCTTAGCATAACAACCCTATCACTTGCCCTTGATGTATCTGATAACCTTCTCGGTGGTCCTTTTCCTTCACAATTGGGCAACTTGAAGACTCTCATTGGGCTTGATATTTCTAAGAACAGATTTTCTGGTGAGATTCCCAGTACCCTAGGCAGTTGTACAAGCTTGGAAATTCTTTATATGAATGACAATTCTTTCAATGGAAGCATTCCTCACTCCCTGAGTTCTTTGAGAAGCATTCAATACTTGGATCTCTCTTCCAACAACTTGTCGGGCCAAATTCCAATATATCTTGCAACTTTATCATTCTTGGAATACCTAAATCTGTCTTACAATAACTTCGAGGGAGAAGTACCAACAAAAGGCGTTTTCAGCAACAAGACAGGAATCTCACTTGCAGGGAATAAGAAGCTTTGTGGAGGTTTAGTTGAAATGCATTTGCCATCATGCCCCTCCAAGAGATTAAAGAAATCAAAAATCGTTAATCTCAAAGTGGTTATTCCTGTGATTGTTTCGTGCGTGATCTTGTCATTAGCATTCTTCATCGTCATTTTTACTCGAAAAAGGAGATCTGCACAAAACACTTCAAGTTCGTCGCACATGGAAGAACAATTTCCAATGGTTTCTTATGCAGAGCTAAGCAGGGCAACTGATAAATTTTCATCATCGAACATGATCGGACAAGGGAGCCATGGTTTGGTGTACAAAGGAAATTTGGGTGAAAATAGAACACATGTTGCAGTGAAAGTCATCAATCTTCAACAAAAAGGGGGTTCAAAGAGTTTCATCTCTGAATGTGAAGCACTAAGGAATATTCGACATCGAAATCTCGTCGGAATAGTAACTATTTGCTCGAGCATAGATTCTAAAGGTGATGACTTTAAAGCTTTGGTTTACGAATACATGGAAAATGGAAGTTTAGAGGAGTGGTTGCACAAGAACCAAGATCAACATGACGCAAGTTCTTTAAATATCATTCAGAGACTAAATATAACAATTGATGTGGCTTTTGCAGTAGAATATCTTCATCACCATTGTAATCCACCGATTGTTCATGGTGACCTAAAGCCGTGCAATGTTCTGCTTGATCATGACATGGTTGCCCATGTTGGTGACTTCGGTCTATCAAAGTTTCTATTTGGCCGCCCTCTTAGTGGTCCTGAAACTCAATCTAGTTCAATCGGGGTAAGAGGGACCGTTGGCTACGTTGCGCCAGGTATCTATTTTATGAGTTATATTTGTATCTTGATGACATTATCTCTGCTCATGAATTCATTTACTACAATTAACATGATGATTCCACTTACTTTTACAGAGTACGGTTTGGGCAATGAAGTGTCCATACCAGGAGACGTCTACAGCTTCGGAATTCTCTTGCTAGAGATGTTCACCGGAAAGCGTCCTATTGATAGCTCTTTCAATGATGAGCTATCTCTCCATGAATTTGCAAAGATGGCTTTGCCAGAAAGAGTGATGGAGATTGTTGAACCTTCATTGCTGCTAGAAGAAAGAATTAGAAACAACAGCGTTGAAACTTCTGCAAGACGTCGACGTGGAGTGGGTAGAGATAGGATTGAGGAGTGCTTGGTTGGCGTACTGGGAATTGGAGTTGTATGTTCAATGGAATCTCCAGCCGAGAGAATGGAGATGACAGATGTTGTTGCAAAGTTATGCACTGTTAGGGAGAACTTTCTGGGTAGGAGGATTTGATATATCAAAGATGTTAGTGATCACCAAGCCATAATTAAAGAGAATGTTATGTTTTTGTTTGTAAATATTCTGTAAATCAATAAATGTTTTGTTTAGCAATTTAAATGGAAGTGATCATTTGTTTCTTTTTCTCTGTTTCTGCTGCATATTTGCAAGAAATCTTTGTCTTTCAGGAAATGTATAATCAGCTCCTCAGCAAAAAAACAAAAGAAACACCAAAATCTCATCGCTTCCTATGTTTACCAAAAAAAAAAAAAAAAAAACTTCACTGGTTTTTTAAAGCTTATATAAATTTTAACAGCCCAAGATTAGTTGATATAAATTTTCAAGCTGTGATTGGAGCTCATTGAACCTTATTTACATCTCAATCAACTCTACTTACATTGATCATTAATTTTAATAAATGTTCATTAATTTCAACAATTTTATTGAAATTGATCAATTGTTTCTGTCTCTCAGTTTCTGCTGCTTATTTGCATTTTGACACACCAAATCCTCATCAGAAAGAAACACCAAAATCACAGGATCCTGATTAAAATTAAATTAAATTAAATTAAATTATTAAAAAAAAAAAAAAAAAAAAAAAAGAGCAAATCAGAAACAAGGAAATAAGGAATAGACCATAGAGTCAAGCAGTAGTGTAGTTTATTGTTAAGCCCACTTTAGCATTAGTGGGTGATTTTCATCATAGTAGACTAAAGTAAATTGTCTATGCTTAAGGTCGAGGTCATAAATTCCTATGCTTGCCCCAAACCCACCTCATTGATATCCGTTAGAAGAAATTCCTCAATTGACTAACTCATTCACTTGTTGGCTGATGATGTGAATTATTTTCCATATCAGAAATCATATTATGCCCACTTTAGCATTATTGCTTTAGCATTAGTGTACTAAAGTCAAGCACTAGTTTTTGATACTTGATAGTGCTTTTGTACTAGAAATGAATCCAGTGATCATGGTTGATGTTGTTGTAATAGTCTTGTTATGCAACATCAGCTTTTAAAGCACTGATGAGCATTTATTTTAAGGCTTGCAAGCTTCTTGTTCATGTGATTTAAAATTGTTTCTTCGATTAAAGTTAAAATTGTTTTGTAAATGAACTAATCGAACCCCATATTGAAGTCGGAAATTGAAGATATTTTCTGCATTACATTACGATTATGCTTTACTCATAATGTCATTCATCTCATATAGTCGGTAAACATTCAGTCTAGGTTGCGAATTTGATTTTTAACTCCATTAAAAACACTAGTTTGAACAAGTTAAAAGCAACAAAAATGACAAAATCAATAATCGCTAACAGTTATTACAAATGGAACCAAATTTAGGTGGTTTTGGAAGTTTCGATACCAACCCGAAATGACTGGATTCGCCAAAGCTTGGGTTCGATCAGTTAGCCTACAATTAGTTTTCAAAACAGAGCTTTTACTTGACTAAAAAAGTTTGATCAAGCAAAACAAATGACAGAATCAAGAATTGCTAGCCGTAATTACAACTATAAACCAATTCGGTGCTTTCGGGCGGTTTCGGTTTCAAACCGGAACGATCCGATTCACCAAAATCACTGCCTTAAAATTAACATAATTTGTTTCTTTTTCTCTGTTTATGTTGCTTATTTGACACAACAGATTTATACACACTGAAATTATAATCACTAATCAGCTGATCCTCATCAGTGATCAGATAACCAAAATCACAGTATTAATTTATATATATATATATATATATATATAATAAAATAAAACAAAAAATAAAAAAAAACACTAAGTAATTCAGAAACAGATTAATTGAGTTTACAAAGTGAGGCCCAAAGTTGAATCATTAAAGGCCTGTAAATTTAAAGCCCTTTAATGATTCAAATTTACATATTAAAATTTAAGTGCTTGTAAATTTTAACTACATGGACTAATGGGCCTGTAAAAGTGAAGTTTACGGGCTTTTCAGTTTTCATTGTGAACTTGAAAATAAAAACTTCATAAAGAAAATTTGTCCTTTCTAGCGATTATCTCCTCAGTATTCGAATAATCAACAAAACATAATATAGAAATGAAGAAGAATTACCTCAATGAAGAGAACTTTGACAGGTTTTCTTCTACACAAATACTAAAACTAAAAAAAAAAAAAATTTAAATCAGCAAATAATCATAAAAATTATGATTGTAATTTGTGAAAACTAACTATATAAATTTGAAGTTGAAAAGGAGCAAATTTTTAAGGAGATAAGCTGGGACGCTGATACACGCATGGTACTTGTATCGGTGTGTGCTATCGTGCTCCAGTCATCTTTGCAGTTGGTGTCTGTCATTAGCGATTGAACAACCGAGTCAAGAGTTAGAGTTCTAATAGAAGAAGTAAACATAGTTTGACTCGATGATGTGCCCCTGACGTTCTAGGGCACGTTGATTCTATGATATTTTCATAAATACCTAATAGTCTAATAGCACCATTAGTATTTGGTTAGTCAATCAATCAATAACATTTCACATAAAAATACATGGACAAAATTTGCTCGGGGAGAAGAGTTGGCGTGTGGGTCCTATCGCTTTGTATCCAATTAATATTTAATAATTTTTTATAAAAGAATTTAGCTCGATTCGGTCGGGAGTATACCTCTATATCTCTATCGAAGATGTAAAAAGAGGAAATGTACTACCACTTTTCTAAGAGTGGATGGGTAAAGGTCCATAAGATAATCATTTTTCACATATTTTCAATTTTATATATATATATATATATATATATACACACGATGAAACGGAAGAACACAACATAGTAATTAATTAGGTCGAAAGGAGTATATAACATTGGATATGATTCAATAGGATCGCTTTTGCCTTCATCTATAAATGAAGCTCACAGAGAGCTAGAAACTGATCATAAAAGTCATAAGTCTCTAACAATTTCTTTCTCCCACAAACAAATTTACAGGGATGCAAATTTTGATCATTAACAATCAACAAGCTCGGCTAATAAACAATCTTATTGTTTTAAGACATAAACCAGGCTATTGATTGAGTCCGGAATTGCATAATTTAAGAAACTACCAACAAAATAACGGAAAATTGAAGTAGAGCAACGTCGGAGGAGATCATCTCGGCAGTGGCAATCTTAGCAAGCTTAGCCATGAAAGCATGCAGGATCTCAATATCACTTGTATCCGGTGTACGAACTCCAAATCCCAGCCATGTTCCCAAAACGCTACAAACATTTTCAAGGAAGAATCTCACTTCAATAGAAATAAGCAATTTGAGAACCGCCTTAATTCAAGATTCAAGATTCAAGATTAGGTATATGTCATGTGATTATAAAGAAGACAAGAAAAAGAAAGAGTAGTGTACCCGACACGACGTCCTCCTTGTAAAATAGCGGAGCAGCAATCAAGAACCAAAATTATTATCCTCAAATAATTTGGTAGGCAGCATACCCTCCTCCCTTGGAAATTTTCAGAATTTGATTGGGTTGGGTCTCGACGAAAATAAGCTCACTGGTATTTTTCCTCAACAACCCTATCAATTTTCCTAGATGTATCTAATAACCTTCTTAGTGGTCCTTTTCCTTCACAACTGGGCAACTTGATAACTCTCATTATCCTTGATGTTTCTAGAAACAAATTTTCTGGTGAGATTCCTAGTAGCCTAGGCAGTTGTACAAGCTTGGAAATTCTTAATATGAGTGACAATTCTTTCAATGGAAGCATTCCTCCCTCCCTGAGTTCTTTGAGAAGCATTCAACAGTTGGATCTCTCTTCCAACAATTTGCCTGGCCAAATTCCAGAATATTTTGAGCCTCTAAAATTCTTGAACAAATTAAATCTGTCTTTCAATCACTTCGAGGAAAGTACTGACAAAAGGCATTTTCAGCAATAAAACAGGAATCTCACTTGCAGGGAATAAGAGGCTTTGTGGAGGTTTAGTTGAAATGCATTTGCCATCATGTCCGTCCAAGAGATTAAAGAAATCAAAAATCACTTATCTCAAAGTGGTTATTCCAGTGATTGTTTCATGCGTGATCTTATCAATAACACTTTAATTCCGGTGCACATGGAAGAACCATTTCTTATGCAGAGCTGAGCAAAGCAACCGATAAATTTTCATCATCAAACATGATCGGACAGGGAAGCCACGGTTTGGTGTACAAAGGAGTTTTGGGTGAAAATAGAACATCTGTTGCAATGAAAGTGATCAACCTTCAGCAACAGGGGATTCGAAGAGTTTCATCTCTGAATGTGAAGCACTAAGGAATATTCGACATCGAAATCTGGTTGGAATCATAATTATTTGCTCAAGCATAGATTCTAAAGGTGCTGACTTTAAAGTTCTGGTTTACGAATACATGGAAAATGGAAGTTTAGAGGAGTGGCTGCACAAGAACCAATATCAACTTGACACAAGTAATTTAAGTGTCATCTAGAGATTAAATATAGCAATTGATGTGGCTTCTACAGTAGAATATCTCCATCACCATTGTGAACCACCAATGGTTCATGGTGACCTAAAGCCGTGCGATGTCCTGCTTAATCATGACATGGTTGCTCATGTTGGTGACTTTGGGCTATCAAAATTTCTCTCTGATCTCCCACATGCTCTTGAAACTCAATCAAGCTCGATCGGGATAAGAGGAACTGTTAGTTATGTTGCGCCAAGTAACTATTTTATGAGTTATGTTTGGATCTTTATGATGTTACATCTGCCATTGAATTTATTTACTACAATTAATAACATGATTAATTCTCTGTTTTTCAGAGTAGTGTATGGGAAGTGAACTTTCCATACCAAGAGACGTCTATAGCTTTGGAAATCTCTTGCTTGAGATGTTCACCAGAAAGCGTACTATTGATAGCATGTTTACAGATGGATTAACTCTCCATGAATTTGCAAAGATGGCTTTGCCAGAAAGAGTGATGGATGTTGTTGAACCTTCAATGCTGCTGCAAGTAAATACTAGCAACAACAAAGTTGAAAATTTTGCAAGACGTATTGGAGAAGGAAGAGGCAAGATTGAGGAGTGCTTGGCCGGTGCAATGAGAATTGGAGTTGTTTGTTCAATGGAATCTTCGGCTGAGAGAATGGAGATGACAGATGTGGCAAAGTTATGTACTATTAGGGAGGGCTTTCTCGGTAGGAGGATTTGATATAATTCTAGATTTTGGGTTAATGTTCTATCAACACTTGTGTAAAACGAAATATGCCTAGCTCCTTCACCAAACAATAAGGAGAATGTATTTGTTTGTCAATATTCTATAAATCAATAAATGTTTTTGTTTAGCAATTTAAATGGAAGTGGTCATTTTTTTTCTTTCTCTGTTTTTGCTGCGTCTTTGCAAGAAATCTTTATAATTCAGAGAAATGTATAATCAGCTCCTCAGCATAAAACCGAAAGAAACACTAAAATCTCATTGCTTCCTATTTTTGCAACAAATATACTCTTATCATTCAGAGAATTGGAGTTGCCTGTTCGATGGAATCTCTGACTGAACAAATGAAGATGACAGAAGTTGTGGCAAAGTTATGTACAAATAGGAGAGAGCTTTCTCAGCAGGAGGATTTGATATGTTAGAGATGTCAGGTTAATGCTCAAAGATCACCAAGCCTTACAGAGAATAAAAGTTTTGTTCAACAATTTAAATGGAAGTGATCATTTGTTTCTTTTTTCTGTTTTGTATCATACATTCATACCTTCTAAATTTAAAGTGGCAAACAATGTTTTGTATCGAACTTAAAACATTGTCAATGAATATTATCTACGCATAGATTTGAATAATAAATCTAAAGCGGCAAACAATGATGGTTCCAAAACTCGAACAACAAGCTATAGAATTTTACTGACCTGAACAAACAGTCTAAAATCCTTTTCAAGAGTGATGACGATGCAGCATTACTCTGGTAACATTTGCAGCTATCTGCTTAAATAAGATTGCGATCACCGTCAGAAAGGTTGTATGTTAAAACATCGCAAAGCTGGGACGAAAACATTTAGAGAGAAGATTAGGCATACTTATCTCTAGCAGCAGCATAGTTGGCACGAACAAGCAACACTACAATCAATCAACTGCAGCAAGACATCTGAACAAACAAACAAGAATGGTAATTAAAATATGATCTAGGCAACATACCATAATGATAATCGAGAAAGGACTACAACAATGAAAACAATCTCAGACAGTGAATTGAACTTTGAACAGAGCAAAAAGCATCAGCAGTTCCTAATGTAAATAAAAAGCAGTTCAAAAATTAGGATACAATTCATTAATTTGGTTTGTATTCTCCATATATTTAGAACCTGAAATCGCCTATAGCCTCCATATCATGAAAATTGTTTTGGTAAGTGTTCAACATAACATTATTCTTTCCAATTTTCCTATGTAGATAGTGAAAAATGGCGATCAATCTCATCCAACAAGCAGCAAACACGAGTTGTTGTCCAAAATGTTGAAGAAAATTAAAAGGTGATTGCAGCCTCAAAATCTATGTTTTGGTTAAATCGGTTGCCAACCGATTCGACCGAAACCAATGGACTTTGAAGTTGCAGGAGCTGTGATGACACGTCACCCTTAGCCTGATGACATGTCCAGACACATCATCTATGGGCTTTTAAAATGGCTGCTGGTTCAAAATTGAACTGGTCTGGGCTTTTTTGGTGACCAGCCCAAGATAGTAGAGAATTGGGCCTCTTGGGCTGGGCTTCAAAATGGCCCATTTTTCCATTTGACTTATAGTTGCTGGCCTAGATTTGTGGAGTGGGCCCAACCCAATTCTAAATAAAATCTCATAAAATAATATTTTTTTTAAAAACGGAAAATAAATTGTCATCGATCACCGCCCAAACACCGATTTTAAATTGTCATCAATTTCGATGGGTATATTGTAATTGTTTTCTCTTGCACTGATAATTTCTTAATCAATTTGGTTCACTAGTACTGAAAAAATAAAAGAAACAAATTTTACGTTTTAGTAACTAATCATTAAGTTTAAGCTGTCAAATTTGATTTTTTTTTTTTTTTTGCCTCCATATTTGTCTGTGCTTACTTTACTGTATAAAAATCTGATTTTTAACTTGAATGTATAGTCTTTGAAGATAGTTGAACCATAAAGTTGAATTTTTTTTTTTCACCCAACACAAAGTTTTATTTTAACTACTAGTTCAGTTTTTGAGACAAATGGGAAACCATAATCAATTCAAGAGAATTAATTTCTTTTAAATTTGTATTAATTTAGTCAATGTTATGTTATTTTGAGTATGGCATTGTAATTTAATATCTGGGTTTGATCTGCAGGCCTGTGGTTAGTCACCCAACAATGTGACAGTGAGTGTGCTTCTGCTACTTGTATTCTAATTATGAAAACTGATGAACTTTATGAGTTGCATGAGGATTGAACGCGTTGTGCATTTTGAGTTTTGTCAAGTCTCTTCAATGATGGTTGCAAATGTCTGGTAAGTGGGGATGGGGATAGGGGGATCTATATCCATCCCCATTTCCCCAATGTGCAACCCTACCAGTAGATTATTCTGGCTTAACTTCTGTTATACTTGATCTATCGTTTGAGCATGGCTTACAATCCACAGACTAACATGTCGAAACTATGCAGGGGCTTTAAATTGCCTGCATCTCATGTGATTCACACTGTTGGCCCTATTTATGATGTTCATAGTAACCCTGCAGCCTTGTTGAGAAGTTCATACAAGTATGTTTAGTGTCTTTTTTTGAGCTTTGCTTGTACTATTTCATTTTATTTTTTCATTTGAGATTGATATCTTTTTTACCCAAATTTGTTACAGGAACAGCTTGAGTGTGGCCAAAGAGAAAAACATTCAATACATTGCTTTTCCTGTCATATCATGTGGTGTTCATCCAAGTTACCACGCCAGCTTGAGGGGGGTATTAAGGAAAATATTCAAGAAAAGGAAAATGACAATGAAGTCAAAGAAATTCATCGGCATGATCTTAGCAATTCTCTTACAGTCAAGGAACCTCAAATCAATTCTCAAATCATTCCCATGATCTTAGCAATTCTCCAGCAGTCAAGGAAATCTCAAATCAATTCCCGTGATCTTAGCAATTCTCTTGCAATCAAGGAAAGTCAATAATAAATTGCACATATCACTTCAGCCATCAAGGATGTGTTCTTCATTCCAAAAGTCAAGAAATCAATTCTCTTATTTTATTTCAATTAGACAACTTGCACATAATATCTCTTGAGATATTTTTTCCTTTATATGTTGTAATGATCTTGGAAGTTATTTGTAATAGTCAACTCCTTGCTTGTATATATTCTGGAGCGTCTTTTATAGTCTTTTATAGTGACAAGAACCAAAGGAGTGTCCAGTGGGTAATTGAATGCTGACTGCAATTTAAGTTATGGACCCATGAAAACTACTGATAGAAACTGCAAGGGTGTTTGTGATCGTATTTTCTTCTTGAAAATTTTATTAAAGTTATGTTTCAATTAGGTGATTTATACATCTGTAGGATTTATTCATGACAAGACCTTGTTGTCTTTGTTGAATTTTCAAGGATACATTACTGGGCTGCTGCCTTGAAGACTACGGCTTATTAAATCATCAAGAGGGAAAACAGAGGGGTGACAGATCGCTTAGTAATTGATTTGTGGAAATTGTAGCAAGAGAAGAGACAAACAATCTTGACTATCAAGAAAAGCACCAAAGCTGCCCCGCACGACACTCTTGGTTAGTTTCCTCTATAAAGTCCCACCACACACCAGCTTGAAATGATCATCCACATTCCAAACACAACTCCTTGCTTTAATTTGTCTAATCCAGGCCTTATAAACATGCCTAGTTCCATTCTTCTATGCTGCTTTTGCTTCTTGCTTACTTATAGCTTCTCTACCCCATCCACTGCCACAATCCATTGAAACGAGACTGACCGTCTTGCATTACTTGCCATTAAGTCTCGGCTTCATGATCCATTAGAAGTCACAAGCTCATGGAACAATTCTACTCCTTTGTGCCTCTGGACTGGCGTTTCATGTGGTCGTCGGCACCAAAGGGTTACGAAATTGGATCTAAGAAACCAAATCATAGGAGGTGACTTGTCACCTTCTATAGGAAACCTTAGCTTTCTTAGGTCGGTCCGCCTTGAAAACAACAACTTCCATAGTGATATTCCCAATGAAGTTAGTCTTCTTTTCAGGCTAGAAATTCTTGAACTAGCCAATAATTCTTTTTCGGGTACAATTCCAAAAAATTTGTCTCATAGCTCAAACCTCATCAAGTTCTCAGCCAGAAGAAACAACCTTCACGGAGAAATCCCAGCGGAGATTGCACTACAAGAAAACTGCTCATCCATTACGGGCCATTCACTACGGGCATGGGAGGCCTGTGTTAGAAAACCATTATTCACTACGGGCAATTAAAAGCCCGTAGTAAAATTGGTTTCATAAAATCATTTAAAACGGGCATTTGGAAGCCCGTGAAGGATAATAATTAGCTATTACGAGCATAAATGGGCTCGTTGTAAAAAATATATACATTACGGGCTTTGTCCGTAGTCCCTAAAGTTATTTACTACGGGCAAAGTCCGTATTGGAAAGTAAATATATTATTGGAGGAAATACAAATAAATCCCGCTAAGTCGATCTCTAATACCTAAAGCCCTAGAAATCATTCTCTCTTACAGAAAATAAATCCCTAAATCCCCAACCCTAGACTAACATCAATAGCCTCTCTTGTCGCCGACAACCACCTCTTGTCACCGCCGGAACCCAGAAGCAAGCGCCATCGCCGTCGCCGTCGCCGGTCATCACTCGTCGTCGCCAGATCCAAGAACCCACCAGTTTCTTCATTTCATTATCAGTTCATTCACTGTGTAGTGTGTCGGTTGCTGCAGGTGTGGTCTCAACAATGATCTCTGTTGTTTATTTGTTTTAGTTTTTTAACTTTAAATGCTTAATCTTTCTTTCAAGTGTTGATGATTCAGATTACTTGTTAGTTGTCAAAGTTCTTGAATTTGGTTCACCGATTGTGCTCTGTTTTTGTACCTGTTTTATGACTTTTTGATTAATTTTTTTGTTTTTTATTTTGCTTATTTTTGATTGATTTTTGTGTTCTTGTCATCACTGGACAAGTTGGAGTTGGAAAATCAGTATGTGTATGTGACTATATGTTATTCTTTTTGCTGGATTATTTAATGATCCAAGTTTTTTGTGGATTTTCGGTGGCGATTGCTTTGTATGATATGCACCATCACGAGTGGAAAATCAGTATGTGTATGATTGCTTTGTGACTATATGTTATTCTCCTTCCCATGTGATTTTTTTTTTTTTTTTTTTTTTAACTTATGTCCACATTTTTATTTCTAAATTCCAACACTTTTTCCACTTTCAGGAGACCTCGGGACCTCCATTTGCAAATCTCTTTGAGGCACAAGCCTTCTTTGCAGAGGTTGACCACATGCTCACTTTGGAGTAATGTTTATGCTGTTTTTGATAGAATTTTTTGTATATAAACAATGCCATATTTGATTCTTGCTTTATGGCTATATAAGAAGTGAATTATTTTTGAATATGTTGAGGTATTCAATGAAGAATTATTATCCAAATTGTTTATATTCTAGACAAACAATTTGGATAATAATTCGGAAAACACAAAAAACAAAAAAACAAAAAAACAAATCAACCTGTTTGTATTCTAGACAAGCCTGATAGAAAATGGTTTTGCAGAATATGTTATAAGTGGATAAGATTCCAGTTTTAATGTGATTAGAAATCACAACAAAATGATAAAATGCATATGCAATAGAACTTGTTTTAGGTGATGACTTATAAAACTAAATTAGCAGTACTATTGTTGGTTATTTGAAATGATTTCCAGAATATAGAATAGGGCAAGATAAGATTCTTCTGGTTTGAATGTGATACATAAACAGTGTTGCTGCTACTGACAAAATGCTCAAAGTTTCAGTCCATTGTTTTTTCTAGAGAGATTTGCAGAATAAATTAAAGGTAGATCAGTAGATGATAATCTTGTTTGAAGATAAAAAATAATATAAGTGCATGCTTTGCATCTTTATCAAAAGGGTTTGTACCTATTTTGGTGGAAAACAAGTTAGGTGGCTTGTGGACATGAATGACTATAAGCTGAGTAGCTGACCAAATAAAACAGGATTTTATATAATAATACATGAATTTGATTTCAACCCACTTTGATACCTCCTCCTTGAATTCCAGCTTCTTTCTTCAGGTTTCTCACATGCGGATTCTGTTTCGATTTCTCTTATTATTATTTTATCATGCTGTTTGTAGTTGAGATTGCTAGTTGTGTGTGATTCACTTTTGTAGACTTTTAAGTTGTTTCAACTGTGCTAATTGCGATCTAATCAGGTCCCCTTTTAGATTCTTCATGGGTATGTTATCGATTTTGTGTTTTATTGATTTGATTTGTCTAAAGTCAGTTTTGAAACAGTGCCGTAGTGCTTCTTGAATTGTTTTAGTGTTTTAGATTCTCTTAGAATTGTTAAATCGTGGAAGATTTGGGTAATGGAATTATAGACAAGACAGTAAATATTAAAAATATTGTTGAAAATGATTGTCATATACGTCTTTGCGTTCGTATGGCTCGCCAGAAAGCAGATCTTGCCCTTGCCAACTCATCAATCCCCGTCAAAACCCACTCATGCTTCAACCAAGTTGCCCGAAAAGTAAGCTTTTCATGTTTTTGATTGATTTTTTTGTTGTCATTTCTTGAATTTATTTTGTATTGAAATTAAAAATATATATATATATTGGCAGGTATAGGCAGCTGTGTAAGTTTTTCAATAGCTTGGATAGTGCAATCCGGTTGTTGAAATTGAAGAGATCGATGTCTACCTTCACTAATATATCTCCCAAAATTGAGTGCTTGACTGACAGGTAATGGTTTGAACAACAAATAATTCTTTATTTTTGGTTGAGATTATAATGTTTTAGCAATCGATTGGTTAGCATCCAAATGTGGTTTTGTGTCTGATTTTGTGTTATGATATTTATATAGGAGGTTCTCATACTGCGACTTGGCTCAATTGAAGTTTTTACTGCCAGAAGCTATTGAGATAAAGAAAGTACTCATGTTTGATGAGAAGAGAAGACTAGTTGCATGAAGCCTGATCTTCATGTTTCTATATATGTTGATGCAATAGAATGTGACAGCAAGCTGAAGTCCGATAGCAAGAATATGAATATGAGAAGGTTTTTCATGCTTGGCTTATGGATTTTCTTAAAGACCATCCTGAGGTATACCCTGATTTTAGTTTTGCACATCAAGTGAAAATTTGATTCCTGATTTATAGAGATATTACTAATAAGAAAATCTGTTCCAACTTGAGTGGCCTCAATCTTAGCTTGGTTGATGTTGTATCCGGCTAGAACAGATTAGATTAAAAAAATTCTGCTATTGCAAACCAAACATATCCATAAAAGTTTCTTAAAATTCTACTTACTAAAAATTGTTTTTCATAATTCTATACAGGCTTGGTTGCATGCAAATGGATAAGGGCCGGAGAGTTTGTGTGAAGAAGATATTAGTTAGCAAGGTACCTTTGATGCGCCCTACTAGTGACCTACAAATTCTTGAAGGTGCTAAAGGCACTTATATTGTTCGGCTATGAAATACATCATTAATTATTAAGATTTAGGTGAATATATGTATAGGTGAACTTATTGTTAAGATTAGTAGACTTTTTAATTAAGTGAATGTTTGTGGGTGAATGTAATGTTAATACTTGAAGATTTTTAATTGAATGTTTATGGATTCCTAAATTTTAACATATATACTGAATGCTTGTGGATTTTTATATAGAATGTTTTGGAGTTTAATCTTCCAATTATTTGCACTAAACAGGCTATGTATAAAATCAAAAAATTAATTTTTTTTTTTTTTATAAAAAAAAAAAATTATCGATTGCGGGCAATGTCCGTTGTTAGTAATGTATCAACCACGAGCATTGCCCGTTATAGATGAACTTATTTATCACGGGCATTGCCCGTTGTGAACGAACTTATTTATCACGGGCATTGCCCGTATTCAAAACGCGCCATTTTCTATCACACCTTCACAAACGACGGACGTTATAACGGGCGATGCCCGTAGTGGATACACATCCACAACGGGCATCGCCCGTAGTCGATGATTGAATTTCTTGTAGTGTTGGCAACCTATTGAAGCTTGAGAATTTGTCCATTGGTGGCAATCATCTAACAGGACAACTCCCAGCTTCCATTGGGAATCTTTCAGCTTTGCAGGTACTTGATGTACGTACAAATGGCTTGTCCGGGACAATTCCTTATTCCCTAGGCCGACTAAGGAGCTTGCTTTATCTTCACTTAGGTGAAAATAGTATGTCTGGTATCGTTCCTCCTCCAATTTTTAACATCTCTTCACTTACTAGTTTCATACTCGCCCTTAATAGGTTCTATGGAAGTTTACCACGCAAAATAGGATATGATCTTCCGAATCTGAAAACGTTTTCTATATTTGGTAACCATTTCACTGGTCTCGTCCCATATTCATTGTCCAATGCATCAAATCTTGAAAAGATTGATCTTTCTAGCAATTCTTTTAGTGGGAAAGTAACTATTGATTTTAGTCTTCTTAAGAATTTTTCGATTCTAAATTTGGGTCAAAATAATTTGGGCACTGGGACAATCAATGATCTTCATTTTTTAAAATCCTTGATAAATTGCAGCAAATTGGAAATTCTTGGTTTAAATCTAAATCAATTTGGAGGGTTATTACCAAAATTTATAGCAAATTTCTCAAGTACAGTTTCTAAATTAGGCATGCATGATAATCAAATATATGGCTCCATACCTCATGGGATAGGAAATTTAGTCAATCTTGATGTCATTGAAATGTCGAGAAACCAATTAAGTGGCACTATTCCTCATGACATAGGTAAGCTTAAAAAGTTACAAGTTTTGTTCCTGCATGAAAATAGTTTACAAGGGAGCATTCCCGCCTCTCTAGGTAATTTAACATTTTTGTACAAACTGTGGTTATCCTCAAATAATTTGAAAGGCAGCATACCCTCCTCCCTTGGAAATTGTCAGATTTTGATGGCGTTGGTTCTCAACAATAATAAACTCACTGGTATTTTACCTCAACAAATTCTTGGCATAACAACCCTATCACTTGTCCTAGATGTATCCCATAACCTTCTAGTTGGTCCTTTCCCTTCACAATTGAGTAACTTGAAGATTCTCCTTGAGCTTGGTATTTCTGGAAACAGATTTTCAGGTGAGATTCCAAGTACCCTAGGCAGCTGTACAAGCTTGGAAATTCTTGATATGGGTGGCAACTTTTTCAATGGAAGCATTCCTCCCTCCCTGATTTCTTTGAGAAGCATTCAACACTTGGATCTCTCTTCCAACAATTTGTTTGGCCAAATTCCAGAATATCTTGAAACTCTGCCATTCTTGAAATATTTAAATTTGTCTCACAATCATTTTGAAGGAGAAGTACCAACTAAAGGCATTTTCAGTAACAAAACAGGAATCTCACTTTCAGGGAATGATAGACTTTGTGGAGGTTTAGTTCAAATGCATTTTCCATCATGCCCCTCCAAGAGATTAAAGAAATCAAAAATCCCTCATCTCAAAGTGGTTATTCCTGTGATTGTTTCATGCGTGATCTTATCATTAGCATTCTTCATCGTCATTTTTACTCGAAAAAGGAGATCTACGCTAAACACTTCAAGTCCGTTACAGAAGAAAGAACTATTTCCAATGGTTTCTTATGTAGAGCTGAGCAGGGCAACTAATAAATTTTCATCGTCCAACATGATCGGACAAGGAAGCCACGGTTTCGTGTACAAGGGAATTTTGGGTGAAAATAGAACATTAGTTGCAGTGAAAGTGATCAATCTTCAGCATAAAGGGGGTTCGAAGAGTTTCATATCTGAATGTGAAGCCCTAAGAAATATTCGACATCGAAATCTCGTTGGAATCGTAACTATTTGCTCAAGCATTGATCATAAAGGTGCTGACTTTAAAGCTCTGGTTTACGAATACATGGAAAATGGGAGTTTAGAGGAGTGGCTGCACAAGAACAAAGATCAACTTGACGCAAGTTCTTTAAGTCTCATTCAGGGACTAAATATAGCAATTGATGTGGCTTTTGCAGTAGAATATCTTCATCGCCATTGTGAACCACCAATTGTTCATGGTGACCTAAAGCCATGCAATGTACTGCTTGATCATGACATGGTTGCCCATGTTGGTGACTTTGGGCTATCAAAATTTCTATCGGATCGCCCTCTTAGTACTACTCCTGAAACTCAATCGAGTTCAATTGGGGTAAGAGGGACTGTTGGCTATGTTGCACCAGGTAACTATTTTATGTATTATATTTTGATCTTTATGACATTATCTCTGCCAATGAATTCATTTACTACAATTAACTAGATGATTTTGCATGCTTTTACAGAGTATGGTATGGGCAATGAAATGTCCATGCCAGGAGACGTCTATAGCTTTGGAATTCTCATGTTGGAGATGTTCACTGGAAAGCGTCCTACTGATAGCTTGTTCAATGATGGGCTAACTCTCCATGAATTTGTAAAGACAACTGTGCCGGAAAGAATGATGGAGATTGTTGAACCTTCATTGCTGGTAGAAGCAAGAACTGGCAACGACCGTGTTGAAACTTTTGCTAGACGTCGACGTGGAGAGGAAAGAGTTAGAATTGAGGAGTGCTTGGTTGGCATACTAAGAATTGGAGTTGTATGTTCAATGGAATCTCCGACTGAGCGAATGGAGATGACAGATGTTGTGGCAAAGTTGTGTGCTATTAGGGAAAACTTTCTTGGTACGAGGATTTGATATGTTAGAGTCGTTAGGTTAATGCTCAATGATCGAATAAATGTTTTGTTCAATAATTTAAACGGAAGTGATCATTTGTTTCTTTTTTCTGTTTTGTATCATACTTCTATAATTTATTGTCGATGAATATTATCAATGCATAGATTTGAATAGTAAATCTAAAGTGCCAAAATTGAACTTGACTGGGCTTTTAAAATGACTGCTGGATCAAAATTGAACTGGAGTGGGCTTTTAAAATGGCCCATTTGTTGCTTGACTCTTCGGTTACAAGCACAAGACAAAGTAAAGAATTACAAAATGGGCTTTTAAAATAGTTGCTTGATCAAAATCTAACCGGGCCGGGCTTTAAATCAATAAAATTGAAATATCCAATCGTCCAATTCTTGCAACAGGAAAAAAATAATGTATTCATTTTAATACAATTTATTTATAAACTCTCTTAAGTTATTAATACATCCAATTTCACAAATGATAAATTCTTAGGTTCTCAATGCTCGAAAACACAGTACAGTCATAATAAGTTCTTTGTCATCAACAACTGCATCAGATATCTTCTCAACATTTACAAATCTCAAGCATCGTTTATGTTGATAATAATCAAGTTGTTGATATCTATTACAACAGATTTCACATCCTCATAGCACTGTTGATTTCCTAGATACACAATGATATGTACTGTTACCTTTTAAAAAAAATTAATTATCACTTTTTGTTTATCGATAGAATTCATAACAATATATATATATACGTACCTCTTTATAATTAGAGTCCTCTGAAAATTCTTTTTGCATTACTTTGTTATATGATAAGGAAAGATTTTGATACTAAAAATAAAATTAGAGTGTAATTAGGGTTTAGTTTTTATTTTATTTTTTTTAATAAAGAGATATGTGTGTAATTAATGGGTGTACATAGTATTTGGTTTATTTTTAATTAACCTAATTTGTCCTCATTGATAAATTTCTATTGGGATATTTTTATAATTAATTTTTTTATCAAAATATGGATGTGCTTATCATATTTATGGGTATCAATATCAATACCCTTTGTGGAAATATCCAATCAACGGTCTCTTGGTTAATGTTGATTAAAACAGATTTAAATCAATAATGTTTATTATCAAAACTGATTTGTCCAAATCACAACTCATCAACATGTTTCCATGCCTAGTAAAAGTTATATATGAGAGAAGTTAATGATTACCAAGCCATAAAGACAATGTTGTGTTTTTGTTTGTCAATAAATGTTTTGTTTAGCAATTTAAATGGAGGTGGTCATTTGTTTCTTTTACTCTGTTTCTGCAGCACATTTGCTAGAAATCTTTTATCATTCTGAGAAATGTAAAATAAGCTCCTCAGCAGAAAATCTAACAGTTCAGAAACAAATTAACAATTTAAATGGAGAAGATAAATTGAAGAAAACTTTATATTGTTAGAACCCGAAATCGCCTATATATAGCCCCCAAATCATCAAAATTTGTTTTGGTAAATGTTCAAATTGAAGTCTTCTTCGTTTGGTTTGAATGGAATCATTTCAGTGAATAATACATTCATTGATATATTATTATAATCAGTCTTAAAATAAAATTGAAAAAAAAAAAAAAAAAAAAAAACAGAAATGCTCATATATTATTAGGATATCAGATTTAACTCTCTACTGCTTGATGAATCTTTCAATTTCATTGCCTTCCGGCCCTTCTCTGTATGTTGAACCCAGTTGTAGTTTCAAGAAAGATTTTCCTGGCCGATTGCAATTCATGGACAACACGGCTTATGTTCATTCGATCCTGTGGTGACTCCACAGAACATGCCACTCCAATTCTGACCATAGAAACCAGACATTCCTCTTGGTCGTTCAATGCTTGCCTCATCCTATAGTCGGTGGCAGCCATCTCTTCAGTTACAAGCATTGGATCCATGATGTCCATCACCCGATCAGGCAACGCCATTACACTTTCTTCGTATCTGCTGTACAAGGCAGGAACTGTGACGGATAAGAGAGTTCCTGTCACCAAAATAATTACAAATATGTGAACAATAACATCACAGTGAAGGGCTCTGTACGTAGCAAGCTGGACTATTCAAATGACAAAATGACTCCTTTATTAACCAAAAAAATCATTGAAAATGTGTTGGTCAATTCACTTGTGCTGGCGCACAAAAAAGCAGCCATGCAAAACTGTCAGGATGTTCAAGAAAAATCAGTAGTTTTTGTAATAAAAGCTTCGAACAGATCTTAATAACCCTCTCCTTCACCATAGAAAAGGACTTCATGAAATTCTAGTTAAACAAGCGAAATTCAATGGCAACAAGGATTGAGATCACAGAGAACAAAAGGCTAAACAGTTCCACAGTTATCATCCATTGCATATTGCATAAAGTTCACAGACAAAGGATGATCGAGCATACCGATATAAGCTAGTGTGAAGAATGAGAAGTAGCTGCCACTAGCAGAAAGGAGCCAAAGACAGACTACCACCTTTCAAAATTACAATAGTTTGGTAAGATTCTAAGCTCATCTAGATCAGTCAGCCACATAATGCAGAATTTAAAGACCATTATTGTAATTTCAGTGAACGGGTTCCAGGGACTACGTTATAATAGATATATCAAAAGCAATGTAGCAGGTTGGAACACTATTTACAGTGGTTGGTTTGCAAACTTCTCCATAAATCAACTATTACTAAAACGTTAGTAAGAAATTTTAGTGAGTAAACCTAACTTTTGTAAATACTCTCGGAATTATTGTCAATCAATATTTTCGATTCATAAAATTTAATAATAAATCTTAAGTGCAAATCAATGATGATTCACCAAGGTTCCAACAGTTTAACAACACACTATAGAACTTGATCCTTATCAGTGAATAAACACCAACCTGAAAAAACAGTCTAAAATCCTTTCCAAGAGTGATATCATGTGCCACAACGAGCAAATAATTCACTTTAACGCGAAAGGACGCTGCAGCATTATTAACCATTTCCTCTAACAATACAAACTCTGGTAACGTTTGCAGCTGTCTGCTTGAATAAGAAAGTGGTCAACGTCAGAAAGGTTATATGTTAAAACACCGCATAGCTGGGGCGATAACATTTAGAGAGCAGGTTAGGCATGCTTATCTCGAAAAGCAGCATAATTGGCATGAACAAACAACACTGCAATAAACAGCAGGAAGAGATCTGAACAAACAAACAAGAATGGTAATTAAAATATGATCTAGGCAACATTAGCTACAACAATGACTCCAAACGACACACGCCCGTGTTGCTTACACAAGAGTACATAAGCAGCTTAGGAAGAGGATAATGATTTAGTCAACTATCACTCACATAGAAAACCAAACATACCATCATGAAGGACTTAATAATACAACTATGAAAGCAATATGGCTTCAACAGTGAATTGAACTTCGAACAGAGAAGAAAGCATCACCAGCTATTCCTACATAAAAAGCAGTTCAAAAATTAGGACACAATTCTTTAATCTGGTTTGTATTCTCCATATATTTTTAGAACCCGAAATCGCCTATAGTCCCCACATCATCAAAATGATGGGCTAACTCTCCATGTATTTGCAAAGACAACTGTGCCGGAAAGAATGATGGAGATTGTTGAACCTTCATTGCTGGTAGATGCAAGAACTGGCAATGACCGTGTTGAAACTTCTGCTAGACGTCAACGTGGAGAGGAAGGAGTTAGAATTGAGGAGTGCTTGGCTGGCGTACTAAGAATTGGAGTTGTATGTTCAATGGAATCTCCGTCCGAGCAAATGGAGATGATAGATGTTGTGGCAAAGTTATGTGCTGTTAGGGAAAACTTTCTCGGTAAGAGGATTTGATATGTCAGAGCTGTTAGGTTAATGCTCAATGATCGAATAAATGTTTTGTTCAATAATTTAAATGTAAGTGATCATTTGTTTCTTTTTTCTGTTTTGTATCATACCTCTTTAATTAATTTATTGTCGATGAATATTATCAATGCATAGATTTGAATAGTAAATCTAAAGTGCCAAAATTGAACTTGACTGGGCTTTTAAAATGACTGCTGGATCAAAATTGAATTGGACTGGGCTTTTAAAATGGCTCATTTGTCGCTTGACTCTTAGGTTAAAAGCCCAAGACAAAGTAAGAATTACACAATGGGCTTTTCAAATAGTTGCTGGATCAAAATCTAACTGGGCCGGCCTTTAAATCAATAAAATTGAAATATCCAATCTCAACTGTCCAATTCTTGCCATAGAAAAAAAGAATGTATTCATTTTAATACAATTTAATTATAAACCCTCTTAAGTTATTAATACATCCAATTTCACAAATGATAAATTCTTAGGTTCTCCATGCTCGAAAACACAACACAATCGTAGTAAGTTCTTTGTCATCAACAACTGCATTAGATATCTTCACAACATTTACAAATCTCAAGCATCGTCTATGTTGATAATAATCAAGTTGTTGATATCTATTATAACAGATTTCACATCCTCATAGCATTGTTGATCTCCTAGGTACACAATGACATGTACTATTACCTTCTTTTTTTTTATAAAAAAAATTACTTATCACTTTTTGTTAATCGATAGAGTTCATAAAAAAAAAAAAAAAAAAATACGTATCTCTGTATGATTAGAGTCCTTTGAAAATTCTTTTTCCATTACTTTGTTATATGATAATGAGAGATTTTGATACTGAAAATAGAATTAGAGTTTAATTAGGGTTTTTTTTTTTTTTTTTAATAAAGAGATATGGGTGTAATTAATTGGTGTACATAGTATTTGGTTTATTTTTAATTAAACTAATTTGTCCTCATTGATAAATTTCTATTAGGATATTTTTGTAATTAATTTATATATTAAAATATGGGTGTGTTTATCATATTTATGAGTGTCAATATCGGCACCCTTTGTGGAAATATCCAATCAAAAGTCTCTTGGAATCTTGGTTAATGTTGATTAAAACAGATTTGTGAAAAACAGATTTAAATCAATAATGTTGATTATCAATACTGATTTGTGCAAATAAGTGAATAACAACTCATCAACACATGTTTTCATGCCTAGTAAAAAAAAAAAAAAAAACATCATCATCAAGTTCTCATGTCTTGTCATAATGTGAAGAAATTTGGACATTCAATTAATACCAATCAACTTTATTTGACAAAGAAATGGGGCCATTCTTCTATGATACGTTCATTTTCCACAAATTGTTCCAATACGTGTTATGTTGGTAATAATTGAGTGGTGACCCTTCACATTTATGAGCAATCCGTGTATGGTGTGATTCACACTCTTCCTTATATTAAGTTGTTTTTTTTTTTTTTTTTTTTTTTTTTAAGCCGGGACTCAGCAAGGATTAGACTCAACTACAAGCACGGCCCGGAAGTCTGCTCCCACAAGGGGAGAGGGCTACTCCCACTAATATGGGGAGAGGGCACCCACACATGGTGTTAAACCAAGGAGGGACAAGAATTGTATATATATATACAAATATGTGCATGCCATGGGTATTGAATCGTGGTGGCGGAGGGCTCCAAAGGAGGGTCCAACCACATTGGCAAGTGACCCAATGGCTTCCTTATATTAAGTTAATATTCATATTCATATTTGATTTTGAATTATATGGAGTTAATATATTTTTTAAATATTATTAAATAATATAAAATTTTACTTATTATTATCAATCAAGAAATTTAATTGATTTCATCTAAAAAAACAAAATTTAATTGATGAAATATTATCAATATTTTGATAATTTTGGTTTTGGAATTTATAAAGAAATATATATATATATATATTATAATAAGGCTTTGATTATCCTACGTCTAGTAAATGCTTCCGTCCTAATTTGAGCATTGGAGTGGAAAGACAGGGGAGACCTTGACTTTCCGGAGTAGTGTTAATTGAATGCTGAGTGCAATTTTTTCCTTAATAGGGACAGTTTATGGACCCATGAAAGGTTGTTGAAAATTGCATTAAAGTGGTGTATGTTTCAGTTAGGTAATATGGATTTATGCATGAAAACAAATTGTCTTTGTTATGAATTTTCAAGAATACAGTACAGGACAGCCTTGAAGACTCCGACATAAGTCATCGATAGGGAAAACAGAGGGGCGACAGATTGCTTAGTAATTGCTGGTATGGTTCCGTCCCCACTTTTTAACATCTCTTCCTTCGTTTATATCTATCTTGGATTAAATAGAATCCATGGAAGTTTGCCAACCATTATAGGTCATGATCTTCCAAAGCTGAAAAGGTTTATGATCTATCTTTAACAATTTCAGTGGTCCATCCTCTCCCATATTCATTGTCCAATGCATCGAATCTTGAAAAGTTGGATGTTTCTAACAATTATTTTAGTCGGACAGTATCAATTGATTTTAGTCGTCTTAATAATTTATTATTACTATATTTAGATGAAAATAATTTGGGAACCGGGATAACCAATAATCTTAATTTTTTAGCCTCCCTAATAAATTGCAGCAAATTGGAAATACTTTTACAAGGAAATCAAATTGGAGGGGCTTTACCAAAGTTTATAGCAAACTTCTCAAGTTTCATATCTGAATGTGAAGCACTAAGAAATATTCGACATCGGAATCTCATCAAAATTGTAACTATTTGCTAAAGCATAGATGCTAAAGGTGCTGATTTTAAAACTCTAGTTTACGACTACATGGAAAATGTAAGTTTAGATGAGAGGTTACACAAGAACAAATATCAACTTGACACAAGTTCTTTAAGTCTCTTTCAGAAACTAAATATAACAATTGATGTGGATTTTGCAGTAGAATATCTCCATCACCATTGTGAACCATCGATTGTTCATGGTGACCTAAAGCCTTGCAATTTCCTGATTGATCATGACATGGTTGCCCATGTTGGTGACTTTGGGCTGTCAAATTTTCAATCTAACCGCCCTCTCAGTACTGCTTCAGATACTCAATCAAGCTCAATTAGGGTAAGAGGAACCGTTGGCTATGTTGTGCCAGCTAACTATTTTATGAGTTATATTTGGATCTTTATGCTTGCCCCAAACCCACCTCATTGATATCCGTTAGAAGAAATTCCTCAATTGACTAACTCATTCACTTGTTGGCTGATGATGTGAATTATTTTCCATATCAGAAATCATATTATGCCCACTTTAGCATTATTGCTTTAGCATTAGTGTACTAAAGTCAAGCACTAGTTTTTGATACTTGATAGTGCTTTTGTACTAGAAATGAATCCAGTGATCATGGTTGATGTTGTTGTAATAGTCTTGTTATGCAACTTCAGCTTTTAAAGCACTGATGAGCATTTATTTTAAGGCTTGCAAGCTTCTTGTTCATGTGATTTAAAATTGTTTCTTCGATTAAAGTTAAAATTGTTTTGTAAATGAACTAATCGAACCCCATATTGAAGTCGGAAATTGAAGATTTTTTCTGCATTACATTACGATTATGCTTTACTCATAATGTCATTCATCTCATATAGTCGGTAAACATTCAGTCTAGGTTGCGAATTTGATTTTTAACTCCATTAAAAACACTAGTTTGAACAAGTTAAAAGCAACAAAAATGACAAAATCAATAATCGCTAACAGTTATTACAAATGGAACCAAATTTAGGTGGTTTTGGAAGTTTCGATACCAACCCGAAATGACTGGATTCGCCAAAGCTTGGGTTCGATCAGTTAGCCTACAGTTAGTTTTCAAAACAGAGCTTTTACTTGACTAAAAAAGTTTGATCAAGCAAAACAAATGACAAAATCAAGAATTGCTAGCCGTAATTACAAATATAAACCAATTCGGTGCTTTCGGGCGGTTTCGGTTTCAAACCGGAACGATCCGATTCACCAAAATCACTGCCTTAAAATTAACATAATTTGTTTCTTTTTCTCTGTTTATGTTGCTTATTTGACACAACAGATTTATACACACTGAAATTCTGAGAAATGTATAATCACTAATCAGCTGATCCTCATCAGTCATCAAATAACCAAAATCACAGTATTAATTTATATATATATAAAATAAAATAAAACAAAAAATAAAAAAAAAAACTAAGCAATTCAGAAACAGATTAATTGAGTTTACAAAGTGAGGCCCAAAGTTGAATCATTAAAGGCCTGTAAATTTAAAGCCCTTTAATGATTCAAATTTACATATTAAAATTTAAGTGCTTGTAAATTTTAACTACATGGACTAATGGGCCTGTAAAAGTGAAGTTTACGGGCTTTTCAGTTTTCATTGTGAACTTGAAAATAAAAACTTCATAAAGAAAATTTGTCCTTTCTAGCGATTATCTCCTCAGTATTCGAATAATCAACAAAACATAATATAGAAATGAAGAAGAATTACCTCAATGAAGAGAACTTTGACAGGTTTTCTTCTACACAAATACTACAACTAAAAAAATAATAATTTAAATCAGCAAATAATCATAAAAATTATGATTGTAATTTGTGAAAACTAACGATATAAATTTGAAGTTGAAAAGGAGCAAATTTTTAAGGAGATAAGCGGGGACGCTGCTACGCGCATGGTACTTGTATCAGTGTGTGCTATCGTGCTCCAGTCTTCTTTGTAGTTGGTGTCTGTCATTAGCGATTGAACAGCCGAGTCAAGAGTTAGAGTTCTAATAGAAGAAGTAAACATAGTTTGACTCGATGATGGGCCCTTGACGTTCTAGGGCACGTTGATTCTATGATATTTTCATAAATACCTAATAGTCTAATAGCACCATTAGTATTTGGTTAGTCAATCAATCAATAACATTTCACATAAAAATACATGGACATAATTTGCTCGGGGAGAAGAGTTGGCGTGTGGGTCCTATCGCTTTGTATCTAATTAATATTTAATAATTTTTTATAAAAGAATTTAGCTCGATTCGGTCGGGAGTATACCTCTATATCTCTATCGAAGATGTAAAAAGAGGAAATGTACTACCACTTTTCTCAGAGTGGATGGGTAAAGGTCCATAAGATAATCATTTTTCACATATTTTCAATTTTATATATATATATATATATAAATTCTATTATCAGTTCGAATTGACAAAAGTTATATCAGTTCCTTGCATATGAGCCACTGGATTTAAATACTTTGACTTGGCTGTATGCACTTGTCAGTCAAAGTATTTAAATCTAATGACCCACATACAAGAAACTGACATAAATGAAGCTCACAGAGAGCTAGAAACTGATCATAAAAGTCATAAGTCTCTAACAATTTCTTTCTCCCACAAACAAATTTACGACATAAACAAATCAACAAATTAACAATCAACAATCCCAACAAAATTTTGATCATTAACAATCAACAAGCTCGGCTAATAAACAATCTTATTGTTTTAAGACATAAACCAGGCTATTGATTAAGTCCGGAACTGCATAATTTAAGAAACTACCAACAAAATAACAGAAAATTGAAGTAGAGCAACGTCGGAGGAGATCATCTCGGCAGTGGCAATCTTAGCAAGCTTAGCCATGAAAGCATGCAGGATCTCAATATCACTTGTATCCAGTGTACGAACTCCAAATCCCAGCCATGTTCCCAAAACGCTACAAACATTTTCAAGGAAGAATCTCACTTCAATAGAAATAAGCAATTTGAGAACCGCCTTAATTCAAGATTCAAGATTCAAGATTAGGTATATGTCATGTGATTATAAAGAAAACAAGAAAAAGAAAGAGTAGTGTACCCGACACGACGTCGTCCTTGTAAAATAGCGGAGCAGCAATCAAGAACCAAAATTATTATCCTCAAATAATTTGGAAGGCAGCATACCCTCCTCCCTTGGAAATTGTCAGAATTTGATTGGGTTGGGTCTCGACGAAAATAAGCTCACTGGTATTTTTCCTCAACAACCCTATCAATTTTCCTAGATGTATCTAATAACCTTCTTAGTGGTCCTTTTCCTTCACAACTGGGCAACTTGATAACTCTCATTATCCTTGATGTTTCTAGAAACAAATTTTCTGGTGAGATTCCTAGTAGCCTAGGCAGTTGTACAAGCTTGGAAATTCTTAATATGAGTGACAATTCTTTCAATGGAAGCATTCCTCCCTCCCCGAGTTCTTTGAGAAGCATTCAACAGTTGGATCTCTCTTCCAACAATTTGTCTGGCCAAATTCCAGAATATTTTGAGCCTCTAAAATTCTTGAACAAATTAAATCCGTCTTTCAATCACTTCGAGGGAAAAGTACTGACAAAAGGCATTTTCAGAAATAAAACAGGAATCTCACTTGTAGGGAATAAGAGGCTTTGTGGAGGTTTAGTTGAAATGCATTTGCCATCATGTCCATCCAAGAGATTAAAGAAATCAAAAATCACTTATCTCAAAGTGGTTATTCCAGTGATTGTTTCATGCGTGATCTTATCAATAGCATTCTTCTTCATCATTTTTACTCGAGAAAGGAGATCTGTGCAGAACACTTTAATTCCGGTGCACATGGAAGAACCATTTCTTATGCAGAGCTGAGCAAAGCAACCGATAAATTTTCATCATCAAACATGATTGGACAGGGAAGCCACGGTTTGGTGTACAAAGGAGTTTTGGGTGAAAATAGAACATCTGTTGCAATGAAAGTGATCAACCTTCAGCAACAGGGGATTCGAAGAGTTTCATCTCTGAATGTGAAGCACTAAGGAATATTTGACATCGAAATCTGGTCGGAATCATAATTATTTGCTCAAGCATAGATTCTAAAGTTGCTGACTTTAAAGTTCTGGTTTACGAATACATGGAAAATGGAAGTTTAGAGGAGTGGCTGCACAAGAACCAATATCAACTTGATGCAAGTAATTTAAGTGTCATCTAGAGATTAAATATAGCAATTGATGTGGCTTCTACGGTAGAATATCTCCATCACCATTGTGAACCACCAATGGTTCATGGTGACCTAAAGCCGTGCAATGTCCTGCTTGATCATGACATGGTTGCTCATGTTGGTGACTTTGGGCTATCAAAATTTCTCTCTGATCTCCCACATGCTCTTGAAACTCAATCAAGCTCGATCGGGATAAGAGGAACTGTTAGCTATGTTGTGCCAAGTAACTATTTTATGAGTTATGTTTGGATCTTTATGATGTTACATCTGCCATTGAATTTATTTACTACAATTAATAACATGACTAATTCTCTGTTTTTCAGAGTAGTTTATGGGAAGTGAACTTTCCATACCAAGAGACGTCTATAGCTTTGGAAATCTCTTGCTTGAGATGTTCACTGGAAAGCGTACTATTGATAGCATGTTTACAGATGGATTAACTCTCCATGAATTTGCAAAGATGGCTTTGCCAGAAAGAGTGATGGATGTTGTTGAACCTTCAATGCTGCTGCAAGTAAATACTAGCAACAACAAAGTTGAAAATTTTGCAAGACGTATTGGAGAAGGAAGAGGCAAGATTGAGGAGTGCTTGGCTGGTGCAATGAGAATTGGAGTTGTTTGTTCAATGGAATCTTCGGCTGAGAGAATGGAGATGACAGATGTGGCAAAGTTATGTACTATTAGGGAGGGCTTTCTCGGTAGGAGGATTTGATATAATTCTAGATTTTGGGTTAATGTTCTATCAACACTTGTGTAAAACGAAATATGCCTAGCTCCTTCACCAAACAATAAGGAGAATGTATTTGTTTGTCAATATTCTATAAATCAATAAATGTTTTTGTTTAGCAATTTAAATGGAAGTGGTCATTTTTTTTCTTTCTCTGTTTTTGCTGCGTCTTTGCAAGAAATCTTTATAATTCAGAGAAATGTATAATCAGCTCCTCAGCATAAAACCGAAAGAAACACTAAAATCTCATTGCTTCCTATTTTTGCAACAAATATACTCTTATCATTCAGAGAATTGGAGTTGCCTGTTCGATGGAATCTCTGACTGAACAAATGAAGATGACAGAAGTTGTGGCAAAGTTATGTACAAATAGGAGAGAGCTTTCTCAGCAGGAGGATTTGTTATGTTAGAGATGTCAGGTTAATGCTCAAAGATCACCAAGCCTTACAGAGAATAAAAGTTTTGTTCAACAATTTAAATGGAAGTGATCATTTGTTTCTTTTTTCTGTTTTGTATCATACATTCATACCTTCTTCTAAATTTAAAGTGGCAAACAATGTTTTGTATCGAACTTAAAACATTGTCAATGAATATTATCTACGCATAGATTTGAATAATAAATCTAAAGCGGCAAACAATGATGGTTCCAAAACTCGAACAACAAGCTATAGAATTTCACTGACCTGAACAAACAGTCTAAAATCCTTTTCAAGAGTGATGACGATGCAGCATTACTCTGGTAACATTTGCAGCTATCTGCTTAAATAAGATTGCGATCACCGTCAGAAAGGTTGTATGTTAAAACATCGCAAAGCTGGGACGAAAACATTTAGAGAGAAGATTAGGCATACTTATCTCTAGCAGCAGCATAGTTGGCACGAACAAGCAACACTACAATCAATCAACTGCAGCAAGACATCTGAACAAACAAACAAGAATGGTAATTAAAATATGATCTAGGCAACATACCATAATGATAATCGAGAAAGGACTACAACAATGAAAACAATCTCAGACAGTGAACTGAACTTTGAACAGAGCAAAAAGCATCAGCAGTTGCTAATGTAAATAAAAAGCAGTTCAAAAATTAGGATACAATTCATTAATTTGGTTTGCATTCTCCATATATTTAGAACCTGAAATCGCCTATAGCCTCCATATCATGAAAATTGTTTTGGTAAGTGTTCAACATAACATTATTCTTTCCAATTTTCCTGTGTAGATAGTGAAAAATGGCGATCAATCTCATCCAACAAGCAGCAAACACGAGTTGTTGTCCAAAATGTTGAAGAAAATTAAAAGGTGATTGCAGCCTCAAAATCTATGTTTTGGTTAAATCGGTTGCCAACCGATTCGACCGAAACCAATGGACTTTGAAGTTGCAGGAGCTGTGATGACACGTCACCCTTAGCCTGATGACATGTCCAGACACATCATCTATGGGCTTTTAAAATGGCTGCTGGTTCAAAATTGAACTGGTCTGGGCTTTTTTGGTGACCAGCCCAAGATAGTAGAGAATTGGGCTGGGCTTTAAAATGGCCCATTTTTTCATTTAACTTATAGTTGCTGGCCTAGATTTGTGGAGTGGGCCCAACCCAATTCTAAATAAAATCTCATAAAATAATATTTTTTTTAAAAATGGAAAATAAATTGTCATCGGTCACCGCCCAAACACCGATTTTAAATTGTCATCAATTTCGATGGGTATATTGTAATTGTTTTCTCTTGCACTGATAATTTCTTAATCAATTTGGTTCACTAGTACTGAAAAAATAAAAGAAACAAATTTTACGTTTTAGTAACTAATCATTAAGTTTAAGCTGTCAAATTTGATTTTTTTTTTTTGCCTCCATATTTGTCTGTACTTACTTTACTGTATAAAAATCTGATTTTTAACTTGAATGTATAGTCTTTGAAGATAGTTGAACCATAAAGTTGAATTTTTTTTTTTCACCCAACACAAAGTTTTATTTTAACTACTAGTTCAGTTTTTGAGAAAAATGGGAAACCATAATCAATTCAAGAGAATTAATTTCTTTTAAATTTGTATTAATTTAGTCAATGTTATGTTATTTTGAGTATGGCATTGTAATTTAATATCTGGGTTTGATCTGCAGGCCTGTGGTTAGTCACCCAACAATGTGACAGTGAGTGTGCTTCTGCTACTTGTATTCTAATTATGAAAACTGATGAACTTTATGAGTTGCATGAGGATTGAACGCGTTGTGCATTTTGAGTTTTGTCAAGTCTCTTCAATGATGGTTGCAAATGTCTGGGAAGTGGGGATGGGGATAGGGGGATCTATATCCATCCCCATTTCCCCAATGTGCAACCCTACCAGTAGATTATTCTGGCTTAACTTCTGTTATACTTGATCTATCGTTTGAGCATGGCTTACAATCCACAGACTAACATGTTGAAACTATGCAGGGGCTTTAAATTGCCTGCATCTCATGTGATTCACACTGTTGGCCCTATTTATGATGTTCATAGTAACCCTGCAGCCTTGTTGAGAAGTTCATACAAGTATGTTTAGTGTCTTTTTTTGAGCTTTGCTTGTACTATTTTATTTTATTTTTTTCATTTGAGATTGATATCTTTTTTACCCAAATTTGTTACAGGAACAGCTTGAGTGTGGCCAAAAGAGAAAAACATTAAATACATTGCTTTTCCTGTCATATCATGTGGTGTTCATCCAAGTTACCACGCCAGCTTGAGGGGGGTATTAAGGAAAATATTCAAGAAAAGGAAAATGACAATGAAGTCAAAGAAATTCATCGGCATGATCTTAGCAATTCTCTTACAGTCAAGGAACCTCAAATCAATTCTCAAATCATTCCCATGATCTTAGCAATTCTCCAGCAGTCAAGGAAATCTCAAATCAATTCCCGTGATCTTAGCAATTCTCCAGCAGTCAAGGAAATCTCAAATCAATTCCCGTGATCTTAGCAATTCTCTTGCAATCAAGGAAAGTCAATAATAAATTGCACATATCACTTCAGCCATCAAGGACGTGTTCTTCATTCCAAAACCCAAGAAATCAATTCTCTTATTTTATTTCAATTAGACAACTTGCGCATAATATCTCTTGAGATATTTTTTCCTTTATATGTTGTAATGATCTTGGAAGTTATTTGTAATAGTCAACTCCTTGCTTGTATATATTCCAGAGTGTCTTTTATAGTCTTTTATAGTGACAAGAACCAAAGGAGTGTCCAGTGGGTAATTGAATGCTGACTGCAATTTAAGTTATGGACCCATGAAAACTACTGATAGAAACTGCAAGGGTGTTTGTGATCGTATTTTCTTCTTGAAAATTTTATTAAAGTTATGTTTCAATTAGGTGATTTATACATCTGTAGGATTTATTCATGACAAGACCTTGTTGTCTTTGTTGAATTTTCAAGGATACAGTACTGGGTTGCTGCCTTGAAGACTACGGCTTATTAAACCATCAAGAGGGAAAACAGAGGGGTGACAGATCGCTTAGTAATTGATTTGTGGAAATTGTAGCAAGAGAAGAGACAAACAATCTTGACTATCAAGAAAAGCACCAAAGCTGCCCCGCACGACACTCTTGGTTAGTTTCCTCTATAAAGTCCCACCACACACCAGCTTGAAATGATCATCCACATTCCAAACACAGCTCCTTGCTTTAATTTGTCTAATCCAGGCCTTATAAACATGCCTAGTTCCATTCTTCTATGCTGCTTTTGCTTCTTGCTTACTTATAGCTTCTCTACCCCATCCACTGCCACAATCCATTCAAACGAGACTGACCGTCTTGCATTACTTGCCATTAAGTCTCGGCTTCATGATCCATTAGAAGTCACAAGCTCATGGAACAATTCTACTCCTTTGTGCCTCTGGACTGGCGTTTCATGTGGTCGTCGGCACCAAAGGGTTACGAAATTGGATCTAAGAAACCAAATCATAGGAGGTGACTTGTCACCTTCTATAGGAAACCTTAGCTTTCTTAGGTCGGTCCGCCTTGAAAACAACAACTTCCATAGTGATATTCCCAATGAAGTTAGTCTTCTTTTCAGGCTAGAAATTCTTGAACTAGCCAATAATTCTTTTTCGGGTACAATTCCAAAAAATTTGTCTCATAGCTCAAACCTCATCAAGTTCTCAGCCAGAAGAAACAACCTTCACGGAGAAATCCCAGCGGAGATTGGCAACCTATTGAAGCTTGAGAATTTGTCCATTGGTGGCAATCATCTAACAGGACAACTCCCAGCTTCCATTGGGAATCTTTCAGCTTTGCAGGTACTTGATGTACGTACAAATGGCTTGTCCGGGACAATTCCTTATTCCCTAGGCCGACTAAGGAGCTTGCTTTATCTTCACTTAGGTGAAAATAGTATGTCTGGTATCGTTCCTCCTCCAATTTTTAACATCTCTTCACTTACTAGTTTCATACTCGCCCTTAATAGGTTCTATGGAAGTTTACCACGCAAAATAGGATATGATCTTCCGAATCTGAAAACGTTTTCTATATTTGGTAACCATTTCACTGGTCTCGTCCCATATTCATTGTCCAATGCATCAAATCTTGAAAAGATTGATCTTTCTAGCAATTCTTTTAGTGGGAAAGTAACTATTGATTTTAGTCTTCTTAAGAATTTTTCGATTCTAAATTTGGGTCAAAATAATTTGGGCACTGGGACAATCAATGATCTTCATTTTTTAAAATCCTTGATAAATTGCAGCAAATTGGAAATTCTTGGTTTAAATCTAAATCAATTTGGAGGGTTATTACCAAAATTTATAGCAAATTTCTCAAGTACAGTTTCTAAATTAGGCATGCATGATAATCAAATATATGGCTCCATACCTCATGGGATAGGAAATTTAGTCAATCTTGATGTCATTGAAATGTCGAGAAACCAATTAAGTGGCACTATTCCTCATGACATAGGTAAGCTTAAAAAGTTACAAGTTTTGTTCCTGCATGAAAATAGTTTACAAGGGAGCATTCCCGCCTCTCTAGGTAATTTAACATTTTTGTACAAACTGTGGTTATCCTCAAATAATTTGAAAGGCAGCATACCCTCCTCCCTTGGAAATTGTCAGATTTTGATGGCGTTGGTTCTCAACAATAATAAACTCACTGGTATTTTACCTCAACAAATTCTTGGCATAACAACCCTATCACTTGTCCTAGATGTATCCCATAACCTTCTAGTTGGTCCTTTCCCTTCACAATTGAGTAACTTGAAGATTCTCCTTGAGCTTGGTATTTCTGGAAACAGATTTTCTGGTGAGATTCCAAGTACCCTAGGCAGCTGTACAAGCTTGGAAATTCTTGATATGGGTGGCAACTTTTTCAATGGAAGCATTCCTCCCTCCCTGATTTCTTTGAGAAGCATTCAACACTTGGATCTCTCTTCCAACAATTTGTTTGGCCAAATTCCAGAATATCTTGAAACTCTGCCATTCTTGAAATATTTAAATTTTTCTCACAATCATTTTGAAGGAGAAGTACCAACTAAAGGCATTTTCAGTAACAAAACAGGAATCTCACTTTCAGGGAATGATAGACTTTGTGGAGGTTTAGTTCAAATGCATTTTCCATCATGCCCCTCCAAGAGATTAAAGAAATCAAAAATCCCTCATCTCAAAGTGGTTATTCCTGTGATTGTTTCATGCGTGATCTTATCATTAGCATTCTTCATCGTCATTTTTACTCGAAAAAGGAGATCTACGCTAAACACTTCAAGTCCGTTACAGAAGAAAGAACTATTTCCAATGGTTTCTTATGTAGAGCTGAGCAGGGCAACTAATAAATTTTCATCGTCCAACATGATCGGACAAGGAAGCCACGGTTTCGTGTACAAGGGAATTTTGGGTGAAAATAGAACATTAGTTGCAGTGAAAGTGATCAATCTTCAGCATAAAGGGGGTTCGAAGAGTTTCATGTCTGAATGTGAAGCCCTAAGAAATATTCGACATCGAAATCTCGTTGGAATCGTAACTATTTGCTCAAGCATTGATCATAAAGGTGCTGACTTTAAAGCTCTGGTTTACGAATACATGGAAAATGGGAGTTTAGAGGAGTGGCTGCACAAGAACAAAGATCAACTTGACGCAAGTTCTTTAAGTCTCATTCAGAGACTAAATATAGCAATTGATGTGGCTTTTGCAGTAGAATATCTTCATCGCCATTGTGAACCACCAATTGTTCATGGTGACCTAAAGCCATGCAATGTACTGCTTGATCATGACATGGTTGCCCATGTTGGTGACTTTGGGCTATCAAAATTTCTATCGGATCGCCCTCTTAGTACTACTCCTGAAACTCAATCGAGTTCAATTGGGGTAAGAGGGACTGTTGGCTATGTTGCGCCAGGTAACTATTTTATGTATTATATTTTGATCTTTATGACATTATCTCTGCCAATGAATTCATTTACTACAATTAACTAGATGATTTTGCATGCTTTTACAGAGTATGGTATGGGCAATGAAATGTCCATGCCAGGAGACGTCTATAGCTTTGGAATTCTCATGTTGGAGATGTTCACTGGAAAGCGTCCTACTGATAGCTTGTTCAATGATGGGCTAACTCTCCATGAATTTGTAAAGACAACTGTGCCGGAAAGAATGATGGAGATTGTTGAACCTTCATTGCTGGTAGAAGCAAGAACTGGCAACGACCGTGTTGAAACTTCTGCTAGACGTCGACGTGGAGAGGAAAGAGTTAGAATTGAGGAGTGCTTGGTTGGCATACTAAGAATTGGAGTTGTATGTTCAATGGAATCTCCGACTGAGCGAATGGAGATGACAGATGTTGTGGCAAAGTTGTGTGCTATTAGGGAAAACTTTCTTGGTACGAGGATTTGATATGTTAGAGTCGTTAGGTTAATGCTCAATGATCGAATAAATGTTTTGTTCAATAATTTAAACGGAAGTGATCATTTGTTTCTTTTTTCTGTTTTGTATCATACTTCTATAATTTATTGTCGATGAATATTATCAATGCATAGATTTGAATAGTAAATCTAAAGTGCCAAAATTGAACTTGACTGGGCTTTTAAAATGACTGCTGGATCAAAATTGAACTGGAGTGGGCTTTTAAAATGGCCCATTTGTTGCTTGACTCTTCGGTTACAAGCACAAGACAAAGTAAAGAATTACAAAATGGGCTTTTAAAATAGTTGCTTGATCAAAATCTAACCGGGCCGGGCTTTAAATCAATAAAATTGAAATATCCAATCGTCCAATTCTTGCAACAGGAAAAAAATAAAGTATTCATTTTAATACAATTTATTTATAAACTCTCTTAAATTATTAATACATCCAATTTCACAAATGATAAATTCTTAGGTTCTCAATGCTCGAAAACACAGTACAGTCATAATAAGTTCTTTGTCATCAACAACTGCATCAGATATCTTCTCAACATTTACAAATCTCAAGCATCGTTTATGTTGATAATAATCAAGTTGTTGATATCTATTACAACAGATTTCACATCCTCATAGCACTGTTGATTTCCTAGATACACAATGATATGTACTGTTACCTTTTAAAAAAAATTAATTATCACTTTTTGTTTATCGATAGAATTCATAACAATATATATATACGTACCTCTTTATAATTAGAGTCCTCTGAAAATTCTTTTTGCATTACTTTGTTATATGATAATGAAAGATTTTGATACTAAAAATAAAATTAGAGTGTAATTAGGGTTTAGTTTTTATTTTATTTTTTTTAATAAAGAGATATGTGTGTAATTAATGGGTGTACATAGTATTTGGTTTATTTTTAATTAACCTAATTTGTCCTCATTGATAAATTTCTATTGGGATATTTTTATAATTAATTTTTTTATCAAAATATGGATGTGCTTATCATATTTATGGGTGTCAATATCAATACCCTTTGTGGAAATATCCAATCAATGGTCTCTTGGTTAATGTTGATTAAAACAGATTTAAATCAATAATGTTTATTATCAAAACTGATTTGTCCAAATCACAACTCATCAACATGTTTCCATGCCTAGTAAAAGTTATATATGAGAGAAGTTTAATGATTACCAAGCCATAAAGACAATGTTGTGTTTTTGTTTGTCAATAAATGTTTTGTTTAGCAATTTTAAATGGAGGTGGTCATTTGTTTCTTTTACTCTGTTTCTGCAGCACATTTGCAAGAAATCTTTTATCATTTTGAGAACTGTAAAATAAGCTCCTCAGCAGAAAATCTAACGGTTCAGAAACAGATTAACAATTTAAATGGAGATGATAAATCGAAGAAAACTTTATATTGTTCAAATTGAAGTCTTCTTCGTTTGGTTTGAATTGAATCATTTCAGTGAATAATACATTCATTGATATATTATTATAATCAGTCTTAAAATAAAATTGAAAAAAAAAAAAAAAAAAAAAAAAACAGAAATGCTCATATATTATTAGGATATCATATTTAACTCTCTACTGCTTGATGAATCTTTCAATTTCATTGCCTTCCGGCCCTTCTCTGTATGTTGAACCCAGTTGTAGTTTCAAGAAAGATTTTCCTGGCCGATTGCAATTCATGGACAACACGGCTTATGTTCATTCGATCCTGTGGTGACTCCACAGAACATGCCACTCCAATTCTGACCATAGAAACCAGACATTCCTCTTGGTCGTTCAATGCTTGCCTCATCCTATAGTCGGTGGCAGCCATCTCTTCAGTTACAAGCATTGGATCCACGATGTCCATCACCCGATCAGGCAACGCCATTACACTTTCTTCGTATCTGCTGTAGAAGGCAGGAACTGTGACTGATAAGAGAGTTCCTGTCACCAAAATAATTACAAATATGTGAACAATAATATCACAGTGAAGGGCTCTGTATGTAGCAAGCTGGACCATTCAAATGACAAAATGACTCCTTTATTAACCAAAAAAATCATTGAAAATGTGTTGGTCAATTCACTTGTGCTGGCGCACAAAAAAGCAGCCATGCAAAACTGTCAGGATGTTCAAGAAAAATCAGTAGTTTTTGTAATAAAAGCTTCAAACAGATCTTAATAACCCTCTCCTTCACCATAGGAAAGGACTTCATGAAATTCTAGTGAAACAAGCGAAATTCAATGGCAACAAGGATTGAGATCACAGAGAACAAAAGGCTAAACAGTTCCACAGTTATCATCCATTGCATATTGCATAAAGTTCACAGACAAAGGATGATCGAGCATACCGATATAAGCTAGTGTGAAGAATGAGAAGTAGCTACCACCAGCAGAAAGGAGCCAAAGACAGACTACCACCTGTCAAAATTACAATAGTTTGGTAAGTTTCTAAGCTCATCTAGATCAGTCAGCCACATAATGCAGAATTTAAAGACCATTATTGTAATTTCAGTGAACGGGTTCCAGGGACTACGTTATAATAGATATATCAAAAGCAATGTAGCAGGTTGGAACACTATTTACAGTGGTTGGTTTGCAAACTTCTCCATAAATCAACTATTACTAAAACGTTAGTAAGAAATTTTAGTGAGTAAACCTAACTTTTGTAAATACTCTCGGAATTATTGTCAATCAATATTTTCGATTCATAAAATTTAATAATAAATCTTAAGTGCAAATCAATGATGATTCACCAAGGTTCCAACAGTTTAACAACACACTATAGAACTTGATCCTTATCAGTGAATAAACACCAACCTGAAAAAACAGTCTAAAATCCTTTCCAAGAGTGATATCATGTGCCACAACGAGCAAATAATTCACTTTAACGCGAAAGGACGCTGCAGCATTATTAACCATTTCCTCTAACAATACAAACTCTGGTAACGTTTGCAGCTGTCTGCTTGAATAAGAAAGTGGTCAACGTCAGAAAGGTTATATGTTAAAACACCGCATAGCTGGGGCGATAACATTTAGAGAGCAGGTTAGGCATGCTTATCTCGAAAAGCAGCATAATTGGCATGAACAAACAACACTGCAATAAACAGCAGGAAGAGATCTGAACAAACAAACAAGAATGGTAATTAAAATATGATCTAGGCAACATTAGCTACAACAATGACTCCAAACGACACACGCCCGTGTTGCTTACACAAGAGTACATAAGCAGCTTAGGAAGAGGATAATGATTTAGTCAACTATCACTCACATAGAAAACCAAACATACCATCATGAAGGACTTAATAATACAACTATGAAAGCAATATGGCTTCAACAGTGAATTGAACTTCGAACAGAGAAGAAAGCATCACCAGCTATTCCTACATAAAAAGCAGTTCAAAAATTAGGACACAATTCTTTAATCTGGTTTGTATTCTCCATATATTTTTAGAACCCGAAATCGCCTATAGTCCCCACATCATCAAAATGATGGGCTAACTCTCCATGTATTTGCAAAGACAACTGTGCCGGAAAGAATGATGGAGATTGTTGAACCTTCATTGCTGGTAGATGCAAGAACTGGCAATGACCGTGTTGAAACTTCTGCTAGACGTCAACGTGGAGAGGAAGGAGTTAGAATTGAGGAGTGCTTGGCTGGCGTACTAAGAATTGGAGTTGTATGTTCAATGGAATCTCCGTCCGAGCAAATGGAGATGATAGATGTTGTGGCAAAGTTATGTGCTGTTAGGGAAAACTTTCTCGGTAAGAGGATTTGATATGTCAGAGCTGTTAGGTTAATGCTCAATGATCGAATAAATGTTTTGTTCAATAATTTAAATGTAAGTGATCATTTGTTTCTTTTTTCTGTTTTGTATCATACCTCTTTAATTTATTGTCGATGAATATTATCAATGCATAGATTTGAATAGTAAATCTAAAGTGCCAAAATTGAACTTGACTGGGCTTTTAAAATGACTGCTGGATCAAAATTGAATTTATGAGCAATCCGTGTATGGTGTGATTCACACTCTTCCTTATATTAAGTTTTTTTTTTTTTTTTTTTTTCTTTTTGAAAGCCGGACTCAGCAAGGATTAGACTCAACTACAAGCACGGCCCGGAAGTCTGCTCCCACAAGGGGAGAGGGCTACTCCCACTAATATGGGGAGAGGGCACCCACACAGGGTGTTAAACCAAGGAGGGACAAGAATTGTATATATATACAAATATGTGCATGCCATGGGTATTGAATCGTGGTGGCGGGGGGCTCCAAAGGAGGGTCCAACCACATTGGCAAGTGACCCAATGGCTTCCTTATATTAAGTTAATATTCATATTCATATTTGATTTTGAATTATATGGAGTTAATATATTTTTTAAATATTATTAAATAATATAAAATTTTACTTATTATTATCAATCAAGAAATTTAATTGATTTCATCTAAAAAAACAAAATTTAATTGATGAAATATTATCAATATTTTGATAATTTTGGTTTTGGAATTTATAAAGATATATATATATTATAATAAGGCTTTGATTATCCTACGTCTAGTAAATGCTTCCGTCCTAATTTGAGCATTGGAGTGGAAAGACAGGGGAGACCTTGACTTTCCGGAGTAGTGTTAATTGAATGCTGAGTGCAATTTTTTCCTTAATAGGGACAGTTTATGGACCCATGAAAGGTTGTTGAAAATTGCATTAAAGTGGTGTATGTTTCAGTTAGGTAATATGGATTTATGCATGAAAACAAATTGTCTTTGTTATGAATTTTCAAGAATACAGTACAGGACAGCCTTGAAGACTCCGACATAAGTCATCGATAGGGAAAACAGAGGGGCGACAGATTGCTTAGTAATTGCTCGTATGGTTCCGTCCCCACTTTTTAACATCTCTTCCTTCGTTTATATCTATCTTGGATTAAATAGAATCCATGGAAGTTTGCCAACCATTATAGGTCATGATCTTCCAAAGCTGAAAAGGTTTATGATCTATCTTTAACAATTTCAGTGGTCCTCTCCCATATTCATTGTCCAATGCATCGAATCTTGAAAAGTTGGATGTTTCTAACAATTATTTTAGTCGGACAGTATCAATTGATTTTAGTCGTCTTAATAATTTATTATTACTATATTTAGATGAAAATAATTTGGGAACCGGGATAACCAATAATCTTAATTTTTTAGCCTCCCCAATAAATTGCAGCAAATTGGAAATAATTTTACAAGGAAATCAAATTGGAGGGGCTTTACCAAAGTTTATAGCAAACTTCTCAAGTTTCATATCTGAATGTGAAGCACTAAGAAATATTCGACATCGGAATCTCATCAAAATTGTAACTATTTGCTCAAGCATAGATGCTAAAGGTGTTGATTTTAAAACTCTAGTTTACGACTACATGGAAAATGTAAGTTTAGATGAGAGGTTACACAAGAACAAATATCAACTTGACACAAGTTCTTTAAGTCTCATTCAGAAACTAAATATAACAATTGATGTGGATTTTGCAGTAGAATATCTCCATCACCATTGTGAACCATCGATTGTTCATGGTGACCTAAAGCCTTGCAATTTCCTGATTGATCATGACATGGTTGCCCATGTTGGTGACTTTGGGCTGTCAAAGTTTCAATCTAACCGCCCTCTCAGTACTGCTTCAGATACTCAATCAAGCTCAATTAGGGTAAGAGGAACCGTTGGCTATGTTGTGCCGGGTAACTATTTTATGAGTTATATTTGGATCTTTATAACACTATCTCAAATATGTTCAATGGAATCTCCGGCCGATCAAAGAATGAAAATAACAGATGTTGTGGCAAGGTTATGCGCGGTCAGGGGAAACTTTCTGGGTAGGAGGATTTGATATATGAGAGAAGTTTAATGATTACCAAGCCATAAAGACAATGTTGTGTTTTTGTTTGTCAATAAATGTTTTGTTTAGCAATTTTAAATGGAGGTGGTCATTTGTTTCTTTTACTCTGTTTCTGCAGCACATTTGCAAGAAATCTTTTATCATTCTGAGAAATGTAAAATAAGCTCCTCAGCAGAAAATCTAACAGTTCAGAAACAGATTAACAATTTAAATGGAGATGATAAATCGAAGAAAACTTTATATTGTTAGAACCCGAAATCGCCTATACATAGCCCCCACATCATCAAAATTTGTTTTGGTAAATGTTCAAATTGAAGTCTTCTTCGTTTGGTTTGAATTGAATCATTTCAGTGAATAATACATTCATTGATATATTATTATAATCAGTCTTAAAATAAAATTGAAAAAAAAAAAAAAAAAAAAACAGAAATGCTCATATATTATTAGGATATCAGAATTAACTCTCTACTGCTTGATGAATCTTTCAATTTCATTGCCTTCCGGCCCTTCTCTGTATGTTGAACCCAGTTGTAGTATCAAGAAAGATTTTCCTGGCCGATTGCAATTCATGGACAACACGGCTTATGTTCATTCGATCCTGTGGTGACTCCACAGAACATGCCACTCCAATTCTGACCATAGAAACCAGACATTCCTCTTGGTTGTTCAATGCTTGCCTCATCCTATAGTCGGTGGCAGCCATCTCTTCAGTTACAAGCATTGGATCCACGATGTCCATCACCCGATCAGGCAACGCCATTCTAGCGAAGCTATGAATATTAAGGTCTCCCTCGAACATAATGTCCGTTGGTTTTTTCCTTGTCACCATTTCCAGCAGCAAGATCCCAAAACTATACACATCCCCATTTGTCGACACCTCATTTCCAATACCATACTCTACAGAACACAAAATTATCATGAGTGAATAAGATTAACATACTTATAAGATTGCAAGTGTTATAGTTACCTGGAGCTGCATATCCAATTGTTCCTTTTACTCCAACGGAGCTGCTTTGATTGGGATTTGAGACTTTTGAAAGAATCCTTGCTAGTCCGAAATCTCCAACATGAGCAGTCATGTCATTATCTAAAAGAACATTGCTTGGTTTTAGATCGCAATGAAGGACCGGCTCTTGGCAATGCTGATGGAGATATTCCACTGCAGATGCCACATCAATTGCAATGCTTATTCTTTGAAGAATAGTAAGACTTTGGATTTTGTTTTGTTCTTCCTCTGATTCTAGAGGTGGATGCAACCACTTCTCAAGACTCCCATTAACCATGTACTCGTAAACTATAGCTTTGAAGTCGTTACCTTGGAAATCAACACTTGAGCAAGAAGTTATAACCTTGACAAGATTTCTGTGACGGATATTCCTCAACGCTTTACACTCAGCCATAAAACTCCTAGAAGCTCCTCGGTGCTGAAGGTTAAGTACTTTGACCGCAACAGTAGCTCCATCCTGATCAAGAATTCCTTTAAACACTGAGCCAAAGCTGCCTGCACCAACCAATTGTGTGGGAGAAAACCCATCGGTTGCTTTGAGGAGCATTTCGTAAGACACCTTCAAAAGTGATTTTTCCAGTGTAGACCTAGTAGCTTGTTCTCCTCTTCTCTTTTGGAGCCAACAATAAATGAAAGACGAAATCATGGTTAATCCCAAGACAACACCTGCAGTTGAGATTATAATCTTGAATATCGAAGAGGTCTTGTCTCTTTTTAGATCATTGTTAAGGCATTTGGGCAATTGCAATTTAGCAATGCCTCCACAAAGCCTATTCTTATTTCCAACTATTGATATTGCACTTGCATTAGAGAAAATTCCTTTCACCGGTACTTCACCCTCAAAATCATTAAAGGACAAGTTTAGTTTCTCCAAAGGAAGAGTCTCCAAGAATTTTGGAATTTGACCAGACAAGTTGTTACGTGAAAGATCCAGCTGTCGAATGCCTCTCAAAGAACTCAATGATGGAGGAATAGATCCATGAAAGAAATTACCCTTCATGTAAAGGTATTCAAAACTAGAACAAAGTCCAATTTCATTCGGAATTTCACCAGATAAATTATTGTTGGACACATCAAATTCCGTTAGACCTTTTAGATTTCCGATGTTAGGAGGTATGGATCCAACCAAATGGTTTTGAGCCAGGTTTAGTGAAATCGACAAATGAGATATATGGAAGATTTGTTCAGGGAGAAAGAATTGAAGAAAAACAGAAGGTGTTTGATGTATTCTACAACGTGTTTGATAAAAGTTCTCAGAGAGAACTAAGTTTTAAGAACCTCCATTAATGAGAAGAAAAAGCTTCAGAATATTTTTTTCATTGACTAATCTGAGAATTACAAGACTTGGTATATATATACCAGTTATCATACAAAAACGTGACCTCTGGATTCAATGAACCTAGTCCAGATTCTAACTACATTCATTTAAACAAACTGCTGATGTCAGCTTTTCTGTTATTCAACTATAGTTAATTAACCAACTAGAGTTGTTAATTAACTACCTAGAGTTAAGAGTCAGCCCAAGTCTAACCACCTGTCATTGTGCAGCAGCTCCTTAGTTGAGGCAGTGTGATATTGTTCCTCTGGTTTCATCACAGCAGCCTTGTGTATAAAACTTATCATGCTCATACGATTCCCAAAATGTATTGGCTTATCAGATAGTTCCGCTGAGATCATTGTGGGAAAGATTTAAAATTGACAATTGTTTCAAATTTTCTATACTGGAAGGGATGGCTCCTGATAATTCATTATTTTGCAAATACAGGGTTTCCAGTAAAGACAAATTTCCAATGGAGGAAGGAATTTCACCGGAAAGTTGGTTGTCAAAAAAAATCAACATTTGTAAGTTTTGAAGTTCACCAATCTCTCTAGGAATAGGTCCTGTAAATTGGTTCTGTTCCAAATCCAGGAGACTAGCTATCCCTGGAGAAATGCTTCCATACAATTGATTCTGACTAAGGAATAATTGTTGGAGATTAGTGGAGAGATTAGCAATTGACTTAGGCAATACTCCTCTAAACTGGTTGGCCCCTAAACTTAAAGACACCAAATTGCTACAATTTGCCAAAGAATCAATAAAATTCATCTCATCAACTTCCCCACTTCCTAAATTATTTACACTGAGAAGTAGTTTTAAAAGATGTTGCATACCTCCAAAATCAACTAACAATTTTCCGGATAAATGGTTGCCCGTCATGTCGAGAAATCCGAGTTTTGAAGCATTGGATAAAGACAATGGAATGGATCCACTAAACAAGTTATCTGAGATTCCAAGAATCTGGAGATTAGGAAGAGTAAGTCCTAAATTTGATGGAAGACTTCCATGAAGTTGATTCTCATACAAAGTGAGGTTAACAAGGGAAGAAAGATTGTACAAGGAAGGAGGAACCGTGCCGGATAGGTTGTTTCTGCCAAGAAGAAGATTGGTTAAGTTTCTCAATCGATGGAATGAATCTGGAATACTTCCTACGAAAGAATTTTCAACTATAGATATATATTCCAAGGAAGTAAGGTTTCCAAGGAAAGGTGGGATGACTCCTATCAAATTGTTTCTTGGAAAAGAAAAAACTTTGAGGTTATACAAGAACTCAAACTCGGAAGGAATTTTCCCTACTAGTTTGTTGAGTCCTATGTTTAAGTTTACGAGTCTGGAGCAATGAGACAAGTTGGCAGGGATTTCTCCGATGAGGGAGTTATTATGTAGAAGCAAAGATTTTAACCTGAATAAACGACCAAATTCACGAGGGATTTCACCTTGGATACTGTTATTATAAAGTGCGAGCTCTTTTAAAAAGCTAAGATTGCCAATATAAGGAGACAGAGAACCAGACAAACCTCTTGAACTCAGGTCTAAGACGGTGACTCTTCTATGCCGAGGACTGCATGTGATTCCCTCCCACTCGCAAAAATGGTGAGAATCGTTCCATGAGTTGAGGACTCCTAGAGGGTCATGGATCTTTGACTTGAATGCCCTCAATGCAACTCCATCTCTCTCATTTTGAGCTGAGTTTTTAGCTATGAAGGCACTGGTGGTGGTAGAAGCAAAAGGTACAACAAGAAGAATAAGTGTGATGCAGAAAAGTAAAAAAGATTGAAAGTAAAGTGAGCAGCAAAAACTTGTATTCATTTCTTTAAACAAACAAATTGCCTCACTGTTTGCTGTGTGTGAGTTTAAGCAATTCAAATGCATTGTATCCAAACTCCAAAGTTTCCAACTTTTGATAATTGCAAAATTTGAAGATCCCAACTGAACATTCTATCTTGATTTCATTGACAGCGACATAAGCGAAGAAAACAGAGACTTCTTACAATATGGTATGAAAGAAGTGTCGAGTACTCCAGTGGGAAATTGAAAAACTAATGGCAGCAAATTTTTTTCCTGAGAAAAAAAGACAGACACCAAGTTATGGAATATGGAGTCACGGAGCACTAACTTGGTTTCCAATTCTGAGTTGTCCAGTTGTGCATCAGTACAACAAATATCATGTGAACTCTTCTTTATTACGTCACTTTGATAATTGATTTGTGGAAATTCTTGCACTAAAACATATATTGGTTTCACACCACCAGCTTCCGTGAAGAAATGCAGAGAAAGGAGAATAAGATCAATACAACATCTGCATGATCAATACAAATTTTATGGCTTTTGTTGAATATAATTAGATTAAACATGTTATTAGTTACTCCAATACATACTTACTTTTTTGTAATCTAAGACTGGCCTCACTTGCGAACCCAAGTAGGTTTCGGCAAGTTCGGTTAAATCAGTTAACAGGTTTCGAAATCACTGAACCCGGGTTCGTATTTTCAAGTAATTGTAACCATCTTTTTTTATATGATCATTTTTGTTGCTTTTATGCAGATTAAACTTGTATTCTTACTCCAACTTGCACTATTTTTTGCGGCCTAACTAATCAATACTCATCATAATTCGCTTGAACAAGTACGAGAGCAACATCAAGTATAAGACTAGAGATGGGCATTTCTAGCAAAGATGAAGAAGAGCTAGAACAAGAGTTTGGAATCAACTGTTGTGTTGGTCAACACAACATCAAATTACAGATATCAACAAATTTTCCTAATAATTTCTTCTAGTTCTTCTAACTTGAGAATGATACATGCCATGACAACACATCACATTCATCATCTTTCAGTATCAAAACCATGTACATAACTAACATGAGCAGTAGCATGTTTTCATGAATCAATAAACTGATGATAGTCAGATCAGTTCAAATTTCCAAAGATTGCATGTTTATAGATGCCCGCTAACGTTTTGTTCCTATTTTAAGGAGAGGGTAATGGTTTGGTGTTTACCCTTGCCGGAATTGATGGAGATCATCTTTGGAGATATTACACATTAATGTCTTCATAAAAGAAACTGAAACATCTAAATGTTCTGCTCCATTTCAACCACTTCATTTCAGCATTTCTGAAATTCCAGAAGTCTGCTACAATGTTAGTGGATTCGGACTCACACGGGAATGATAAAACTGCCACTTGTATGAGAAATATCACAGTTATTTATCTTTGTCCTTGGATAAACTCCGTGGAAGTCTGCTAATAACATTTTTGTCCACTATTTTATAATGCTTGGATAATCTTTTGTGGATCATCCCGTAATATCTATCCACACTTTCTTCGTATCTGCTGTACAAGGCAGGAACTGTGACGGATAAGAGAGTTCCTGTCACCAAAATAATGAAAAATATGTGAACAATAACATCACAGTGAAGGGCTTTGTATGTAGCATGCTGGATTATTCAAATGACAACCAAAAAATCATTGAAAATGTGTTGGTCAATTCACTTGTGCTGGAGCACAAAAAAGCAGCCATGAAAAACCGTCAGGATGTTCAAGAAAAATCAGTAGTTTTTGTGATAAAAGCTTCAAACAGATCTTAATAACCCTCTCCTTCACCACAGGAAAGGACTTTATGATATTCTTGTGAAACAAGCGAAATTTAGTGGCAAGGATTGAGATCACAAAGAACAAAAGGCCAAACAGTTCCACAGTTATCATCCATTGCATATTGCATAAAGTTCACAGACAACAGGTGATCGAGCATACCAATATAAGCTAGTGTAAAGAATGAGAAGTAGCTGCCACTAGCAGAAAGGAGCCAAAGACAGACGACCACCTGTCAAAATTACAATAGTTTGGTAAGATTCTAAGCTCATCTAGATCAGTCAGCCACATAATGCAGAATTTAAAGACAATTATTGTAATTTCAGTGAACGGGTTCTAGGGACTACGTTATAATAGATATATGATATATCAAATGCAATGTAGCAGGTTGGAACACTATTTACAGTGGTTGGTTTGCAAACTTCTCCATAAATCAACTATTACTAGAATGTTATTAGAAATTTTATAAGTAAACCTAACTTTTGTAAATACTCTCAGAATTATTGTCAATCAATATTTTCGATTCATAAAATTTAATAATAAATCTTAAGTGCAAATCAATGATGATTCACCAAGGTTCCAACAGTTTAACAACACACTATAGAACTTGATACTTATTAGTGAATAAAGACCAACCTGAAAAAACAGTCTAAAATCCTTTCCAAGAGTGATATCATGTGCCACAACGAGCAAATAATTCACTTTAACACGAAAGGACGCTGCAGCATTATTAACCATTTCCTCTGACAATACTAACTCTGGTAACGTTTGCAGCTGTCTGCTTGAATAAGAAAGCGGTCAACGTCAGAAAGGTTGTGTTAAAACACTGCATAGCTGGGGCGAAAACATTTAGAGAGCAGGTTAGGCATACTTATCTCGAAAAGCAACATAGTTGGCACGAACAAACAACACTGCAATCAACAGCAGCAAGACATCTGAACAAACAGACAAGAATGGTAATCCAGACCACTCAAATATGAACCAGGCAACAGTAGCTACAACAATGACTCCAAAAGAAACACGCCTTCGCTTCCACAAGAGTACATCAGCAGCTTAAGAAAAGGATAAGCAAGATTTAGTCAACCATCACCAGCATAGAAAACCAAAAATATATCAATCATCAATATGCAAAACATTGCATCGTGAGGGAAATAGCATTACAACATATGAGAATTGAGAAAGTACTACAACAAGTAAACAATGCAAACAATTTCGACAATGAATTGAACTCACTAACACCATAATTCAAGTGTGTATAAGTCCCTAATTCCGGTTCCCATGCATATATACAAAGCAGTTAACAATAATTCAAGTGTTTAAGTTCCTAATTCCAGTTCCCATGTATATACAAAGCTGTTCAAAAATTACCATACAATTCGATATTCCAGTTTGTATTCTCCACATCGTTAGAACCAAAAATGGCCTATTGACCACAACCCGAAAATTGTTTTGGTAAGCAAGTGTTCAACATAACAGTATTCTTTATAACAATTCACTTACATTTCACTTAAAAATTGAGAAAAATGATATTTTTCTCCGAAAGTTTAAACCTTTTTTTTTTTTCTTATACATTCTATTGGATCAAAAACTTCACCTTAGTATCTATCTCTCCAACTCAATTAAACAAACATAACATTTTAACAAATGCAAACAAATAAAGATTGATACTTTACACTAACCCAGAAAAAATAAATGAAGAAATAAACATAATTCAATATAAAAAGAACAAAAAAAATCTTACCTTTACCACCACCCATGAATTTGTGAACTGATAACTTAGACCCGGACCCACCACCGGACGGCGAAGAGCAACTGTTAGCTGTCTCTCCATTTCGCTCTGGATTGACCGAGTTCGCAGAATTCTCCATCTCTTTCGACGCAAATCTGGTCCAAAATCGCTCAAGTTTGCACCAAAAGAATTCAAATTTCGTCAATTGACTTGCTTTACGGTGCCCAAATGGGTGGATCTCCGGATTACGAGAAGGGAATATTTAGGTTGCAGAGATGACGATGAAAACGAAAACGAAAACGAGTGTGAGGTTTGACGACGTGGCAGGTGAGGAAGATTGCCTACTTCGCGCGCACTGATGTGGAGTACTCGTCGACTCTTTTTTTTCAAATGTGGTCAAAAACGAATTTCGTATAATATATGGGGTCACTTTTATAAATTCTCACTAAATAAAAATTCGACCGATGCAGCTGTTCTAGACTACACTGGACAGAAACCTATAAATATTTATTGGAACCGCCCCAAAGTGCCATTTTTTCTCAATCTTATACACATCTCTACTGCTCAGGTTCGCGTCTCATTCATCAAAATTTAAAATTTTCGTTTCTTTTTCTATATATACATACAATTTTGCATTTTTTCTATTTTTTGTTTTCGGTTGTTTGGTTGGATTATTGAGTTAATTGATGTAATTTCTGGTTATTGTTTTGTTTGTGGTTTATTGGTAGTATTCATGTTGTGGTGTATTGGGTATTGGGTTTAGTTGAATTGAATCACTGTTTTATTTTGTGTTTAATCTTCAGTGTCTGTAGTGTGAGCAATATATCACTCTCAATTTGACATGTTTAAAAGTATATAATATGGAGTTTGTGTTCTTCTACTTGGTTAAGATCTCTTATAGTTGTATATAAATTATCTCCTAAGGACCGTTTATGAGTTATAGAATTAGAACGAGGCTTGTGAGACGCTTATGATGTAGAATATTATGGATCTGCTGAGGAACTGACTTTATGAAAGTCAGTGCCTTTACGATCAAATTCACTCCCGTTTGGATTGTAGGTGGGTATTGAACTATCATATGTAGGAAAGAAATATTCGATTTAACTGTTCTTTCCGGGTGGTTTTGTGGATTAGTTTTTTTGAAAACCTGTTGGGGTTTGTCTGAACTTGTTTGGTTACTTGTTGTTCTGCTATTTCTCTATAGATTAGGATATGGTTTTTTATGTGCTTAAGGTTTAAATTTTCTTGTCTGTTTTTCAATCGATGACTGTATAAGAGTTTATGTGTTTATCGAACATAGAGGTTATTGTACCTGTTTAGGGTGCCCCTTCCGGTCATCGAGTTTCTTACATGATCTCGAATTACAATGGAGCTATCTCTTGTAGGTTGTAAATTGTAATGCTAAGAGTTGTGATTAAAAAACTTTGATTTTCCTGATCAGTTATTGAAGATCTTACATTTATGTGCACTTATACTTTAGTATAAAATTATTGATAGCACCGTTGTTCGATCATTTATATGGTATATATGGTCATAATCAAGATTTTTAGTACTGATTTGAACCAAATTTAAGCTTGTTTAGGTTGGCCTATATTTTGAACTTGTGTACATAAGTAATAGTTTCCTTTCAGTTGCTTATAACATGAATCCATAAATAGATTAAATCATATTATTTTTACTCGCACGCCATCTTTCTGATTTATAATTGAATAATTTCAGGCAGCAATAGGCAACTTCGATCCTCTAATGCGTGAAGACTGGAACCGGGGCTTAACTTATCTTATGATTCTGAAGTTCCTTAGGAATCTAAACAGAGATTTTCATGCATGAAATCCAGGCACCGAAGATGTACAGTTTGGAAAGAAGCCACAAAGATATCTTCATAAAAGGTCGTTCACGTCTTGTCTCTCCAGGTTGTAAGGTGCGACCCTGCTTAATCTTTTTTAGTACTAGCTTCAGCCTATATCTTTGTATGTTGACACTTATTATTTTTATTCATGCTTATTTTGGTAATGAGTTTTTGTGTGCAAGAAAATATGGTTTAGCTTTATTAACCAACTTTGATCAACTCGTGCTGCTTTCTAAGAAGAAAGTTAATAGACTGCTTCACGTAGAACCTCCAAATTGGGGGCTTTCTGGATCATATATGATTTTTTTAGTGTTTTCTTTTTCTTCTTCTCCTGGTTGCTAGTATTAGAAACGTAAATTTTGATCTTAAAAAATAAATGATATGAAGGAGACACTTTTATCATTCTTGTATCTAACACATGATAAAAAGGGGTGTATTATTTGGAATTCTTGAAAAGTACAATCAAGAAAGAAGACTGGCTTGTTCTTCTGTAGTCCAAGTCAGCTCCCTGGCTCTCTCAGCTTGGTGATTCCAGTCGGTCCAAACCACAATACATATCATCATACATGCACATGAAGCTTGTGCTGCCGCAAGCCCATACCAGAACCCCAAAAAACCCATGTCCAGTCTGAAAGCCATGAACACTGCAACCGGCAAACCTACTAGGTAGAAAGAAACAAAATTTACACAAGCACCACTCCTTGGCCGAGCAGAGCCTGTTAGGACCCCACATGAAGCTGTTTGAGGACTGTTTCCCAGTTCACAAATGCCCACTATAGGTAGGGCAGCTGATGTCAGGGCAAGAACCTCCAGCTCACCTGTATAAAGTTTACCCCACACATTTTTCACTACGATTGTGAAAGCGAAGCATAGTAGTCCGCACACAGTAGCCACACCGATTCCCATTATAGCTGTCCGTTGAGCACGTGCAGGCTGCTCAGCACCCAATGCTTGGCCAACAAGTGTTGATAAACCCTGATTTAATGAGAAAGGAAACACGTATAGTAGTGCTGTTGTTTGCATGAGGATTCCCATTGCAGATACGCTTGCCTGTGGATCACTAAGTAGGCCACACAGTAATATCATAATCTCATACCACCACCACTCCAAACAGACAGAGAATACACTAGGCACCATTAGGGACAGCAATGGCTTCCAATCTTCAAGGCGCATGTCAATTGCTTGCCTATCCCATGGTCTTACTGCTGTTCTAGATAGGTAGAGATGTGTTAACGAACCCAAAATTGTGATTACTGTGTTACAAGCAGAGGCAAGGGCAACTCCCCTAACCCCTAAATTGAAGTACACTGCAAGTAGATAGCTAATTGGAAAGTGAAAGATCATTGCACAAGTCACTGATATGGTGAGGGGTTTGGTTATATTTTGGGTCCTCATGAAAATCCTTAGTGGATTGAGGTAAGCTTGGGCTATCAATTCTGGAATGGAGTATGTGATATACACCTTCGCCACAGATGTGATGGCTTGATTTTGACCTAAGAGTAGAAGGACTGGCTCAATGTTCAACCACAATAAAGAGATTAAAAAACCTACAACTAGTAGGAGGCGTAGAGTTTTTTTGTAAATTTGTCTGAAAACTGTCAACTTTTGTGCTCCGTAAGCCTGTGAACATATGGGTTCCATCCCCATGGCTAGCCCCTTAACAATGGAGTAACCTGTTATGTTTGCTACCCCGGCTGAGAGTGAGCCCCCAGCTAACTCAATGTCCCCAAGATGTCCCAAGAATAGCATAGAGATTATGGACTTAAATTGAGAAATCAAGGTTATAATTATGATGTTGCATGCTATTTTTCCCAGCAATATCAGCTCCTCTGCGATCTGCATTAAATCACACATGCAATATAGGCAATGCAAAGTACAAAATACACCCCCCAAAAAAAAGGAAAGCCATAAAGCTGGAAAATATAATTGCTTTATTATATAGCTGAAACATTGATTTACCATTATGCTGAAAGAACTACTGCACAGCAGGATTCACGGTATTTGGTAGCCTCCAGGTGAGATAAGCAGAAATTAGGGATTGGATCGTAAATTTGACTTTGGGAGACTATAAATCACCAACAAAAGGAAAAAATTTACTTCTACAACTCAAAGAAGATCGTCGTACCTAGACATCAGATTCAAATAATATACCATAAAAGTTCTGAACAAATTTATCTTTGACTACAATTTGCTAGAGAGGCACCCGTTTCACGCCCGTGGTGCTAATTAATGACACCTATAAATGTGGGTTGTTAGAGTAAATGTGACGGATTCTTTTCATGCTTTAAATTATTTACCTCATATGTCAAATTTATGCCTTTTTTGGCAAGCCTGGGAGGTCTTTTTTTTGGGGATGATCAAGTGATATTGCTTTTCTCACTTTCTTAGTCACTCCCCATAAATGATAGTGTAGATTAAGGAGAAAACTTGAGCTTTATTGTGTGAAGGATGACAAGATAACCCAACTTTGTTTGCCAACGTGGTGGCAAACGAATGATTCCAACAATGTCCATTGATTTCCTTTTCTATTTCCTGATGCTATTATTGGTTATTACTTATAAACCTTATTCTCTGGTCAAATCATGAATGTTAAGGTTGCTTAAAGATCCTAAGAAACTCATTTAATTTGATTACGGCATCAAACATCATCTGGGCCCATTAAACATTGTAGGAGTGTTTTAGCAATTTAAGCACACGTAAGTGTCGGCTCCTATAGTTTTAGTGACAGATTTGTTAGATTTTGATGTAGACAAAGATTATTAAGAGAGTGATAATACCGTCTAAAACTATGGAATTATGTGGCATATCGTTGATGACATGCACAGCTTTTATGCTCCTAATTAGTGATTGATAGTTCAAAGTCATTGAGTCGTTCTTGACACGTTGCGTTGGGTTGTTTTGCTGTAACAACACAGAATAGATACAGGTTTTAACCGTGTTCTTTTATTGTAAAATTACATGTTTGACCAGATACATAAAAATGCACCTTGCTGGTTTAGCTCAATTAAAAGACATGGAAATGCTGACCAATATAAAAGTTGGCCACCTTATATATCTCCTGTTCCTCTTCTTGTTTTCTTTGTTTTTGCTAGAGGAGTTGGTTACCTATATATATATATATATATATATATACAGTTCATTTAAAACTGACTGTTCAAATGAGGCTTTTGTGGTGGTATATCTACTTTGTGGAATATTTGGAGTCTGATATATATGGTAAAAAGATTGGTATATTTGATGGTTGTGGAAAAATGTGTGTTTGCCAATGAAAGAGTATTCTCTATTTTTGTCACATATCAAGAAAAGTGGAGTTTTGTTTCTCACTCTCTTTTCCTAAAAAAAATTTGCCACTGTCCCATTTCTTTTTTGTCTACCGTCTCTCTTTCTTAATATATAACAACCATGTCTAGTTTCGTAGAGAACTTTCATAATATTTTCATGTCTCTGCCATCCCCTCATTTTTGGGACAACAGAATAGTTTCATATCAAAGTTTCTGTTTTTGCAGAGACAAGAAATGGAAGCGGAAAATATGTTATCGAAAAGAGAATCGATAGAAAGGTAAGTGGAATGAAGTTTTTTACCTTGATCTTTTGCAACCCCTTTAGAAATTCACAACATATTCCTTCAGCCATTTCCTAGTAAACATTGTCAGAATCCGACATATCACCCTGTGGAACGTCTTACACATATTGCCTGACAGTTCTGATCTCAAGCAAAGGGAAAACCGAAAAGTGGACTTGAATGACATGTTAGCTTGTTTTCATGTCGCATATTTATAGCAACACAGGCATGGTAAGCTTAGATTTAATTTAGGAGCAACCTCAATGTTTTCAAATCTGTTTTGTCACCTTCGATACTGCAAAAAATTTTAGTCTGAGATGTTTGTGATGATATCATATTCTACAAGTTTCTTGACTACCGAGGTTGTAAGATCAGACAGTATTCTCCATTCCGATGAACGTATTGGGGAATACACGAAAAAGAAAATATAGAACTGTTGCATCGACGAGTAGAAACAGTAATGACATGAAGACAACAAATGACTTCACTGGCCTAGGTTCTTGTTTTTTTTTGTTGAGGATAAAAACACAATGCTCCATTGAACAGACAGAAGTTGACATGTTTAAATTCTTGTCTATTAGACTAGATGACAATTTTTTTATATACAAGAATGAAGTTCACACAACAAGAACAAAATGATAGCAAGAAAAATCTTTAATGGGACAGGATATCACACCATCTATTGATATGTTTAATAAAATTTAAATTTAAGTTAAAATATTATCAATTATAATTTATATAGGTGAATAGAAATGATTTGTAGTTATTCAATTCAAATGACTTTTTTTTTTCTTTTTTCTTTTTTTAAACTCTTCCAAAATAAGCAAGCTACAAACCAAGGAAGTAAATATTGATTTCGGTAACAATATAAAAAGTTCAAATTTTTTGAAATTTTGGTAAAAATATTATAAAATACATAAAATATCTAGCAAAAGTATTGACAATGACTTCCTTATTACAAAAATTACACAAGTACCTTTTTGGATGGTTCAACCAAACACTTTCAAAAAATCAAAACTATTTTCTAAAAGTCATGTCAATGAGTCCTTTGTATTTAAATCATCATTATGGATTTAATTGCTATATAATATTTTGATAAAAATATATATGTATATACATCACTAATACTTCCATAGCGTTTATTTAGTCGGATAATGTTTCAATTCGAGGTCGTTAACATACTGCAAATGGTATATAAAAATAAATAAATAAATTTTACCACTTGTTGATTCCAATTAACAATTCATTAAATAAATAAATACTACCACTTGTTGATTCCAATTTACAATTCTACTAAAATTATTGAAAGATACTATATTTCTTATTTCAAAATATATTTAAAAGTGTTTATATATAATATATATACGGATTTTCTATTATCAGTTCATCCTGACAATAAATATATCAGGACGAAGAATGTGGACCACTAGATTTACATACTTTGACTCAAAGTGTATGCACTTGTCAAAACTTCTCAATTATCTATGGTCCACATTTTTTGTCCTGATATAATTATTGTTAGGACGAACTGACAATAGAAAGACTATATATATATACAGAAATTCTATTATCAGTTCGAACTGACAATAGATATATCAGGACGAAGAATATGGACCACTAAATTTACATACTTTGACTCAAAGTGTATGCACTTGTTAAAACTTCTCCATAATTTGTGGTCCACATTTTTCGTCCTGATATATCTATTGTCAGTTCGAACTGATAATAGAAAGACTATATATATATATATATATATATATATATGAATTTGGATCCTCTCATCACCTCACATTTACATTGTCTTCATGTATGGCGTAAATGTGAGGGGTTTACCATCAGATTAAGAGTTTGTTTTGTTGGGTTTTTGAAAAACCTCTATTGGTAAAAGATCTACTTGTAGAAACAGAGTTTCTGAAGAAAAAAAATTATAATTGTTTGTTTGGTAGACTTTTTAAAAAGAAAAAATCTATTTAGAGAAACATATCTGGATGAGCTTTTACCTAGTAGAGGTTTAAACTCTATTAGCATCTACTTAATTTAAAATAGACAATCTTAGAAGCCCAACAAAACAACTCTAAAAAAAACTCAAATAGACGTTTATAGATCTTTTGAGGTAGTATAAAGCTCAACCAAACAAGCATTAACCCTATCTTGCGGTCTCATTGCCATTTGGGGAGACCGTCTAATGCTAGTGTATCATTTACATTAGAAATATAAAACTATAATTTAAAATTCTCACATGGTATGTTTATATTGGACAGTCTCACTAAATGGTAATGAGATCGTCTCATATAAGTTTTTCTCCGTGAAATGAGACGCACACAGATTGAACAAAAACTACACACTTGACTTGGCTCAATATGATTGGTTCGTGGTTTTTGGCTTTTGCTTGGCACATTGTTAAAAAAAAGTGCTTTTTGCTTGCTTTTTGCTTATCCAAGCTCGTGAATTGACACGCACACAAATTGAACAAATTCTACACACTTGACTTGGCTCAATATGATTGGTTCGTAGTTTTTGCTAGGAGCACTCCTCATTTTTACTTTATCCACTCCACTACAAATATTTCAACATCTCCACTCTCCAACTCTCATTTCCTCACACTTCTCTCTCTCTCTCTCTCAACATCGTCCGTCTTCGTCTTCTCCGATGGCTCTCCGTTCTCTCGTCACCACCCGAACCCTAACCCGAGGCGCCAAATCGGTCGGGTTCGGGTTGCGCGGTATCCAGACCTTCACGCTACCGGATCTTGACTACGACTATGGAGCTCTGGAGCCGGCGATTAGCGGCGAGATCATGCAGCTTCACCACCAGAAGCACCACCAGACTTACATTACGAACTACAACAAGGCTCTCGAGCAGCTCGACGAAGCCATGACCAAGGGCGACGCCTCCACCGTCGTCAAGCTCCAGAGCGCCATCAAGTTCAACGGCGGAGGTCCGATATCTGTATTTCTGTCTATCTATCTATTTACTGCGTTATAGTATTTTTATTGTTCAATTTGAAGCTCTAGAGGTGAAAGCAAAATTTATGCGTAATTATCATATCAGCACGAAATTCGGTGCAGACAGACAATAAATTTTTGTCTTTTAGTCAATTGAAATGTTACAAATTGATTGTTGCCCACACAAAATTTGGTGTAGATAACCGCGCCTTCAAACTTTTCTTAGGTGTAATTTTATTGTTATTGTGAATAATTTGGAATGTTGTTTCATTTGTGGATTGCAACTGAAGAATAGAAAAGAAGCATAAGAAGTACCGATAAAAAATGATTTGTTGGCAATTTGGACTTTGGATTTTATTGGTGGTCATGTAGCCTAAATGGAAGTTGGTTGATGATGACTGTGTTGCAGAAAATTGTATTGATATGATAATAGTTTTCATCTAAGTTAGGGCCATATACAGACCACCCTCGTAGAGAAAGTCAATTGAGAATCTCAACAATTGTTGTAATTGTTGATATATGAAGGATTGTTACCCAATCCTTGTCTCACAAGCACAAGTGGGCACAGATCTAGGCTATGGAATGATCATTCTACACATTAGTGCTTGGCACTTCCGCATATTTTAGTTCTTCATGCATTTGTTTTAGCATGAGAAGAGATACCGTTGACTGTTTTCTGCCTAGTCTGTTGAACGTATTACATTGCCAGCAGAAACAATTGTGTGTGAACTTTGCTTCTGCGTTTGACCAGTGTCGATTGTGATTGTAGAAAACATTCATTTAGATAAAGAACTCATCACTCATCATCCTCTTTAACCATAATCATTTATATTAATTTATGTCAATTGAATTTGAATCTTATGTAATAAATTACATCTGATGCAGGTCATGTGAACCACTCAATTTTCTGGAAGAATCTCACTCCGGCTAACGTAAGCTTCTACTGCTGCATAATTATTAGGTTCTATTCAGAATCTCTTATCTAATGCCTTAAATATGCCACCCTGTCAGGAAGGAGGTGGTGAACCACCACATGGTTCTTTGGGTTGGGCTATTGACACTCATTTTGGTTCATTCGAAGCATTGATACAAAAGATGAATGCTGAGGGTGCAGCTGTACAGGGCTCTGGATGGGTGGTAAGTTCTTCATTTCGTTAGATTACCCACAACCTTTTCTTTCATTTTGCCTGGTTTGCTCTGTTGGGTCAACTGGTCCTGATTTTTGCTTATTTTGTTTGCTTTCCACATAATGGTTCGATAGTGGCTTGGTTTGGATAAGGAGTTTAAGAAGCTTGTGGTTGAAACCACTGCAAACCAGGTAATTTTAGAAGAATCTTTTATGATGAATTTTATGGGACATTTTGTAAAGACCTCAGAAAATTATGATATGTCTTCATAATATTGCTCAATTTACTATAATTCTTGTCATTTTTTTTATTTTATTTTATGTTTTCAATCAATTAGTTACAATGATGTCATGATTGGCACATTGTTAAAATAACGTAGAGGTATCAGTGTATCACATTGGAAACCGTCAGCTTTCTAATTTTACTTTCTGTAATAGTCACTGAGGCGAGGAATTTAGGAAGTTCTGCACGTCTAAAAACTTTTCGAAGTTAGAAACTAGAAAGTGAAATCTTGCTGTCCTATGTAAGCTATAGACTCATTATATACTCATTGAAAATACTTATCTAATTACATAAGCATTCATTAAATTGTTGATTTTTGTGCTTATGTTGTTCATCCAATAAACTATGAACTTTGGTTCTGCAGGACGCGCTGGTAACCAAAGGCGCAAGTTTGGTTCCTTTGCTTGGTATAGATGTTTGGGAGCATGCATACTACTTGCAGGTAAGAATTTTGCAATAATTAGCTGTACTTTCCAGCATTAGCTCAAATGTAGAGACCACAATTGTGTTTTAAAGTTGTGGCGATTAATAATTAATAGTGAATCAGTAATATTTCACGGTAGACATGAATATTTTTGAATGATCCTTGACTTGCATAGTTGAAAGTTGTGTCCATTGTGAAGAGTATTGGAGATTAATGTTTTAATTGTTTCCGTGGACTTCAGTTCTTGCATTGATCAAATAATTGATTGGATTTAAATGTAATCCTCAGACCTCTTAACAGTTCAAAAGCTGTTAAGATGACAAGTTGAGAAGACTTGTCAGTCGATCTCTCTTTGTACGTCTGCTGCTTTCTATCCGTATTATCAAACCAAAGCCTGCCTGGGAAATAAAAAATGATTTCTTCTGTTAATTATGAATACAAAGTTCTTCTTACTCACTTGACTTTCTTATTTTCTATGCTGCAGTACAAGAATGTTAGACCAGATTATCTGAAAAACATCTGGAAAGTCGTGAACTGGAAGTATGCCGGTGCAGTTTACGATAAGGAAAGCCCTTGAGCTAGGAGCATTTTGTCTCTTAGATGCGTTTGGCCGATGAATGGCGTTGCAGCTTGTCAGGTTGAACTGAAAAAATAAAATGCAAATATCGCCATAGATGAGGAGCCCTCTGTGTTTTTCTTCTTTTTTGCAATGAGTGTTCAGTTTGTGTACACCGTGTATGAAAAAATCAAATAATGTATTAACTCTATGCTCTTCTGTAGCCATTGTTAATGACACGGTTGAACTTTTTGCACCCATCTGTTCTACAATTTGTTTGGATCTTTCGAGCTTTTTCTTGTATCAATTCTTCATTGTGATCAAGCCAGCGGCTTGTTTTAATGGAATTTGCAGGATTAATGGATGGATTGTTAAACCTCTTATTTAATCGAAATAGATCGATCAATTAGTTCTCTGTACGACAAAACAAAGCATTTCCTGGCATGATAATATATATGTACACACATTGGGGTAGGGTAGAAATCCTTGCCTGGTTTTGAGGGTTCGAAGAATTGTTTTCAAGATTGCATCAAAATGCAAAATCGTGAAATCGCAATAGGAATGAACATACAACAAAAACTGCTTGTGGAAAGTATTTTGATTTGATATGATTTATGATACCATCAAATGATTTACTTTCCGATAAGACTGAAGATTGAAGTGGATGCATTCTATCTTCCTTTTTTTCTTTTTTTGAAATATGATACCAAACGATAAGGGGTATGTCGAGATCAAGCACTATATGCGCGGTCCTAAAACTTACTCTTACAATCGAGAGATATCTACTCTCACAAGAAGATATTTACACTAAAATTGTGTTTTTAGTCTAATTTTTATATTCTTTGAACTCGAGTTTTTATGGATTCAGTTTGAAACCGAATCCGTCGAAATCACCAAAATGAATTCTTATATTATATGCAAGTTTTATAGCCATTTTTCATTTGATCATTTTTGTTGTTTATATTTACATTAAACTTGTATTTTTAGTCCAATTTGTACTTGTTTTTTGTACGTTAACTTTGATAACCTGAGTTTTGACGGATTCAGTTTTAAACCGAATCAGTTAAAACCACAAAAAGGAGTTCTTATATGCAAGAATTGTAGCCTTTTTTTTCTTTTTTTGATTGTTTTTGTTTTTTTATATGTACATTAAATTTGTGTTTTTAATCCAATTTATACTCATTAAACCATAGTTTCGACGGTTTCGGTTTGAAATCTAATTCGTCGAAACCGCAAAAATGGGTTTTTTTATATTATATGAAAGTTTTGTAGTCGTTTTTTAAAATTAAATTAAATTAACTAAACTTGAGCCTTGCTGAAAAAATAAATAAATAAACAAATAAACAAAGCATCATGGATTAAAGTGTAATAGAATTAAAGTTGAGGATCAGAAGTAAAAATACTACAAATATAGAGGTCTCCATTCACAACAACAAAAAATTCCACTCTTCTATGTATAAATAAACGCAACACTATATTTTCGAAGCCCTACTTGTCACCACCACTACTGCCTCACAACACAGAGCTCTCTTCTCGAGTCGACGAGATCTCGCCGCCGTCTCTCTAACAAACCCAACTAGAATGGTCCGTACGATTCAAACCGATCTCTGTATTTACATCTCTATCGATTTGTTCAAAAATTTTAATTGTTTTTTCGATTTGTACAGACTTTCAAGCGCAGGAATGGTGGCCGCAACAAGCACGGCCGCGGTCATGTCAAGTTCATCCGATGCTCCAACTGCGGCAAATGCTGCCCTAAAGTAATACCCTTTTTGCATATTTTATTGGGTTTTTCTTTTATTTTATTAATTTTTGTTAAAGATATGTTTTTTTTTTCATGATTATACATCTTGAATTTGCTTCTTTATTTTTTTTTGTGTAAAAAAGGACAAGTCGATTAAGAGGTTTCTTGTGAGGAACATCGTGGAGCAAGCAGCTGTTAGGGATGTTCAAGAGGCTTGCGTTTACGACAGTATATAATTATCTATTACTCATATTTTCTTTTGCATCTGTTGTTGTTGTTTGGGTTGTGAGAATGAGGCTTTGTTTATTGTTGTTTCGATGCAGCATATGTTCTGCCTAAGCTGTATGCTAAGATGCAGTACTGCGTCTCCTGCGCCATTCACTCGCATGTGGTGAGGGTTCGCTCCCGCACTGACCGCAGGAACCGTGAGCCACCAAAGCGATTCATGAGGCGCAGAGTACGTTTCCTATATGTTCTGTTTTATAATTTTGTGTGGATCTGTGTGAAGTTGTGTAGTCGTTTATTTAGATAATGCTTCTATTGGTGGTTGTGAATTCCGTAGGTCAAAAGAAGTCTTGTACTTTGAATACATGTTTGTATCATTGTATTTACCCAATATGTTATATTTCGTATGCCTCTAGACGTCTAAATGGTATGGTATGGATTTGTTGTGCATGTGATAATTCCAATTTTCACGAGATTTTTTATCATTTCCACAATTTTCGCTTCTCCGATACAGAATGTTATTACACCATGCACTGCCTATATATGTTACTTAAGTTCGTTGCTGTTGAGGGTAATGGTTGGTGCTTGGAATCACAAGTTATAAGCTATAGATTTTTAACATGAAATCCAAGATTGTATTTTACTGCTTCAGACTTTATACCTATAGAATGTGTAATTCAATCATTGTTGCTTCTCTATGTCTTGGTCTGTTGGAGCATTTCTTTTTCTTTTACTATCTGTATTTGGTCTAGCGGGATCTCTATATGCCGACTCTCCAAGCTTTGGTATCCACTATAGCATATGAAAATAACCAGTCTTGTTACTTTAGATGTTTTTGTTTTATTTACTTTAAAATTTTGTTAATCGGATCTTGTATTTTTCAGGATGATGCACCTAAGCCTGGACAGCCTGGACAAGCACCTCGTCCGGCTGCTGCAGTTGGAGCACCTGTTCGCACATGAAGAGTCGATAACTGCTTCTTTCTGCTATAATGTTTTCTGATGGCTGCATGAATTTCTATAAGATCAGTTGTGTAGGAAGTTTTGATGTTTTATGTTTGATCTACTTGAAACGATTTAAGGATTACTGTTGAGTTTTTGGAATTTCAGAAGTTTGATGAGAATGCTGGCCTAAATATTATAAATTTTGTTTTAGTTGGACTTCTTATCCATGCCTTTTATTGTCTGCTCATTTACTTGCAAAACATAACTTAGTAAGGTTAGGGTTGTGTACTGTTCACTGCAATCGGATTTTCCTTTACTCTTTTTGTTGAGCCAAGGTTTTATAGCAACGAGAATAAAATGAAACCCAAGTTTCGGGATGGTTTTGATCCGGTAAGTAGTTTTTATTGAATATATGTCGACAATTGAATATAGTGCTTTCGACCTATATTCAAGAACTCCATTAGCTTTTATGTTACAATTTCTGTGAAGAGATTAATTTTGGTTCTAGGGCTAGCTTGTGTACAGAAGGCCAGTATTGATAAAGGTGCTTGAACTCTTTATTTGTAATTGGTGGTTTGTTACGCCAAACATTATATTTCTGGAACAAAGTATGAAAAGAGCTTGTAACCAGGCAACACTGGCAGGAAACTATATTGCAATGATTTCTACTGGTTCTACAAAAATTTCAGAATCTGTTCTTTTGTGCCAATAACTAAGATCACTCTGATTCATTTATCGTTGCTTTCTGCCTTTGTACTGAAAAAGTGCTGCAGATATCATTAGGTTGTCCAGGTTTGAGTAATTTGTGCGATCGATTTCCAGTGCTTGTCTAATCAACAGACACAAATACTTAGTCTCAGTTCTTCAGCACCCTTGTAGTTCCTTGGCGATCCTGATGCAATCCATCATCGGACAATTTGTCTTAACGGCCTTGGAGGCAATGTGAGACCTGCTAGCAGCATATCCTTCCTGTGAACAAACGCTATCAGTTTCTGGGATTGAAGCTCTTTAACATCATGCCATTAAAGAGAAGACATATCTCCTCTCAATAGTTATTTCTGGTCAATGTATAATGAGAACGAGAAAACAAGTTCAAAGTCTACAATGAAATTCTATCTTAACAGTTTATTTCGGCTGAATGTACACCATGCTTGGCTTCAACCAAATGATAAAAGAGTTTTTATAGTCGCTGTTTTCTAGCTTCCACCAACTATGATCCTTTACGACTAAGTGGAACGAATAATATTCAATCTCAAGTTACAATTATCGACTAATCAGAGCTAAAATAATATTGGGTACACTGCGAGAATACCTTGTGCATGGCGCTCATCATGGCCTTCAGGGTAGGAGAGTTTACCTTGGCACGTTTTGACACCTGAGGTGAGAAAATTCATCAGACAATTCAAAGATAACCGCAAACCACATGTGAAAGAATATTATCATGCTTGAATGAAAATAATAATAATGAACAGAAGAATGTAGCACAAGGACCTCATCCAATTTGATGTATCCAGATGGTAATCTGGGGTCGCTTTCATCTAGCATCCGCAGTAAAAGTTTTTCCAGATCAATTCCTGTGCCGTTGCCTACCCATCCCCACTGCTCAGCCAAATTTAACATCTCGGTAAGATGGGTAGCATCATGAAGAGGGCCTATCCACATGGGTCCTGAAACAACCAGTGACCTAGGACCCTGGAAGAAATTCACAGAAATTAGACTATTAGAGTATATTACAAGCACTGCTGCTCTATACTAGAGCATTCGATGTATAAATCCGACAGAGAGAAACATTGAGAAAGATTTGAAAGAATAATAAGAAACAGTTTAAAAAGCATCACAAGAAATAGTTATTTGAACAAATAATGTACGAAAATGAAGTCATACTGTAGTACTACTGCAGGGGCAACTCATTCGACCAAGTTCTTCAAATGAATATGATTGAGAATTCCCACACCCGTTGCAATAACTAACGAAACCATAATCCCTGTCATGGATGATAAGCAATAAATAAAAGACTTAACATGGTAAAACAGATTCACGAAATTATAACAAGACCATGACTGAAAGTTACTTGTTATCCGGTAATGTCCCACGATTCACGCTGAGCATGACTCTAAAAACAGGTCCATGGTATGAATAATATGAAAAAAGCGGAGTAACATGATAACCTTGCGCAGAAGCTTCCCGTACTGCACCACCTATAACCATTCGCAAACCAATCTCATTCGCATACGGCATTGGACGTATAAATGCTCCATACGAAGCTAAAGAACTAGAAAAAGGAAAAAAAATAAACACGGATATCAATCACTCTACTCTGCTAGAACCAATGAACAAACAAAACATAATATAAAACACAACCAAAAGAAAGTTATTCTTTTTACAAAGAAACATAATATGCAAGCCATGACATGAAACAATCTTTTCAAAATAAAACTCATATAACAATAGCAATTCAGAATCCTCAAGATAGTGACATTGTTATAAATCATTCAAGCTATACAACTAAAAACCAAAGTTTGTTTTTGTGGCATTGGACGTATATATTCTTCATATGTAGCTAAAGAATTAGAAAGCAGTGGCATGGAATAAAACATTTCAATATTGTAAACCTTCGAAGCTTTTTAAAGCCTAAACAAATGTTTACATTTCCTATCAAAAGCAAAACTTTACTTTGTTTTTGTATGTAATTTAATGAATCAATGATTTAAAAAGTTTGATTTAAGTACAAACTAGCTAAAACTGCATTAACTACAACATAATAGAAACATTTAAGCAACAATACCAATTCCAAAATTTCAGTTTATTATCGTATTTGTAACTTACAGCAATTAAGCTGATAAATAACCAAAACTTTATTAAAAAGGATCATCAAATTGGTTGAGAGAGAATTCAAACACTCACTTATAAGGCCTGTGACCGCCGGAGGAGTACCCGTCAGTGGACGTTAAATAAAGCAACCCGCCACGCTTTATAGTATTGAACACAGTCCTTAGAAAACTCGAATCGCTCCCGAATGAATCAACGTCAATTAAATCATAAAAATCGCTATTCAGATAACATTCGGACAGAATCCGGTTCGCGTCGAAGTGGGTCACGACCCACCTCTTGTTTTCGCCCGAACCTCTGTCGATGTTTTTCAAGTTGCTCAAAATGAGTCTCCGGTGAAAGTCATTGGCGTCGTTTGCAAGCACGAAGTCCGCCTCTGCTTCAGCGAGGTACCGGAGGGACCGGACCCCGCACCCGCACATTGCGTCCAGGACGCGAAGCTGCTGCTTTGAACGCTTGTACAGCGACGCCGAGAGGACGCCGAGGTCGCGGGCCGTGGCGCTCTCGTGGCGAAAAAAGGCACCTTCGGTCTCGAACTGGAGACCCCTTTCCGTCTGGTACGTGGGTTCGTCGCCATTTGTGTAAAAGTGAAGAATTTGGTGAGAATTTGGTGGTCTAAGATTAGGGTTTTTTATGGGGTTTTTGGATAATGGGTTTCGGAGAAAAGAAGAAAAAGATAACAACATGGCGGGAAAATTGGTGGATGTTTGGCAATTTTCGCGGAATATTTTTATATGGTTGATGTTTTTTGCCACATCAGTGTCACTCAGTGAGTGGCCCCTACCCTAGTTAGTGATATAGTGGGACCAAGTTGTAATTTTGAATGTAGTATATGCTTTTGAAGCTACTGTTTCTCTTTTTCTTCTTCATTTGATGGTTCTTTTTCGTTTCTAGGGTTTCTTTCTGTTTTTGGAATCCGGGTTTTGAGGGATTTTAGGGTTTTTTAATTTAATTTTTGTTTCCTTTTCTGGGTTTTTTGAAGCGTTTTGGTCTCTATGAAATTAACATCGACCCAGATGGTATGCTTGTGCTTGTTATTGTTTGCAACCAAATTTTGTGGTATTGGTACTTGTAGGACTGCAAAGAATTGGAATTTGAACAGAGGCAGAGGACAAACCAGAAGAGAAGAAAGAAGTGATTGGGACATTCATTAAAGGTAAAAATAAATAAAAAATAAAAACTTTGATTTTCATTCCATATGAGATATATTATTTGGTGATTTTCTAATAAAATATTTGCCTTTAATGGTTATATACTTATATTTAGGATGACATGATCTCACTGTTTCTATTTTTGGATTGTTTCTTGAAAATTTTGGTTACGTGAATTTGGAAAGTTCTTCTCTGGCATGACAATTTTGAATTTATTTTTTTCATTGACTGCCTTTAACTTAACATAGTGACAGATTGGGCATTTTTATTGTAGAGAGAAACATCGTAAAGGCCAATGGATAGTACCGGAGCTTCTGCATTGTCAAATTGTAAGTATGGAGCTTTAATTTATTTTATAGATTTGAGTTTTTTTTTTTTTTCTTCTGCTGTGGTTGTTGTGGATGAACTTGGTATCTTCTTAATTGTTGAACCTTATGACCAGAAATATTAGTATAATCATATATTTCTTCTGCTAAAAATGTATATACTATTCATTGTCGAAATGTTTCAATCATGAGTGAACTTTTATGCACGCAGAAAATCAATCCAACCTTTCAAAATGATTGAAATAAAAATATGTAAATTCTCTATGAATTTCAGTATCAGATTTGGTATGACAAATCACATTCTGAAAATGCTCTTGATATGGCAAAAAGTAAATAATTTTGTGGTTGTGTTTAGCTCAATCAAGTTCAGAATGAGATTTTCAAGTGTTTTTGCTCATAAATGAGGTTAAATTTTTATTATCTTAATAACTATTAGATCTTGAAGCACAAAGTGAAGCTACAATTTTGCTCCAGTTCTGTTCGATCAAAGTCAGAATTTGATTTTAGACTTATCTTCAGGTTAGGAAACAGACTCCATAACTGCTTCTAGAGCCAAACTGAATACCGTTCATCTAGTTTACAGGCAAGGCTAAGTACTGCCAGTCACTAATCAAAAATTACTCAAATGTAGAATTTTTCGACACTGCATCAAGAGCTAAACTGGGAATAGCCTAAACCAACACACTATTAGGCACACTCAACTAGGGGGAAGGTCTACAAATCAATGTTTTAAAATGTGCGAGGCAGGTGAGACAGTCGTCTCAATTCAAAAATGATAAATAATGCAAAAAAATTTTTTGCTAAAATAGAAAACCATCCAAAACATTTAATAAATATTCCATAATCAATATTACTAACATAAAGGTCCCACAAAAAATGCATGGAAGAGAAAAGGAAAAAAAAAAAAAAAAAAGGATGTTTAGTGGCTTGAAATATGGATCCAAAATGCCATCCTAGATTTCTAGTGATAAATGACCACTATATATTGAAGAGACTATCATTTGTGTCTAGTGGCTTGAAATATGGATCCAAGGTTTCATCCCCTCCATCATCATCCTCTAAAAGAGTCATCATGATATCTGATTCCTCTATCATCTTCCTCATCACTCGTGATGTCCTCCCACTCTGGTTTTGTATTGCCAAAGAACTGGTTTGGTGCTTAGACTACAACCTTGGTTAAGTTAAATTACATTAAGGCCTGGGTTTTTTAAGTTAGTGTTTTAAGGTTTTTTTTTTTCACGTTATAGCCCTTTGTTATTTGAGGCAGCCGCCTCACCACCTCAAAGCAAATCGGCCTTGAGATGAGGTGGGACCGAGTAACAACAAGGGAGAGGCCAAATCAAGGCGCTTTTGGCCTTGAGGCGGCCGCCTCACTCGATTTTTCAAGCATTGCTACAGATTTTGGGCACACCTAATTCCCATATTCAGTACTTCTTTATAGGGAATAAATCCCATCCTTAATGGAAGACTGAATTATTGTATGCTGGCATCGTTTATTGTGTTTTTTTTTTTTTTTTTTTTTTTTTTTTTTGTAAGCGCTGCATAATAAGAGTTGAAGTGTTCTTGTTCTAGAGCCTAAATTGCTGAAATTTGGGTACTAGCTGTGTACTCTTTTTGCAGATTGTTCGGTGGTGGTGCTGTGATGTTAAGCTAGAGAAATTGACATTCTCATCTTAAAAGTATGCTTTGTGCATAAATTTCCATGTGTGAATTGTCTTGACTTGTTTGAATAGTCAAAGATCTCTAATGACCAAGAGAAAATGAAGGCACTAGGTGAAATCTGAGTGCTGAAAAGTCATTTTTCCTGAAAAGTCAAGTTGCCATTTTTTGTGACTTGGTTAACAATATAAGGGAAGAAATAGGGTGAGATTTGGTATTAAAGAGGAACATTTAATGTACAAATATCTAAATTATCTGAAACAATTAAGGTAAGAATTCAGGGGTGCCTAAATTGAGAGAATGGCTAATAATGCATTACCAGTGTCATTAATGCTAGTTAAAATTATTAGGAAAGTTGGTAAAAAACTTTACAGTTATAACCTTATCACGTCTAGGTCTTCTGGGCTGTTTTATGGAGGAGTCTTTGATAGAGGCTCTGCAAAATTGAGAAAGTGACACGTATCTCTATGTGTGGCTGTGAAATTCAGATAAGATCATTCCGCTGGATATCGATTCCTTTGTTGGTGGACAATATGTATCAATTTTGCTTATTATATCTATTTGCCTAATTACCTCTCTGTTATGCTGTTTTACACTGAATCCCCTTTTTAAGCTTTCTTTTAAGGATTAAAAAAAAAAAAAAAAGGGAGAGAGGAAACGTATTCTCCTTTTCTCTTTGTTAATATCTCCTTTGTCCTTATCTGTACCCATTTTCTGTGCTCAGTGAGTTATGCCTCCAGGGTTTCCTCATAAAAGGCATACTCATTGATATATATTTCACAATCTTGTCCTTTCCAGAAGAGAGAGAGATATCCCACACCATCAAAACAGTCCCAATATTTTCTGCATAACGAAGACTTGTGAAAGTGCAGTATAAAAGGTCGGATTAGATATGGAATCACTTTGGAGATTTTTAAGGTAACCCGGGAGCTAGTATTCTTTGAACTGATTTTAAGGATACTAGATTAAATTCTACAGATTTAATCAACATTTATATTTCTAGTCCTCTTTACGAAACTTCCTAGATCACAATATCTTTGTATCCTCCTTAATGTTGCTTTAACTCATCGATCCCATTTTCTGCGGAATTTTGTTTTAATTATTTCAAATTTCACTTCCAAAGGTTTCTAAGAGCTGTCTATTTGTTGAGAATTGCAATCAACAATGGGGGTATTCTGTTGGTGAGCTTCCCTAAATATCCTTATCTGAAGCTGAAAACTTCAGCTTTTGTAGTTATGGAGGATCTTCAAGAAACTTCAACTCCCTCCTCTTTAGTCTCGTCCCTCTCATCCTTATCTCCACATAACCCACTGTTGCCAATTGATCCTGATCTCTGGTTGATGGCTGAGGAAAGGACCCAAGAGATCTTATGTACTATTCAACCTGCTCTAGTTTCTGAGAAGAAGAGGAAGGAGGTCATTGAATATATTCAGAGGCTAATTAACGGTTATTTTGGAATTGAGGTGAGTACTGCAGCACCCCTTTTTCTATATTCTCTATGGTCTTATCAAATATGACAGTCTTTTCTTGTTATGCATCATGTCGCTTCAAATTAGATTAGTTTTTGAATTTGTGATTCCTGCTTTCAATGGTTTTTTATCTGGTGGATTTTCTTGGCTATACTTACGATTGCTATATGAATTTAATCGTTGAGGCAAGTCTTTTTCCAAATTTTCCTTGTAGAGTAGTAGGAAGACTAGTTTATTGAATTTTGGCGCCTCAAGAGAGGTTGTTTTGAATTTTAGTATTTGGTATAGCAACGACTTTGAGTAATGTACTTGTTTTGGCTCATCTTTGGTTTTCATTTCGATTGTTCTCCTTTAAGATGCTGTCTTTATCGTATCCCGTTTGTACAATTTGTTTGTTTCCCTTGTGCAGCAACCACATTCATCTTTTATTGAAAAAATTGGTTATATGTACGATTTTCTATCTCATGGGAACAGTTACATTCCCAAATTCATTTGTCTTGTGCCATACTGTAATGGCTTGACAGGAAGCTAAATAAACACAACCTAAAATGACCATACTCCTCTCATTTTTTTTTAATGAATATTTGGCAATTTTTGTATTTTAATTAAATAATCAGGAGTGATTTTGAATGAGTTCTCTTTGCCATTTAAATTCATTGTATCAAAGCTCAGAGAGCTTGTTCTTCCTTGTTCTGTCAACCTTCGAACCCTTGCTCTCATATTAGACGCATAAGGATCTAAACTCCAAGGAAGCAAGAAGGTTGACGAGCTTGAGAGCTTGACATGTACAACTATTTGATTTTGAATACTAAAACCAATCATTTGAAACTTAATGGTTTATTTCTTTGTTGGATGGATATTGTCTTGTAATTAAATGTATGCGACAGATTTTAAATTACATATATTTTAAAGTAACGTCCGCAAAATTCGGTTTTGTTTGGTTTGTCTGCTGATAACTCTTCACATAGTTAAAAATGTTTTTAATCATCGACATCTGATATATTAGCGATTCATTTTGGATAGACTTCCATGATATGGCATGGCAATATCTATTATATATCACCATTCTAGGTCTTTCTTAAACTTTAATATGATTTGACATTTTCTCTTGGATTCAATAATCACTCTGAGATCAACTTGGTTGATTTTGGGAGGGATAGGAAATTTTGAAATAGCAACACAAACAGACCTACAAAATTCTCTTACATTGCTAAATCTTATAGGCTTACAACTGTAGTTCTTAATATATGGAGTAAAACAAATATGAAAGAACTGAATAAATTAAACTTTTTTGGAGAGGAGGAATGACCAATTTATTATGGATATATAATTGTTTTTTTAACCTTCAATTAATGTGAACTTTGTTTCCTCTGCTTGCACTGTCTACAGGTGTTCCCATTTGGCTCCGTACCATTAAAAACCTATCTTCCTGATGGTGATATTGATTTGACTGCACTCAGCCCTCATAATTTGGAAGAGGATTTAGCCACAAATCTCTGCAATATCCTTGAAGGTGAAGGGCAGGACACTGAGTTCGAAGTAAAGGATGTTCAACATGTTCATGCCCAGGTTTAGCTCTCTTAACTTTGATCTCTTGTTAAATGCTTTCATATTCTACTCAAATATAAAAAAGAAATTGTTAACTTCACTTTGGTACCATACAGATATTTATCAAACTTTGAGCTTTTCTGTTGTTAGTGGTTTGTTGTTTCAGTTGCTCCTAGGACAGATCTATTAAGGGTGAGGGGAGGCCTTTGCATTCTTAGCCCACAAAATCTTTGTAGTAAATCAGAAAAATTAGTTTGTGTGTGTGCACGCGCGCGTGCGGGTGTGCATGTGTGTGTGTGTGTGTGTGTTGCACGTGCATGTGGACTAATTTTTCTATTAAATTTTTGCCTAATTAAGTACTGCCCCAACCTCCTAAATTTTATCTTTTAAAAAGTGGCCTCCCCAAAGATAGGGCTCTGCCATGGTGGCTCACACCAATAGTGGTTTTGTCTGGCCTAGACTATAAAATGAGAGATATCCAAGGGACATGAATTTACCTATTCTTCATGTACCCTCACATTCCATATACTATCTAAGAATGATACTTTTCATTTGGAGTAGGTGGGTATAAATGCAGAGAAAATCTGAACGATGGGTCTCATGAAATTCCTAGGACCTATGGTGTGAGATGCTTGTCTACACAAATAATTACCATAGTCTTACTTGACACTTGTTAACAAGATTTCCATGTCTGGACATGTCCAACAACTGTTTGGACACTCACAAAAGAGTTACCTTTTCCAATGTTAAAATTGTTAAGGAAGAAGCTTGATGAATCTTATTTTGTGGAAATAACATTATGGATATAAATTCTTCATCGGTTACAATGTCTATAGTTCTTCCTCACATGAACCAACTCTAAGCAGAGAGAAATAGATGTGTTCTTTATTATAAGTTCAGATAATACGCTAGTGAAATTGTGTGGTCTCTTATTTAGTTTTAGGGGTGCTGTGTCTGAGACTGCATGTATCGAACCATTATTTGATCTCCCTGTCCGCAGCATATGTGTTATAGTAATTCATAATTTTCTGCAAAACATATCGGCCCAAATTTATCCGGTAATTATATTTTGATGTTGGGAGTTTGGATGGCAGGTTAAAATAGTAAAATGCAACGTGAAAGATATACCGGTGGATATATCCTTCAATCAAATGGCCGGACTCGCCGCTCTTTGCTTTCTGGAACAGGTAAATCCAACTTCACCCTAAAGCTTGACATTTGCCCAGTTGTATAAAACCATGCATCTTAGAATAATAACTAGGGTGTCTTCATTCACATGCACTGAGAAACTGGAGGTGATTATGATGCAGACTATAGTACAAGTTATTTTAGATATTTTTTATTTTATTAGGACTAAGATATTTTTCTTATTTGTGTTGGTTTAGGATTATAATGTAATTGGTTTCAGACTTCTATTCCTTATTTGAAAAAGACTAGGTTTATCAATACATTAATAGGTCTTTCAAGTTATTTGTTTTCTAGAGAAATGAGTTGATGAATATGAATTGTGTTGAAAACCCTCTCTCCCTGTCTTCTTTCGTCTCCCTTTTTCCGAGTCTTTTATCATTCTTATCCTACACCAGAATATATAACAAAAAAATTATTTTTTAATAATCATTGTATATGTAGAAAGTCAATTGGTGGAGAATATAAACTTAGATGCTTTTTCCTTACAAGTCAGCTTTACATTTAGCATTCATTTGTTCTCTCGCTTTCTCATGAATTAAACTACTCTTATAGTAGCAAAGTTAAACTGCAGTATCTTGCTGTTTTTTACCCAGGTTGACCAACTTATTGGGAAAGGCCATCTTTTCAAACGGAGTGTTATCTTGATCAAAGCCTGGTGCTATTATGAGAGCCGAATTCTTGGCGCTCATTATGGCTTGATTTCAACATATGCATTGGAAATGTTGGTCTTATGTATCATCAATCTCTTTCACTCATCATTATGCGGTCCTTTAGAGGTGAGTACTTTAGGTTCAGAATACTAATGCACTTCATCAAATTCATGAATGATAAGAACTTCACCATTCTGTTTACAGGTCCTGTATAAATTTGTGGACTATTACAGTAAGTTTGATTGGGACAATTATTGCATCAGTATAAATGGTCCATTTCCTATAACTTCACTTCAAGAAATTGTCGGTATGTAGCTAATAATTGTGTGTACAATTCTTCTTAATGTCTTAAATGTTTACTTGGTATCTATATCTTCATGTTTATGCAGCTGGGACTCTGGAAAATGATGGGGATGAATTACTTCTGAGTCGGGAGTTTGTGAGAAAATGCAGAGAAACATATTTGGTACCAATTAAGGCTCCAGAAACAACGGGCCAAAAATTTCCCATTAAGCATATCAACATTTTGGATCCTCTGAAAGACAGCAACAATCTAGGGCGTAGTGTCAGCAAAGGTATTTGATTACTTTTACTTGCCGATTACTCGCCGATTTAGTCTTAGATCAGTATCTGCAATCAAAGGAGGTCTGTGCAGAATGTCATTCTTGATACTTTTCTATAGAACTTGGGAATTTGCAAATTATCTACAACATATATCTGAACTGAAACAGTGCAGTTGTGCAAATTATTAAATTGATATAGCGGTTACTTTTTGATAGAATCTCTTAATTCGCATTCATATTTATTTGATTAAATTATCTCCCTCTTTTTCTTTTTCTTTTTTCCTTTATTGCTAGGATACTTCTTCTAGTATAAGCTGTGTACATTTATTAGCCAATGACAATATACCTCTTCTACAGGAAATTTCCACCGGATAAGATGTGCTCTTGCATATGGGGCTCAAAGACTTAAAAATATCCTTATGCTACCAGGTGAAAGCATAGGTATAGAACTCGAAAATTTCTTTACGAACACTTTGGAAAGAAATGGAAAGGGACAGAGGCCCGACATTCAAGTTCCCGTCCCTGCATTTGGCACCGGAAGATCTGTAGTATCTGATCTCAGTGGAGACTATGACAGTTACTATAATAGTCTACTCTACGGCCAGAATTATCATGATTATATCCTGCCTGTCTCTGGCCAGTTCAGTACGCCATCACCGCCTTCTCAAATCTGTAACAGAACTGGATGGGACACTTTGCGTCAGTTTGTGAGGTGCAAGCGGAGTTCTTTTTATCGGTGGGGAGCAGAGGTTTTTGACCCAAGATTTTCAGTATACCATCCTTATGTTTCTCAACTACCAGCTGCTACTTTCAATCTTGATGAAGTGGAGAAATCTCGAGGAACAGGCACATACATCCCTGACATAGTATGTAAATTAAATCCTTCCATTTATTCAATAAATTTTACTCATTGTGCTGTAAATATGACTTGCCTTATCAACATAAAAACCTAAATGGTTGAACTTTCTTGACCGGAAACTTAATGCTTTAATATTGCAGACCCATTATTCTTACAGAAATGCGCGTGCTTCGAGTGCACGGAATCCAGAATCTATACCTCGTATTCCATTCAGGAAATCACTTAAAAAGATTGACCAGGCTGAAGATTTACCAGGTATGGAAAATGGTGGAGATAAATGTTGTCTCAATCTTTCACTGGAAGAATTCCCACTTCTTCCAGTCACCAAGAACCCCGCGACATCAGAAACCGTTTGTCAATTTGATCAGTCCGTTGTTGACTCTATTCAGGGGAAGGATTGTGCCCCTCCTTTGGCAGGCATTAGGTTCGGGACTTTAGAGTATTCGCTGCCACCATCAGGGTTGCCTTCAACATCAGTGATTACAGAAAAGCAGAAGCAATCAGAAAGTGATGGAGAAGCGTAAGAGATTCTCTAATTTATCAAGTCCTTCTAAGAGTAGAAGATGTCATACTGACTAAATTTTTTCTTTGCTGATTTGCTGCTGCAGGAGCATCATAAAACCATACCATCTGATAGATGCTAATGACTTCCCTCCATTGCCCTCATGAAAACATGAAGATCAATCAAAGCGCCAGTGACCGAACAAGAGCCATCGCTCTTTTCTTACCTGGCTTGCATGAGTTTTTACCCTACCGTAGAGACTTGGAAACAGTTTATTTTTTCTTCTAGTTTTTGCCTTTTCTTGTCTCCTTTTCTACCTAAGCCTAACATATAAGCCATGTTAGGACAGATTTCAGAGAGATTTTGTCTAACTTTTCTCTGTTTGTTAACTTGTTATCCTTGTCTCTATTGAGATACTTGTTCTTGAGAATCTCAGATACTTGTTTTTATATGAGGAAATAGCAGCAATTAATCAAATGTATATGAGCTCTCATTGCTGCTAATTTGCATGTACTCCAAAACTCGATTGAGATTTGATATCTGGAAAAGAATTAAGATTGAGATTAGCATTACAGTTATCACAGAATTACCCCTTTTCATGCATATTAATTGATGTAGGACACTTTGGGAGAGGCAAATGATGTTTGTTTTGGACTCGTAATATATCGTTAGAACTATATCGACGAGTCCTATAGAAATTACTGTGGACACTTTTCCCAAAAATGGTTGTTTTTCTTTGCTTTCCATTGTTTACTTTTTAGGCGGTATTTTCGGATACTAATATCTTTTAGTAGGAATTTCTGTTTTCAACAAGTTTGTTTAAATTTACCATTTTCAGGTAAATTTTGAGATTTCCGTAAGAATCGGTTAAGTTTTTTTTTATTTCCGAAGGATCCGTATAGGTGTATAGCTATTGGAACTTTTTATTAATATTAATAAATTTGTTCTTTTGGAGTAAAATTCTTCTCGTTTCCATGAGAACCTATCCCATTCGCTTCATCATTAATGATCTTTCATCTTCAAGTATTGAAATCAAACTCCATGGGAACTTGATCCTGCTTGCTAGAGCTAGGCAAATTTTATTCATTTCCAGGCATCACTTGCAAAAGTTCTAGCTTACAACCAGTTCCAGTACATGGCCATAGACGACACATATATATATATATACAAGTGGATGCAGCTACAATTGTTCTTTATGTTTTTTCTCTTTCAAATGGATACAAGTTACCCACCTTGAAATTGAAGCATACATAAGTTACTCATCCCAGAAACTCAAACCGCACTTGAACTAAATTGCAGAGCGGGCGACCGTCTGAGGAGTGAAAATGTACATATGACAGTCGTGGCTGTCAACTTGAGCACCAAATGACGCCACAGCGTCCACTGCAACATATTTGTGCTGCAATTATTGAAGAAAATCAACAAACAAGTCAAGATTTAATCAGCACTGCCTTAACTATCATGCAGACTCTCAACACCAAAAATCCTGGTCAATTTTCTCACCTGCCACAAATCTCTTACAGATACACTAGTACTGGATTCGAGCCCGAGTACTTCCCATCCAGCTGTGATAGTTGCAGCTTCTGAACACCGATTCCAGAGAACAACAGCCAACCGATGTCCAGACAAAGGACCTGCCCAAACCTGCAGAGAGAAGCACAATTTATATGCACCAAATTTTACATATTAGAGTCCGAAAAATGTTAACAGACTTTCCATCTAACTCATCAAGTCATCACAAAGAGAGAAAGTTGTCTGCTGGGACAGCGGAATATTTTTTCAATTTTCTTTTCTCTGAACAATTTTTTGCATGTTCTTGTAAACAGCACAAGCAGGCAAACCTGCTTACACATCACAGGGACCATGTTTATTAAAGTTTTCAGTTGTTAAGAAAAAAATGTTTATAATTTAAAGCCACAAGCTTACAGTTGTGGAGGAGATGCAATTCTTCAGAACTTTTATTAGACCAACATTTTGGAGCAAATGTATATTTTAACTTAAAATGATATCCAAATATGTTACTTTGTTTAGGCTGTAACATCAGCTTAAAAATGCTGTAAGCTGACAGGAGAAAGGAAGAATACCTGAAGACAACCATCTGTTCCGGTTTCATAAACTTTCCTTCCTTGAACCCCAAGTGAGTCTGCAAAAAGAATTACAATTCTTCCATCTTAAGTTTACCAGGCATAATAAATTGAAAAGGTAAAAGATATCTGAAACCATAATGATGAAGTAAAGCTGCAAAATTTAATGTTGAGCAGATCACACTAATGGAAAGAGAGAGTGGTGTCGTTTTCACCTTGGTTCACGGCAATGACCTCTTCATTGCTTAGAATCTCAAAAGCTTCAGCAGTAATGTTTCTTACATCACAACCGACCAAAAGAGGAGCCTGCAAATGGACTAAAGTCAAATCAATATTTTGTAACGGAACCAAATTGTCTGATCTTAAAAAATTGACTGCACAGTGTGGAATGTTACTGCTGAATGTGACAGAGGCACAGAAAAAAGATGCATGGTTTATCTTAACCAGCCATGTAAGATTGTTGTCTTTTTTCTGGATTGTTTTCTTCATACAACTCTACAACCGAATAAAGTCTATTCAAGTAAATGTTGAAAGCTAGACAAGGATTTCAAAGATGGACCTTCATTAAAGACCAAATACTAAAATGAGAACGATACTCCTGGTAACTCATGCCTCCATTGCCAACTTCTAGCATATCCGGGTCTGCACAAAGAGAATTAGATGGCAAGTAAGAGGAACTATTTCACAATCAGAGCAATAACACTTGTGATTTCATACCCAAAAAAAAAAATTCACAAACTTCACATTTTACCATTCCATCCACCAGGTCCAGCATACGATGCCCACTTGTCATTTAAATCAGCAATGGTAGTCATGCTTCAAACAAAGAAACAAAGACTCAGCCAGTATGACAATGATTAATGTAAATTTGAATATATTTTTTCCCTAGTCCCCTTCTTGACTGGATATAACGACTCATGGATCATATGCCATAGATCTTAAAATCAATGGATTCAATGAGAAATTATGCTAGGTAGCAAAAGCATCTTGTATTCCAAGGGAAAAAAATTCAAAAGAAATATATGTTGGAAGAATCAAGGCTTAATTATTTAACAACCCTTCAGTTCCAACACTTACTGTCCCAAAAAGTTAAAGAGCTATGCATCACATATCTAATTATCGTCTTTATCCTCGTAACAAATGACAACCATATGTCTTTAATAATCTTTTCACTTATATGAGAACATTTTCTATTTCAATCTAATTCCTCTTTCTCCCCCAATTCACAATGGGGTGCACATGTTACTAAAAAAATGAGTTGTTAATTCTGTATGAAGGAATGGAATCGGTACTTTTTTTTTTTTTTTCAAATGAAATAAAGGCCTACATAGCAATGTCAATTCCGAGACTTGAAAAGAACAAATGATCATGTTAACTGGGAAGGTAAGTTGATGAATTTATATGGAGTGTATTTGGCATAATGTGTGCTTTCTCAACCACAATACCTCATAGCAACTGTTCGTCGTACCACATTAAGGTTCAGAAGTTTTACCTTGCCCATGTATCATTGATGTCATCTGTTGTACGCCAACTATTTCCGACTTTGCCCGCCCACAACGCAGGGTCGTCAACACCCCTGTAAAACCAAAATAAGAGGACCAAAACTGATATCAAGGAAATGAAGATTTAACTCAGGCACTTGCACGGAGATCAAGAAAGCATATTACCATTCACAAAGGGAATAGAAAATTGTACGTCCGGTTGCATTTAAAGCATCACGCATTGGTGGATATCTAGAAATCATGATTCACGTCAAGTCAATTCAAACTACTAAATAATGACATTTTGACAACTTAAATAAGACTAAGATGAGGAGAACCTTTTTTCTGGTTTGATTCCCAGATTAAAACAGTTGTCATACTTCAAATAATCCAAATCCTGACAACACAACACACAGCATCAATCACAGGTAAGAACAAAATTTATTGTAAATACACTGGCAAAAGGAATTCTCAATTGAACTATTCCATTGGCAATTTAGCTTGTATTTTGAGTGAAAATGTTCATTTAAAATAGGAAGCACAAAGAAGAACATCTAGTGGGTTTCCAATCCCATTAAAGAGTTAGTAAATAATCATTTTGAATAAGAAATGAAACATTCATCTGTGACTCTATTCTAAGATGATGTATTTGACAATCATTCCTTGATAAGATATATAAAACAAAGAAAATAAAATAAAATTTCACAATCCAAACCCCCTCACCATCTCCCAACACAAGAACACTACTTGATGAACTTTTCACTAATAAATAGAGCAAAAATACACAAAACAAAAAAGAAAAACAGTAGGGTACAGAACTAACCCAAGAAGCAAACAGTGAAGCATCATCTTTTTCATGGAACAGAGATCCTGGTCGAACTTCACATGTAAATGCCCTGAAATATGCAATTGATGAGTCATAACAGTGAGCAGAAGATTGTAAAGCAGCTATCAATAAACCAAGAAATTGTCATCTTGTTATTATCTAACGTCAAAGCTTCTGAGTTCTGACTAAGTGTTCAAAATCTTATCGTACCCGGCATCAGAATAAATGCCAAGCTTGAGGCCCTTTCCATGAACATAATCAGCGAGAGCTTTGATTCCTGAAGGGAAGGTTTTTGGATCAGGGACCAACTGACCCTGCACCAACAAAGAACCACAAAAAAGATCTTAAATTACTTGGTAACTTCATGATTTTACAAGTTTAACGCATTCTTGCACAAACAATTTCAAATGGAGAGCATGGCAAATGGGCAATATGATGTCTGTGTGTGCACATGCACATGTATATGACTGAATATTATCAAGTCCTAGAAAATAACTGTGTAATGACTCCTAAGTCCTAAAATCAAGCTGATGAATACAATCATGCTAATAAGATAGAGATGGTGTTCTTCATGAACCATAAGATTTATGGTTGCTGACACAAATCATAAAGATTGTGATAACTATTAGCAGCCAAAGTTATAGGACTCAACTGACCTCAGAATCTCGTGTCACAAAAGACCAGCAGTCATCTACATTCAAATTTCATTGAATAAGTAAAACTATATTGACATAGACATAACATAAATGAAGATAAAAATAATAGTTGAAACATGGTAGAAGAATATACCTATATTGACATAGACATAACCTAGATCGGCCAAGCCTGTTGAGATCAGTGCATCAGCTGTTGGCAATGAAGCCAAATGTTAGTCATCCCAGTGTATCATTAATCATACAATGAGCAGAAATGCATTTATAAGGAGAATGATCATGCAAACATCCATTGCAAGATATATAAACCAATTTCGCAACATCACATTAATTTCTCAAAAATTAATCATCCACTCCACTACAGTCATTTTTCACCCAAATTATTTCCGACCCAAAAAAGTTGATGCTTCTCCTATCCTCTTCTGCTTTTGATGAAATGAGTTGCTAAACTGATATTATCAATATGGCTTATAAGGAAATACAATTAATTCAATGCATACACAACTACTATTTAGCACAATCAATCAATACCAGTAAACAGCAAAGCAAATGAACCAAACTAAGCGAAAAAAATATTAATAATCCATACCGGTTTCTTTGATGACTGTTTCATTGATATTGCAGGCAAAATAATTCCAGCTATTCCATCTGCAGAACACACACAAAACAGCACAAACCAATTAATATTAACTATTTAAGTCATCACTTTAACTGTTACATATACAATTCACCTTTCTTCAATTCTTCCCCTAAAAAAAAGGTAAAATGATCAACCAAATGGTTGGCATGCATGCATCATCAACACTAATTTACAAAAAGTAATTCAACAAAACTCATAAACACAATCCCAGTAATTCCCACCTAGAAAGAAAGAAGGAAAAAATATATATATATACATCCCAAAACATATTAAAAACTAACTAAAAAATATATATCAATCCTTTGAATATAAATTAATGATGTTGAAGCATAGTCATTTAAATACAAATCACAATAAACACACACATAAACAGCAAAAAGAAAAAGAAAAAAAAAAATCTAGAGAGAGAGAGATAGAAGCTGACCCCATTTGAGGAGTTCGAGCCAAACCGTTGTTGAGTTGAAGAATACCATAGTTAGAAGTATCAAAAATCCCATTAAATGATTTGCTAAAACCATGAGCATGACCAAAACCATCACTTGTTGTGGGTTCTTTTTCAAAGCTCTGCAAAAGAGACACTACTCTTCCTCCAATACCCACATCGATCAGACAAAGAAACACAGTAAAAATGATTCCTTTCATGGCTTTTGTCATAACTGGATTGATTTCTACTCTCATTTTGAAATTGGATTGTCTCTGACTCTGTTTTCTGTTTATATACACAACAAAGAAGAAAAACTGAGAGAGAGGAATATAAAAATGTAATATATCCTATCTTGTCCGGTTTTTTAATTTGACAGGTCAGCATTAATATTTTATTTCCCTGATTAAATTATGAATCCATTTTTGCTCACCCGGGGGGTGAGCATTTACCCCTCTCAAATGGATAACACGTGTTCAGAAACAAATTTACCCCTTCCTGAACATGTATCATCCATTTGAGAAATGGGATAAATTTACCCCTCCTTGAACATATGTCATCCATTTGAGATGGGGTAATGCTCACCTCCCTTGAAGAGGATGAACAAAAATAAACTCTTAAATTATTAGTCAATGCCTCAATGGATTATCATATTTTAATTAATTAAATATTTATCTAGTATGGATAAGGTTAATTATTCTTCTAGATTATATGTTTATCAAGAAAACATAACTTAATTCCTTGAATCAAGTTCCCCCATTCATTTTCAGAACTTGATTTGCTTTTATTTTTATTTTCAATTAATAAACGTGTCATTAATACGGATTAGTAAATGTGTCATTAGTGTGATTTAGATAATTAATTAATTAATTAATTACTATCATAAATTCATAACAAGAAAGGGAAATATCTTTTTACACTATAAACATAATGAATAAACGATTCGATTTTATAGAAGAAATAATTGTATCATATATATGTAAGAAAATTAATTTAATGCAATCACAAATATTGTATATTAGAAGATCAACTTCAATATCCAAAAATAGAGAGAAGCTATGTATGTAAATTAGAGGTTCTTTCTAAACTAATATTCTCTTTTTAAGGTTAAAATTCAAGAATAAAATCGTATTTTTTATTCATAATAGCACAATCTTACGAAAATTTAATGACTTTTTTATATATATTTACATTTAAACGAGTTTTTTTTTATTAATTAAAACTTTTTAATAAAAAAAATTATTACTGTTTTTTTTTTCTAATATTTCAAAAGAAAAAAAAATAATGAAGTTATTGATGACCTTTAGCTTTTAGAGGTTGCTTGTGAAAGTGTCAAATCTCATATTCCAATTAGCTAGGTAATTTGATCTCTTGACTCTCTTTTTTAAAAAACAAATATTTAATTGATAATATATAGATTGAAGTTTCAATTATTATTGGTAGTTGACTAGTTGGTAAAGAAATAAACAGATTGCTTTACTTGTAAAAAGTTGGATACTTAGAAAATTGACAATCTCATTTTACTATAGCAATTCAAACTAATTGTTCTCTAAGTACAAAAAGAGCCCAATCTGTTTGGATTTCCTGAAAATGAAAAATGAATGAATGTCTCTTTAACTGTATTAATTATATATATATATATATAGTCTCGTTCTGGTCGGTGTATACTGATATAATTTCATTAGTGCATTGAACGTGGATAACTGATTTTAGAGAAGCATTGATAAGTGCATACACACTATGAGTCAAAGCATGTAAATCTAGTGATCCACCTTTAACGCACCGACTTGAAAATTTATATATATATATATATATATATATATATATATCCTTTTTGGATAGGTATTACCAACTTTTTTTTATACGATGATGACTATAATATAGGTGTCAAATAGGTCAATCCGATCCTATTGTCTGGCCCATTGTTGTTTAGCCCAGGCCCAATAGATCAATTTACTGACAGAAAAAGTTAGGTTCAAATAAATTTAGTGAAAAGTGATCCACTACATATGTAAAAGGTGAAGTGGACGACTACTTGAACTATGAGTGAATGTCAGGAGATTTCGAACGGATTGATTAGCATTAAATAATTTACAGGAGAGATTTGGGTTTTTTGCATGTAAATTACGTGGAATTGGCCTTACACGTAGAATATTGTCTATGGAAATGCTGCCAAGCATAAAATGTTATTTAAAATTTCAATGTGTTGGCCAACACAAATCACACAAAACTTTTGTCTCTCTCTCCATTCTTTTTCCTTCTTTTTCACTCACTAAAACTTGTTAGTTTATCTCGGAGTTCTATATCTGATTTTGGGATTTTGAGAAATATGATACGATTTTAACGTGTGGATGTGAGGTGAGAGGGGCTCACCACCCCAACTTTTGTCTTGTAAAACTCTTTTATAATTATCATTTAAGGATAAATTAGTTGTCTCAACACAATTTTTCTAAGAAATTGAGGTAATTAGCAAATAGGTTAGGCACATTTAGAACAAATCCACAATTCTCAGTATGGGACACAACAATATTTGTATTGGACAATACAAAATTCGGCCCATGGGCCAGACCTTGTAGCACGATCAATTCAATATTGAATATACAGTAAATTTGACTTCTATCGATGTCCTCCATTATATACAGTAAATTCTACTTGAATTCTCTCGTTATCTAAAGTGTTACCCACCATTTTTACAAATATCAATACTGTTTATTAATGGGTGGTTAGGATATTATCTCTTTTTCGTTTAATTTATTATTTTATTAACTAAGTCGGTGCTTTAAAGAAACATAGGTATGATTTAAACGAGGGAAAACCTTTTCGAGTCGAGTAATTTCAAACCATTTTTGTGTGGCTTGACTTTACACTTTGGGATTTTAGAAAAAGACTACCTACTTCTAATTTCACAATCAATCAATCAACCAAGCAGACAGAGCATGCATAAAAAAGAAGTAAATATCATGAAGCATCATGCACTACAAGAAATATTTCAATTGATATATCTCTAAGAAAATAACAAGTGCCTACCTAGCTAGCTAGCTAGCTTATCATAAACCAAATCCATTATGCCAATTTGATCATTAATCATGATCATGATAGATTAGTTGATCATATCATGAGCCTTAATTTGTTGTTGGATGACAATTAAATTCATCAAATACAATCAACTAAAATCATTATGTTGATCCTTTGCTTTCAAAACCCACAAAATATATTTTTCATTTACAATATATAAAAACACAAATATATTGTGTATTGGCTACATCATATAACTAAATACAACATAAAAAGTATATATATATTAATTACAAAAACAAAAAAGAGAAAAAAAAAAATCAAATAGATACATGCGGAGGATAAATTCAAAAACTTGAAAAACTTTATATATATATATATATATATATAAGAAAAATATATAGAGAGAGAGGAGCAAGTGATACTAGAAGATCATTCAATGGCCAACACCAGGGCTTGGAACATCACCTTGTCTTCTATAGTAACTACCATCATCAGGAGGACCTCCATAATCATTTATCAACACCATAAGCTTTCTGCTGCTAGTTTCTGCACCTTCTTCAATTACTTGATCTACTACTTTGCATTCATGAAAAGCATTTAAAGACAGAAACAGCACTAGTAGTGCAAATAAAAGCACTAGGGTACTTCTGCTGCTGATCTTCATGAAGTACTGATCTCTTCTACTTCTAACGCCCATTGTTGTATATTTTGTGGAGCGGATATATGATGAGGCAGCAGCTATAGCAGAGGAAGAAGTTAAAAGTGTTTGAAGCAGATTAATTAGGGTTTTATAACCAACAGCTGAATTATTATTTATAAGGCATGCCACGATCATGTTTTTTCAAAATCTTTTTTTTAAACAAAAAAAAAAAAAAAAAAAAAAGGTGTATCATTAGGTTTTATTAATGGAGGGCCATGTAAATAAATATAAAATATATATATACAATATTGTATGCATGCATCAACTTTTTCTTTTACTTTGGTACTCGTCAATATATTAGTTGAATTAATGTTATTTATTTATTTGAAGGAGATTTGCTTTATTTCCTTTTCATTTGCTTTTCTTTGAATATATATATGAAGCTTCTACAATCCTCCATACTTTGTTTAGATTTATTATCTTGTATATATATGCGGCCTTCAGCACATTAAGATCACATTAAGATCGTTTCAAAAAATCAGGGTGTACATTTTTTTATTTTTATTTTAAAGTATTACACTATTACATAAATTTAGGGTTTTTTAAGGAGGAGAGAACTCGAACCTGAATTCTCGTGGTACAGATGTAAGGGATGTACGTTATAATAAGTAATGTGATAATATCAATCGAAATGCTATACTAATTGAGATATGCATGCTACACTAATTGAGATATGTAATCACGTACTTATAGGATAAAAGTTGAGAAGTATAATATTGTTGTATGTTATCGAAAACACACCAAAATAGACAGAAATCTCAATCAAGTTACCATTAATATATGTATTGATCAAAATTTGATCTAAATTAAAATATGATTCCTCCCTCGAAATTCATGACCTCTTATGCCACTTCAAGAGATTCGAATTGATGTTTATATATACGAGACTATGAGTCATCAACTGTAATCCTTGATTTTCCATTTGTTTACAATGAAAATAAATTATATATTTTGGCCTTAAATGCAAGTTCATCAGAAGATTCATTGAAACCATACAATTTTGTGAATACCCTAGCACATTCACCACTTCCCAACGAAACATATATATATTCTTACTTGATAAATTTCATGGCGCATATTATCGAGGTTCCCCTTAATTTTTTGTAAGGTATTCACTACTTTAGCCGGTAAGATTTTTCATATTTGTACATGTACTTAATAGATATTAGGTTCAAATCCCATTCATAGACAAATAAAGATGATTTATTTTATTTATGGTAATAAAAGAGATTAAAAATTAAGTATATATTAGCTAGTTTTCTTTTGTTCTATATATATATATATATATATATATATATATTAATATTTCTCTTTATTATTTGTTTTTTTTTTAGTAAATGCTTGTAGTTTTACTAAGACAGTGATCATGCAATTGTTTGGACAGAATGGGACACTGTTTGGTAGCGGGTAATCATGATGACTGGATTATGTCACCATTAATATATAAATATATATATATATATATATATATATATATATAAGTTTTAATTATAAAATTTTATGTTTTAATCTGTAGTAAGAAATCCGCCATTAATTTATCTTATATATATATATATATATATATATATAGTCTTTCTATTATCAGTTCGTCCTGATATAAAATATTTCATGACGAAGAATGTGAACCATAGATTATAGCGAGGTTTTGACAAGTGCATACACTTTGAATGAAAGTATGTAAATCTAATGGTTCATATTCTTCGTCCTAATATATTTTATATCATGACGAATTGACAATAGAAAAATTGTATATATATATATAACATGTATGTGAAAATTATCGGGTGTAATATAGGGATGGGAATGGGGGTTTAATGGGGCGGGAGAGGGTCCCCCCACCCCCATTCCTAAAACCTCCCCCCACCCCCGCCCCCAAACCCCATTTGGGGGACTGGGGATGGGGGTGTTTGGGGGGAGGTTCCCCTGCCCCCACCCCCGTCCCCCATTTTCCCCATTCCCTCTATTTCTAATCTTAAAAATTTTCAATCCGAAATCTGGAATTTAGAATTTAGAATTCGGAATTCGATTGGACCAAACTTTTATTTCACTTTGTTTCAATATCCAATCCAATAATTAACAAAATATACAATCTAAATTATATAATTGATTTAATTTAATCCAAAAGTAATACAAACAACTATAATAATATAGTGTTAGTGTATTACACTATTACACATAAAAGTTTAAACAAATTTTAAGTCTTCGATCAATCCAAAATACGAGTAATAAACTAATAGAGTTAAAGTTTTTAAATTTTTTAAGAAAATAAAATTAAAAATATATAGGGGAAATGAGGGATTTGGGGCCCCACCCCCATTTAGAAAATGGGGGAATGGGAAAATGGGGGTGGGAGCAACCCCGAAACCCCATTTGGGGTCAAATTTTGCCTCCAAATGGGGGCAGGTCCCGTGGGGGGAAATTCCCATCCCTAGTACTATAATATCTCGAACGTTTTTGTACAAGATTCCGATTTACACGGTAGCAAATCAAATTGTGAGTCTATTATGCACAAGTTATCTTTTACAAAACTAGCTATAATTTATTGTTCATGAATAGTAAATTAAAATTATGAATTTTATTTTTATTTTTATTTTTGTGAAGAAAAAATTAAAAGTAATACCACATAATAATAATAAAAAAAAAAAACCCCAAAATTCAACCAAAATAATATAGCCAATGAGTTGTCAACACCACACAAATCATGGGGTGATGTAGTAAATGATATGGCAATAACAAATCACTTGCCACATCATTTGGGTTGGTTTTTGGGCTAAATTTTTTGATTGACTAGCATCATCGAAAAATTAAATGTGTAAAATATTTATATTTGAGAAATCTTAAATTGGAATTTAATGTGTTCTTATTATTATTATTATTGAGGGAACCAACGGATTACACACACCCACGGCGATCAGCCGCAACAAAGGAACTAACACAGGGAGGAAAATCCTCTAGCCAAAACATGTCATCAACGCAAGAGAGACCATTTTTAGCTAACACATGGGCTACCTAATTAGCCTTTTTGGGAACGAAGTTAATCGAAACACACCGAATCTGCTGCCATAAAGAAAAAAAATCATCTAAAATAACACCGACATAAAAAAATAGAGAAACTCTACTGTTGATCCAACCAACCACAACTTCAGCATCGGATTCAATTCTACAAGAAATAGATAAGCATCATAATTTGAGAAAAGCAAAAGCACCATGTTCTTTTGTCTCATAATTTTTTTTTTCATTTTCAATATAATATTTTTTAGTTTGATCTTCTTCTTCTTTTTTTGAAGAATTTAAAAAAAAAAAAAAAAAAAAAAAGTAAAGATCTTCTTCTTCTAAAAGGGGCTTTTTCATAGGATATATAATATTATTACTATTAAAAAGTTGTAATCCCATGCATTCTTATAATTAAAAAGCACTTTCGGTTAACGCGGTGTAAACGGTTTTAGGTGATTCTAGTGGAAGTAGAATTGACCTTGCATAATTTTCATGTTAACATCAATTAAAAGTGTTAATGATGATCTCTCTCTATATATATATATATATATATATGTATGTGACTTGGTCGATCATTTGATCAAGTTTCCAGACAAATTCTATGTGCATTAGCAAAAAGCACTTTTGAAAAGGAAAAAAGAAAAAAGAAAAAAAAAAAAGTGGTTTAATAAGACAATAATGTAAATGAAAGTGCTTTTTGTATAATAAAAAACATCCAGAGACTACCTGCCCAAAGTGTGTGATTTTACTAACAATCTTTTCTCCAAAAGAGGAAATAGGGGGTTTTGTCACTTTTTTAAATCAGTATTTCAAGACTATCACCACTTGAATAGCTTAAGTTTTAAAGGCAAGTAAGTGACTTCCGAAAATAGCCTTACTTTACATTTTTTTTAAATTTACTTTTCAGTTTTTCAGTTTTTCAGTTTTTCATTTTTTGTTTTTATTCTTTCATCTTTTTCATAAAGGTCTGTTATGGAGATCGACATCGTTCGACCTCCGTTGGAAGTCTGTTCGACCTCCATGGAGGTTGAAATCAACCTTTAATGGAGGTCGAAATTAATCTCCATTGGAGGTCGATGAAGAAGAAGATGAAAATTTTAATTTTTTTCGAGACTTTTCATGTATTTCCAAGACTTTTCAAGTAATTTCCAAGACTTTCCAAGCATTTCCAAGACTTTTGGTCATTTCCGAGACTTTCTGGGAAAAAAAAATGAAATTTTCCGAGGCTTTTGGTCATTTTCGAGACCTTTTGGTAATTTTTGAGACTTTCTGGGTATAAATGAAATTGTTTGAGACTTTTTGGGCAAAAATAAAAAGTCTCAAAAATTTTCATTTTTGCCTAGAAAGTCTCAGAAATTACCAAAAGTCTCGGCAATTACCCAAAAGTCTAGGAAATGACCTCCAATTTTTTTTTTAATTTTTTTTTTTTTTTTTTTCATCTTCTTCTTAATCGACCTCCAATGGAGTTTCACCTCCATTGATGGAGGATTTTGAAAAAAATAAATAAATAAAAACCAAAATGGTGAAGAAGATTACTGTGGGAGGCATTTTTATCCGTTCACCATTATATATGCCATTTAAACTCAAGTTATTAAAATTGTGATAATCTTAAAATGCACCCTCAAAAATGTGCTATATAATTTTCTAACCCTTTCCAAACAGTGCTATATCTTTGCTTATTTTGTAGTTGTTTAATTATAGCCAACAAGTGAAGGTAATTTAATTTAATTCACCGAACATGTTAGAATTCTATTGAAACCTGTGCAAGGAATGTCTCTAATTTTATAGATCTTATATAAACAATATTGATCGAATATATAGCTTATGGATACTAGATTTTTTTTTTTTTTTTTTTTTTTTTTTTTTTTTTTTAGTTAAGCAATAGGTTTTGTGTTCGAATTTAATAATACAAGGGTATGAAATCGAGACTTCCATTTATTTTATTTTATTTTAAAGACTTATGTTCGCTTATCAAATCAAGTTCATAACATAATCTGGCGAGATCAACAGTTATAAATACGAGACAACTCTCCCTATAAGGGAGAGACTCTCCATACTTTATAATTTTATAAATAATGGTTAGACTTGAACCTCTATCATGAACGTGAAAAGGAAATACACAACAACTTCAATTATGAATGAACGATTTGGAATCAGGACTTTGCTGTTCCATTTGAGACTTGAGAGAGACCGAAAAGAAAAAGAAAAAGAAAAAATCAGAAATATTGGACCGCTTGGATCTTTTATTTATTAGGGAGATTAGATTCTACCAACCTAACATGTGATGTGCACGATTTCACTGATTCCCACGAAAGAATATATGTATATACATATATACATATATATATATATATGGTCTCATTCCTATCAGTGCATCATGATATAACTTTATCAGGATATTGAATGTCAGTCACTCATTTATAACAGTGATTTGACAAGTTCATATATACCAAGTCAAAGTATATAAAACGAGTGGCTCACATTCAATATCCTTATATAATTCTATCAGGATACACTGATAGGATAATTTTCGTATATATATATATATATATATATGTGTGTGTATGCTTCATGTTCTATAGAGAAATATTAAAGAAATTTACTTGATGAAGAAGAAGTTTTTGCCGTCAAACGCGTTTTGTCGAAGAAAATAATAATGGTGGCAGACTGGCAGGTGAAGAAGTCAGCAGAATTTTTTTTCTTTGTCTACAAGGCATTATACAGTTTCAAAAATATTTTTATAAAACAATTTCTTTATTCAATAACACTTCTTCTCAGCAAACACCAATGACCAAACCAAAGTAGCATTTTCAAAGAAACATTGTAATTTTATTTATTTATTTTTAAATTACTTTAATTATATAACTATTTTGAATTTGATTCCTTTTAGTTCATTAGTTCATGTAATTATTTAATAAAATTTTATCATGTTTATTATTATTAAAAAAAAAAAAAAAATGTCGGTGAGAGAGTGAACGCGCGTGACATGGAAATTACAGGAAGTATCGCGTAGACCGTCAAGTCAGTGATAGTCCGTTATCTTCAAACGCGTACTTGCATTGGTGTTTCCAAAATTGGACTCCAGACACTCCTAGTCAAACACACAAACGCTGACGTGTCACTACCTCTTTTGATCAACCCCACGCGCACCGTATTCCTCACGCCTGGACTCATGCTTTTACTTTTTTTTTTTCTTTTTTCATTTTTTCTAGTTTACTAATCTGTTATATTATTAATTGCAAATTAGCTTTTTAAAAATATCTATTTAATTTATTGTTTTTAATCAAATAAAAATTTCAAATTTAAATAGATTGCTTAGTTATTTTTACCTTATATATCACATGTACAATGTATAATTACAGTAGCATCTAAATTTAATTTAAATAATTAAGGGTCTTTAAAGAGAGAAATATTTCATTTATTTGTTATCAAAATTATTGCATAACAAATTAGAACAATTGTTTTGATGTAAAAGTGTAAATCCAATTTCCTGTTGATATTTATTAATTCATTTTGTAAAAATATATTTTATATTCATAGAAAATGTATAATAATCAGTCTCATTTACATGATATTTAAGATGATTTAGTTTTTAAATAATTATTAAAGATTTATACAATAACAAAAAGAAAAAAAAAAAAATCCAAGGTCTTTTTTTCAATATCCAAATTTTTATTCAAACATGGAATCATGTTTGTAATCAATAATGAATATATAAGTGCATAACATAAGATCACTATAATTAAATCATAGACATTTTATCACATTTATAATACTTTTATGTCTAATTAGTGTGAAGATTAAAATTAAACAAGCAGGAAAAATTAAACAAGAATCCCAACCTAACCCCCACGGCCCACCCCCTCCCCCCTCCCGCGCGTGAGTCTTGCATTATCTCGTGTCTTTGACAACCAAACCCAATAAAATTGGACTTTGTCAACTCCAAATAAACACAAAATTTAAAATAAAATAAATAAATAAATAAATAAAATGTTGATTTCATATGTAACTTCTCAAAATCTCCATATAAAATCCCCCCACATAGCTCTTCAAAATTATCATACACACAACAATTTTTAAAAACAAAGAAACAAAAATCTTCTCAAAAATCTCTCTAATGGAGAAACCAAACCAGGATATTGTTCTACTACTTTTCTTCTTCCTCCTTATAGCATCACACTCTTCTTTGTCCTCAGCTAGACCTCTCAACCATATTGTTCATCATCACCAGCACCACATCCCACAATCCGAATTCGAATCTATCTTCCGTATTGCACTTCCTAGTGATCATATTCATAGCATGGAAGATATGATGATCAAGAGATCACCATGTAGTGATCATCATCGTGCCATGGAATCAACAGCAGATACAAGAGTTCTGGCGTACCCGAAACTCGCCGGAAAATATGGGAAGTTGGTTCTGAATGTTCTTCCAAAAGGGGTGGTGCCACCGTCGGCGCCGGGCAAGGGAACAAATGACGTGAAGAACTAGTTGATGATTTTAATATTTTCAATATTCATTAGTTTTGGGCTTTAATTAGCTACTGCACGTGTTGCATAACATACATATAGTTTTATTTTTTATTATTGATTCTTTTATGTTAAATTTTCCAAGATAATTTTGGTTTTTTAGTTTCTATTTTGCAGTTGATCATGATTTGTAAATATGACCATTACACATCTATATAGAATACAAAGATTTATATTTTATAAATATAGTGTGTTTTTTCTTTATTATATTGAATAATATTTTTATACCCCCATTAATGTTTGCAATGTATGTCACAATCTACACATTTATTATAGTTCTTCATTTAATTTTTGTTGTATCTATGAATAAGTTTTTTTTTAGAAAAAAAAAATTATAAATAATTTGAGGTTTATGGAGGGCGATACATCTCTTATTCGGAGTTTGTGATAGGGATTTCAGTCTCATGATGTGTTTAATTTATCAACCACATGTTTATCATGTTGTTGTGCATACTTAGTTACTTACCCAATAAACCCGTGATCCCAAAACAAACTTATCAAGTACATAGGTTTAAACATTTCTAAACAAAAAATAATTACAAATAATTTAGGTATCGCCGTATCGGGGAGAGTAACACAACTCTTGACCGGGTGATTTACATCTCTCATATATTTGATGTTTGTGCTATGGATTCTAGTGTCACTATGGTGTATTTTATCAACTACATTTTCATCAGCTTGTTGTGCTTAGGCCATCTCCAATCAGTCTCTGTTTCTTCAAAACGGAGGCCGGTTTTTCTCCGATGGTTCTCTAAAATTGAGATTTCATTTTGGAGATCCAATAGAGATTCATATCTCAATCTCTATTTCATTATTTGTATTAAATAATATTATTTTATCTCTCCTATCTACTTTTCCTGTTTTTAACTAAACCCAATTAATTTAATATAACTTTTTATTCATAAATATAATTACTATAAAAATTATACCATCAGAAATATTTTATTGAGATCTTTCAACCGAGTATAATATTTACTATATTTTAATTATTTGTTAATTTTTAATTTTTTAATAATGAATTGATAAGTATTTTAATTTAAAATAAATGTTTTCAAATCATCAACTTTTATTCATAATTAACATACATCATAATAATTAACTTTAAATAATTCATTAAAATAAAATATTAACATTAATATCTCCAATATTCACGTTCATTTTGATCATTTATGGAGTGCAAATCTTTCTCCGTAATTTTAGTCCCTTTGCCGGTAAATAATATTAGGTGTAAAAAATATAAATGTTAAAAAAATATTTCAAAATCACTACATGAAAAAATAATTAGGTGTGGATAGTTATTAAAAAAAGATTAGAAAATTCTAAGTGAGTAATTAATATCTAAAATAATAAATAGAAAACAATTTTATTAAAGAAAGTTTAAAAAATATTAATATTTTAATATTTTAATATTGTAAAATGGAGAATGATTGGGGTTGTAAATTTATGGAGATGGAATATTCCATTTTCAGTCTTCAAAATTGAGAAAATTTTAGAGAACGATTGGAGATAACCTTAACGAACTCTCTCGATTCAAAAACTTTATCCATTCCGATAATCCCTTGACCCAAAAACTTATTAAGTACATCCATTCTGATAGACTCTTGACCCAAAAACTTATTAAATATATAGGTTAAACATTTCTAAAAACACATCACTAGTAACAGTAACTTCTCCATATGGAACATAAGTTGGGGTGATTCAAAGAAGAAGTCCAACTTTCCAAGCAGTCAAGCTCATCTGCTCATGATCTTCACGGATTATTGATTTATTGATTTTTCTTTTGGAAAAAAAGTCTAATTAGCCTAATCAATAGTCAATGGCATGGAACATGACCATATATACACGATAATATTCCATCAAAACCTCAAAGGTCTCTCTCTATATATAGTTGCCTTTATATTAATGGGTTAATTGCACTAACTTACACTTACTTTATTGGATCTAACAAGATTTCAAAAAGATGCTATAAATTAACACAAACACCCCTTATCATCAATTTAATCCGTTAACTTTAACGGTTGACTAACTTTGACCTTTGGAAAGCCAAATATACCATTGCCACATCATCTCAAACATAAAATATTTTTTTAATTAAAATTGAAAAAATCGAATATATATATATATAAAAAAAACAAGATAATCTACCGTCGATGGAATAGGAAATAATAGATCTTTGATGATCTCCTATTTATCGGAAGAGATCTTCGTCGATCTTGGAGATCGACCTTCTGCAGCTCACAGAGGAGGCTCCTTTGTAAATTGATGATGTTTTCGTAGGCGGTCGATATATTATCTTTAAAAAAAAATATATTTATCAATTTTGTAATTAAAAATATTTTATGTCTAGGATGATGTGGCATGGCATATTTGGTTTTCCATAGGTTAAGATTAGTCAACCATTAAAGTTAATGGATTAACTTTATAGCAAGGGGTGTTTATGTTAATTTAAGGTATCTTTTTAAAATCTTGCTAGATCCATTAAAGTAAGGGTATGTTAGTGCAATTAACCCTATATTAATTCCAATATTCCATGAGCCTAGTCTACTTCTCTAAGGTCAAATAATTTTCCAAATTCCATTCCACATGTTTCGATGTAAAGGCCAATGCATTTTCTTACTTTTTTTTGTTTTTTATTTGACTATATATATATATATATAAGCTGTATCATTCACATCTTCTTGTATAATACAAACAGTAAAACGAATATTTTAAAATGACAATCAGTAATTTTTATTTTTTATGTTACATTGCTTTCAATTTTTTTTCCTGTTTCAACAACAATTCTACGTAGAATTATCTTCAATCCACATTTTAAAATATGTAATTTGTAAGTCATCTCATTTCAACGTTTCTGATATATAAAGTAATTTTTAATTGGAACATGATTCTCACTTATAAGTCAATAGTAAATATTATTGTTTATAGTGGTATTTCAGAAAGACTTTAATGGCAAATGGTTTCATAAGCAAGAGAGGCAGAGGGAGAGGCAGAGGGAGAGAAAGAGTAGATTTTTATTTTATTTTATTTTTTCTAAGTTGAAAGAGACTTGAAAGTTGAATGGTTAATAGTCTACAAGTAAAAGTGGCACCAAGTGGTTCCTCTATCAAAGGATTGACTCAGGACCACACCTAATCACTATCTTCACCTAATTCACTAACCAAAAAAGTAAACTTATTTTATATATGAGTAATTAGCACAAATCCCCCTCAGACTATACCAACTTTTGCATGTTGCCCCATAAACTATTTTATTAAGCACTAAACCCCCTGAACTATTGCTTATTGGCAGAACAAGACTAAAGATGCCCCCTCTCATGGGGGAAAAAACCCAAAGGATTGTCAATAAGCGATAGTTCAGGGGGTTTAGTGCCTAATAAAATAGTTTAGGAGGCCACATGCAAAAGCTGGTATAGTCTGGGAGGGATTTGTGTCAATTACTCTTTATATATTTCTCATTAACATATCAAATATTATGCAAATGAAGTTGAAATTTTCTTATGAAAAAACGACAAAGCAAACTTGAGAAAAAACAAAGTATATCATTGTCCAACGTGGTTTGATGGTAAATAATGTTCATCAAACCTGATAATGTATTAAGTTCGAGTTGACAAACCCATAGGTGGTGTATATAGGGGTAGAGGGGGAGCCACCGTCCAATGTGATTTGATGGTAAATAATGTTCATCCAACCTGATAATGTATTAAGTTCGAGTTGACATACGCCCCCCCCCCCCCCCCCCCCCCCCCCCCCCCCCCCCCACAAAAAAAAAAAAAAAAAAAGTTGTTAAAATTCCATTATAGAATTTATGGAACTGTTACCAAGTTTTTAGTCTTTTTCATTTTGGTCGCCTAATTTTTTTGTTTTTGTATAATGGCCCCTCCAAACTTAATTTATGGCTCCGCCCCTGGGTGTATTTATATATATATATATATATATATATATATATTCTCTCGTTAGAACCAAACTGAACTTTTAAGATTATGACAAAACTTGTGAGTCATTGATTAAGTTTAAGAAAACTTTGACTAAGTAGAACTGATATAAATAAAATCAGTTCGTCATGAAAAAAGAAAAACTGATATATGTACATATATAAAGATGTTTGAATATAATAATAAAATGATCGACGTTATTGGCGATTGCTAATTAATAACACAAGCATTTCAGGGTTTGAAAAAGGTGGATACGAATCAAATCCACAACATATCTCATAATGTAAGTGTAACGGGCATACCATTAGGACAACTTTATCTTGCCGTCGTCATTACTATTGTTTTATAAAGACTAATGGCCTTTTGTAGTAGAAAAGTGGGGGGTTTTCAAATATAATTAGGGTTTATTCAGCAATACAGCATTAAAGATATTGGGCTTGTCTTGTCCACCAAAAAAATGTAATAACAATTGGGCCTAGATAGCTCTAGGTAGTCTCACTGCATCTGCAAAGCCTGCATGATTGTTCACAAAACTTTATTCATGCATGCATTTATGTAATTATGTCACTCGTTTTAATGTTCCATTTCCATTTCAAAGGCAGGAGAGGGTTCATGGTGGGCTTGGTGAACCCGAACCAGGACCCCATCTGCACATGACCGCGGCTCCAGGCAACTGCTTGATTTTTGTCAAGAATGGGCACCTAGGGCCTAGGGTCTTACAGTTGACTCTGCTGCTGGCTGCTGCTACCCTACCTGCATTTATTAGATTTTGCCAAGTCGTAGAGCACTAAAACCCCATCTTTAATTTCATTGAAAGAAAAGTTTTTTGTTGCTGGGACAAAATGTTTTCGATTTTACATTTACAAGCATTTGGGTGTAGTGAAAGAGTTTTGAATCCAGTCTATCTATTTATTGAATCATAAAAAGACAATGTTATATGATATTGAGTCAACTAGATAACTATTACATACGGTAAAATGTTATAATCAAGAGTTCATTGTCTTAGTGGTTGGAGACTTCAAATTAAATGGAAGTTTCATCACCGAGGTTTAAACTATTGTATATATAAGTTCACTTTTACCTATTAAACCGTAAAAGTGTGGATAGATTTTATAAATCATTAGATTGTATTTAAACTATCAGGGCTCGTTTGGCACACCGTATTATTTTGTATTGGACTATATTGTCATTAATACAAACCTGTATTTAGTGATACACCGTATTATATCGTATTAAGTTAATTTTATTTTATTATAACAAAATAATATATATTTTTTAAAAAGTAGTTAATAATTAATTTTAAATATCTTCACCATGGATACATCAATAAATATTTATTTTAATTGAAACAACAAATTTAAATGAATAATATTTTTACAAAAAAAAAAATGTTTCTTATATAATTTTGAAATTAAAAAAATATATATTAATAAAATAATACATATTTCATCAATATTCCATATTTACTAGAAAAAAAAAGTATTTTTTGTAATAGAATACAAACTAATACCATCAAATATTATACATCAACTAATACGTTGTTTGCTATATTAGACAATTAAAATATATTAAAATAATACAATACAGTGTTTGACACTATATTATATCATTTAATTACATTTTAATTGCCCAATACAATATAATACATTATAACAAACATGACCTCAGTGTTCTCAGATTCGACCGCCCCCACATAAAACCATGTAAGAAAAAATTTCAAATCCCATTTGATCTACATCACTTTTTTTTTTTTTTCTCGATTGGTGCACTAAGTTGTAAATAGAGTATCATTTTGATTCAAATGATCATTTTACACTCTTTTTTTTTGGACTTTAAGAGCTAACCTAGCTAGACCTGCCCTAATTGTAAGTTGTAATCTACCATCCACCGACACCATTTCAATGGCTGCTAGTTCCTAGTAGGATTAGGATAGTCAAATCGTTTCACAATTTGAATTTGTTTTTCTTCTATAATGGAAAGTTAAATGTAAACTTTATATTCATGTTAATGTAATCAAATGTCATTTAGTGATGTCTAATCAATTATATGAATTCAAATGTTATTTAATGATGCCTAATCAATCATATGAATTCAAATCAAGCATATGAAAGAAACCAAATTTAGGGTTTATGGAATAATATGAAACTCACCCATTGGCATCTTTGATGGTGAAGATATTATTGAAGCCGGCTAACAAAAATAAATACTTAAAGAAAACAAATTAATTAAATGTTTTTATGATCAAAGCAAATTAACAAATAAATAAATTTTTAATAAATTTAATATTTAATCACAAACTTAATCATTCGATTATTTAATAAATTTTTATTACATGTACTCTTGTTTTTTAATTACCGTTTCAACGTGATAGATTTTCACATGTGAAGATTATTATTGAATACCAATTAAATAATAAAACTTAAGCTTAAAAGTTTTATTTAAAAAATAAATAAATAAAATTACCTTATAAATGTTAAATATTTTTTTTCCAAATCCATACCTGAACCCAAACCCGTGACGGGTACAATTTTCAAACCCAAACCCAAACCCACCAGTCCACCACGGATACACTTATCCCAACCCAAACCCTCTTTAAACGGGTTGAGTTCGGACGGGTCCCACGGATTCGGGTTTAATTGTCATCCCTAATCTCATTTATATGAGATTTAAGATGATTTAGTTTTTAAATAATTATTAAAAATTTATAAAATAACAAAAAGAAAAAAAAAATCCAAGATCTTTTTTTCAATATCCAAAATTTTATTCAAACATGGAATAAAAATTCAAGATCTTTTTTTTTCAAATTTTTAAAACTCGATTTCTATTATTTCATTTCATACATCCAATAACCAAGATTCACTCCTATATACCTATCCAAAATGAGACAAAAAAATTTATTCTTCATTTTTTTTGGATAATTAATTCTTCTTCTTCATTTATTGACAACCAAACCCAATAAAATTAGACTTTGTCAACTCCAAATAAAGACAAAATTAAAATAATAATAAATAAATAAATGTTGGATTAATATGTAACTTCTCAAAATCTCCATATAAAACCCCACATAGATCTTCAAAATTATCATACACAACGATTTTTAAAAACAAAAAAAAAAAAAACAAAAATCTTGTCAAAAATCTCTCTAATGGAGAAACCAAACCAAGATATTGTTCTACTACTTTTCTTCTTCCTCCTTATAACATCACACTCTTCTTTGTCCTCAGCTAGACCTCTCAACCATATTGTTCATCATCACCATCACCACCTCCCACAATCCGAATCGATCTTCCGTATTGCATTTCCTAGTGATCATATTCATAGCATGGAAGATATGATGATCAAGAGATCACCATGTAGTGATCATCATCGTACCATGGAATCAGCAGCAGATACAAGAGTTCTGGCGTACCCGATACTCGCTGGAAAATATGGGAAGTTGGTTCTGAATGTTCTTCCAAAAGGGTTGGTGCCACCGTCGGCGCCGGGCAAGGGAATAAATGCGTGAAGAACTAGTTGATGATTTTAATATTTTCAATATTCATCTGTTTTAGGCTCTTAGCTACTGTGTTGTATAACATACGTACATAGAGTTTTATTTGCTATTATTGATTCTGTTATATTGAATTTTCCAAGATAATTTTGGTTTTTTAGTTTCTATTTTGTAGTTGATCATGATTTGTAAATATGACCATTGCACATCTATATAGAATACGATGATTTATATTTTATAAATATAGTGTGATTTTTCTTTATTACATTGAATAATATTATACCCCCATTAATGTCACAATCTGCACATTTATTTTAGTTCTTTATTTAATTTTTGTTGTATCTATGAATAAGTTTCGTTTTAGAAAAAAAAAATATATATAAATAATTTGAGGTTTACGGAGGGCGACACAGCTCTTATTCGGAGTTTGTGATAGGGATTTCAGTCTCATGATGTGTTTAATTTATCAACCACATGTTTATCATGTTTATCATGTTGTTGTGCATACTTACCCAATAAACCCTTGATCTCAAAACAAACTTATCAAGTACATAGGTTTAAACATTTCTAAACAAAAAATAAATACAAATAATTTAGGGATGGGGAGAGTAGCACAACTCTTGACTGAGTGATTTACATATCTCATATATCGACGTTTGTGTTATGGATTCTAGTGTCACTATGTGTATTTTATCAACTACATGTTCATCAGCTTGTACCGTTGTGCTTGGGCCATCTCCAACCGGTCTCAATTTCTCCAAAATGGAGACCAGTTTGGCTCCAATGGTTCTCTAAAATGGAGATTTCATTTTGGAGATCCGATAAAGATTCAAATCTCTATTTCATTATTTGCATTAAATAATATTATTTTATCTTTCCTATCTATTTTTCGTATTTTTAACTAAACTCAATTAATTTAATATAACTTTTTATTCATAAATATAATCACTATAAAAATTATACCATTAGAAATATTTTATTGAGATCTTTCAACCGAGCATAATATTGACTATATTTTAATTAATTTTTAATTTTTAATTTTTTTAATTTTGAATTAATAAGCATTTTAATTTAAAATAAATGTTTTCAATCATGGGTGGAAATGGTGAGAAATGTTACCTTTTTAAGTTGGTGTTGTAAGAAAGTCATCACTTTAATAACTTAAGTTTAAAAGGCGCCTATTATAGTGAACGGACAAAAATGCCCTTACTTTACACGTTCTCTTACTTTGAATTTTTCTAAGACTTTATTCTTTCATCTTCTTCATAGAGGTCTGTTTAACAGACCTCCAATGGAGGTTGAACATCAAAATAGACCTCCATTAGTTTAGTGGCGCTACGCAAACGCATTCGGGGGTCAAGCTCGCGGTGGTCGAGCTGCCCAGTCAGCTCATGGGGGTTAGGGCCCCCGAGCTTTTTTTTCAATTTAAAACCTTAAGCTGGTTGTTCTCTGAGTCTTTTGTAAACTTTAAGATGATTGTGTGAATTTTGATGCTAGGTTCGAGCCTTTTAATACTTGGTTCGAGCCTTTTCAACAGTGTTGAAAAGGCTCGAATTTTTTTTTTCAAAATGGCACGATTTCAGTTCAAAAAGTTACGATTTCAGTTCAAAAAGGCACGATTTCAGTTCAAAAATGCACGATTTCAGTACAAAAAGGAACGATTATTGTACAAAAAGGCTCGATTATAGTACATAAATGCTCGATTCATAAAGGTTCAAAAAGGCACGATTGCAGTATAAAAAAGGCACGATTACATTACAAAAAAGCTCGATTACAGTACAAAAAGGCACGATTACAAAACGGTTCAAAAATGCACGATTGCAGTACAAAAAGGCAAGATTCATGTACAAAAAGGCTCGACAAAAGTTCAAAAAGACTCGATAACAGTTCAAAAAGGCTCGATAAATGTTCAAAAAAGCTCGGATAACTGTTTAAAAGGCTCAAAATATGTTTTAAAGGGCTTGAACAATGTAAAAAAGCTCGAAAATGCACGAAAAGTTTTAAAAAGGTTTTCTCTTAACGTTTGAAAAAGACACAAAGTGACAAAAAGGGATATTTTTGTCTGGTCACCTAAATAGGTGCCTTTTAAACTTAAATTAATAATATGGTGCCTGTCTTACAAAAATCGCCCCAAATAGTGACAAATTTTTTTTGAACCCTTTCAAATCATCAACCTTTATATATAATTAACATACATCATCATAATTAACTTTAAATAATGGGTTAATTGCACTAACTCACCCTCAGTTTAGTAAATATATCAAGATTTTAAAAAGATACCTAATATTAACACAAACTCCCCTTTCCACCAAGTCAATCCGTTATCTTTAACGGTTGACTGACCTTGATCTTTAGAAAGCCAAATATACCCTTACCACATCATCCCAAACATAAAATATTTTTTAATTAAAATTGAAAAAAATAAATAATAAAAAGATAATTTATCAACCGCTGACGAAAACATCCCTAGTTCGTGGAACCTCATCTATGAACTATAGGAAGTTAATCTCCTCCAGTAGAAGGAAATCATCAAAGATCTCTTATTTTTTTTCCGCAATAGAGCTCCACCACTGGTAGATTATCTTGTTTCGTTTTTTTTAATTTTGATTTTTTAATTAAACATGAAGCAAAGTTAAACATGTCGGTTGTTAAACATGATGGCTTAAAATAATTTGGTGTGAATAGTTATATAAAAAGATTAGAAAATTCTTAGTGTAATAAAAGTGAGTAAATTATTATCTAAAATAATAAAGAAAAAATAATTTTATTAAATAAAGTTTTAAAAATATTAATATTTTATTATTTGGAGATTGTAAAATGGAGAATAATTGGAGTTGTAAATTTATGGAGATGGAATATTCTATTTCCAATCTCCAAAATGGAGAAAATTTTAAAGAATGATTGGAGATAGCCTTAACAAACTCTTATCTAACAAATCCTCGATTCAAAAACTTTATCCATTCCGATAAAACCCTTGACCCAAAAACTTATCAAGTATGTCCATTTTGATAGACCCTTGACCCAAAAACTTATTAAATATATATAGGTTAAACATTTCTAAAAACACATCACTAGTAAACAGTAACTTCTCCATATGGAACATAAGTTGGGGTGATTCAAAGAAGAAGTCCAACTTTCCAAGCAGTCAAGCTCATCTGCTCATGATCTTCACGGATTATTGGTTGATTGATGTTTCTTTTGGAAAAAAAGTCTAATTAGCCTAATCAATAGTCAATGGCATGGAACATGACCATATATATACGATAATATTCCATCAAAGGTCTCTCTCTATATATAGTTGCCTTTATATTAATTCCAATATTCCATGAACCAAGCCTACTTCTATAAGGTCAAATAATTTTCCAAATTCCATTCCAACTTCATGTTTTGATGTAAAGGCCAACGCATTTTCTTATATATATATATTAGTGGTTCTCTCATAAGGGATCCCTTATTTTAATTTTGGTAAGGACCACCATGAAATCATATCGATTTGAATGAATTTTAATCTGAATTTTTTTGTGGATGATAAGTTCATTGAAATCTACCTATAAATAAAATTTGAGAATTTTTCAAGCACAAAAACTATTTTACCGATTTTTTTTAAATATGAAGGCATTAGAAAAATAGGCGAAATATAGGAAATTCAAGAAAAATAGTTTTCGTGCTTGAAAAATTCTCAAATTTTATTCATATGTAGATTTCAACGAACTTATCATCCACAAAAAAATATACAAAGTAATTTTTAATTGGAATGGGATATTCTCACTTATAAGTCGGTATGTTTAGGTACCGACTGGTCAGTATGTCAATATCCAAAATACTGATCCTAACAATGAGAGTGTAACACATGGTCTTTTTTTCTTTTACTTTTTATATTTATCTTACAAGTTAGACCACATACTACACTCTTATTGGTAGGGTCAGTATTTTAGGTACTTACTCACTTCTAAGAAAGACTTTAGTGGCAAATGGTCTAATAAGCAAGAGAGGCAGAGGGAGAAAAAGGGGTAATTTTTATTTTATTTTATTTTATTTTATTTTATATTTTCTAAGTAGAAAGAGACTTGAAAGTTGAATGGTTAATAGTCTACAAGTAAAGGTGGGTGGTTCCCTACTTCCCTCTATCAAAGGATTGACTCAGGACCACACCTAATCACAATCTTCACCTAACTCACTAACCAAAAAAGTAAACTTATTCTATTTCTCATTAACATATCATTATTATATATAAAGATGTTTGAATATAATAATAAAATGATCGGCGTTAAAATAAGATTGGCGAGTGCTAATTAATAACACAAGCTTTTCAGGGTTTGGTAGAGAAGGATACAAATCAAATCAACAATTTAATAGTATAAGTGTCCGTTTGGAAGAGTTTCTTTACTAGCTAAAAGAGTTTTTTTTTAAATAAAAAAACTTTTTTAAAAAAAAAAATGTGTCGTTTGGTTGTTACTCAATAAAGCTTTTAGATGATTAAAAAAATTGTTTTACGTCTACTTAGAGAAACTCAAATTTTAAGCTTTTTCAAGTAAATCTTTTAGAGTTTTTTTAATAAGACTAAAATATCTAATATAACCTTATCATTTAAAATAGTTTTTAAATATTTTGATAATCCTACCATTTAAAAAAGCTTTGTCTGATTGACAACCAAATGACCAACAACTTCTCATTAAAAGCTCTTCTTGTAAAATGTCTACTTTAAATGATATACTCCCAAAAGATTCACTTGAAGAGCTCTTTCAAACGGAGCCTAAGTGTGACGGGCATACCATTAGGACAACCTTATCCCACCGCCGTAGTTGCTATTGTTTTAGAAAGACTAAAATAGCCTTTTGTGGTAGAAAAGTGGGGGTTTTCAAACATAATTAGGGTTTTTTCAGCAGTATTGCATTAAAGATATTGGGCTTGTCTTGTCCACCCAAAAAAAAATCTAATAACTTGGGCCTAGCTATCTCTAGGTAGTCCACTGCATCATCTGCAAAGCATGCATGATTGTTCTCAAAACTTTATTCATACATGCATTTATGTAATTATGTCACTCGTTTTAATGTTCCATTTCCATTTCAAAGGCAGGAGAGGGTTCATGGTGGGTTTGGTGAGCCCGAACCAGGACCCCATCTGCACATGGCCATGGCTCCAGGCAGCTGCTTGATTTTTGTCAAGAATGGGCACCTGGGGCGCCCTAAGGTCTTACAGTTGACTCTGCTGCTGGCTGCTGCTACCCCACCTGCATTTATGAGATTTTGCCAAGTCATAGAGCATAGAGCACTAAAACCCCATCTTTAATTTCATTGAAAGAAAAGTTTTTTGTTGCTGGGACAAAATGTTTTCGATTTTACATTTACAAGCATTTGGGCGTAGTGAAAGAGTTTTGAATCCAATCTATCTATTTATTGAATCATAAAAAGACAATGTTATATGATATCAGGTGAACTAGATAACTATTATATATATATATATATATTCAAAATTGTGATCAGTTCTGCATTATTGCTTGTACATTAGCATTACTAGAACCATTGAACGATAAAATGTTATAATCAAGGGTCCATTGTCTTGGTGGTTGGAGACTTCAAATGGAAGTTTCATCACCGGGGTTTAAACTCTTGTATATATAAGTTCACTTTTACCTATTAAACCGTAAAAGTGTGGATAAATTTTATAGATCATTGGATTGCATTTAAACAATCATGGCTCGTTTGACACACCGTATTATATTGTATTGGACTGTATTGTCATTAATACAAACCTATATCTAGTGATGTATCATATTATATCGTATTAAGTTATTCCTATATGACTTTATTGTATTTTATTTTATTATAAAAATATAATATATTTAAAAAAAAAATAGTTAATAATTAATTTTAAATATCTTCACCATGAATAAATCAATAAATATTTATTTTAATTGAAACAAAAAATTTAAATAAATAATATTTTTATAAATAAAATAAATATTTCTTATATAATTTTGAAATTATAAAAAAATATTAATAAAATAATACATATTTCATCAATATTCCATATTTGTTAAAAAAAAAATAAGAAAAAAAAGTATTTTTTATAATACAATACAAACTAATACCATCAAATATTATGTATTAACTAATACGGTGTTTGCTGTATTAGACAATTAAAATACATTAAAATAACACAATATTGTATTATTTTATTATATTTTAATTGCCCAATACAATATAATACACGATAACAATCATGATCTCAGTGTTCTTAGGTTCGACCGCCACCACATAAAACTATGTAAGAAAAAATTCAAATCCCATTTGATCAACATCACCTTTTTTTTTTTTTCTCGATTGGTGCACAAGTTGTAATAGAGTATCATTTTGATTCAAATGATCATTTTACACTCTTTTTTTTTGTGGACTTTAAGAGCTAACCTAGCTAGACCTGCCCTACTATACCATCCACCAACACTATTTCCATGGCTGCTAGTTCCTACTAGGATTAGGATAGTCAAATCGTTTCACAATTTGAATTTGTTTTTTCTTCTGTAATGGAAAGTTAAATGTAAACTTTATAATCACGTTAATGCAATCAAATGTCATTTAATGATGTCTAATCAATTATATGAATTCAAATGTCATCTAGTAATGTCTAATCAATTATATGAATTCAAATCAAGCATATGAAAGGAACCAAATTTAGGGTTTGTGGAATAATATGAAACTCACCCATTAGCATCTTTGATGGTGAAGATATTGTTGAAGCCGGCTAACACAAATAAATACTTGAAAAAAAAAAAACAAATTAATTAAATGTTTTTTTTTTTTTTTTGTGATATCTATTAATTTGCGACAAGGTATTTTTTTTAAAAGCTTTAACCATTAGTAGGATTTGAGCCGTTAACTTGGGAGTCATTTTTCCAAACCCTAAGTTCGCCCATCTACTCCTCTGTTGGCAATTAAATGTTTTTATGATCAAAGCAAATTAATAAATAAATAAATAAGCAAAATAATTATATAAAACTAAACATTCTGTTTGATGACGAAAGCAAATTAATAAAAAATTAAATAAGCAAAATAATTTTATAAAACTAGACGTTCTATTTGATGACCAAAGCAAGTAATTGATGAATAAATAAATAAAATAAATTAATGAAGTATAATAAGTATCTTTTCTGGATTGAGGATTATCCTCCTTGTGTTAGGAAAGCTGTTCTGTTGGATATGCCTAATTAGGCTCCCATTGTTGGGCGTGTATTTCCTATTTTTCTGTTTGTTCTGTTCCTGTCAAAAATTTTTTTTTAAAAAAAAAAGTCCAGCCGGCTACACGCCTACACTACTTGGGAAATGCAAAGTTCAAAGCTCAAATTATAACATTTTTATATTATAATTTTAAATTATATTTTCCTTTTTAAGTAGACTTATTGGCATTAGACCCTCCTGAATTGTACGCGAATTTATAATATACTCTCTAAATGTTTTTTTTTTAGGTGTTAAACCCCTTGAACTCTCATTTTTTGGCAAAACCATTATATAGATTCCCCGCAAACAGGTTGTCTAGGGGAAATAAAACAAAATGTTTACCAAAATCTGAGAAGTCATGAGGTTTAATGCATAAAAAAACATTCAGGGGACACATTGCAAATTCACGTACAATTCATGAGGGTCTAGTGTTTTCAATTTTTTTAATATTTTTTTTACAATATCTATTAATTCGGGATTGTGTATTTTTTGAAAGCTTTCGCGATTGGTAGGATTCGAGTCGCTGACTTAGGAGTTATTTGCCCAAGCCCCAAACTCGTACATTTATCAACTGAGTTGAGCTTCTGTTGGCAAGTCTTTTCACTATTAGAAAGGTCTTCGTTCATTCATTTTCAATTCTAATTCCAATAGTGAGCGACAATGAAACATTTTTTATATTATTTATTTATATACATCACATAAGGTGATAATGGTTGTCAAACTGAATAATCGTTGTTTAAAAAACAAGTTTTGAAGGTGATGACTACGATTATGTCATCTATTAATTTGTTTATAAGTTATAAGATGTTGTGATCAAAATATATAGTTTCAAAATACATTTGTACAAATACGTACAAATGTATACAAATTATTTTCAAAAACAATATGCAAATTATGACTATATAAAAATATTACAAAAAATTCTGTTTGGTTTCTGCGATACACGTAAGGATTTTGAGAGCATTCACAGACTTATTTTAATGCACAATATCACATGCAATGTCACTTTATTTATTTATTTATTTTTTAAAATTAAAAAGGAAAACACAAAACATTCTCTTTCTTATCAGAGAGTGGAATTGTATGTGTTCATATGTGTACCACAAACAAAATAAAATCTCTTATGTATATTTGTTTTACTGTAATGGGGTGGAATAATTTCTTTTTAAAGTTCAATATTCCCTCTCATGAATATGAATATGATCAGTAATTCAGCGGTTTATAATATTTATCACAATGATCTCATATTGATTTCGTTTTGTTTATTTAAAAAATATTTGTTGACTATAAAATGATGCAACATTCACCATTGTCGGCTGTAATAAACTTATAATAACCTTTAACAGCTTCATGTTTATTTAATCTTGAAAAACCTGACAAAACATGGACGGTTCTGTGCTGTCTTCACAATAACCATGCACGTGCTGCTGATTAATTAACTTTCATGGAACAATGTTATTAGTAAATAGCTAATCAAGATTATATATATAGAATTGAGAATAAGAGATTATTAGTTGGAACTTGAATTGAATTCATGAGTGTTGTTCCACTACAAGTATTTTTAATATATATATATATATACACACACAGAGATCTGTAATGGGATTCTCTTCATTTCATGTTAGAAGATCAGGAAGATAGCCCAGATTGATTATGTTTTCTTTTCTATGGAGAGAGTTCGAGGTAAGAGTTTCTAGCTACTACATTATGATAAAAGTTTATTTGTTAATGATCATTTTTTTATTGACATATTGATTTGAAGTTATAAATCTTATTTGAAAACAAAATCCAGACTTGGGAATTTCTATTTATTTTTTTAATTTCAGTCATACATTTTTGGAGATATTTCTTGAATGATGAGAACTTGGATAGATACATATGGTGGAGGGGTCACTGTGATTCAAGATAGACCTAATAACATGATCTCACCAAAAAGTTGTTTAAGCTAGAACGATAAAAAAGGCAAAGTGGGTCACAAAGGGCAGTCAATTGGGTATCAGAAAACAGAAAATTTGAAACAAAAAAAAAAGTTGGATTTGGATTAAATGTTATTGGCTCTGAAGCTGTGATAATGGAGTTACAGAGAAAAAAGAAGAAAAAAGGCTGGTGCTTGCTTGATATATTTTCAGTATATGAGCATGTTCAGTTCACATGACATATAAAGATGTGATTTTGCTCACTGTGTTTGATCAAAGTTCACATTTTTTTGTTCTTTTTTCATTGATTTCTTGTGATGCTTGCTAACCCCATGAAGCATTTCACTTGTTTTTTCACTCCCAATAATAATAAAAAAGGCTGCTTTCAAGTTTCAAGGTTTCAGCAACATCAAAAGAGAGTGGAAAATCTGAAAAGGGTGGGTGGTTTACTTCAGGTTGGTGGTGGGGGAATTTGGAAAAATCAAGACTGATTTCTTCATTAACAAGACTACAAGAGTAATCAATCAAAAGACGTGTAACTAAAACGCCATCGAATAATTAAAGTAAATATGTGTGTTTTGTGTTTTGTGTGTGTTTTGCTAGAGAGAGAGAGAGAGAGAGAGAGAGAGAGAGAGAGAGCCCTTAAAATCAGCCTAAAATCTATGGGCACTTATTGTAAGGTGTGATGGTTCTGTGGAAAGCAACTGTCGTTTCAATCACGTGAAAATGCCTTTTGGCTGCCCACCAGAGATTCTCCATTTTTGTTCTGTGTTGTGGAAAATGTTGAAAAAGAAATTTAAACTCTATTCCCTTTTGAAATTTTTTTTTTAATGCACTCTTATTGTTACACTGTCCTCTTTTTTTGCCTTCTTTTTGATGGGGTATTTGAGTCCATATATATACACCATGTTGAGTTTCACTGCCTCTTCTTGGACCTCTTGATTGATTAAAGTGTAAGAGACACTGAGCTATCGGTTCCTCTCTCTCTCTCTCTCTCTCTCTTCTTCATTGTTTTTCCCTTTTCACATATCACAGAAAACAGAAGAGGAAAAAGAAGAAGAGAGAAGGTAAGAAGTAAGATGAGAGCAAAATAAATGAGGGCCCTTCCACATTTATGAGCTTGGCCTGAAAAATTCTAGAGTAGTTGAGCTTCCATTGTTTTTGGGGTTTTAGAATTTTTTTTTTCCTTAAAATTTCACAAAAAGATGAACTCAATTTTCTGAGAGTTTGGTGGGGATGTGATGGAGGTATGGATGGCATGTGGGTTTTTTTTTTTTTTCTTCTTCTGGAAAGTGGGTGAAAATGACCTGCTTTTTAGCAGGTGTATATGTATTAGTGCACGGACCTTGGAAAATTCCATACTTGGCTTTAAAAGTTTATGTTTTTATTTTTGAATATTCTTGCTCTCTTTTTGAGTGTTCATTCAAGGGTTCCATTGTTTTTTAGTGCAGATCTGCTGTTACTCTGAAGATTGAGGAGCTATAATCACCATGGATCTTGAATATGGCAAGTGTTGGGATTCTTCCAGGGTTAGTACATTTGGTTTCATTTTTTGTTCTTTTAGCTTAAATACATAAATCTGTGCATTATTATTGGATACAACTTACAAGCTTTACCCATTTGATTGGAGTTTATATTATTTGGTTCAACATGTCAATTTTTACTTTAAAAAGATATGTTAGGTGTAGAATTATTAATAAAAGTTGCTTGCTTGATGAATTGCATTTTCAGAAGGATTCTTGGAAGACAATATTGCTTTTAGCTTATCAAAGTCTTGGGGTTGTCTATGGGGACCTGGGCATCTCTCCACTGTATGTTTACAAGAGTACATTTGCAGAAGACATTCAACATTCGGAGACGAATGAAGAAATTTATGGGGTTTTATCTTTTGTCTTCTGGACTCTTACTTTAGTCCCCTTATTCAAGTACGTCTTCATAGTTCTTAGAGCAGACGATAATGGGGAGGGTAAGTGCCTCAATCTCAATCTATTGAGCACTGCTTATTTTGGGTATGAATATGATAGTCAGTGAATTCAAGTGTTTCATGCCACAATTTTGCAGGTGGTACATTTGCTTTGTACTCGTTGATTTGCCGGCATGCAAAAGTAAGCCTACTACCCAACAGACAGGCTGCTGATGAAGCACTCTCTACGTATAAACTGGAGCAATCCGCAGAGAAGAAGAGCAGTTCAACGGTGAAATTGTATCTTGAGAAGCACAAGTTCTTGCATACTGCTTTGCTTATCTTGGTTCTTCTTGGAACTTGTATGGTAATTGGAGATGGACTGCTTACTCCTGCCATTTCGGGTAAATTTTTTTCCAGTAACACTGCAATTAGTAACTGTTTTGTCCCAATTTGTTGACTAAAAACGTTTCTGCTATGTTATGTAGTTTTCTCTGCTGTGTCTGGTCTCGAGTTTTTCATGTCTAAGGAACATCATGAATGTAAGTTTCATTGCTTTCTTGCTGTTTTTACGTCTTATTCTACTGTTTCATCGTATTTTAAGCCTGTAAATACAATTAAGGATGATGATCAAAAATTTGATTTGGCTTTTAGTGTCGATCCTTGTTCTATCAGTACTTAGTCTTCTTTAGCGTAATCACTACAGGCATGTTGATGTTGAAAATTAGTGAACGGATTGTTTTCTTCGCAAATTAAGTATTAATTGGAATTATTTTTACTATGACTTTTCAAGAGAAAGACCCAGATGGTGTTGGTCAGTTTGATTTTTGTGTAAAAGTAGGAAATTTTTGTAAAATACATCAATGGGACTTGTTGTGGAAATCGCGTTAGAAAACAATGTCTTGTGGGGTCTCTTTTTAGTCATTCTAAGTGATAATTGGATAGAGCCTTGACCTTATCATTTTTCGCTGGTGAACAAAAGCTAGTTGGCAGGAATTACAAGGGACCATCCAAATTGCCCAAGTTGTGGTCTGGAATTGTCATATAAGTCCTCACTTGGTCCTATCTATTTTACTTCACAATCTTAGGAGATTTAATGATATACATATACTATTTCACTTGGTAGATTGAGACGGAGCTACTACTTAGATGTTCGATAATTATTGAAATTCGTTGCTTCTGCTAATTTGAGGTGACTTAACAGGAAGGGTTTATTAGACGTGCCTTTAAGTGCATCTATGTATGTAGCATACGGTACAACACAAGTGAAATATATAACAATTATGACAATATATTCATTTGCAGTGGAGTAAGATAGATTTTTGTAGCAACTCCAATAATTGACTTAAGTGGCAGCATAAAATTGAAAACTGTTGCATTTCTGAATAAATTTTCTGATCAGCATTTCTCAGGGTCAGGGATTTACGATTATGTTAATTTTCAGTTTTGCTGTAATCATTCTTTATGTTTCTCATATATTCTCTCCGCTCCCATTTGTAGACGCGGTTGTTCCAATTACTTGCTTTATCATAGTGTGTCTTTTCGCTCTTCAACATTATGGCACACATCGGGTTGGATTTTTCTTTGCACCAGTTGTAGTGATATGGCTTCTATGCATAAGTGCTCTTGGCCTATATAATATAATACACTGGAATCCACATGTCTATCAAGCTCTTTCTCCATATTACATGTTCAAGTTCTTGAAGAAGACAAGGAAAAGAGGGTGGATGTCTTTAGGTGGAATATTATTGTGCATAACAGGTATGTTTGGCATACATGTACATCCTAAACATACCTGTTCATCCTAACTTTGCCTAACTTTTTTATTCAGTTGTTAAACATATATGTCAATGAATTTAACATGGATACAAAATCCAACAATCAATTGCCATAGCTCAATACGATATGTTACTTTTGCTTGCATTGATGCATGTTCGGTGTACATGTGCCATTAGTGGTTAATGAAGGAAAAATATACGGAGCTGAAAAATTTCCTGTCTACATGATTTTTGTGTTCTAGATTGCAAGTTGAAATTAAATTCTTGAAACGCTTAAACGGCTGGTTACTATTATTTTGTCGAGGAGTCCAATTATTCACAAAACTTTATGTTCATATGGTGCCTGTGCAAGATGTAGTTACCTATTTCCGGGTTGATCCTTTTACTCAAATAATGTTTCGTGATTAGTAGCAGTAATCAAATATGAACTTCAGATCACAAGAATTCAAGTTAATTTGTTACTTAAAAAGTTTCAAGTTCTTGTTAACTCGAGTTTTCGACTGTTTTATATTTACCACGTCTATATCGGCCAGTTGTAGGCTAAAGATTGACCGTAAAGGATAATTAATCAGAACTGCAATCTATGTGTTGTGTTCATTGTTATGTTATATAATGCAATAATCTCTGTATACAGGCTCAGAAGCAATGTTTGCTGATCTTGGCCACTTCTCTTATCTTGCAATTCAGGTACTCCTGAGAATTACTTTCTATAATAATATTTTATTTGCTTATTTTGTTTTGCTTGCAATTTCTTGTTCGATATAGTCCAAGCTTCTTACTGATACAAATTCCAATTCTTCACCACACTGCAGATCGCTTTCACCTTTCTCGTTTATCCAGCGCTTATATTGGCATATATGGGGCAAGCTGCTTACTTGTCACAGCATCATCAGAGCAGCTACCAGATCAGTTTTTATCTCTCAGTTCCAGGTACGTATGCCTTTGTCATTCTTTCTAAGAGCTAAAAGCATCACACGAGCAGCAGAAAGTTGAGTGACAACCCGACTAGAATATTTAACTGCTGTGTAAAACATGATGGCTTAAAGTTTTTTGGGTGCAGAAGCTGTGAAGTGGCCGGTGCTTGTAATAGCCATTCTTGCTTCCGTCGTGGGAAGTCAAGCAATTATTAGTGGAACATTTTCTATCATCAACCAGAGCCAATCGCTTGGCTGCTTTCCGAGAGTCAAAGTTGTTCACACCAGTGACAAGATACATGGACAGATATATATTCCAGAGATTAATTGGACCCTCATGATCCTCTGCATTGCAGTGACCATTGGATTTAGAGACATAAAACACATGGGAAATGCATCAGGTTAGTTACAGATTATGCATTCTAGTCAGAATCCTATTTTCTGATTTTATAAGTATCATTTTGCGGGTAATACAAGGGATTTTACAAGTTTGATGCATAACATTGCTGTCACTTGTTGCAGGATTAGCTGTGATGACAGTGATGATAGTGACGACATGCCTCACTGCCCTGGTTATAATTCTCTGCTGGCGCAAACCTCCTATCTTAGCTCTTGCCTTCTTGCTCTTCTTTGGTTCCGTTGAACTGCTTTATTTCTCAGCTTCACTTACCAAGTTCCGTGAGGGTGCCTGGCTTCCCATCCTCCTGGCTCTCTTCCTCACAACCATCATGTTTGTTTGGCACTATGCCACCATTAAGAAGTATGAATTTGATCTCCACAACAAAGTATCATTGGATTGGCTTCTCGCATTGGGTTCAAGCTTGGGAATTGCTCGAGTTCCTGGCATTGGCTTAGTTTTTACCGATCTTACCTCGGGCATCCCTGCAAACTTCTCCCGTTTTGTCACCAACCTCCCTGCCTTCCATCGTATCCTTGTATTCGTGTGTGTAAAATCTGTACCTGTACCTTATGTGCCCCCTGCAGAGAGGTATCTTGTTGGCCGTGTGGGCCCTGCAGCTCATCGGTCCTACAGGTGCATTGTCCGTTATGGATACCGTGATGTGCATCAGGATGTTGATTCTTTCGAATCTGAACTTGTTGGTAGGCTAGCTGATTTCATCCGCTATGATTGGTATAATAATACTGATGGGACTAACTCATGTATTGAGGACATTGCATCCAATTCTAATGAATCAACAAGTGATAGTAGATTGGCTGTAATCGGAACAGTTTCATTCTCCGGTACTCCAGCTTACGAGATGGAGGATACCTTGCAGCCTGCAAGCGTATCTGGCGGGTTTACCTCAGTAGATAGTGTCACAGATTTTATCGAAATGGAACCTGTCAGGGCAGTTGAGAGAAGAGTGAGGTTTGCCATTGATGATGAGTCTGAAACTGATGCAAGGTCTGAGATAGATATACAGTTACGACAAGAGCTAGAAGAGTTGTTTGCAGCTCAACAAGCCGGTACAGCCTTTATACTCGGGCACTCACACGTTCGAGCAAAACAAGGTTCATCAATCCTGAAGAGATTGGCCATCAACTTTGGGTACAACTTCTTAAGGAGAAACTGCCGCGGACCTGATGTTGCACTCAAGGTGCCGCCAGTGTCTCTCCTTGAGGTTGGCATGGTTTATATTGTGTAGATTTTTGTTTGCTCATATATATATAGAGAGTCAAAACCAAATGAGCTTGTGCAAGGAATGTGCTTAGATTAACAATGTTTGTAGAAAATAGTCATGAGTTACTGAAATGGAAAAATCTGAAATTACTATCATGGAAATGTAAAAAAAAATTACGTCTTTCTTCTCCTCTCAGTTCTTTTTTGCTTTTTACTACAGGATGATTCATTGTTTTTTTTCTCAGAAAACCATTGAAAATATTAAATATTAAACTCAGGTGCTCCTCTCAAAATATAATTGTCTGGGAAGAAGCCACGTAGTCTTCAAATACCCACCAGATCTTTTTGAGTGGCAACCATTTTGTATGCACTTTCTGTGTAATTTTGTGGTTCAAGTGAGGCCAAAAACGATACACACATGGATACCAATATAAGAGAACCGAGTTTCAGTGACTGTATGTATAGTTTGTTATTTCAAAGGGAGAGCAAAACATGGGACTCAGGGCTCTTCCCTTGTCACCTTCTTCAAATGGGTTCTCTTCCCATGTAGGAGTTGCACAGAACTTGTCAAATTACAGGCTTGACAAGGTCACCAGGTTCAGAGTTGCTGCAGCCAAAAAGGAAGAAGAAGAAGAACCCAAGAAGAAGAGCAAGCAATCTTTGTTTAGCAGTGTAGCTGAAGCTCTTGATTTCTCTCAAGTTAGGTCCTCAGAAGATGCTCGGCTTCTTGAAGATGCTAGAGAAGCTACCAAGTCTGGTGGGAAAATGAACAGAGAGCAGGTTTGTGATCATCAATTATAATTTGCTTGTAATAGGAAAAAAATCTAGTCAAATACTGAACAGAGAGCAGGTTTGTGACTGGATTTCTTACTTTGTGCTGCTGTTGTGTGCAGTATGGGGCACTTAGAAGGAAAATTGGAGGGACATACAAGGACTTTTTCAAATCCTACATAGAAGGTATATTAATAGTTTAAACTTGCTTGTTTTGGTTGACACAATTTTGTTTCTTGTAAAGTTTAGTTGATCAATCTAACGTAACTGAGAAAATTAAATCTTCTTTTTTGTTTTTGATAATCTTGGATTAGTGGATGGACAATATGTTGAAGAGGGGTGGGTTGACAAGACATGCAAGGTCTGCAAGAAAGACACCAGAGGTGAAGAAAGGCAAGTGGACAAGCTTGGAAGATATGTTCATGTTGCTTGTTTGGAGAAGTCCAATTCTGGTAACTTCTTCACCAGACTGTTCTCAAGATGAAAAATTGAAGAGGGTGGTTGGTGGATTCATGATTTTTGCTTTTTTGTTTTCCAAGTTATTAATACAGGATGTATAGCATTTTGGTGAAAAAAGAATCATATATTCTGATATGAACATCTCATCTTCTTCTTATTAGTTGATATGAAAAATGAAGTTTCATTGAAGAATGGTGTACTAAATTTGTGGTAAATAATGACTGGAAAAAACCTGGATAAGGTTAGAGATCAGATGATGACAAAATGATGATAATGATGTGCAGCAAGTGGAACCAGAATGCATGTTTTCTTCTGGCAACTCTCTTGTTTTCTATAACATACCCATTTGTGGCTGCCACCAAACATCAGATCACTGTCAATACTTTTAATTTCCATGAACTGGTTCTGCATTTCTGTGGTGTGCACAACTTTCCTGGAAAAAAAAAAGAAGAGAAAACTCATACTGAGCAGTGGTGATATCAGCAAAGATAAATTGTTAAAATAAGGGAATCATACATATTCAACATTCAACTTCGTAGATGTAACGTTAACTACATAGATTAATGTGTAACTTTATACATAGACTCGCGTTCAAACTCCACACGTATTGCATTCAATTACAAAAACTAACCTTAGCATTGATCCAGTAGAAGAATCCCTGTTGAAATACCGATCAAGTAGAAAATAGAAACTAGAAACTAATCAAATATTGCACAAACTAGCAAGTTATTTGTAATACTTTCACCTAACATTACATTATCAGCAAGCATTCTGGGGACACACAATCTCAACAAATTGCAGGCAGTGGTGTTGTCTTAGACCGATTGCATGCATCAGGCATCCTACATTCCCTTGCCTCTTAAATCTAATTACAAGTACTTAATTCCTAGCAAGTACTGACAGTTTCGAAATCGATAGGTATCATTTCATTCATAGGAATTCAATTTTATGCATAGAAAGTGGGTTGCTAAGTGTAGGGTACAATTTTATCAGAAGATTGCAAATCAGTAGACTTGAAAATGAATGGATAGTTTTCGGCTAATTCCAATTTGATGATGCAATGCAAGCATCTAAAAAAGTCCTGATCAATAATACCTGTACAGTAATACAAACCCTGAATCTGATCAATAAATTGTTAAAAGTTGAGTTGTGAAATGTGGGTATGATCCAGCTCCTTTGAATCTAACACTACAATCAACAAAAATCGCAACGACTATTCAAATAAAAATCAGTACTTTAACATCAGATAGAGAGAGAGAGCTTCTACAAATGTTGATCTGTTGAAGTAATGACCTTTAAAAGAATATAGAAACCACAACCTACCATTGTTGCTACCCATCGTATTTCGATTTCGGCTTCTTTCTTCTTGTTCTTCGTCGTCGTCTTCATCTTCTTCTTCTACTCTGAAATTTTATCCATTTTAGGGTTTATTCGATTTCCCAGTCATCTCCGATGATATCAAGCAATCGATGGCGTTTAAGAACACGTCAGCCACTTTCGTGACGTGTCTGAGCACGTCACACCAAATGGCTTATATGTCTAGATACATCATCATTTAGTAGCTAACGTGGTTAGTCAAATCAGCCAATTTTAATTATTGATTTGCCACGTCATTAAATATGCTGACATATCTATCCACGCGAGTGACTCTTCGTTGAGGTGGATTTCCTTATCAGCCAAACTTGATGACGTGCTCACTCATGTCAGCAATGTGCCCCACTCTGCTGACTTGCTTGTACACTCCAACAACTATAAGATGACGTGCCCACACTTAAGCACTTAAGTGGGCCATGATTAGCTAACTGGGCCCAAAAAGAAAAAAGCCTGCAAAAATGGCGGGAACTCACGGCCCATGACGGTTTGGCGCGAAAATCTCCCTCTATTTATCGGTTTTTTTAGCGCCTAATCGCTCCAGTTTCTCTCACTAAACCAGTCTAGAAGAGAGAGAGAGAGAGTGAGGAAGAGTCGCGAAAAATGGTTGGACCACAGTACGATTGTCTGGCGAACCCGCTCGGAGCCGTCCGATCCACGTTCGACAAAGCGATGGCTTCCGGGTCCGACCCGTCGGCTTTCAACGGCAGTGACTGGGGCGTTCTCGATGTCTTCCGTCAATTTCTCATCGATCAAGGCTCTCCCTCTCAGGTACCCATTTTTTTTTTTTTTGGTTAGTTTGATTGTTATCCAATCAAGAATCTATATTTCGATGTTTTTGTTTTCATGGAAAACATAAACTGAAAAAGAAGTGATTTTTTTCAGGACCCAACCTAGAAATTGAACTTATAATATTGGGGTTTTGTTTTTGCTCTCTTTTTTTGTTGTGTTTACAGATTTTAAGTGTTTGGGTTGTTTAATTTGAATTAAAATTTGATATGTTAATATGTAGGTTCCGGTTCTGAATCCGACAACAATCGGACGGATTCAGCCCAACACTCTGGTTCGGTTCCGCGGAATGATACAAGACATGTTGGGAAATGAATTTTATGTTGGGGCTTATAAGGTAGTCAATTTTCCTTTTTGATGATGCAATTCTATTTGGTTTCAATTATGTTATATGTGACTAAAAATGGGATTTTTTTTTAAGAATGACGCTGTGTGGAGGACCAACAAGTTTACAGATTTCCCTCAGTTTCCTATGGGTGAAGAACCCAATATGCGAATATGGGAACGTCGTTTGTTGTATTGTGTTCCGGTGAGTTTGTCCATGACTTGCTAGTACTAATTTTGTTGATATGATTGGAAGTATTTTAATCTTTGCTTTTAGTCCTTTGAACATGTGAATGATCAATTGCAAATGGACTGAAAGAAGATAGTGACTTGCCTTGTATTGTTATATTTTAGGTTCCGGGACAGAATTCGTGGACTGAATCTTTGTCTGAAGTATTGCCAAATGGATGCATGGATTGGACATCCCAACAGAGAGAGAAGCGTCCAAGGATGGACGATGATGCTTCTGATCACATGGATATGGTGGGATTTCTTTCCTTTACTATGGTGTTTTAATTTCATTAACCCTCCTGCATAGTATGATTATGTAGGTATATAGATTATATTTGTGTTAGCTCCAAAGCAATTTAGATATAATTGTGTAATAAAATAAGTGGTATGAAAAAGGTGTAATGTTGCTATTCGTTCTATGATGTGTTGTGTGGTTCATACTCTACCTAACTGATAAGCTGTGTCTAATGACAGGTTTCGGATGATGAGTGTAAAAGTTCTTCCTGTGTCAAGAAAATGGTAAGTAAATGTGGATGATTTTGAACTTGTTACAACCAAAAATGGCTTCTTATGAATAGAACTTCTTACTAATTCAACTTATTTGCCTTTGCTAGAAAGGAGAAGGACATGCTTCCCCATCTTCATCTTCACAGTCTAAGGACTCTAAAATTGAGGGCACTTCTTCTAGTATGATTAAAATGCCTGATGTTGATAGAAATTCTCTTCCTTGTTTAGTAAAGGTTAGTGTAGTACCAACTTAACTTATGATGAACTGAGTCTGTTCTGTGCTTTCTCAAAAACTGATTAAATCCCTCATTGGTAATGCAGATATATGATTGTCCAGAGACTGAATTGAAGCTTAATGAAATTTTCGAGTTTATTGGAGTATTTACTATGAATTCTGAGGTTACAGTGGCTAAAGAAGATAATAGTGAAGTCTCAGATAGTTTCTTTGAAGATGAGTTGATCTCTTTTCCTGCTAACAAGGTACTGAGACCATATTTAAGCTGCAAAATATTGGAATATGCACTATGATATATATCTCTAAATGTTCGCTCAGTGGTCACCAATGCTCTAGATACCAACTTACTTGAGAGTTGTTTTTAATATTAGTCATACTAAATTTCACATGAAAAATTGGCTTCGTTTGTATTTCTTTTACTTTTCTATCAATTGTACGAGTTTCTATTTTTTTTTAATGTAATATAATGATCCATAGCACGTGTCACACTTGTGTTTATGTAGATTCTCGCTATGCACAACATGATCATGTGACTTAAGGATTCTTTAAGAAAATGATTAGTTGTAATTTAGTTTAAAAATTATCTTGCTTAAAATTTTAATAAAGTTGTTTCATCATTTTTCCGTTTTTTTGTTTCTGGTTTAGGTACCACGTCTCCATTGTCTTGTTCACAAGAAGCTTGAAGTTCATGACTTTTTGCCCAGTTCCCCCATGTTTGAGGTGATTTATTTGTTTACCTTGGTCTTTTTTAAGTCTTGTTTATCCCTTTGATGATTGATTGTTTATCCACCTTGTTCCGATTTTCAGCAATCTGGTATCAATAAGGTCATCTTCTTATATGCTTTCTACATATTGTTCTTGGCATGTCATTGACATATGCTTCTAAATCTTTGATCTGCAGCCGAAGCCCCATTTAGTCAGGGAGATTAGGGAATCCTTGTTGGGGCATCTTACGGTCATTCTTGGGAATGATGGGATAGCAGCTCAGTTTATGTTGTTGCATCTTCTCTCCAAGGTAATCCACATGATCTTGGTATTCAGTTCTATGTTTATGCATGGCGACAGTTTCGTATTTCCTTATCATTTCATTCTTTATACCTCCAGCACCTATTGGCTATAACGTATATGGATGTTCTCAAGCAGGTACATACTAGAGTTGATAATGTCGCTGTAGGGAAGCTGTCTCTGAATCTTACTTGTTTAAGCAAAGAAAGTGTGTCTGTTTTTGGCAATCGACTTAATCATGCTGTCAAGAATCTCCTACCATTCACTCATCGTATACCCCTTTCGGTGGAATATCTTAACACTGCTGCGCTTGCCCCAAAAAAGGAATATCAAACAAACAGGTAATCATATTTATTATTAAACCAACAGGAAAATCGTTGCCTTCAATATATAATTTCAAAATTTACAACCTAATTCGTTTTCATACTTATTTAACAACTTGATTTGGTTAATGTTCTAGATTGGTACCTGGAGTTCTGCAGCTAGCTGAGGGTTCACACTTGATCATTGATGAAACCAAACTAGAAGCGGGGACCCTCAACTCCAATGGGGTTGAGAACACAAGGTTGCTGAAAAATCTAATGGAGTTCCAGAAGGTGATTATTTTCTTGTGCTGTTGATGCATAGAAGTTATTTTGTATGCATATCCCGTTCTCACGGTTGCTGCTCTATATTAAAGATGCGCATGATTCTTCTGTAGACAAATGTTTGAAACCTGTCTTCTACTTTACGTTCCTGCAATTGAGCCATAGAGGGATTGCCATTTGATCTTATTAGTTGAACTCTTTTTTTCTTCATGGTTGTAGGTGGAGTATGACTTTAAGTACTACAAAATGGACATGACAACTGATGTTCAGTTGCTTATATTTTCTGAGGGGAAATCGAATATTGTCCCTGCTGATCTAGTTATACCTTTCCAGCCTTCATCAGCAGACTCCATTGATGCCGTGCCAACAGAAGCAATAGAAGCTTGGAGATGGTACTTGGCTACTGTCAGATCATTGCCACATTCTATTGAAACAGAAATGCAGAAGGTATGTGAATTCGATTCTCTACATCATTAGTATTAATTAGTCGGGGAGATACCTTCGAAACCATAACGTTGTGGTCTGATTTGTAACAGGTTATAGAAAATGACTTGGTTGCAGCACGACAAGCAGATCGAAGTCTAGGCAGCCAAGATTTTAGCAGGTTAGAAACTCAAAATCTATTTTTATGATCTACTACTATTATTGGTTTCAATGTATTGTTTTGTTGAATATATGCAATTCTCTTCTGTTAACAGATGGTTGACAATGGGGCGCCTAATCTCTGCAAGTTTCGGCGAAACCACGTTGTCCTTGGAACACTGGCAGATGGTTAAGGAGATGGAGAGGCTAAGAAGGGAGAGGCTCAAGTAAAATATGCAGTCAACTTCAGTGGATTTTTAACCGTAGATCACATTAATTGGGTTGTTTGATGGTCTTTGTAAATGTTATTTTGCTGTACTGTACTATACTACAATAGTACAATCTAATCAATGTTCTATTTGGATGATTAACAGCTTGTTTGGTTCGGTTTTTAAAAAACTTTAGTTTGTAAAAGGTCTACTTATAGTAAATCTATTAGAAATAAGAGCTTTCGAAAAGAAAAAAAAAATATATATATATAAAGTTGCTTGGTTGTTTGGCTTTTTTTTTATAAAAAAAAAGATGTCCTTGGCTTAGCTGAATTTAAAATAGATAATATCAAAAGTCTAACCAAACAACTATATAAAACTCGAATAGAGTATGTAGAGCTTTTGAGACAGTAGAAAACTTAACTAAACAAGTATTAAAATTTAAAAGAATTAGATTAAATTAAATGCCTAGCATTCTTCAAATCCAAATCATCTACATTAGATTTATATCTTTTGATATTGATAAACGAGTAACATATTTCAAAATGTATGTGGTATAAAAAAAATCTAGGTTTATGTGTTAGGACGAGGTTGATCGAGCGGCATGTTCTTCACACCAATACCACCTACCGCTCTTCTATGGCACTCTTTTTTTAGTCTTATGGCCTGTATAATCTCTCAATTCCGATTCAAACCAATCCAATTGAAACTAGGTTTCATTTGTTTCCAATTTCATTAAAAAAAAACCGAACCAATTAAAGTCTGATTTCAAATGTTCCGATCAAAAAAGTAAATATCGGTTTAAATAAAAATAACGTAAATTTAAATTTATAAAAAATATTGATATAAATATTAAAATATCGAATTTAAATATATATATATTTTTTGAAAAACTATGCAAAAATATTTTTATAAACAGTAATTCTATGGCGGATATTTACCACAGGTTGACCGTTAACATTAACATTTTCATTCGAAGCACTTTTGTAATTTTCTCGACTTATTCAGGGCATTATTGTAATTTCTCACCTTCAACCCTGTAATTCTGTAAATTGCAAACAACGGAAAAAACTCACTTAATTTTCTTCCGTCAAATCAAATCTTCAAAAAAAAAAAGGAAATTTGAGTTGACGAAGATGATGAGCAAGTCTCGCTTAGATGCGATCGTCTCCACCTTCGTTACCGTGCACCCTCACGAGACCTCCGCTCTCCTCCACTCCTCCTCCTGTTTCTTCTTCGTAAGTCTAAACTCTCCGCTCCATTTCTCCCCCTGTTACGGTCTCATTAGTCATTAAACGAAATCTCAATTTTTTTTTTGTAGATTTTGAGCGCGTACTTTGTTGTTCTACCGTTACGTGACGAAGGAGCGATCTCGCTTGGTCTATCGAATCTGCCTGGCCTCTTCGTCGGATCGTTATTGCTAACTTTGATCGCTGCGCCTCTCTCCACTCTCATTTTCTCTCTACCTAATCTCTCCAAAGCTAAGGTACGGTACCTCTTCATTTCTATTTCAAAATTTGAAATTTCATTTGTTGTTTGATTTGTTTTCGATTTTAGCCGCCAAAATTTGTACTCATGTGATGTAAGTTTGAAATTTAGATGGAGTAGTAGTGTGGTGCTATGAAAATATTCAAATTCTGTTTATATATTGATTTGTATTTTCATTGATGAAAAAAAAAAAGAGAAAGAAAAAGTTCATTTTTTTATATGCTAATAGCTTTTTTTTTTTTTTTTTTTTTTAATATGAATTGTCACTTGTTGTTTTATTCGGTTTCGATTTAGCCACAAAAATTTATAATTCCTGTGTTGTAAATTTGAAAATTCGAGATGGAGTAGTACTGGTATGAAAATATTCGAATTCATTATGTTGATTGATTTAAAGAAAGAGAAAAAGGTCGATTTTTTAGGCTAATAGCTGTTTTCTTATGACTTATAAGTTTATGTTTCATTACTTATTGTCCTTATAATCGGTGCCTTTTGAAATTCCAGGCTTTGGTTTTGATACACAGGTTTTTTAGTGTATCACTTGTTGTATTCTTCATTCTATGGCATTATTCATCAGAGGGAAATTTAGCATCGAACTTAGAGGTAAGATAAGAAGTTTGCAATAGAGTAAATTTTATGCTCTGTGGTTTTTTGTTCTCATTCGAAATAAGAAATGTGATTCTGTTTCACATTTATAAATTGACTAGAATGTTTTGCTTCTTTTAGGGATCATCGTCCAATTTAAAAAGGGATGCAGAGGCTGGTGTTAATCAAGCTGGTACAGCGAATTCTGTAGGTTGGAGTGACCATGGTTGGTTTTATGTTTTAGTGAGAATTGGATTCTTCCTTTGGGTATGAGTATGACCATGGCTGAGCTCTTTGAATTTGGTTCTGGCAATCAACTGCCTAATGAGTATTTTCGGATTTAGTTTATTATGAGAATTTCTGCTCTATTGAAGGTGGCTCTGCTCAATCTGATTACTATTTCTTCAACTTGGGCCAGAGTGATTGATGTGATGGACAGTGAGGTATGTATGCTCCCACTTAACCCACTTAACATCTTAAGGAACTTATGGTTTTTCGAGCAAATTTAATTTGGATTTGTATTCAGTCAGGCTCAAGATTGTTTGGGTTCATTGGTGCCGGTGCAACACTTGGCCAGCTTTTTGGTTCATTATTAGCAACCGCAATGGCATTTTTGGGTCCTTGTATGTATTCTTGTTCATCAATCATCTGGAATATGTGGTTGTAAAATTCCTTCATAATTATACTTGTTTTCTTTATTATTGTTTTGAAGCATTGACTGTTCTATTGCAGTTCTTCTGCTGTTTTCTGCTCTGTTAATGGAACTTGCTGCACAATTATCAAAAGGGATCAACAAGGATTTATCCCATGTTCCTGAAGAGTTACGTCCCATAAGGTCAGCTATGTATTTCATGTTTTTTTGCTTCACATAGTATGTATGGTTTTCCTTGATGTCGTGTGATGATGTCATTAGAAATGAATGTAACTCATGTAAAGCATGTAGTATATAGTATATACTACTTATAAATTTGTGCCCTTTCAATCAATAGCTAAAAGTTGCTTTATATTCTAGGAGAACTTATTTGAAGAGGGCTTATAAATTGATCCCACATAGTTTATTGGAAAGCAGACTAAAGGTATATAAGGCTAAGCTTTTGATCTTGTAAATGGGTTGCTTTTGATTCTAGAAAAGCTGATTCTAATCAACAAAGTGAGGCTGATGGGCAGACTCCAGCTGCAGCCAAAGAATCTTCTCCTAAATTATCGACTTCTGCAGCAAAGCCTCAGCTCTGGGCCATCCTAGACGGACTTCGGCTTATTCTCTCCTCAACTTATCTTTTGTACGTGTCTTTGTTCCTGTGGTTGAGTGCAGTTGTCTCCTCGTTCTTCTATTTTCAGGTAAAAGAGCTTTTGTTCCCTGATTTTTAATTGGAGTTTTTCAACCAGCCTCTCAGTTGTATTATGTGGTTAACAACAAATTAATATAGAAGTGAGGAGCTAAAAGAACTTTTGTTCGCTGATGTTTATTTGGAGTTTGTCCAACCAGCCTCCCAGTTGTATTCTGTGATTAACAATAAAATTAATAGAGAAGTGAGGGCAATGCTAAGTTATATAGCTTCCTTGACCTTTGTAGGTGTCTTTCTTTCCTCTGAATTCATTACCATTGAGAGTCAACCCTTCTTTTCTTTGTATGTATGAACATTAATTTTTATTGATGCAATATGCCTGCTTTTTGCAGCTAATAATCTATTTATCCATAGCTTGTAGTTGTTTGAATCATAATCTTCTTAACAATTCTGTCTCTAACATGTAACAATGATAATATATTGTGGGACTTTGGAGTCAAAGTTATGACAGTTTTATTTTCAAAAGGATAACATTTGTTATTGAGTAATGTTTATAAGATCTTTATTTGTTATGACAATATTTTCGTTGGAATACCTTCGGATGGTAACAACTTTTGTTATGATATGCTCCAATATATCACACAGAAGGGTAAAATCATTATGTATGGAAATGCAATGATTTTTTAGAACTGCCTCATGTGCCATGCGCAACCAATCTCAGCCCAAATACAAAAACTTTTATAGTGTAGACACGTTTATAGCAATTAATTTATAGTTGCATGTAGGGCTTTGTTGAGTTAAATGTGCTTTGATTTCTCATTATTGTTCTTGATATCTGTGATCAGTTTCTGGTGGTTTTTCTGTCTTTTGTTATAGAAATTCATGTTGATGCATATTTTATACCAAATTTCTTTTAACTGGTTGCTTCACTTTCTTTTCCTTAATTGCAGAAAGTGACAGTAATTGCCATGACTGTTACAAGCTCTGTTGGTAGAAGAAAATTGTTTGCCCAGATAAATAGCTTCATTGCCGTTTTTATTCTTGCTGGACAGCTCACCTTAACGGTATGCTACCCTTTATCATTAGTTTCTGCATGCGTTTGTATTTGATGCTATACTTGGTTCTTACAATAAAGTTCAAGAGTACCTGATTTTCCTGACGTAACTTTAGTTTTTCAGCTTTGAAGTTATGAAAAAAATAGTTGGCAGGACACTTACGAATTTGATTCTATTTTCATATCATCTTTAGCATTTGTGATATTTAGTAACTCATTTCTAATGTTTTGATCATATTCCCTTGGCTCACGCTTCTGAGGGGACTGTCAAAGGTTTTCTGATAATTATCAGGTTATTAAAGACCTAGGTTTTTCACTTCTTTTCTTTTTGACTAATCTAATCATGTACAGGGACGCATTCTTTCCGTTGCTGGGGTTACCGCAGCTATATGCTCTGCTCCATTTGTTGCCTTCACGAATTTCATTGCTATTGCAGTATGGCCAACTTGGGTAGCAGTTGCGGTTTCTGAGACCCTACGAAAGGTTCATCTCAAGTGCCTACTCTCGCTCTCTTTAATTCTAACCTTGTCGTTTGCCTTTTATATAATGCAATTTCCATTTCTGCAATTGACAGCCTGTAACGAAATTCATCCATAGATGTAAACATGTAATGTCGAGTTTATCTCACCAAATATGTAATGTCGAGCTTATCTCACTGTTAGGTGTCTTCCTTAATATGTAGGTTGTCACTTATGTTGTGACCAGACCGGCAAGAGAACTCCTGTTTACTGTCGTCTCCCAAGATGAGAAATATAAAGCCAAGGTATGCATATTCTCTCAAATTCAAATTTTGATTTTGCTACATAATTTGATAATCATACTAGGACTTGAAATCACAAAGCATCAACATTTGGGATACACCTCTGATTATCACATGATCTTGTAGGTGTGCATTGATGTTATCGTCCAACGAATTGGAGATGCATCAGCAGCAGGAATGTACAAATTACTTTTCGGCACACTTCATGGGAAAACATCAACAGTGTCTCTCTATGCCCTTCCCGTACGTATAAACCCACTTCAACTTCTCGTAATTTATGTTGGAAAATATGTTTTTTTTTCAAGCAACCAAGAGCAATCAAGTTTTACATGTCTGATCTTATCGGTACAGGTCTGTTTATTATGGATGGCTACGGCATTCCATTTAGGACATCGCCGAGCACAAATAGCAAAGCTTCAAAATATCACCACCTCGTGAAACTTTTCTACTCACGGGTGAATTTTTGTACATCATTTGTGAAGTATAGACACAATGATCATTATAACTCAAATTAATCTACAATATGTTGCATAATAGTGTATAAACTATAGTTTAATGTCATTCAAGAAGTATTCTAAGACATTTTTATGTTTGATTTGTATATACTCAATTATTTTAGTAAAAAGTTTCTTTTTGAAGGACCAAAAGGTACCCCCAATGGACTTTCTCAAGAAATTTGAGCATTGCCTTGATTATTCTGGGCTTCACATTATCGGCTGACCTCCTCCCTTTCTCGCACCATTATTTTGTTAAACATCCTGAGTAAACGGAGACCTCAAACCTGGCAAGCATTTGAAGGCCTCAATCGATTGTGCAACCAGCAGAAATATGAGCATATTCAAGTTAGGATGAGAAAAGCTGACCTAACTACTTAGGTTCCACGGAGAGAACGTACGCGCTCTTGAATCAATTTCCTTTCCCAATCTGCAATGTTCTTGAAAGCACGATCCGGAAGACTCTCAAAGGGCTCCTTCCATTGATCATTCTTGGCGAGATCATATGTAGCCCCACGTATTGCGGTTTTGTTAGGTCCGCAAGGCCTCTTCGAAGTTAGCATATCGTATGCTGTATTCAGCTGTTTATTAACCATAGCCAAAGATCACAATCAAGCTGTGTTTTGATCGAAATACATGCCAACTTTAATACATAGTTTCCGATGCTTGTCATCGTTTTTTTTTAAGGCGAAGAAGGATTTGAGGACTCACACTCATGTCGCAGAACCAGAACAAGTAAGCAATTGAAACGGCTGGAGCCCTTCCCAGTCCGGCAGTGCAATGCACGTAAACCTTTCCTTTTCCCTCGGAAATGGCCCATTCCAGTGATGAAACAGCTTTAGGTAATTGAATTCTCAAGGAATCTGGATCAAAATCCTTTGCCTGTCGATGCATAATATAAAATACGGTAAGGCAGAGACTCGAAAGCACAAAATTTCCTGTTAGTATCAAGAAATCACTCCCAATACGGCAATATCCCAATTCGATAGCAGAGAAAATTTTCTTACAGGCCTTCTCATGTGACGAATTCCGACTACTTTACATCGTTTCACAATAGGCTCGAAATCAATTCCCCAGTACTCAATATCACTGTCCTGCTGCAAATTTAGAATGTAGGCCACATTCTCTTCCTGTTTCAGATGATCAATGTCTTCTGGTTTCTGCGGCTGGGATCCCACGATCAAACCGTTAGTTATTTGAGTGTAGTTCATGCCTGAAAACACGACACAGTTGATTAAAACACTAGAGAATCCATAATAAATCTCATCTTTTTATATATCACTGGATGTAGCCGAAAAGCTACCTCACTTTCAACCTCTTTTCTTCATCAGTTCAACATTGTGAACCCGAAAAAACAACTCATACATGCTCGAATTATTCAGAGAGACACGGCGAAAGATACTAGTACCAGAGCCTCAATAAGTCTATATATCTATTTGTTTCTCAATGGAATTTAACAAAATGGCAATGCTTGAAATGCTGCATATATCACTTATCATATACAAGAAATAAACATTATTGCTTCATAGATTTTTCAAAAACCCAAAAAATTACAAAATGGTGATAAAGATGATATATATTTTTTTCTTGTTTAGTTACATTGTGACCTAATGTGATACTAAAACAATTTCATCTAAAAAGGGTTTATTAAAAATAGTAATTTGACAACCTTTACTTCTTTAATGGAAATCTTCTTCTAAAAGCTATAAATCACATGATAATATGATATGACACAAAAGAAGGTCAAAAGGTTTGCTTTTTAGATCCAGATTCACAATAATGTAATAACATAAAAAGTACATCGAAAATCCCAAAAACAAAAGCAATCCAAAAGTGACATGAACATATAATTGGATTTTGTTCAAGAAATTGAATCTAAAATAATCCCAACTGATAATATGTCCAGTTGATTTCAAACAAACTAAATTGAACCCAGACACATTCATATTTCCAATCCACCACATGAAAAAAAAAAAAAAAAAAAAAAAAAAATTATAACTTTGAAAAAAGAATTCACAACCCATACAAATAGAGTAACCAAGATTTCAGATATCACACACTATAATAAAGAAAAAAGATATGAAATTGAAGCAAAAATGATAGACACCGACCAAGATCATGGTGATACTCATAAGGGTTCCTCATCATCTTCTTCATAGCTGTATTGTAATCTTCCATGATATTGTTCTTGGTTTTGAATGACACTTTGCTGCTGCTGCTGCTGTTGCCTTCAATTCCCTTCTCTGAAACTTGGCAAGAAACTCTTCTACCCATTTTGGAGTGAACTTTTGAGGCCATGAAACTGCAAAAAGGTTTCTTTTTGACCACCAAAAAAACTTCACTGTCAAGTGAGCTTGTGAGGACTGGAGAGATGCAACTTTTAGCACCAACATAACTCATTTCTGGCTCTTGTTCTGTCTGTCCCTTGACTCACTTTTCTGTATCTCAGATTGGGTGCTGCTAGATTTTATAGCATACTTGCTGATTTACCACAAGGCCCTCACAGTATATAAAAATAACATAGTATTTGTTTTTGTACTACTCAAACACAAGTTGATGAAATAAAAATCTCAACCATTAAAAAAAAAAAAAAAAAAAAAAAGAAAGATAATGGAGGTATAGTGATAAATGTCCTTCGTTCAGTTTGGTAAACAACTGTTAGATCAGTTCTTGCCTGGATGGTTAAATCAAGTACTATAACGATGAGAATGATCTAAATATCAAATTTTACAATAGAAAGAGATGATTCCCCCTGACGAGAGTTGACCCAGTGGTATTTCTTCGAACTTACACTATAAGGTTGTGGGTTCGAGTCGTCTATCTTCCCTGGAACCTCAAACTATTGTAATATTTTTTTTTTTTAAAAAAGATGATTTCCTTGAGAGTAGAAAATTTTCACATGCCCCTAGAGGCGTAGCTTAGGTGCTTAGCCGGTAGATGGACAAGCTTGGGCTTGGGTAAATAACTCTCAAAGTCAGCGGCTCGACTCCTACCAATGGTAAAAGTTTCAAAAAAAAAAATACCCAATCTAAATAGATGGATAGATAGATATCGTGTAAAAAAAAAATAAAAAAAAATTCACAATGGGCTTTTGTGAAATTATTTAACATTGGTTTTTATTAGAAATCCTTTGTTGGTCAAAACCTATAGGTTTTTGGTGCATTAGGCCCAAACATGGTTAAAGCTATACACTGCTCATGTTCATAAGAAAACCTACAAATTTTTGGACTGTTAAAAGGCCCAATAAGCAGCCACAATCATCCATGCATGGTTTTATGTAGTTTCTAAGTCTACAAAATCAATCTAATAAGTATCCATAATTTTATACAAGAAAAACTTCAACGGAAGAAACGTACCACGTCATTTGAACATTTCTACGACAAAATCCTTCCACATAAATATAAATTTAAGTATATCTTAGATATCATAGCAATAGGAGACCCCATTTTTGTAGCAATATATTGATTATATATTAACATGAATACCAAAACTTTAAAATGTCCAAAGTGTTAAATAAAAGATCCAAAAACATCCTTTTTAAAAACTGACACGTTATCTATGTTCCATAATCAGATCAACAACAATCAGACAAGAATATATTTATCTTTTTTTCTTTTTTTTTATCTTTATTTCCTCTCAAGAACACCAGAATATATAATAATTAAGTGAATAATAAACCAGTCATGTTTTTGAAGGCAATTGAACCAATCATCATCCACCCAGTGTGTCTTAGAAATCTGATTCTTGAAAGAATCATTCTCGGAAGAATCATTCTGTCAAATTTATGTACATATCATGATGAGTAGTACTACTAAGTGTTGTGAATTTGTGGTGATAACATCTGTTCTGGAACCAGACATCAAGGATTTTTTTTTTTTTTCTTTTTTTCTTTTTTGTGCGTTTTTGTGTTTTGTGTTCTTTGTTGATTAGGTTAAAACCCCACTAACACAACACACAAGGACAGATGTGTGGCCTCGGTCTGATTTGCTTTCAAAACTAGTCTTGTTTAATTCCTCCACTAAAAGAGTAAAAGTTTGCCCCTCTCTCTAACTTTGAATAACTTGAATATATATGGTCGTCGTCGTCGTCGTCATCAATCATCAATCATCAATCATCAATCACTCCACCATGGAAATTAATGCTTCTTGCTCTGATAATCTTGTAACATTCCCATTTATTAAGTGATTGGAGAATCTCATTAGTTTCTTCTCCAATCAAGTGATGCTATTGTATATAATAATAACTTAAAAGTTTCACGAGGTTTATCAATACATTCACGAGATACTGTATTTAAAAAAAGGGATTTCATGGTATTTAGATTACATTTTACGTACATATGAAGTATTATTTACTTTGACCAATTGGATCTCACGGTTTTATTATTAAGAAGACCCTTTATGGGTTTAAGCCATTAAAGACTTAAGGTTAGCATGATATTGATTATATATTTATATACCGTGAGTCATGCTTATCATGATATTTATTTTATTCACAAAATAATTGTTAATTAAGTTTAATAATTATTTCTAACATCAAGATATCCAATCATCTGATCATATTGATTATTTTTTGCACCTTGAGTCTTATCTTATTATCAACAATAAATATTTAATCATTTTTTTTGTCCTTCTCTGATCTTAAATTAATATACATATGAATGTAAAGATGCATCTATATATATATATATATAAAGTATATAAAATAAAAACCCATATCCTAAATTTGATGATACAAAATTCAAATTGGAGATTAGATTTTAATTAACAAAGTTTGGGAAGCAATAAATTATTGGGTCAATTTGTAGGTTGGTGGACCTTGATCTCTATTCTCCAATCTTCATTAATTAAGAACCAGAAAAATACCTAATAATGCCATGGACTGCCCTACAACAATTATATATATATATATATATATTGGTTCATTATTTGAAGAAAGAAAGTGACCACCACTCACAAACACCTTTAACTACATGCCTAACAATAATGGGTCATATTCATTAGAATTATTAGATATTCTTAAAAATTGAATTTAGGATTACATTGATAAGAATAAAAATTCTTAAACAATATCAAGTTGATTCACATTTTAGCGTGAGTTACAAAATTATATGTTAATAGTTTGTACTCAAGAGTGACCATTAAGATAACTATATTGATCGTCTACTATTGTAGTATTTTATTTTTCGTGTTTCCTAAGACATGATTGATCAAATCGATATGTATTCTTACATTAACTTTTAATATAAACCATCATTTATATAAATAGAAAATTGTCTTTTGATGCTTTTATCCCCTCATGTGACAAATAGACAAGATTCTAAGTTCATGGGAACATACAAAAGAATCTTTATCTATATATATATGTAAAAAATATTGGTCATACATTCTCTCCTATGTCTTGGATTATGCTTCTTGCTTTCTTGCTTCCATCAATACTTTTTCTCACCTTTCTTTTCATTCTTTTTTTTTTTTCCTCTTTATATATATATTTTAATTTTTTTTGGTATTCCATTCAAAGAATATTAAACTTGAAAATCAGTAAAAATAAATAAATAAATAAACTTATTAAGATTTTTTTTAATATTGGACAAAGAATAAATTGAAATGACCATATAGCATAATAGCACAAATTTCGCAATAATGATTATCCTATAAAAGTAATGCTACTTTGCCCAAATTTGATACCCAAATCTGGTGTCCAAATGATGTGGCAACACTCTCATCCATTCATTTAGATTGTATTAAATTTGTTTGATTTAAATGAATGGATGAGAGTGTTGCCACGTCATTTGGGCACCAAATTTGGACAAAGTAGCATTACTCATCCCATAATCCCATTTTCATTTTTTAAAGTTGAATATCAATGGCCTCCCATTTGACTAAAATAGGTTGTGATGAACAATAAATAATTCAAAGGCAATATATATATATATATATTTTTTTTTTTCTTTTTATGAACCCGATTTCTTTCCTATATAATTTTCTTCTTTATATTAATAACAATAGTCTAACAATTCTAAAAATGGAATACAAAACTTAAAAAAAAAATAACAACTAGCTAGACTTCAAGTTCATTTGGTTTTACATTTCCACGTTCTTCTTCTCTAATTAGTCCACCATTTTTTTTCTTTAAAACACCAAATTTGACCAACAACTCTTCAAACCAATCCCAAATATGCAACACCATGTAAGTACCAATCCCACCGATCAACCCATAAGCAATTGAATATGTCAATGGCATCAAAATCAATGTCACAAATGCAGGAATTGCTTGCCTCATATCATCCCATTCAATCTCCACCACTGATTTCATCATCAGCACCCCTACCAGGATCAACGGCGGCCCCACTGCCCACGCAGGTATCGACGCCAATAACGGCGTGAAGAAGAACGCTAGAAGGAAATACCCACCTACCGTCAACGCTGTTAGTCCTGTCCGTCCACCTTCCCGGATTCCTGTTGATGATTCGATAAATACAGTTACCGGTGATGTCCCGAGAAGTGACCCCACAACTATTGACGTTGCATCTGACATGAATGCGAAGTATTGGCCCTCAAAATCGCCGTTTTGGTCAGTGAAGCCGGCAAACCTAGCCATTGAATATAATGTACCGGTTGTGTCTAATATGTCCACATACAAAAACGTGACCAAAGCCTCCCAAAAATAACTTTTACCTATGCTTTTAAAGCTTAGTGCCCCAGCTGTACTTTCAATAAGATGTATATCAACAACCTTTTTGAAGTAGGTATGTGCCGAATTACCTGAATCCGTATCTGGAAACGCCGTTACTTGGGTGTTACGGAACCACGAAACAGCCGTTACGAATAAGATCCCGTAAATCATAGCACCTTTGACATTTTTCACCAAACAATATGCAATTATAACAAATCCAACAACTCCAAGCCAAAATGTTGGGCTCTCCATTCTACCATGTAGACACATAATGTCACCGGAGACAGTCGCACCGGGGATCAAACTAATGGTTCCGTTAGCTGCCGTTATAACGGGAGCTAACGAAGCCCGGGCGGATTTGGGGCAGGCTCCAAGAGTGACCAAAGTTGATGAACTGTACCCGATTAACCCAATTCCTTGGTTATTTTGTAACCCGATAAAGGCGAGAAACAACCCGATACCTGCTGAAGAACTGATCCGAACCGGTTTGGGGACAAGTTTGGCAAGTTTTGCCCGGAACCCAATTGCTGAAATGAATAAAAAGATCAAACCTTCAATGAAAACAGCTGCTAAGGCACTCTTGTAGGGGACATTACCCGACCCGTGAAAACCGACAACCGTATAAGCGAAATATGCATTTGTACCCATACCCGGAGCCAGAGCCAATGGTAAATTTGCAAAAGCACCCATTATAACACACCCAATAAGAGAAGACACCACCGTTGCTACTATCAAATCTTTACGTATTTTTTCCAAACAAGAAGCGTAACCCGGGTTGACCGGGTTGAACTTACATGACGCGTCGGGTACCAAAACCCGGTGGGTCGACCCGGTGCAGTTCGAGACGGGGACCGACGGGTCAGAGCAGAGTGGGACGCAGTCGGAGACGCTGCAGGTTCCGCCGGAGTCGGTAAGGATCGACGCATTCACGGCGAGAATGTACGCCATCGTTAGGAACGTGGCGGTGCCGGCGCGCAACTCCGTCGTGAACATCGAGTTCCTCTCGGTGAGTTTGAATCGCTTGCCAACTCGACTACTTGCCACGTACGAGTTCAGCCGAGTCAAATGACTCGGCTTTTCTTCTGGGGGTGAGTTCGCCGCCATGAAAACAACCGCCGCGAGAATTCTGGTTGGATTTTTCTGGGTTTTGTTTGATGTTCACGTTGAAGCCACAAAAACAGAGCTTGGTTTGTGTGCGTGTGTATATCTATAGATACATATATACACATAACACATACACGTGTATGTATATATATACGTATATATATATATATATGGAAAGACAGAGAGAAATTAAGCGAAAATGAGTGTCAAGCTGTGATTTGTGATCACAAAGAGAGAGATTCTCTGAGGAGAGGATCTTTTTAAATATGGGGAAAGTATCTGGGTTTGACAAGCAGGTAATTATGATTTTTTTACATTTATTTTCGATCCAATATTATCCAATCGAAAAGAATTATCAAAGTGCTGACTGTCCGCATGGTTTTTGTTCGGTCTGTAATCCGTAACCCTAACTGGTTCCGTTACCCGAATGATTTTCTAGACCTATAAATCTAGTTTTGCTTATAGGGTGTGGACCGTCCGTATAGTTTTCATTATGTCTCGAATCCGTAACCTTAATGATTGGTTCCGTGATCTAGATAATTTTGTTTTTTGTTTTGTTTATGGAGTGTGGACCGTCTCCCGTCTATATTTTTTTTATGGTTCAGTCAGCAATCAACAACCTTAATGATGACTAGGGTTTTACAATCTAAACAACTAGTCTTGAAATCTAGACAACTATTTAGATTTGATCGAAAATATATGGATGTCTATGACTTTTTAGACCAAAATAAAACATGTTACATACTTACCTGAGACCTAGAAAACTAGGACTAGGGTTTCACAATCTAAACAACTAGTTTTGAAATCTAGACAACTATTTAGATTCGATCGAAAATATATGGATGTCTATGACTTTTTAGACCAAAATAAAACATGTTACATACTTACCTGAGACCTAGAAAACTAGGACTAGGGTTTCACAGTCTAAACAACTAGTTTCGATATCTAGACAACTATTTAGATTCGATCGAAAATATATGGATGTCTATGGCTTTTTAGACCAAAAACATGTTCCATACTTACCTGAGACCTAGAAAACTGGGACTAGGGTTTCACAGTCTAAACAACTTGTTTCGATATCTAGACAACTATTTAGATTCGATTGAAAATATATGGATGTCTATGACTTTTTAGACCAAAAACATGTTCCATACTTACCTGAGACCTAGAAAACTGGTTTTACGAGTTCGGATGAAAATAAAATGCGAACATCCAAACCTGTATGTATGCAGCTAGGATTTCTTGTGATCAAGAAGCTAATTGCGTTTAAAAATAAAAAATTAAAAAAATTTAAAAAAAAAAAAAAAAAAAAAAAAAAAAAAAAAAAAAAAAACGGTAGGTGGTGTGGAAAATTACAAATATGGAGACTAAGACAGTTAAAATAGGAAATTATAAACAAATTTTGGTCCAAAACGGCAAACGTGACCAAATGATAAATGTGTTCACAAATAGCAATAAATAAACCGAATCCGACCGGTTTATTTGATTTTACGATGTAAATCGTAATTGACCCATACCCATCAATCCAATGACTAATATATATGTAACTGATAATAATAATTTTAAAAATTACCGTATATATATTTGAAATTTATTGTATAATACAAAAAATGTGGAATAAAAATCTGTGGGAGAAGAGTGTGAAATGAAAATGTAGTAAATGGTGACCGATAGGTTGCAAATTGCAAGTTGCAAATGGTTGCCAAACACAAAAAAGGGAAAGAAAAGAAAAAAGTAGACATTGACAAATAAGAGTAATGCCTAGAGTTGACTTCTTCCTACAGCAAATTTCTATTTTAATACTTCAAATGTCAATTGTCATGGCATTCAATAATTTCTACAATAATAATATTTTCTTTTTGTTATTTTCTTCCAAGAAAATATTATTCTAACTTTCCCAAGAAAATTGAATTAGGTCGGTCGTGTTTTTTATGAGATGAAGTTAATCTGGTGGTAAACCTTTCACACCTGCACCACGAGGTTATGGGTTCGAGTTATCCTCCTAAAAAAAAAAACCCTAAATTTATATAATAATATAATATATATATATATATATAAAAGGTCCATCATGTGTTTCACACATGAATTGGGGTGCCACTCACAAATCACAATTAAAATTGTATACTTTATGAAGAAGTAGTTTTTAAGGAGCTGCTAGTTATTTTAATTAATTTTAAAGTCAAATTGAATTTTGAATACTTCCCACCTTTCATGGATCTCCTAGCAGATTCCAGCTTTTTTTAAGAAAAAAAAAAAAGTTGAAATTTGAAAGTGTTATAATTCAATGGAGTTAGATGTCATATTGGTGAAGTTAGAATTTGATGATGAATCTTAAAAACTATCTATTTCAATTCTATGTCATCTATGAGACCATGGTGACATGATCACATGAGGTTTCTTCCAATTTTGTCATTGCTCATATATTTTTAATTTTTTTTTATTTTTTGTTTGAATGAAAGAGTTTTTTTAAAATAGTCTTTGTCAAGTATATATCTCAAAAGAGATATGATTACCAAAAGCTATAAAAAAAAAAAAAAAAAAGCAAACAATAAAAAATATCATGCAATCAAAGAAATCCATTAAATTGGGATGGAGGCAGATGCATGAGAGTGTTTTTGATAGGGCAGACATTGTACTACTTTTTATATTGAATGCTTCATCTACTCTCATAGACAAGATAGACATGCATGAATTTATTGCATCCAGTTTTTGTTCTTCAAAATATATCCATTTTAATAATTTTATCTTTATGGGTCCAGTTGTTTGTGACTAGTAGTTTTCTCTTTTGAATCCCTCTTTAATGTAATTCTTTATCCATATGTAAAGAACCGATATATTTTATATCAGTTTGAATTGACAATACAAAAAACCATATATATATATATATATATATGAATATTGATCAATAAAGTGAAAAGATAAAATCATTTGATTGGAAAGAATGAACGAATCAAATGAGAGACAATTTGAATTAAAACATGGAATTGAAATCATGAAATTTTTTTCCAAAAGGGATAAAACTATGTTATATAAACAAAAATGGGTCTTTTTTTATATAATTTTTTTTAAAAAAAAATTATATAAAAAAAGTAAATAAATAATAAATTTATACCTACCATGCATAACTTTATTACATTGTTATAATTATTATTTTGTTTCGGGGGGGTGGGAGTAGGTGGATTGAGATTTGGGTAGGCAATAAAATAATTTAATTTGATTTGATTTGTCATGTTATATAGCACTAAGAACCAACATTTTCATCTTTTCAAATGAAATATCATAGTAATAGAGACAATAACAACAACAACAAAGAATTTCTAATTGCCTCTTTTCTTGAAAGCATCATGTAATTAGTAAATTTGAGATAATTATATGATAAAATGTCAAGATTTTCTTTGAGTGATTGAGACTAGCACAAAGTAATAAATCCACTAGGATTCCACATAGATGCAATTTATTTATTTATTTTATATTTTTTTGTTCTTTTAAAATTGCAAAGGTTTGGCCAACACCTTAACATGTAAGCAAGTTCCAAATCAAAATTCATCCAAAGAATTTTTTATTTTCTTATCTTTTAATGTTCAATTTTAGTTTTGGTTCGTATCTAAATCAAATCAAGAAAAATCAATGAAATTTATTCTGAAAACTATAATGATTATCTGAAGATTAAGTGATTGAAAAAGAAATCAATGAAATTTATTCTGAAATCTATAATGGTTCTAGAACTGAATCTTAGGATAATGATAGATTTATTCTTAATGCGTATCGGTGTATAGTTCAACTTGTGATGAAATAGATGTGCTTTAATTAACCGACTACTTTTTAAAAATGCATTAACTAATATTAATTATAAATTATTATATATATGGGCAATCCAATACTTTGATTCTTGAAACAAATTCTTATTCCTTAATCATAAGGGTGTCACTGAATCCAGACTGATAAGCTTTGGACAAAAAAACACAATTACTGAAATAAAATCAAATTCTAAAATGTAATCAAAATCTTTTCAAAAAAAAAAAACAAAATGTAATCAAAATTATTTATGGGTCCACATTTCTCAGCTTGCTGGAAAACTTTGAATGGTCCTCCAGTAATGATGGGTCTCTTTTTTAATTTTAATTTTTTGATTTTTTTAATACAATATGTTTTAGAAAGCAATTCCCTTTAATTTCATTAGTGAAAAGATAGTATGTGGTGAAATTACAAGTTGATACAAATTACTTTTGTTAAATGCTTGACAGAAATCATGTGAGTTTTGACTCACTTTTTATCTCTCTTTTTTTTTTTTCCATGCTAAAAGCTACCTTCAAAGTTCAAAGTGCTATCATACCTAAATATGTACAGTCCCGTTCTGTTCATTACGCACTGATATAATTTCATCAGTGTGTTGTATGTGGACCACTGATTATGGAGAAGTACTGATAAGTACATACACACTTCAGTCAAAGTATGTAAATCTAGTGGTTTATATGCAACGCACTGATATAAGTTATATCAGTACGCACTGATTTGAAAATTTCTATACATATGTATGCACTTGTATTATATTATAGTGGGTTGTGCATAAGTTTCTGAATCTTGCTTGGTCTATAAGGAAAATTGATAGCAACCCAAGATTTATTATTATTATTATTTTATGGCCAATTTAAGATGATTTTATTATAAAGTTGCTTTTGAAAAAAAATGAATCTATTGAATGAAATGGAAATTCAATTAAATTTGATGTATTTAGTATATGAAAATGTTTCAACAACAAACTCTAAAAACAATTAGATAAGGCTTTTTCCCTACTGTTCTGGAGAGTGACTTGAAGGGGGTGGTGGACCTAATCAACTTGGCGACCCTTCCTCGTGGTGATATTGGTGCTATTATTGGTGATATTGTGGCTTTTTCGAGTCTTTATGATTTTTCTGTTTCTTTTATTCCTAGAGGTGCCAATAAGGCTGCCCATGGTTTGGCCAAGTTGGCTGTTTCTTTTGCTAATGATTGTATTTGGAGGGATTCTTACCCTCCTTCCCTGAACTCTGTTATTACAAAGGATTGTTGCTCTTAGTTTTGTTCAATGAAATTCCTTTTCAAAAATAAATAAATAAATAAAAAATTAGACAAGGCTGCACCTACTAATAGATTAGACAATATAGCATATACAAATGAATTAATTAGGGTTGCTAATTAAGTCTAATTATACACTCTAAACATCACTTGATTAGAAGCTGCTTCTGGCCCCATCAGGTAAAGCCAAGGTGCAGTTTGTTGTAGGCCAAGTGGCCTACTTTCATATTTGCTCATTAATTTCTATGGAGGATAGGAATGGTAGTTATATCACTTCACATGATGAATTAAATGCTTCTTCGTATGTGACCGATATCTATTCTCATAATCGGTAGGTATCTAATCTTATCATAAGGAAGATTGTCTCTCCTTATTGTCTCCTCATAATTTGCTGTTTGAACCCTCGTGGCAGATCTCCATTTTGAAGATTGTTTTATAAGAGTACTCACAAACCCTTTCTAAACAACTTTTCAATGGATTGGCTTCTCACTTGTTGTACAGATAATGGAAATTGATAAGTTCTTTGTACCCACATCGATGAAATTATAGTCGTACTCACGTCGATGAAATTATATATTCGAATCATATTCTTTCTTCGACTCCCAAATTTACAAGTAGTTCAAAAAAGAGGAAAAGAAAATATGTATTTTTTGAAGCAATCAAACACTAGAAGATAGATACAAAACATTTTGTAAAAATATTTTAATTAAAAAGCACTTTTAAACAAGACTGAAAGCACTTCCAAACCGACCATAAGCATTATTAAGAGATTAGGCATGTCCTATCAGAATTGAAAAGAGTGGAATGGGGTCTCAACTCATTGATGCTTTTAGCAAGTGGAACCACTTCTCTTCTAGGTTGGAGACCATTGAATTGAGCAAGGAAGAGATCTCTTTCCTTTTTGTCTTTTTATTTTTCCATTGAATGAGACAGTGGAGAACAATTTTCTGGTGTTTATTATGCTCATGGATATTTTATTTTAACATTTTTTTGGACATGTGGGCTCTTCTTGCTTGCCCTTGCATTATAATCTTTTCAACAAAAATTAACCCATTAATAGATATCATCCCGGACATTTAATGATCATTTGTTTATTTCTAAGATCCTCTTGACGTGTGTCATCATTGAATATATTATCTCAAAACATTATATTCAGTCGGAATCAGATATCATCCGAACATTTAATAAGTTCAGATGACTCTTCAATGATCATTTGTTGAATTTAGAGATTCTCTTAACATGTGTCATCATAGAACACGCTATTTCAAACCATCAGATTCAGTTAGAATCAGGTATCATTTGGATATATAATAAGCTCAAACGACATTTTAACGATAATTTGTTTATTTCCGAGGTCCTCTTAACTTGTGTCATAAGTAAACACGCTCTTTGTTTTGTTACAAGAGAATTGTGAATCTATAAGTTTTACTTCTTTTTACCAATCCACACAGGAAATTCATCATCTTCTGCCTGTAAGGTATCAGATTCCATGATCATCAGCCCTGAACTTTCCTCACAATCTATTGACATGCTACTATAAGATGATAGAATCTGAATTTCCACACAGGATCAGTACCCGAGTTTGTTCAGTCATGTACATTTACAGATCATATAACAATGATTTGATATAGTAGGAATATTCATGCATGGAGAGATCACAGACATGGCAAGCACATTGATCATTCCTCTGTGCTTTTTCATGTGTAGTGTCATACAAAAAGGCGAAAAAAATTACGCTCTTAGTGGAAACCATGCCAGCTTTTGGATAAGAAATGTTATCACTAACATTTTCTATCATTCACAAACAATGATCATCAGTCTATTGTCAATGGTGTTAATCTATCTCAGGTTAATTTTACTATATGAGATCAAACGATTAATCCCAGGTCCCCGATTTCTGATGGTGTTGTGCTAGCAAATCAAAATGTGCGATTCAATTTATAGATATAATCAGAAATCATGGATTACTAGTACACTTCCTGCTACTACTGCATCCTCAATTCGAAAGTCGAAAGCAGCAAACAATGAGAGTGCATGATGAGCCTAATAAAATTAAGATGGAGATGAGCATACATTCAATTTACTAGGTGCAACTAGAACTAAATCAATCTGTTGAGTACAATAACATTGTTTCGCATTTTGTTACTTCAAAAAGGCATCCCTGGTTTTATCGATATTCATCGTAAAATTATTGTATCGATATGGAAATAGCATTTATCTACTGATAAGGATGACCATTTGTCACACTGTCAAGCATGCAAGTTATGAAGATAATAAAATTAATTAACATACATAACAATGGTTGCGAAAATCGCAAAATGTTACACTGTCGATAAATTTCCCAGTACAGATAATTGTAGACTTTGAGCACACTAGGAAAAGCCACAACAAACATATTCAATTCAATCAAATGAATCAATAAACATATTAATGTACTTGAAACTTACAAAATGAAAAACATTACTAGGAAGAATGCAGATACTTCTGTTACTACTGCTGGTGATGCTGCTCGCCTTGCCACGCGAAAACAATGTCCTTAAGAGCTGGTTTTATATCCTTCTTCAACATTGTCAGGTACTCCAAAGTATCGCCGTGAGACTTCTTCACCTCCACCAAATGAAATGATGGACTGAACTCAAAAATCTCTGCATACATGGACATTGCTCCCTTTCTACCTTCTGCCGGTTTCTCTAACTTCAACATCCCTCCCTTCTTTGTAACTTTCAGGTTCAGATGTCTAGCAGTGTCCTCTATTTTTGAAACAATATCTGAGGCAGAGTTCATGGATGTGAATTTCACTTCTTCCTTCTGGTCATTCTCTACAAACAAACCAGACAAATCGAAACCTGTTGAAAGAGATATGATATGAAAGGCATTCAAATTATTAGGCTTAGTAATAGACTCCTTCTTTGGTTCATTAGGAGCAGAGATTTCATCATTAAGATCGAAAGCTGCATCGACATCTATAGCAAACAAATCCTCAGATTCTGTTGCAGCTTTGACACTTTTTGGGTTGAGTCCTTTTTTAAACCAAGGACTTTCCATAATTTGTTCAATGGAAATCCTGGTTTTCGGGTTAGGATCAAGGATTTTTCTTAGAAACCTTCGAACATCAGACGAAAACCAATCCGGGAACTTATAATCTGCCTTGATTATCTTCTTATACATAGACATCAGATTCATGTCATGAAATGGAAGATAACCAGCTAGTAGAACAAACAAGATCACCCCACAAGACCATATATCGGCTTTAGCCCCATCATAGCCTTCTTTACAAATGATTTCAGGAGGTACATAGGCTGGTGTTCCACAAATTGTGTGAAGCAATCCATCATGATGCTTACCTTGAGCTAGAGCACTCAACCCAAAATCCGAAACCTTCAGGACACCATTCTCATCCAGCATCAAGTTTTCGGGCTTCAAATCGCGGTGGTAGACACCTCTACCATGACAAAAATCTATAGCACTAATCAACTGCTGAAAATACTTCCTAGCTCTCTCTTCCTTAACCCGCCCTTTCGCTACCTTCATGAAGAGCTCACCTCCTTTGGCATACTCCATTACAAAGTAGATTTTGGTCTTGGTTGCCAAAACTTCATAGAGTTGTATCACATTTGGGTGCTTAATCAGTCTCATAACAGACACTTCACGCTTGGTTTGATCAATAAGTCCTACTTTGAGTACTTTCTCCTTCTCAATCACCTTCACCGCCACTGCCTGACCTGTATAAATGTTCTTCGCGTAGTAAACCTTTGCAAAGGTTCCTTGGCCTAACAACCTCCCCAGTTCGTACTTCTGCATCAACATTTTCCCATTACCCTCCATTTTTGTATGTATGTATTTTATCAAACACCTTATTAATACACTATAGATTAATAATAACACTCTCCTGCTAGTTGAGATCCTTATATATATATATATAGATAATGTGCAGGAGTCTTGGAGATCTATGAAACTCAACCGTCTTCACCAAGGGTGTGCTTCAGCACAACTGAAATCTGACTTGAGGTCTCATTGTGATTGTTTGGAACCCAGAGCTGAAATTTGCTCTGTGTTGAGTATATGCCCCCATCTTCTATGAATATTGGGGGTCCAAAAAATGCAACCTCAGAGGTCTTTGAACAGGATCTATAAGCATTATTCAAGCACATCATTCCGCATTCCCTGCTGATTTTCCTTCGATTCTGCACGAAAAAACGATGAACAAAACAACCAATTAGCACCAAAGAGAGACTAAATTAGCACATCAATGTTAAAAATGACAAACGAAATTAATCCTCTGCAATGATTTACCCCAAAATCCATACAAATATTTGTATTGCTAATGTTCACTGCTATGAATCAGATTCAGTTTCTCTGTAATTGTAATGACTAAAAATAAGAACTGCAAAATTGGAAAGCAAATCCACGGAGATATTTCTCTTTAAAACTACTAAAATCTGAGGATGCACATCACCATAGAAATTACCCCTTTGAATCTTCTAAAATGAACACATCATAGAATTATAGATCAATATAATATGATATCAGATACGGTCAGAATCAATCATATTTTTTCGATTCTCTTATTTTCCTACTACATACTCTCATCGTCAAAAAAGTTTACTTTTTGATCGTAACAGATACCCTTAAGACATACAGACGCAAACAAACATTTTCATGCATATACAAATCAAACACAGATCATCAAAAGAAACAAAGAAAAAAGTTTACCTGAGAAAGGAAGAACGGAGAAAGCTGTGAGAGAGATGATGTTCTTGAATGTAACCAAAGAGAGCGTTTCAAGGTGAGACAAATAAATAAATAATAAAAAAATATAAATGTATTGTTATTTGAATATCAAAAAATGATTGCATAAAAGCTATAAATAGTCGAAGAGCCAATATAGAAGGTGGTGTGATTTGCGTTTCTGGTTTTATTTTTATTTTATTTTTTTCTTGTTGTTTGTACGTAGCCATACAATTGGTCAGTTTGAACCAATGAGAGACTGACAGGTCATCTATGGGACCAATATAGTTGGCGTATTACGGTAATTTTGGATTTTTTAACGTTCATACATTTAATAGAGGGATTTAAATCTTGGGTTTTACGGATTTTAGATTCGATTTGCTTTAGGAAAATTAATTAATTCTTATTCTTGATAAAATCGTCAATAATTATGAAGAATTAAAATAATAAATATCAAATCATCAGAGAATCTCGACCCAAAAAGAAAAAATGGAATGCATGTGAATACTTTATTATTATTGTTTTGTTGAGGAAACATAAACCGATAAACACGTTATTAGAATGTGTTTAAAATGTTTCCTTAAAGAGGTTTCTAGAAAAATTTTAGGAAAAAAAAAAAAAAAAAAACGTTTAAAACTCTCAATAATGTAAAGAATACTTCAAAAAAATAATTAAGAAAGTAATTATAGATATTAATACAAAAAAAAAGAGATTACAAGAAAGTTTATTGTATTTATATGTTTATTTTTTGAAACCGACGCCACAATAGGGTTAGGATTTGCTTCGGTGTTAGAAATTTATTGGGATCAATCAAACAAAATTCTTTCCACACGTGTTTTTGGAATTTGCTAGAGTCAGCCGTGACTCACAAGTAACACTCATGTAAGACACTTGCACACCGACTATGTGATACATATCAATTGTTTTAGATTATATTGCAAAATTATCATTTGCTTCGGTGTTAGATATCCGTTGAGATCGATCAAACATTAATGACCCAAATAGCTACTCATAAGACACAAAACAAGTCTTTCCACACGTGTTTTTGGAATTTGCTAGAGTTAGTCATGACTCGCAAGTAACTCTTACGCATAACACTTATGCACCGACTACGTGACACATATGACATATCAATTGTTTTAGATTTTATCGCAAGATCGATCAAACTTTAATGACCCAAATAGCTACTCATAAGACACAAAAGAAAGTCTTTTCACACATGTTTTTGGAATTTGCTACAGTCATCAAAACCCATAAGTGATCCACGTGCATCAACTTGTTTTAGATTATATTGCAAAAAAACTGTCATTTGCTTCGGTGTTAGAAATTTGTTGAGATCAATCAAACATTAATAACCTAAATAACTACTCCAAAGACAAAAAACAAAAGTCTTTCCACACTTAATTTTAGAATTTGTTAAAGTAGGTCGTGATTCACGCACGACAACCGAATGTATGACATGTGTCAATTGCTTTAAATTATATTGTAAAATTGTCATTTACTTCGGTGTTAGAAATCTATTGAGATCGATCAAATATTAATGACCCAAATAGCTACTTCTAAGACATAAAGCAAAAGTCTTTCCACATTTGTTTTTGGAATTTACTAGAGTCAATCGTGACTTGCACACAACACTCGTGCACTGACTGTGTGACACATATCAATTGATTTAGATTATATTGCAAAACCGTCATTTGCTTCGGTGTTAGAAATCTGTTGAGATCGATCAAACATTAATGACTCAAATATCTACCTATTCGAGTGAGTGAACTAAACACTTATCCTTATTTTTTATAAGTTTGATGAGATTCGAAACAAATACTGAGAAAGAGAAGCACAACCACTGAAATCATGAGTGGATGTGATATATTTGATAATATTCATTTACTTGGGCATTCAATAGGCCTTCTTCTTCATGCAATAATAGATTGCTTAGAAGAAACTATCTATAAAGGTATAGCTTTAATTTTTATTTATATTTTTTACTTGATTTTGAAGAAACCCAAACCTTATCAGATTCAATGCTCTGTAAATTTTGCATACACCAACTACAGAAAACAATGCATGTTACACCTCAAACACACATTTCAATTATGATCATCTTTCGTGTTATATCACGCTTTTCAACTAATATCCTTATTAAATTTATGATATTATATATATACGGATTTTCTATTATCAGTTCGAACTGACAATAAATATATCAGAACGAAGAATGTGGACCACTAGATTTATATACTTTGACTCAAAGTGTATGCATTTGCCAAAACTTCTCCATAATCTGTGGTCCACATTCTTCGTCCTGATATATTTATTGTCAGTTCGAACTGATAATAGAAAGACCGTATATATATATAGTTAACTTTTAACATATAAAGTCTATAATCCAATGCGGAAAGTATGATAAAAAATCTGTATAAATGGTTAATGTTAACATGTGAAGAAGTTGAAGTGTTTCAAATCTATAATCTAACACGGGACGTATGATTGAAGGATCACCAACAACGATTACTCGAATATGGAATATTGTCAGACCGAAGGATGGACAACGATGATTACTCGAACCTGGAATATTGTCTTTGTTAAGTATATTGTCTTCTCTCTTTTTTTCTTTTCTTTTTTTTGGTTTAAATAAGTTATCTCGAGGGAGATGTAGAGGCAAAACTGCTGGCAATTTGCTAAAATCCAAAGTTTTCAAGTAGATCATTCATGACATCTGATTTCATTTAAATATTCCAGATTTCATCATTTTATATATCACTTTATGAACTTTTAGCCTAAAGAATCTCTGATTACTGATTAGATGCCCTGTAAAGATGAATGATAAATAATATATATAGCACCTGGATTTACAGCTATTTCTGTTCATTGAAAAATACTTTGAACTTTCAAGAACTGAAGGGTTGAAATCAACATACAGCCAGACATGTAAAACGGATCGGATTAGTTCAGATACCGGATAATTCAGAGCTTGGTAGGTTCCGATACAATCCTGTGAGCCGGGTTTGGTACAGACTGACCCCATTAAACATTACAAGAACAGGAAAGCTTAGCTATAATGTGAAGCTGACAGTATAAAATTCTGTTAAATATGGTCTGAATACATGTGGTATAAGGTTTACTAATGTATCGATTTATGATTACTGGTACGATATGGCAATAGTTTCAATTATCGATTATTAATCGTGACCCCTTGAAAATGAATGTCACGAATACAAATCCTAGCCTTAACTCAGAGTTGCGAATCGCGATTAGCAAGCAATAGTATATAAATAAAGAATCAAGGATACGAAAAAGGGAGCTAATGATACATAATAAGACAGAATTTAGCGGAAAAACAATGATTGGGGTATCTGCTATTAGTATCTAATACCTTTAGCAACCTCAAAGAAATGAGCAACATTCTCTTCAGGTGTACCTACTACAATGCCGTGGCCAAGATTCAAAATGTGCTTGCCTCTACCAGCTTTCCTCACGGTATCATTTATCCGGCTGGTGATGAATTCCTTGGAACCAAAGAGAACACCAGGATCGATATTTCCTTGAACTGCTACATCGGATCCCAATCGCCTTCTACCTTCAGCCATGTCGACTGTCCAATCCAAACTAACAACATCTACACCTGTCAAGGTCAGCCTCTCGAGCAAGCCACCGGATCCACTGGCGTAAAGGATTAGGGGGAGATCCGGATGTGTTTGTTTCACTGTGTCAACAATTTGCTTCAAGTAAGGCAGACTAAACTCTTCAAAATCCACGGGGCTAAGCTCTGTGGCCCAGGAGTCAAAAATCTGAACAGCTTGAGCTCCATTGTCAGCTTGATACTGAATGTATTTTGCCATGGAAGTCGTAAATTTCTGAAGCAATGCGTGGAGGACCTGTGGGGCGAAAAAAGAGTTCATGGAAATTTGAATTTACTACATGGGGTGCATACTCAGTAGGTGAAATGTACTGAGATGAGACATATCAGCAGGAACGTGCCACTCTCTTGGACCTTGGCACGTCTAAGATAATGAGAGACGGTATAAAATTACCTTGGGTTGAGAGAAAGCTAGTCGTTTTATTTTGCTGAAGTGCTTTGACGAACCACCTTCAACCACGTAAGAGGCCAAGGTGAAAGGAGCGCCAACAAAACCCAGGACTGCTGCTTCATTGTTTACCTGGCAAATAAAAGATACTGATGAACTTACCTGAAGTTTATTATTAAATGAATTTAAACATCCAAATAAAGGAATAAAATAGCATGTTTTGCCAAAGAACCGTGGTTCATTAAACTGATCATGACAAAGGTCAAATTTCTACTATGAAACATCGACAAAATCACCCAATCATCAAAAAGTCATTTTGTACTTAAAAATTACCCTGTTAGCAGACTCCTTTATTACTTTGGTTGATCAGTCTCCAGATAGACCAAATTGAACTGAACAGATTTTTAAGGAATAAACTGAACCACTTGTAACTTCAAGTATAAACTTTAACTATATAAGAATTAAGTAAAATCCGGAAGACCTTACCTACGAAAATCAGAGGTTTTAAACAAAAGAGAGGATTGAAGAAAATGAAAACATCTAGAGTAGAAACCTAAAAGGGAAGGAAAAAAGTGAAGTTAGTACCTCTTTCCGCAAGATTGTCAATGCTTCCCCAACATATGGTACTGACTCCTTGGGATCAAATTCTCTCACCTTGTCAACATCAGCATCTGTGCGTAGAGGATCGAATATAACAGGACCCTTACCTTTCACAATGTCGAAAGGTATATTCATCCCAGAAAGAGGGGTGAGAATGTCTGAGAATAAAATGACCTGTCACAACAATTAACCCGAAAAACAGTCAGAGAAGGGACAGCAGGCATTCAAAACGGAGGAAAATTGATTCTACAATTATGATGCAAGTTTTCAGTCCACACGCTGTGCAAGAGTGGCAATTTGATAGAAAAAAATCAAAAGCTGGTATAGAGTACAAAAGAGCATAGATACCAAAGTACAAGACAAGACCAAGAGTCCTCTTACCCCATCAGGCTTAAAAACCTTCCACGGCTGTAGAGAAATTTCCACTACAAGATCAACATTTTCTGATCTTTCACGAAATGAAGGATGCTTCTCACAGATCATTTGATAACTCTACAATAAAAAAGAAAATCAATGAATGAGATCCAAGATAAACGGAGTAGAATTTATATCTGCAAATCAGGAGAAGCAAAATCAAAACATTCATATTAGTAATGTAGAAAAGTAAACCATCTTGCCTGGACGTGTTAAGGGTACAAAATATGAAACTAATGCCTGGGATTTGTACTAAAGAAGTTTCAGAAAATCGGTAGAACAAACAATATGAATCAAAAGCACTGGAGCTAAAATCCAATTGGCAAGTAAATTTAATGGAACAGAATAGTAAAATTAGGTATATGGGCCACTAAGATATCACAGTAAGTTCCATCTGCTTTTCTAAAAAGTAGTTTCCATTTCCACACAACCACACGAGCCTCATTCAGTGGCAACAAAACGAATTCTTCTGGACCTTAATGACAACGTAATAAATTTGAAAAAAGTCATTTATAAATGAAATCAATTCTCAAAGGCAAGGTTCAACTTAAAAGTTTAAAGATGACAAGTTCAGCCAAATCTTTCAGTGAATTCCCATAGAAGCAGGCACTTTCCAAACAAGAATTCCATGAAACATACAAATTACGAAACATGAACATAATAACAGCACTGAAAACCACGGATGCATAAAACCTGCCTTCATGTACCTCCCTGCTTGCCTCATGAGCCATACCGGAGGCCTGTCAACATCATCCCCTCGAACAGCCTTAAGCAGAAGGGGTTCAGCGACGGAAACAGCTTTCGAATCAGCAACAGTCCCTACAATACAACAAGTTCAACATCACCAATTCTTAACAACACATATAGACGATTCTACAACTTTCCACACTTGACATTGCATTTCATCAATCTCCTATCCACTGAAAAATGATTCAAATTCGATAACAAATATCAAAACTATGCTATAATTTACATTCAAATTCGCCTAACCAACAATCTATCACACACATTGTCATTAACCCAACAACAGTTTCTGTTTGGTTCTCGAGAAAATGCGGGAAATATTTAAACTTTCAGCATCCAACACTTGAAACCAAGACACATAAACAAAAATTCAACTCCCAATTTTAAAACTGAATCTCTACTTTGCTCTCTCGCTCTCTGGATTCATCATTTACACTCATTTTCAGCAACTCAGTAACTCTTTCCGTTTGGTTCCCGCGAAAATGCGGGAAAAAATCAAACTTTCATTTGTTTCTAGCTAAAAATTTAAGCTTTAAGCATCCAAAACTAGAAACTAAGCCACACAAACAAAAATTCAACTTCCAAATTATTATTTTTTCCAAAATTCTCTCTCTTCTCAACAATCAAAACGCAAGCGTTTGAAACAAAAAGCAGCAGGTAGAGAGACTACCTCCGACGGCGCAGCGAGCGAATCGGGACTTGGAAGTGGAGTGAGAAGTGACGGAGACAAGCGATTTCGAAGGAGAAGCTGAGATTGCTGGAATCGAAGCGCAAGACATTGTTGTTTATATATTTTTGTCTGAAAATCAATTAATTTATTTGAAGTTTCAAATCATTCTTTGTTTATGTAGTCTCTCTCTCTCTCTCTCTGTCTGTCTGAATTCTTGATCTTCTTCTGGTGAGTCGACTCGAGAGATGGAGAGATAGAGAGATAAGGAAAATTTGTAATCTTGACTTGTATCTATTGTCCACCTTGGCACACACAGCCAACTTGTCGTTTTTATTGAAACATCTCTGCGTTTTAATGGCTTCTATTTGACTTTTTGACTATTATTATAGTTGGTGTCTTGGTGATGAACTCATGATAATGAAGAAGAATATATATTTCCGTTTGACTTTATAGTTTATACATGTAACATGCTAGTCAGGACTTAGGAGTTAGGACCCCCTCCTTTTATTATATATCAACCTGTCGAGATAAAGCATTACAATCGTGTTATCCGATCCGGTAAAAGTTGGATTCAAATCCTTACCAAGGTAGATAAAATATTACAAACACGTCATCTGATCTCAATAAAGGAGGACTCGAACCCCTATTATCGAGGTAAATAACTCAAACCCCAATTATCAATTTGTTGTTCTATTAGTTTACAGTTTGGAATACAACTCCGACTACGGAGAATGATCTCTCCACAGTTTGTTATTTACCGTTTGGTTGATGTGCATGCATGAAAAGTCTCTTAGAACTTGAAGAATTTAAGAAGTGTAAAATATTAGTGATACCCTTTTGAATATGATTATTCCTTCTTTCCAAAATTAGACAAGAATTATCATGAACTAAGAACATTTCTGATAAATAATTAATAAAAAGATAGCAAAATTAGACTATACAAACACCAACTTGTCATAATTTAAATCACAGCCAGCTGACAAACAGATGATAGAGAAGCAGGATTTTTTTATTTTTTTTCATTAATCCAACTAAATTGCAACATCAACAGTAATGAAATTTTTGTTTATAGACAACCCAGAAATTAAAATGGGTTGAAGTTTAAATTCTGGATTTATAAATTTTCTATCACGAGATAAAGAATTGAACATTATTTTACATCAACATGAATATTTGCTCTACCAGTAAACAAATGTTTACATCAAGTTAAAAGTAAAAGAAACAAGAAAATCAGAAGATCAAAAGATCCTCTGCTGTTTAATTACAAGAAGGAACTGGGCAAAGAAGAGAAGAGAAAATGAATCAGAAAATGGTATCAATTGTAAGTTTCCTTTTTGGTGGTGTCTTTTCTATAATCTGCTTTTGCCTGTCCATGAAAGTCGAACCCTTGTTGGCGAACAATCTCCGGAGGTTGATAACCGAAAGCTCGTTAAAGCTAGCCACTGCAAGATCAGCCTGGACTAGCTCGTACCTGCAATTTTTGGTATCGGTGGTCTTTAGCTGAATATATAGCAAAAGGGTTTTGAAATGGTTGTCCGGAATTGAATGTGGGAATACTTACGCAGGGTGAACACCAATTAGTGCCACGGCCATCATTGTACAGTTGTGAGCAGCAGTTATGGCCCTAGGGTCATCTTCAAATACCACACACTTGGATGGTTTCCGATCCAGCTGCCAAGGAATTCAATCAAGTAGGTTAAACAATATCATTGATCGACAATGCAATGGAGCTTTTCCTGTCCCTATTATTAATGGTTGTCATACCAAAGAATATTCACCGACTACAACATTAAGCATATAGGTATCATTATTAAGTAATATGAGACCAAAGAAGGAAGGTCATTGTATATCTTAAAAGGAATGACATCTTAGTCATAACTTTATTACGTAATTAGCATGCAGGCAGTATGCTATGGTGCCAGTTGAGAAGCAAACCTCCGATTGCCACTTTTTTATGGGAGATATATAGAGGGATGTCTATCCAATATACGTAAGCATTTTTAAAAATCTGTTGCATGAATCCTGCAACACATTCTAGCTTAGTCAACTCTTAAAACGTAACTCCAAGCCACCACTGATTGAACGACTTCTGAAGTTTGATAGGATCGACTCCAAAGTTGCACATACAATGGCTAATAAACAAACACTTGCAGACATTCACAGGAGACAATGATTTTTCTATATGGTATTTTTCTATGTTTTTTGGCCAATACAGCTCACGTACTCAAAGTAGTTTCACAATATTAAGGAAATGTAGTAACCAAAATTACATACGACGAATATACATGTGCTAAACCAGACAATCCAACAAACTAATTTCAGTTTTGGTGCAGGCATATGCTTGTATTCAGTTGGGGCCGTGTATTTTGAAATCAAAATTCACACTCAGTCATACACAAGAAGCAATAACAGTATACATAGCAACAAAGTGGACAAGCACTAGATCAGTCTAAACCTGATGAAGGTATCAAAAGGCTAAAAACTCAACCTAAACAAGTGACATTTGTGAAATAGTGATCATAAAAGTGTGTTCTCGTGCATACCTTTACAGCTGCAGAGAGAAATCTATGAGCTATTGACTCCATGCCATCTTCCTCGGATACTATTGCCTGAAAAAATTTGAAAGGAAAAATATATACATCGTCATCAAAGACTGTGAGCAATTCCACCTAAATGTGGCATTCGGTGGATAATTGTATTTACAATATTGGGTTCAATCTAGTGACCTCACAAGGAGTCCCCATTTGCCATCTAATGAACTCTAACAAGGTCATTGGATCAGGAAATGGAAAAAACGTTATCACATTGTATACACGACATATTTATGACATAACTCCAGTCTTCTCAATCAGCCAATTTTAACAAAAATTCTGTCAAAAAGTTTAATACTCTAGTCTCTAGACATAATTCAAATAGGCAATCATGACTAATATATAGTATGATAGAGAAAAAGTGAAGTCTAATGATAAGCCTTCAAATCAGTTGGTCATAATATACAAAAAGTTGATTATGTTGCATTTAACATCATAATCAGAAAAAGGTATATCACTCTTCTAGGCCATATCAATAGCGGTGTCGCAAGTTACAAAAACCAGTCATCACCGTAATAAAACAAATGTAAGTTCTTGAGGATGCAAACCTGAAAATACTTCAAAAGCCCCATGCGTTCTAGGGCTTCATTCATGTTTCTCCGATCAAGACTTGAAACAACAGCACAAGGGATGCGAGCTGTGGACATTGCATCAAGCCATTCTTGCAGCCCCTCCATGGGCTGTGAAGCCTGAATGAAAAAATCTGTGAGCATATCGTTTGTTGCATCAAAAACACAAACATAACATTTTTAAAACTAAAAGAAGCGAGCTCTCACTTTGAGGAGATTATCATAATATAACTGTGAAAGCCTTGACTTCAATCTATCCAGTTCACTCTCTTCTTTACCCCAGCGCAACACCTAAAATGTTTATGAGAATGGTAAGTAATAGCAGATAAGGAATAAACAATAGATGACTGACATGATTCGAAAGAAGATTGAACTTCAGAGATAACTATAACCAGCGCAACACCTAAAATGTTTATGAGAATGGTAAGTAATAGCAGATAAGGAATAAACAATAGATGACTGACATGATTCGAAAGAAGATTGAACTTCAGAGATAACTATAACATATCTTCTTTCTCTCTTCTACTCGTTCGAAACTCAAATTTTATTAGTAAATGGGAGCAGATAAGGGACAGGTAAAATCTTCTCTCAAAAAGTAGGACACCCAACCATTCACACACACCGAGATAGAAACACCAAAGAAGCTAAAATGAATTTTAAAGACAACGATCTTTGTCACGTTAGTTTGGATTTGCATATTAAAACAAAACCCAAAATCCTAAAATGACCACGAATTCAAACCTTATCCAGTACACAATCAGAACCTGCGTTAAGCATCAGTCTTTGTACATCACCATCTTCAGGAATTTCCTTTCCTGTAGAATAATTAACATAACAACTATATATCACCAAAATGAAAGAATAAAATCAGCTCACCCTCTCTAAACTAAAGATGCAAGACTTGAAAAAACCAATCTAAAATATTAATAGATCTCAAAAAGATATTCTACTAGTAATTGATTAGAACAGGACAAAAAAAAAATGGAGAGCTATACAAACTTGCCCCTGATCCCACCCTTGAAATAATGATTCTGATAAAAGTCCAAGATTGAATTACAGAAACTTAGAGAGAGATAGTAGCACACTAGTTCAGCTAACTAGAACTAAGCTATAAGCTATAATATTTTTCCTGCTCGACAGAATTGAAGGGGAAAAAATTGCTACATACCCTCTTCGGAGGCAAGCTGCTTCCAAGCATTCAATTTCAAAGTTCGAATATCTGCCTGAAACATGTTGTATAAGAAGTTATATGGGAAGAATTATTATAAACCTATTTTGTACATATATAAATGATCAACCTATTGAATGCGTTATATCAAAACCCTTAAACTCCACCCTCCACGAGACTTTGCAACATAGTTTATAACATCGGAAAGATCAAGCACTCAGATATGTACATATATTATGCCAGTCATTTATCGTGTGGGGCATAAAAATGTCCACCATAACACAAATTTACGAAATATTACACTGACTCCGCGAATAACAAAAGCGAGTAATGAGAATTTACCACGACATTGTCCCATGAAAAAATAAGACCATAGGCTTCATCTGGTTTCATGGCATACCGAATTCGCTTAAGAAACCCTTCTTGTAATCTATCGTTCAAGAAATCCTATCCACGAAAGAGTTAACACTAGTGAGTCAAATAACTATGCTCTATTAAGCTATAACAAGGCAGCAAAAATGAATACTAAGATATCAATGGTTATCAAAATCACTAACCACATCAACTTTTAAAGGTCCATCTGGTCTAAAAGTCTCAAAACCTTCACCATATTCAGCTCCAATTGCCTAACAAAAATGAACCCAAAGACATGTTAATCATCAAAAACTGATTTTTTTTCAAGCATCGTATATCATATAATCTAAAACAATAATAATAATAACAATAGAAACCCATTAACCTTAATTGAACTCAGCTACCTTTAACATATAATACAACAAAAATAAATAAATAAATAAAAATTACCTCTTGCATGAAAAGCTTGTCGGGTGTGATAGGAAACCCATTAAAGGACCCATTTTCATCGAACCCACATGCGTTTCTGATAACCGGAGGCTTAAATTTCTGTAAAAACGTATACCCAACAACAAATATCAATCAAAAATCCCAACAAAAAAAAAAAAAAAAAAAACTTTGTTTAAAAATGAATATATAAATGAAAAAGATACCGATATTTGGAGCGTCGACGGGAAGAGAGAGCGACGTATGGAGCCAAAAGAAGGTTGTGAAGATATCAGTAGAGAAGTGCTTCTGATATTGCTGCATATGCAGTCCATTTTTTGAAAAATAAAAATATAAGTAAAATTAGTGATAGCTTTAAAGAAGAAGAAGGAGATCAATTTTTATTTTATTTTTTAATTTTTTTAAAAATCAAAGAGATGAGACACGTGTAAGGTTTACGTGGTTTCAGTGGATTACGTAACAGGTTATTATTCCTCAAAAGTCACGTGTACTGTGCCACGTGTTTCTGATTTACTTAAATGGGCTTTATTACCCAACAAGAGATCCGGCCCAAAAACCAATCTACTTGGCCCATTTCATCCATCTCTCTCTCCATTAACATTTTATTTTCGAAACATTGAAACCGAATCAAAAGTCTACTAGACCTACCGAAATCAAACACTAATGCATTTGTTTTTTATAATAAGATTGGACTTAAACTCTCATCGCAAACATCGAAAGGAACGTGCTTGAACACTAAACCAAAATTAAAGTAGGATTAACATTTTTAAGATTTAAACTTTAATTAGCTTTCTTTTCGATTAGAAACCGAATCTAATTTTAATTTGTTTTAAGATTCAAAATCGAGACATTATAAAATTGAATAAACATCATTTTCCACCGAGCCACATTTGCCAGTTCATTTAATTTTTTGAGAAATATCTTTTTAGTTTGATTAGCTTATCTAGAGGGATCTCTTAATACAGTATTAGTGTCAATTAAGCCTAATAGAGATGTTTAAGATTTGATTACTAGGTGAGATTGAAACGAAAATGGTTTAATTGGTACCCATTTACACACCATCTCGAAACCAAAGAAACTTATTAATGTATTGGAAGAATAAATATAATCGAACGCCAAGATTCAAGAACAAAATCAAACCAAAATTGCCCAGATAAAATCTGTGCGTTCTTCAATAACATCCAATATAATTTGTTCATGAACTTCACTTCTAATGAGTATATATGAACTCACAGCAGAGAATACAGGGAAGAAACAAATGACTGATAACTATTGACAAAATTCCTCCCCATGACAAGCAAAAAAACATGCTAAAAGCATCGAAAAACCCGAAAATGTAGAACCTAATTAAGGTATATATATATATATATATAAAGGACCGATCGATCAGAATCCTAAACTTCTACTGTTACTGTACAATAGCCAAATGACTCGCCTTGGGGAAGATAGCTAGTGGCAGAAATTCTGTGTTAGCATCTAGAGTTTCTACCACTGCTAACAAAAAATTGACCGTAAACTCCAAAAATCTCAACAAAGATGGGAACCCGTTGAGCATGATCTTTAACTTGACTGATTCTTCTCAAAAATCAAAGCTTGAGCGATTTCCCTGTTCCATTAAGTGAAGTTCAAGAAATCATTAGTGGAAGGAGAGTGCAAGTCTGCTTGAGCTTTAAGTCCACAAAATTGAATGATTAAAAAGGTGGTATAATGAACGAGAAGAGTGAGAGAATAGGATACCGGTCAGAGGTGTTCAAGCTCACCAATACGCTACGCCAAAAGATTTCTGATTCTTCTTCTTCTGAGAAAGTGTGTTGGTTAAAGACAATTAGAACCAGAAAGATAAAAAGGTCTAACAAAAGCTGCAAAATCATATGAATAATGTTTTGTGAACCTTAAAAACTAACAGAACAAACAAACCTTTTTAACCTTCCTAACCATTATTGATTCTTCATCGTCCTCCACCTAGCGAAACAATCACATCGTAAATTTCAGTAGCGAAAACCTCAAACTTGGAAGAAACAATGCAAGGGTTCACTTACAGTTGAACTATAGAGAACAAGTTCATGACACAAAAGGAAACGGGCAAAGTGTTCAGAAATTTCATCTCAACTCACGAGGAAAATTTAAGAACTGTATAGTTGGAATATGGGGATCGTGATATCACAAAACATTTATCATCTATCAATCTATCATACAACTATGTAATTCGACAAAAAGAAAACATCATGTTCAATTTTCTGTTATCTCAATGACATTAAATGGAGAACATGTCAAGATACATCATAACAAAATGAAACATAAAAATCCTGTGAAGATGATGTAAAGAGCACAGATGTAAAATAATCTCTAATTTAACATTGAACACTTAGAAGTAATGTTTTCGGCAACATGGCAACGAAAAATTAGTAAACCTATGCATCAAATGACAGTGAATCTCTTGTAAATGTAATTTTTCGAAGCCTCCAACCAATCATATCTCACTCGTCCACAGAAATTATATTCATTACACATCAAAGAGAGCCTAAAAAATATTCAAAATCATAAACTCACAACATCAAGACAAAGCATTGTCTAATTACCTCTGCAAAATAATTGATCTCCTCAATCAAATCCCTCTCATGAGCTGCATTCACCTTGTCAGCTTGAATGCAATACGGTTGCCTCTCCTAAAACAAACGCAAAGACGTATATGACAATCAAATTACAATACCAAAACATGACAATCTGAACTTCTGTTATGAAATGTTACCTCATTCGACATATTCTTCCAAGCCTCGAACCCTTTTCGATCAATTTCAATCATATTCTCAATATTGCAGTTCTTTTCAAAACTCTCCCTAAAAAACCACCATATAAAACAACATTGTCTTCATCACTAAATGTTTCTCAATCTATATAAACAAGTGATAAAATATCGGTTTTGATGAACATATTGCAGTCAAAAATTTTGGAAAATATTAGTGGAAATATTGAAAACATGTCCAAAATTCTGAAATTTCGACAACATTTTCAACAATATTTTCAATATTTACTGCCTTGTCTATAATTCCATTACCCAACTAAATCTTCCACATTTTAACAATTCTAAGAGAATCTAAAACACTAAAATAATTCAAGAAGCAATGCATATCAATTCATTGAAGAAAAAAAAAAAGTAGACAAATCAAATCAATAAAACACAAAATCGATAACATACATGAAGAATCTAAAAGGGGACCTGATTAGGTCACAATTAGCACTAGGGCACTGTTTCAAAACATTTGGTTTCTCACGAACATCTTTGAATCTCTTCACTTCCAATTTGGTTCTACACTCGTTTGGTTTCTCACAAAACCCTTTGAATCTCTTCACTTCAACTTTGGGTCTACACTCGTGACGGTGCATATTATACAAAGCAATCGCCACCGAAACTCCACAAAAAACGCTGCAAACATATCCAAAAACCATTAAAAAAAAATCACAGAAAAGAAGAAACCCAGAAAAAGCAATGTGTTTACCACTTTGTAAAAGCGCTACCGTCAGGAGCTCGAGGTAATGCATATGCATGGACCCTTTTGCGGGAACTGAGTGGATACGCCATTAAAGAGCCTCTTCAAGCTCTGCAAGACTGCAACTTTTTAGCTTCCGCGATGAAAAAAGGTCCGGTTAATTAATATTTAAAGGCTCTAAAGAAGAGAAGGAGTTGCTAATTGTGTAATTGCATTGTGGGTCTTGCTAACATGCGCGGTGGTTAATCTTAATCGTGTTTTTTTTTTTTATTAACTTAATTGGGTCGGTTAAATTAACTTGATATTTTGAAATTGGGGTAGATGACTCCATTAACATTAAATTAACCCCAATGAGTGGTGCCACTGGTCACTGGGGCGAGCCGTAAACTCGGACGTCTTGGGTTCGATCCCTGGCATCCACGTTTCTCTTGGGGCCACTGGAGGTTTACCCGGCTGTTAACTTCAGGGTCTCGTGAGATTAGTCGAGGTGCATGTAAGCTGACCCGGACACCCACGGATATCCAAAAATATATATATATAATTTGTCACTATTTTTTATTTTATTTTTTGAAGAATTATCACTAATTTTTATAAGAACAAATAAATAAATAAAAACTATTGAATATTTAAATGTAGAAATACTTAAAAGTATTATATATTTTTTTCATTTCCTGATTATTAATTTTGTTAAAGTTCATATCGATTGTGCAACGTATCCCTTTTAACTCACTTCCCCTTATTTGGTTGTGTAAATATGTATAAGGAATTTTCTCTCGATTATTAAACCAGATATTATATATTGTTTGATCTGGACAACCAGATTATTCGGTGTGACATTTAAAATATAATTATAAGGTATATATAATATCATCATAAAAAATTAATATGCAGCGCATGTTAGCAAGTGCCACGGGGCTAACATGTGCATTCTTATTAGTTTTTGCGCGGGACAATCAGGCAATGTGAAAATGGAATTAAAATAAAAAATTAAATTTCCGGCGGTAACCCAAAAGCGGGTAAAAGTTAAAAAGGCAGACAGTAAATTGATTTACAATAATGACCTTCAATCTATGGGCCAACCATTGACTGAAACGTAATATATATGGTAGCACAAGTTAATGACGTGCGATTATGTGGTTGGTTAGTAGAAAATAATAATTGGTGAGATAAAAAAATTAGTGGACATGTCAGGCGTCTCGATGAATCAAATCCTTTCCTCGTACAGTAAATAAAGGGCATAAAATAGAAAAGACTGTAGACAATAGAAAAGAGAGGAAAACTAAATATTTTGACTAAAATGTCCTTCAAACAAACGACCCCTTTGTAAATACTCGAATGCAACCACAAGGTGGTTGCCTTGTTGGTCCAAGGCTTGGTATTAAAAACCCAAGTCTTTAGTTCTACTCCTGGCAATTATATTGTGGCCTGCCTTCAGAGCGTTTAGCTCTCTTGGTGGAAAGACGGATATAGAGTTAACGTCAGCGGTTCGAATCCTACCCAGACAAGAGTGGGTTCTGATTTATCCGTTTGCATCCTTATGGGGCCAAGGGTGTGGGTCGGGCAGGGCCGGCCATGGGCCTGGTTTTTAGGGGCGCCCGCCTAGGGCCCATCCTTTAAAAGGGTCTTTATTTACTTGTAATGAGTTACTATTGAGTTTTATATATATGGGTTGAAATTTAAAATGGTCCAATAAATACATTTTGCTTCAGATAAAAGAAGGTCCAAGTATTTGTTTTAAACAAAGCCCAACAATTACATAAACAAAAAAAACAAAATAAAGGGCCCTCAAGTATTTCTCTAATGCCCATTTATTTTTAGACAATTAAACCGGCCATTGCATCTCTTTCTCTCTCGCTTTTTATAGGGTTTCATCACTTATTCACTTTTCCCCCCTTTTTTTACTACTAATTCTTATCCCTTTTATACAATAAAAATAAACATCCCAAAATACCTCATTAAAATTACAATCAAACCAAAAACCTGTGGATCCATGTCCTTTTTTTTTTTCTTATTATTGATTCATGTCTCTCTTATGTAATGAAAATAAACATCCCATCATTATCATATATTTAACACTTGTTGCAATATTAAGTAATGGTCAAGAGTATAAATCAAAGTTTGATTCAATTATAGGTTTTGTCTTTTGATGAACAAATTACTCTTAATATTAAGAGTTGATTGAAAACAATAAATTTATAACTTAAAAAAAAAAAAAAAAAAAATCCAAACATTTGGAAATATATATATATATATATATATATATATATATATATATATATATATATATATATATATATCCAAACATATACACGTGATCAAATTGAGTGTACATATTAAGAGTTCATTGAACTTAAAAAAGTCCAAACATCTGTAAAAAAAAAAAAAAAAAAAAAAAATCAAAACATATGCATGTAGTCAAATTTAGTTTCATAAAACACAAATATAGAGATTCTTGAATCTAATTGAAGTTGTAAAGCGGACTTTAAGGAGGATGAATGCAATGAGAAAAAACAACGTCAACCATTTGGAATATACTGGTTTGATGAGTATTATGAATTTTGTATTTTTTGAAATTTTCACTATTACATAAATTGGGGGTTTTTTAGGGAGGGAGAACACTCAAATCCGCAACCTTGTGGTGCATGTGTGAGGGGTTCTACCACCAGACCAACCTCATCTCGTTATAAATTTTGTATTTTGATGGTATAAAACCCGATTTAAAACGGTTTAAGCATGTTATCAAAGTAACAAAATATAAAACAATTTTTGATATTGGTACCGCATAAACTATATACTACGAAAAAATAATATTATATATATTCGTGCGGAATTGAACAAAGGGGCCCATTTTCAATTTTTCGCCCCGGGCCTCTAAAAACTCAGGATCGACCCTGGGCCCCGGGGGTTTCTTATCTATCCTACTCCGCGAAACCAACATACAGGCCACGGCGAGTCACACAGTTGGAGGAGGACAAGCAGATGGACAAAGTCTGGGATCCTCGATACCAAAAAAAAATAATAATAATAATAATAACCGAATGCATGATGTAGACAAAAAAATTATGGTCATTAAATTCAATTAACGGTTAAGATTTGACGTTTGTGTTCGAATAATAAAAAATAAGTATTATACATTTATACCCAAAAAAACTTAATTTATAGAAATACTTAAAGCATGAAAATGTAGAATTTATCAAAGGTCAAATCCAAGACTTTTTATTTTACTTATGAAAAAAATTTGCATCCTACTATATTGATTTGTTCATTTATTTTGATTTTATTTAAAGTTTAGTACATTTGAACTGAATTTCCAAACATTTATATTGATTATTTTGAGACAATTTGTTAAATCTTCAATGCATATTGAATTCAACCTTTCAATATTTTTTCTAATAAACAATTTAACAGATTATTGATAAATAAACTTTCCATTCAAGAGTCAATTTAATTATAAAGATCTAATCTAATTTAATGAAATCAACAAATTTGACCCCCCAAAAAAAAACCCGATTTAATTCGAATTAAAATGAATTACTTTTCCCTTAATTTTTTCTTTTATTGAATTACAACAGTAATATTTTTGTTTTCTCAAGGGTATTTCGGTGATTTGAGTCAGGGATGAAAAATATGAAATTTATTTGAAATGATGGTGGTAAATGGCAACATTTGTTAGGCCTAAAAATGGAAAAATCTTTGCTTGGAAAAGTGAATTGCTTTTGTTTTGTCAGTTTGTGATAATACAAGTCTAATCACATAGAACAAATCATAACTAGTCCGGCCCAAATGCTTTTGTTTTGGGCTTCATTTATCAATCCCATTGAGCCCTGCCATGTCACCATATTTCAGATGACCGTGTGAGGACGTCACTAGGTTCTGCCGACGTGTCAATCCACGTCAACGCCCATGTGCAGAATTACATGTGCATGTCAGAAATTTCGATGACTTGTCGGGGCACGTCACCCCATTTTGACGACGTGTTTAGGCACGCCACTCCATTTAGATGACGGGTTATCTCATAAGATCGGTCATGCACTAAAGAGTCTGCACACGCAAGCAACCACACTGACGTGTCCAGACACGCCATCGAAATTGCTGATGTTTCTGTGCTCTCAGTGAATGGCCGATGACGTGTCTGGACACATCGGCAAAATCCAGTGACATGCCCACACACATGTCAAATCCAAAGGTTTCACTGTGTTACACAAATTGAATCAAATCCCTAATTTGAATATTTTTTTTTGTTTTGAAAAATTAGGGTTTTTAGGAAATAGTAGTATCTATAATAAAAAGGTAAAATTAACTTAGAGTTGTGACTTTGATTCTTCAAAATCCAGTTTTTACAATGTTGTTGTCTCGTCTGCACACTATAACAAAAGGGAAGAGAGAGCCTTTTGTGATAAAACTTAAAACGACGACACTGTTTACATATATGTGAAGTTAGGTGGACATGGGCTGGTCCGAATTGGACCCAAATTGTCTCCATCGAGACAATTTGGCCGATCCCAGTCTTGATCGTTTTTGTTTGGCCAGTATATAATCCGTTGTTGAACACGTTTACTAATCGGAAATAACGATCTAGATGGAATTTAGTTCATTATTTGTAATCACATTGTTTATCAAAAGCAGTTGAAATCAAAATACTTGAACTTATACACAAATCGAAAATTTAGTTCTATCATCCCACTTAAGCAATTCAGTTAATTCATCCAATGAAACTCGATTTCTCTTTCATTTTCATTTCGATTAATAAAATACTCTTGATTGCAATTTACGATAATTTGCGTAGTTTTAGAACTACATTTGTTACAACAATTAAGTAAATTAAAATCACCAAATAATCTTAATGTGATTGGGATATGATCATAGATTCAAAAATCCCTTCACAATAATAAAACACTTTCCCAACAAATCCAGATAACAATTAATAGTGTACTTAATCAAAATTGCAGCTTGATTAAGTTTAATTTTATAGCCTAGTGTCAAATTTTGTGAGGTTTCTGGCGATTTTCAACGAATTTCACCACTTTCGTGAATGTTTATAAAGAATTTGGAATGGTTCGAAGCTACCTGTAAATATAGATCAAGCTACGGAGAATGATAAAATAAACAAATAAGATTTCGGAATCACTCTAATCAAATTGTAATTGACATATCAACGAGTACAAATCAAACCATAATCTGAAAACATTTCACAAATAATCAGAAATTATTCTCATCCATCACAAATTCACAATACAGATCACACAACAAACCCAACAGGAAAAAAAAACAAGAACATATAACCAGCAACCATATACCAATCAATCAATATACTACAATATCATAATTTAGTCTATAGGACTTGCATTTTTTTCTTACTTTGTTTCGTCAATGGCAGCGATATGTGGATGAAACCGAACTTCCTCCTCTGTGCAAAGAATTGCTTTTGATGATGATCATGATCATGATCACATTGATCAGGTTCAGCTTTTCTCGGAAATGTTAAATCTTCCCTCAATTCCTGAAGCATTTGACTCAAAGCTACTTTTCGTCTTTCAGTCTGTCCTTCAGCTTGCCTTCTGACAACACATTCTTCAGGTTGAACTTGTTTCCTGCTAAGAATGTCACGCATTGAAACCGTTGGCCTCAGAACGGGCTTCGGTGAATTATCATCGATTGCATCAAGGTTCAAGGGCTTGTTATTCAGGACATGATGATGATTTAGTGGAGAGTTTTGATGATCACGATAATCAGATGGGTGGAAAATGTTGAGCCTTGGGGTTGTAGCACTAGCAGGGCTATACATTATCGCCTGTTCTGGTGATATTGGTGCCCATCTACGAAGTGCTTCTCCGGCTGCAAGTTGTTTTCTGTTTGCGATTTCAATTCTGTTAAGTGCTTCTTCCAAGGCCTGTTTACTGAATTTAACTTCTGAAGATGCTTCATCCAACATCTTCTGAATTGCAAATTTAGAATTAAAATTAGATTCATCAAATTGTTGTAATTCCATGGTACGCGCAACGTTCTTGTTGCGCTTCTTGGGCAAGTCTTCGGTTTTTATCACTTTTTCTACAGGCTCAGGTAGGAAAAATCCTGAAGTGCTTTCACTGCTTGATAGAGACTTGATTTCAGCAAAAGCAAGTGCTTCTGCTGCCTTGGCTGCTTCTTCCATCTTCTTCGCCGCAACCCACCTCATCTCCGCAGTCTTCAAACAGGCCTTATTGTTCTGTTCATTCCCCAACATTGCTCTTGAAATTTCAGCCAATTTCCTGAACTGATCACCTTGACACATTTTCAAATTCTCCCTCGAAATTTCGGCTGCAGGACTCTTCGTCAAACCAACATTATTAATGCTTTCGCCACCACTACGAGCAATTATTCGTGGCTTCTCCCGTGTCTTTTCAAGTAAGGTTTTCTCCTTCTTCATTTTCTTATTCAGAGATTCAACAGAAGTCTGAATCACTCCAAGATCGGTTATAGTCCTACCGAGATTCAATTTCGCTTGCTTCAATTCCATCAGGATCATATCAGGAGACGATAAAGGACATATTACCGGGCTTGAAGTGCAATTTCTCTGATGCTCTATGTTCATTTCTTTGATAACAGGAGTTGAAATCGGTTGATTATCAGGTGTTGCCATACATTTCAGGGCTTCTTTCTGAATCTGAAGCTTTAGCTCCTCCACGATCTTCTTCGTCGTTCCAAGTTCTTCGAGTACATCAAGAGTCTCCAATTCTTTCACAATCAGATCTTTCTCCAACTCCGCCGCCTGCTCCTCCACTCTCTTTATATCAAACTCCTCATCAACACCATTCTGCTTATCACATTAATCTCTTATTCGTAATCCAAACAAAAGTGACAATTCACACAATCACACTTTTCGCGTTTTATTCGTCAAATTCCAAAAGAATTACATATGCTAGAGAATTAATTTGTAGTATCAAGCATCTATTGAAATCCTTCAAAAGAAACATTCAATTACACATAAATTGAAACAATTTCCAGTAGGAAATCGATCAGCAAAAGTATCCACTAAATTATATCACTCACACAACTTCAAATATGCAAATTATAAATTACAGAGCTACAGCAATTGTGTTTTGTCTCATATGTACTTGAAGCAACTCTTCAGTTTAGAAAATTTTAAAAAAACTATAAATAGAAACATTACAAATAGCCATCTATGATCTATCCATCTGAAACCCGAAACCTGAAACCAAGCTAACACTAATGGCTAAATTATTCAATTTCTGTTTCTGCTCTATCATTCTAAAGCAAAAACAGAAATTGTAGACATTGGTTGTTTTGAGTAAGAAAATTTTGATTTTTGAATTAACAAATGTCTAGTAAAATTGATTTCCATAATTTTTCTGTAAAATTTTTGCATGTAAATTAATGATGTTTAGTGTTGTTAAATTGTGTTTTGATTTCATGATTAACAAACATGTAACAAATATATAATTAACAGGATATATAACTAGTAATTAAAATTTAAAACCCACATTGACTATTAATTAACACATAATTAAAACAAAATAAAACTCACATATCCATCACCGAGCTTGTAAAGTGGCAGCCAAGGTCCGCTACCACCGAAACGGGTCACGGCCTCTTTGACCGACCCGAACGGCGGCGAAGTATCGATCTCTGCTCTCAAACCCACCTTCCTTATCCCGAAACTCCGGTCACCACCACCACCCATTTCCGTGCAGAACACGAAACTACTCTCGGAGCCAGGCTCGGGCCTCACTTCCCGGATCCCAGGAGTGCCCGGAACCGGTTCGTTTGCAGAGTCCAGTGTTGTCTCCGCCATTACAGAGAAAGAGCAAAAGTGAACGTATAAATTCGAGTTTGTGGACTAGTGAGAGTTTATAAAGTGAATATAAAAGGAGACATGTAACGCGGAGTGATTGTTTAGTGCCGTTTCCTTTTTATAAAATAAATTTATATTTGAAAAGCTTTAGTCCACAGTATAAAAGTAAATAAATATCCAAAAAGTCTTGATTGTTTATGTTAAAGTTCTAGCAATAATGTTACAATATTATTTTTATTTTATTTTTTTTGAAATACATGGGATCCGGTAAAATTAATCAGACTCTATAAAAACAGTTTGGAATACTACTTCCACAATTGGAGAGAGATTACATATGGTCTACAACCCTCATAATCGGAGAAAGGGCTGTTCCCACAAATCGAGAGAAAACTTCCCACACATGCTTATAAAATACGTATAGTAGGATTTGAACCCCTAACCACTAGGTGTGGAAGGGAGGTGCACAACCATATTTACTATTAAAACTTCTCGTTCATAACGTATTACGGATCTCACACCAATGAATTTTTAGGTGTGAACCTTAATACGAGATCCATGAAAAAAGCTAATTCAGGAGCTATCTTGTTCGTGCACAGGTTTTATTGATAGTGTTATTGTGTTAATGATTGACAGACACTAATACGAAGATTTTAACGAAGACAATCAAGATTTCTAACTCTAATTTACGTTACGAATCTCGCACACGATAAAAAATTATCGCATAAAGGGTATTTTTGGCTTTGGAGAAAAAGAATGTGAAATGATTAAAAATGGAAGGTGTGAAATTTGCTGGTGTGTGTCTGTGTGATGATTGTGTTTTTTTTGGGAGGAGAGAGAAAAGGTGGCAGATTATAAGCTTTTCTTTTCGAGGTCTTGTGGTGAGTGTGTGGGAGGGTGGAAGCTATGTTGATGACGTGGCGCGTTTCTATTAGTGTGTGAGTTTTAGGTTTTGAATCTGATGAATGGGAATCTTACACGTGGCAAGTTCATTTGAGATTGGGTTTGGGTTAGTGATTGACTGGTCATTGCTTTTTTGGGCCGTGGATTGCGGATTTTTGGAAAGATGTTGGGAATGGCAGACCTGCGGTTATGATTTGACTTTATTGATAGGTAAATTGTCTAATCAAATCTTGTATCCAACGACGACGTTTTCTTTCAAAAATGATATATAGAAATTAAAGTCAATTATTGGGTAAAATTATTGTAATTTTAAGATTATCATAAAAAAAAAAAAATTAGAAAAAAAAAAAACTACAATATTTGCAACAATGAGTCAAACAAATCAATATTTACAAGACATTTATTAAATTGATTATTTTACATTAATTTTGAGTAATTTTGTTTCATTTTTCTTAAAATTATTTTCTAATTAATACAGCATCATTTGAACACATTTCGATAAGAGCCTCAATTTCAACCTCAAATTCACTAAGTGGGTTTATGGGATTTTCGGGTTATCAACAAATAAATAAAAATTAAAGTGATAATAACATAGAAGAAATAACACAAAAGGGGTTATAGGCCTAAACTTACATCAATGGACCACATTTGCACTGATAAATAAAAGTGAAAAATGATATATCATTATAACAAGTAATTATGCATACATATATCTTCTTACTTCATCATTTCTTGTCATAATTTGTTAAATTTACTTATTTACCTAATTAATTATTCCATCGCACTTATTTTTTTTCATGGTTCAATCTTAAAGTTACTGTACTCAAAAATCAAGGTTAATTTTATAATTAACTAAATTAAGTTATGTTCTACCATACACTTCTCTGATTAATTAATATCAACCTTAGTTCAATATATATATATATATATATATATATATATATATATAAACCTTAATTATATATATACTAACTACGTGCGTTTTGATAATTGCTACATTATTAATCTTTGTCACGGTTTTTTTTTTTTTTTTTTTTTTTTCCTTCCTTTCGAATAGTGTTAATACAATTTTAATACACTCTAATTATAATATGAAATAGATGAAACAAAACTAAAAATTCTTAACCATGATTAAGTAAATATAAAATTTGTCTTCACTCCTTGCACATATAATGATATAAGTATTAATAAATTAGTAGCTCAACAATACATATCTAACAAACACATCAAATTTAATTGGATGTCTACTCAAAAGAAAATGAACATGCATGACTGATAATATTTCATAAGTTATAATAATTACCCATGATTATGATCTTCAACCACCAAATTAATCTTAATCATAACACTGCATCATTTGAATAATCTAATTATCATGTGCAATTAATTGCTAATTACGTACATTATATTGATTAATCTCCCTTGATTTGTCCAATATAGAGTGAGTTTTTTATAAGGGATTTTTATTTTAATTTCAGTAAGGACCTTGATGGAAATACATCGATTTTAATGAATTTTGATCTGAATGTTTTTGTTGATGATGAGTTCATTGAAATCTACCTATGAACAAAATTTGAGAATTTTTTGAATACTATAACTATTTTTCTTGAATTTTCCTATATTTCATTTATTTTCTGATGCCTTTGTATTTAACAAAATTTGCATAATTAGTTATAGTGTTCAGAAAATTCTTAAATTTTGTTCATATGTAGATTTCATTGAACTCATCATCCATAAATAAATAAAAAATAAATAAAAATCAGATAAAAATTCATTAAAATCGATGTGTTTTCATTATAGTCCTTACCTAAATTAAAATAAAAGATCCCTTATAAGAGACTCACTCATATAATATATAGGAAGTACTGGATGTGGTATCCCGCACATTTTTTCATGTTAGATCCCAATTCTATACCTAATGTCACAAAATCAGTTAAAACCACTCTAAACATTATAGAGTTGAAATTTCTTACAATTTTTATTTTTATTATTTTTTTTTTTTTATTTTTTTTTTTTTTTTTTTACAGGATTTCACATAAAAACGTATAGGATCCTACACCTAATATGATATATATCACTCGAGGGAGACTATTTGTATATGTAAGTCATTCATTTGGCTAAAGTGTCTCTTTTATGAGCTAGCCAATTAATTAATGTTTTTGACTCGTGCATTTTGTGCATGGTTAATGAACATTCATGTTAATTATCTTCTCTAATTATTTTATTAAAGAAAATAATTTCTAACACATAAATCTCATGTATGCATACATCTCATTTGATTCTTACATATGTATCATACGTGTATCAATACGTTATACGCACCTTGATTTTTCTCCTTCATATATATGTGACCAAGAGTGAATTTAGAACTATATACACTACTTTATACTTTATAGATTATTAATTATATTCAAAGTTGCTATCATATAATAAATTTGACATTGTTTTGTTCTTTAATCCAAAAAGAAGAAGTGTTTAACTTACTAAAAATGAGAGGGTCGTCATGTGATAATTAAGTTCTCATTCATCATGACCATATAATATTATTTAATAAAAAATTAAAAATAAATAAATCAACAGGTTAAAAAAATAGTACATCTCACATTTAATTTCGTTAGTTGTGTATCTTTCTCGTTACCTTAGAAAGGGAAGCTTGAATCCCATTTTGCTCGTAAATAGTAAAGTGTGGAAAGACATGACATCTTTTTTATTGTTAGAGTAATTTTTTAGATTCTAAGTCGACAAAATTACCCGACCTTTAAGTTACTCAATGTGAAGTCAGCTACAAGGAAAAACAAAATTAACATATCAAATCTCATGCAATTAATACTATCATCGAATCCTCGTTTAATATCTTAAATTATTTCAGTCGAGTGGTAACAAACATGATATCATACATCCACAATTCAAATTTATGTCCTTGGTGCTACTTTACAGTTTACATACACTCATGAGAAAGAATAATAATAATAAAAAGATTAAATGGATGGGAAGCACGTGATTCAAGGAGTCTATCACGTGATTTTAGGGCAAAGATCTTTCCTTTAAATAGGCATTGATATATGGTACCTAATCTCTTAATTATTTCATACTCAAATGTTGCATATGCAAATCCGATTAAAATAACGTTGAATCATTTTATTTCAAAAAAAAAAAAAAAAAACTTTGAATCATTTTTATTTAATTAAGTTAAATTACTTCAGGATTTCATGCATGGTATTACTAGTACAATGAATTAATAAATATAACTGCTCCCATTCATTAATTTTACTTTATTATAATGTACATTTTCTAATTTAATTCGAAGGGACTTGTCGTTGAAATTAGATGGCAGTAAAAAGTGGGTGAAGAATTGCACATCCACTCCACTTTTGCTTGGGTGGTTGTACACTTTTCTCTATGGTATTAATAATTGGGTTCGGGTTTCATAATGCTCATAAAAAAATAAGTACTATTATTATGTGAGAAGTCATATTTCATGTATATTGTAGGGGGTCTAATTACGAATTATGTGGATCAGGTTGGATTTGAGTTAGGCTCAAGGCAACTTGGTTGAACATGACGAATTGAAGATATCGTCTCCTTAATAAACCTACAAAAGGGTTAGTCTATCGACCTATTCTTTTTCGTCGAACCTGCAAAAGAAACAATAGAAAAACAAAGATTGTAATCGGAGAGAATTTGATCAGAGTTTCAATACGCTTATCAGCTTGGTTTTGAGTTACTAATTTTAGAGAGAGTCAAACCGTGACTCTAGCATTCTTATTTATAGACCAAGATCACTTCCCCAACGATCACCTAGTAGTGGGTTGATTGTAGGAGGGATTTTCAGAGGAAAATCCTCTGTGAATCAGCTGTTCCTCTTTTTATGAAACTGACATTTTTGACTTGATTTCAGGTAACTGTTGTTTGACTTGGTTTCATGCTACTAGGTCTTAGCGGTATAAGTCTTGGGTCGGCCCGTTGCACATGGGCCTGGATTGGTTTTTGTATAAAATTCTAGGCTTTTCCATGTTTGGGTCTATGAACCATTTTTGACTATCACATATATCATGCAAATAATTATTCGGATTACGTCAGTAGTGTTTGAAATTGACGACATATTTCAATCTTGTTTTTAATAACCTTTATATAATATTAATTAGACAGTATTTTCACATTGATGTTCAGAACCAATTAATAGAATATGACCACGTGTTAAGCTATGATTGACATCGACAATGCGACATCGATATATCCGACCACAAGCTTGTATTTACTTGAATTAAATGAGCCTGAATTTTTAGCATGATCAATATTATGCTTATATCCTCATAAATAAATAAAAATAATTCAAAACAAAGATTTATTTTTCTTTTAAAAGGAAAAAAAAAAGAAAAAAAAAGGTGGTCCTATATGCACCAGTTCACGAACAATGATAGGTGGTCCTAATTATAATAGGATCATTTTAAAGGTTTTGTTACGGCTCCACGACTTAATCAACACCCATATATCATAAAATTTACAGAGTTTCAACACAAGTTAATTCCACACATGGCATGTGAAAATATATACTAATCTATGAAATTGATCGCTATATTTTGGATATCTTTCATCACAGAGTTTGTACATTTTAATACGACCTAAAAAATTATTAGACCGTTTGGTAACTTATTCTGCGAGAGCAAGACAATATGTCACCATGATCAAATCTTTCTCTGCAACAAAAAACTTGATTTTGAAGTAGGCATGGACCACGACAACTCAACAATAATGATTTGACATATATATAGTTCACTCTCTCTACTGTTTTTGTTCATATATATATACCTAGATAGATAGACATTCAATTTTTGAAAAGTGTCTTTATCAATTATTATTACTCGATCTACCTCATTAATTTCTAGGCCTTCTTCATATCTGCCTCATATATATATATATATATATATATATATATATATATATATAAATGCAGTACTATTAAATTATATAATTTTAATAAATTAAGTAATAATATATCATCAACTTCTCAAGTATTTTGATGCAAAAAATAAGCAGATTCGGATGGTTTTGAAATTAGTTAAAAACGTACCCTTGTTAAATGTTTCGAGAATCGTAAAATTCTTCAAACCTCGCATTGAAATCCTTGAAATTTGTTAAAGCATCTCCAACAGCCTCCATTGAAGATATCCCTTAGCTTAATTAAGGGAGTAGGTGTATTTTTGCAACTCTAATAGGTCTCTAAATGACTCTCTTAATGTGTTCTGGTGAAGTTCACTTCCTTAATTAATGGGTGTTTTCAGACTCCCTTACGCTGTGTTTGGTAAGAGGGAAAGATGGAGGGGGGGAGAGGGTTGGAGGGAGAACTTCAATCCCTTGTTTGGTTGGAGGGAGAAGCGAAGGGAGAGAAGGAGAGGAGGGAGAGCAAATCCTTTTGGGCCCACCATTTTGGATCCGCCCAATGATGGGCGGATGACCAAGGAGGGAGAGTGATGGGGGGCAAAGACAAAAATGCCCTCTAATTTTTTAGTACCCTCCAATTTTTTTAAGGGTAATATAGTAATTTTACAAATTAAATACCAATTCATCCATCCAACCTTTTTTTTAATACCAAACAACATGGAGGATAGATGTTATCCTCTCCATCCTTCCTGCTCTCTCTCCCTCTTAATTCTTTTATCCCTCATACTCCCCCTCCCTCCTACCAAACATAGCGTTAAAGTGGGCTCCACCTATCATAATTGACAAATAATATTTAATATTTATTAAACGTACATAATATCGAACATTTAAATAATAATAAAAAATTATTAAAGGGGGTCATTTAAGGGAGTATTGTTGGAGCACATACTCCTTTAATTAATGGTCCCTTGTAATAACATACACCCTTGAATAAGAGAGATTGTTGGAGATGCTATTAGAACATGTTTTTTTTTTAATTTGGACAGATTTATAATAAATTTCAAAGAGAAAATGTCAACAATATTAATTAACCCATAATTATTTTGATTTAAATGGTGAAGAATATGAAATTTCATATTTTCTATCAACACATTTCTAACATAAGAGAACATTTTGGTGAAAATTTAGGATTTTTTTTTTTTTTTTTTTTGTTTTTGCGTGTTTGTCTATAATTAGACAAAACGTACATAAATGTGAATGCATTTAATTACTCCAAAATTAACACTTTAAGATCTAGATAATTAATTGGGAATGCCCTAGCTACTTCATTTATTTCGATATACTATACTTTAATATGAGAAAAAACTTTCTCAATCACGGTGAATGCTCAATTGATACGGTGAGACGGATGGCACATAGATAAATGTGTCTCTCATCAATCTATACTAATATCACCAACACAAATACTCTCAAACTATTCTTCTTCTTCTTCTTCAAACCAACAAATTCATCTTCGGATCTTGAAATCTTCATCATCACCAAATTAATCCAAGATCATGTTGAGCTCTAACAGCAGCCATGGACTTGGCCATGAACATCAAATCAAACAAAACGAAAAGTTTTTCTCAAGAGTCATCTCGAAAGAAACAACAATGGCCAACTCTTCTTCAAGAGTCTACTATCGAGGAGCTTCGGGTTCGGTCCCTTTCGTATGGGAGTCTCGACCAGGAACTCCTAAACACACCTTCAATGACACCACTCTCCCTCCTCTTACTCCTCCTCCTTCGTATCTATCTGGGTCCGGTTCGAAAACGAATAAAAATTTCGACAAGAACATGATGAACAAGTCAAAATTTTTGACCACAATCAATCTTTTATTCATTGTCAACAACAACAAGAAGAAGATTAATAAGAAGAAAAAGAAGAACCATGTCTCACCATCATCATCTTCATGGTCTTCATCCAGTACTACATCATCGTCTTTGTCGTCCTCGTCGTCCACATCATCATCAACATTGTCATGGTCATCATCATCATGTTATTCGTTTTCATCTTGTTCAAGATTGCATGATAATGTGCATTATGATGACCATGACGATGAGAATCATCAACATGATCATGGATATTCTTCTTCTTCTTCAACATTGTGTTTTGGTGTGAAAGATAGAAGTTTTAATTTGTCGTCGTCTCGAGGAAGATATTTGATGGTGAAGACGAAGAATGCATTGTTGTCCATTGTTGGCCATGGATCTTCTGGTCATCAAGGTACTGCCTAGAAATTAATTACATAAATTATCTGTGTTAATCTTTTCTTTTTTAATGTTTCTTTTTGTTTCTGTTTTTGTTATTATGTTGAATATTAATAATTGTAGATTTCGAAAATTGTTCAAACCCAAAATTTATTCTATTTGAACAAAATCTACTATGTACTCCTCAGTTTTTACTGTGTAAACATTGTTGTTTCAATTTTTTTTTTTTTTTTTTTTTTGAAAATGAATACTTCATTAAGAAAGCAGAAAGAATTACATAGAATAAGGGCAATCGCCCAGAAATAGACTCTTCATTGAAAGGGGGCAGTCTTCCAGCCACATAGACTCACCCTCAGAAGCGAGAGCAAGCTTGGCCAAACTATGAGCAACACTATTAGCTAAACGAGGAACAAAATTGATAGTTGAAACCTTGGATCTTCTTAACACTTCATAGATATCATTGATAACCACCCCAATCTCAGCACCATTGACCATCTCCAACCCAATCTTGTTCACCACGGATAAGGCATCAGACTCTAGAATAGCCGGGGTCAAACCAGTCTCAGCTGCCAGCCTAAGCCCTCGAAGAATGGCCATTGCTTCCGCAATTTGGGGAGAAAAACAGGCCTTAAACAGTCTCAGGCCAGTCTCACATTGTTGTTTCAATTAACTCTATTGATATTTGTTCATTAAGTATGGCATTGCAGATGACACATATTATCCAACTATGTAATTATATTGTTAAAGAAAATATATTAATTCTGTCAGAAATAAAATAAAATTGAGTGATGGGAATTTAATTGGTGGTAAAAACAAGAACAATAAATATGAGTTGGGAGTTTAGTTAGTCTACGTAGTACGTAGCGACAAGGGAAGTAATTTCAATTGGCATTTACGATAAATGAGCACGTGCTAGCATTAATTTACACAACTTCTTGTTTGGTGTGAGTTTCGAAATATTAAATAAGACCATAAAGTTAGAGAGGTCACCTACTTTCTTAATTTTTCTTTGTTTTCACATTATATATCATATCATGTTCATATACAACTTTATAAATTTACCTAATTATCTTGTGAGTATCAAAGATTCGTAAATATTATTCGACTCTCAAATGAGTTGGTTGTATGCTTTCCAATCCATTTTTAATAGGGGTTCGAGACTAACTTTACTCGTAAAAGTGTAATCGTAAGAAGTTTTTTTCCTCATTTGTAAAAGTCAATCTCCTTATTATTGCTTAGTGTTTGATCTAGACGGTCTCGTTAGACCTCTTACTCATGATAAATGCTACAACCATTATTTGTTTGCTCTTAAAAAAAATAAAAATAATCATAATTAGCCGAGGCCAAGGATTCATTATAATGGGCTCATATTTATTGTACAAGTCCAGCAAAAATGTTTGTCGAAACATAATATAGATGAAAAAAAAATGGCCCAACCTATACTTACTGGGCCATTTTGATTACCCAAACTTTTCACTTATTGGGCCTTCAATTCAATGTCTATAATTGTGTGGCATGCATCTCTTGAAATAAAGTGCTTTAATGCAATGGATACATGATGTATCTTCCGTTATAATGATACAATATTGCTTACGTGCATTACAGGCGTCAATGCGACCAAACTCTTACTCTCTTGAGACTGTATTACTAAGATATGAATTAGATAGACATGTTTATTATTTGAAAATGAAAAACAAAAGAAATCAAATTTCATTAGAAAGACAAAAAGGAAAGATGTCTTAATTTCTTGGGACTGAAGAGAGGAATTAAATTATCTTTTGGGTCCACCTAAGTTGACTATCAACGATCTTTAATAAAAACTGTAATCACATATCAATAATTACGTTCATTTTCTCTCATTAAGATTCTCGATCAGTGAACAGGTCCAAAGTCAAATATATAATTATACTTTTTATGTATTATGTGCTCAACTCTAATTCAGAATTTCAGAATTCAAGATCTGGATGATTGTGAAAATCCATTGAATATAACCTCAGAATTCTTGTCAATATTCATATATAAACCCAACTTTTTTGCTGTTACATTGAAAAAAGTTGATGAACTTTCATGCTTTTCATCAAACTTCAAAGTCAACACAAAAATTTATGCTGCTACAAGACTAGACCAAACTTGGAGAATCTGCAACCCAGACCATCAAAATCCAAACAAAATTAAATTTTAAAAAGGATAACGCTTGGGTACTGATAGGTCAGCACCCAAAATACTGATCCATCAATTGAAATGTAGTACGTGGTTTTTTTTTTTTTTTTAATATTTTTATTTATTACTTTTTACATTTATCTTCTTGCATTCTTCACAAATTGGGTCATGTGTTACACTTCAATTGGTGGGTTAGTATTTTGGGTGCTGACTGACTGTTCAGCACCAAGCATTATCCTTTTTAAAAAGCACTAGTCGATGGCCAGCTTTTAATTGGACAGTTACTAATCCAATTTGACTTATATATACTAGGTCAGATCTCACCACCACACACCAACCTCAAATCCAAGAAAAAAACATAGAAAACGAAATACAGATATAAAGATTTCCCCGTCAAAATTTAGATGATCTATAGTTACAGTTAGGCCACAAGTTCATGTACATGTACAGTTTTTTTCTGATATCACGAGCTCTTACTTTGTTATGTATATAATTTTGACTTAATAATAATAATAATAATATATAATAGAGATTTGATATATCATTTGAACGAATGTTTGTTTGGTATAAAAGGGTTGAAAATTATGTGTGAGAATTTTTTGAAGACCATTGACAATAATAGTAATGATGATATGATGAGAGTTTTTATTTTTAGGGTTTCTTTAGGGTTTGGAGATCCAGATCAAGCTCTTGTTGACTGCATGTACAAATGGTGGAATTGAAAGCTAAGTTGGTTTCTCTTTTCAAAAAAAAAAAAAGCTAAGTTGGTTTCTGGGTTTTTAGAGAGAGAGAGAGAGAGAGAGAGAGAGAGAGAGTTAGGTTGGAGATGAGAGAACAACGGGGCGACTTGTTAGGCTGAAGATACGGGTCAAACAAGAATTGATGGTGCCATTTCCTTACAATATAAGCAATTTTTAATTTTAATTTTTTATTTATGATAATAATATAATCATCTCTAATATATATATATATATATATATATATAGAGTAATTCTAGAGGACCCAAAAAACCAACCCAAATTTTGGACCCAAACCCATGTGGCACACATCACATGGGGTATAGGAAAGAGTGAAGTGGGACCATGTTGTGTTTGATGTGTGCCACATGGGTTTGGGTCCAAAATTTGGGTTGGTTTTTTGGGTCCTCTAGCATTACTCATATATATATATATATATACACCACATTTTAATCTTCACTCCTGTTATATATTCCACTCACTTTCACCACCCACTTTGATATAACACTTCAAAATCACAGCCAAGCAAGACTTGCCCTCCAGTCTCCATTATGCAGAATCTTCATGAAAACACCCCTATCTATCTAGTTAGGCTTAAATAATTAACGATTGGCTTGTTTCTTTACGTTATTAAGTTTTAGGAAACTTACTCTGATAAAGCATGTTGGATAACTACTCCCACAACATAAAATAACAATTAACAAGTAAGGTGAGATTGGAACGTTTATCACAAATACAAAAGAGAAGATGTATATACAACTACTCAACCAAGGGTAGATGTGCAATTACCTGAACATATCTAATTGCTTATTGGTTTGATAATGAGAGCTCAAATTAATCCTTATTCATAAAAAAAAATAATTAATCCTTATTTTCACCTCTCTTTCACCACCAACCTTGATATAAGTCTTCAATCCTGTGTGTAGACTCTCCATGAAAACTTCACCATCTTGGACATAATTATAATTAAATATATGGCTAGCTAGTAATTTCACTTTCAAGGACCTTCCTTCGAAGTTTGGTTAAGTTTACTGTTTCTTCTACAGTTTTTCATTTGATTTAGGTTCTTAGTTAACAAATTTGAAGGATTAATTCAAAGAATGGGTACGTTTCTGAAAATTTTCAGAAAATTGAGGTAAGATTTAGATGAATATTTCAAGGTGACTTCATATCGTATAATGAAATTTAGAAACCGTTCAAATATGTTTATTATATATATATATAATTTTATTTAATTTTGTATATTTAATATGACTTTGTGCTTTTATATATATTTCTAATGATAGATGCAGGTTGTTGATGGGAAGCCTGCGGATCTAGTACTTCAATGGTGTGTAATTAGATATATCAAGTGTGCATGTGTCATGTGTATATGCACCCAACTCGAAAGATTGGGGTTCCTCTATCATTAATTTATTACCTGATCAATAACTAATTAATTGTATGTAATTTTACACGAATAAAGAAAGATTTAAGATAATTAAGTTGCTGACAACACCAATTAATATATCATACCCCCTCTTAATTTAAGCTTCGTTTGGTTTTGTTGGGGTTCAAGTTGATTTCTCCCCGGTAATGTGGGGGTAGATTTATGCTCGGAAATGTAAGAATTGATTTCTCCCACTTATGAGAGTAGATATCCAAATTAATTGGATTGCTTGATTTTGGTAGATCCCGTTAGATTCATGTAGTGTATGATAATTATCCGCAAAGTAGGTAATGTAAGGATTGAAGAGATCATAATTTCGCATATTCTAGTGGTTGACAAGAAACAATTTCTTGCAAGATTCTTCTATGGCAATTCTTTCCATTTATGTATAAAATTGTTGGTAAGAAGATGACTAAAAATCGCTCACTATAGTAAGTTAATTGCTAACCAGAAAATATAATCGACTTTAATTTCTTGAGGGTGTGCAATCTTTTTCTATGGACATCAATGAATATGTTGTGTAATTCTAAAGATCAGTGACTTCTTTGAAGTGGTAATGCATTTATTAAGTTATTGGCGTCGATAATTGAAGGCGAGAATATGCATTGATTTACATTTTAAGTTAAGATAATGGTTTGTTTTAATAAATTACATTTATTTTATGTTTTGCACTTATAGGAGAGCTTTTTAACAATTAAAAAAAAGAAAAAAGTTTTGGATGAATGTCTATAAATTTTTAAAGAGATTATTTTTACCTTTCAACAAACAACCTGTTGGGCCACCTACCGCTGGATATGCTTTGAGGGCTCGTTTGGTATGCTGTATTGTAATATACTGGATTGTATTGGATTAGATTGGATTGTATTATATTGAATTAGATTGTATTGTTCTTATACAATTATGTGTTTGGTGATATTTTGTATTAAACTGTATTAAGTTATACAATGCTTTCATGTGATTTTTATTTCTCGATATTTTATTAACTAATAAAATTGATATATTTTTAGAATAAAAACATATATTATAAAATATATATTTATACTTTATTTTTTTTAAAATAATTAATATATAATTAATATTTTTATTACATAAATTATCATTCATGTAACAAATATCAATAATATTGATAATTATTTTTAATATTTTATTTAACTTATATAATTTTTAGACATATAATATTAGAATAATATTTTATTTTTATTTTTATTTAATTAAAGTTATATTTATTTATTTTAATTTTAATATTATAATAAAATTATATTATTTCTGTATTATATTTAAAATTATTATTATTAAATATATTATTATTTTATATTATTATTATTATTTTTATTTTTAAAATTTATTATTATTACTATTATAATCATTGTTATTATAATTATGGTTATTATTATTTCTCTCCCTAATTTTGTATTAGCTAATATAACCTCCACCATTTGTATTAGCTAATACAACATCTATTGTATTCGAGTAGATAAAATGTATTAGCTAATACAATACAATTGCATATTACAAAAAACATTATACTGTATTATTCTAATACATTTTAAACCCCCAATGCATTACAGTACAACCTACCAAACATGCCCTAATAGTAAAAATGTTTATTCAGTTTAGCAATATTCATATTTGAGTCGCCACCACACCATGCAGTATATTAAGGGAAAAAAAAGTTAGGTTGAGTATTTAGACCATAAAACTTATTAAAACCACATTTTTTTTTTTTTTTTTTTGATGAAGTAGATAAACACATGAGTTTTCTACACGAGTGATTCTATTGTGAGTATTTAAAGTTAGAACGTGAATTGAATGTAGGTATATACCCGGCCATAAATGGGTTTGCAGTTCATATCTTTTTTTTTTTTTTTTTTTTAATAAAAAAAAAAAAAAAAAAAAAAGAGATATGAACTGCAAACCCATTAGATATACAAATGCAATGCTTTTCTTTTTTTCTTAGTTATCAATCAAACCCACCAATATTTGAATAAATTACATTTGACAAAAATCCTTCAAATGAGTAGGGGTTCATTCATTTTCACTTGGTCTTCATTTGGGTCTTAGAAATATTTCAAAGAATTGCAGATTGCTGATTCTACACGGCGGTACGTGTGCGAGTGTGATGAGTTGATATTATAAACAAATAAATTTCATTTTCAGTACTAGATACCAGATGATGATATCATTATTTTCTAATGAATATATAATTGGGTTCTTGATTTTGACAAGAAACTAACATGCCTTAATTTGCCTAATCATTCATGTATACATAATTAACTCTCACTTTGTAATAATCAATTACCTAAACTAGTTTGTTTAAGTTCAATCAACTTATTCTTCTTGAGGCACAATCACTTTAAGTCTTAACAATGTAATCGGACTCTTCCTCTTCAGTTGTGTGATAGAGATTCTATTTATATAATGCTTATAATAGTTGATTTCGTTAAATACCAATAGATTTTTGATTGAATTGATGTCTGATTTCAAAAAATAAAATAAAAATATTATTCCTTGACAGAAACATGTCCTATAAAGAAATTAATTAGGAGGACTCCTGAGATAGAAGCAAAGACCACATGCAGCCATGAAATCAATAAAAACCCACCATTAAAGTTATATAGGTAGCAATCTAAATAAGCAAAGCAAAAATATATAGAAATCAAAATTGTATGTTTTTCGATTTCAGAAGTCAACACATTTAAAGACAACACACGTGGGCAACCAGTGGACTCAGAGCTGGCATTTATACAACAAATTAAACTCCATAAAACTCCATTTATCTCTCTCTGGTTTTCATTCTCCATTGATGTGCTCATCATCATATTCATCAGACTGGTAGTTTTTTTTTTTTTTTTTTGTTTTCTCCTCGCACATTATCAAAACGAGAGGTTTCAATTATATATATATATATATATATATATATATATATATATTATATCTAATTAATTTTAACATTCTATTCTCTCTTTTTTTGTCCATTTCTTATTATAATTAAAAACCATCACTTTCTTTTGTATATCTTGGCTTTTAAGTACTGCTTTTAATTCTCTCATTTTCCCCTTTCTTTTCCTCCTCCTCCTCTCTCTCTCTCTCTCTCTCTCTCTGTGAGAAGCTCCGCCTTTTTTCTCCTTGCTGAGAGCATGCCTGAATGTCCAGAGAAAGGTATACAAATCACTGCAAATCTCTCGCTCTCTCTCTCTCTCTCATATCTCTTGTAATCTTTAATTTTGTTCCAATTTTAATTGATAGAGGCACAGTTTCTACTTTCTATACATATGATCAAGAGCCCTAATTAAAATCTTCCAATACAATATTATTTTGTTGATCATGTGTGTGTGTGTGTGTGTACAGGGAGAGGTTTGATCATGAAATAGGCAAGAAAATAAAGAGAGATCAAGAAGCAGATGTGGGCTACTCTTCTCAATCTCACATGGGAAGAAGACACATGTTAGGTCCTCCCGGAACCCTAAATACAATCACACCTTGCGCCGCCTGCAAACTCTTGAGACGTAGATGTGCTCAAGAATGTCCTTTCTCTCCTTATTTCTCCCCACACGAACCCCACAAGTTTGCTTCTGTTCACAAAGTATTCGGTGCCAGCAATGTCTCCAAGATGCTAATGGTATGTACATAATTCTGATAATCCTTAATTCTCTGGTATGGACGTATGTATTTTAACAATCAGAATAAGAATACACGTGACAGGATACCCTGGTTGATCATCCTGATTGATTTTACAAGGTTATTTATTTTAGGAGGTACCGGAGAGTCAAAGGGCGGATGCAGCAAATAGTCTTGTGTACGAAGCTAATGTGAGGCTGAGAGACCCGGTATACGGTTGCATGGGAGCGATTTCAGCTTTGCAACAGCAAGTTCAATCTTTGCAAGCAGAACTCAATGCAGTAAGTGCTGAAATACTGAAATACAAGTATAGAGAAGGTAATATTATTATACCATCATCATCATCATCACATCATGTAGCTTTGCTCTCTTCGGGGGCTGTTTCGGTTGCTGCACCGCCTCCTCCGCAAGCTGTAGTGGCCGCCACTACTCAACAGCCGCCACCTCCTCCTCCTCCTGGTCCTAACAGTACTACTCTTCCTTCTAGTACTACTTCATGCTCTTCTTCCATGTACGTTCAACCAACCAGTGCCGCTGATTATAGCACCATTTCAAGTGATCATCAAAACGTTTCCTATTTTGGTTAATTATTAAAAATTTCTAGACTTATTATAAGAGTACATGATCATGATCATCAATATCCCATTTATTTTTCTCCATAACCATTCAAATAGGTGCAATAAAATGAGGAAGAAGAAGATATATATATATATATATATATATATATCATTATTTAATTATATATATATTTTGGACTTTTTAATAGTCACTGAATTACTCTGTCAATCTACAATTGAAGTTCATATATTATATATACATGTTTCTAGTTTCTTCTTCATCTTTTTTTTTTTTTTTTTTTTTTTAATTTCAATATGAATTTCTTGTTGATATTTTTGTTTTATTCTAGAAATGAATATAGAAAACCCTAGAAATTACAACAAAAATCATAGCAAATTTATTAAACTGAGAAAATTAATTAACTTTGTTAGTGTTTGGAAAGGACGAAAGTCCAGTCAAAATTGTTATTTAAATATATATGTGAAGTAAGTACACGTGTGGGATCTGTTTGATGAGCCAATAAGTCAGTGTTTGCACATGCTTGTCTGTGCCATGAAAGGATATGTATAGTTGATCATGAATGAATTTATATTTATTTGAAGTTTGTTTGGTGCATGGTGTAGGAGACAAGAGGTATGGTTTTGTGATTATTCCCATGTAAGTGAAGCTTCTAAGAATTTGGTCATGTTTCGATAGCTTATTTATAAGCAAAGAAACCATTCCATTTGTTATATTACCTTCATCACTTCCTTTACGGTCTTTCTAGATATATAGTTCAAAATGAGTAGGTTATGCACCTCTCATCGTATTAGTGATGGCGTTTGAATCCCACTTCTTTAATAAAAAGTGAGTGGGGAGGCCTTTCTCTAGTTAAGGATAATTATTAGAATTGTGTCGTTATAGTAATTAATCCATACAGATCTTGATAAAATCCTGATTTGGTCGGTGTCAATCCTTAGAAAAAAAAAAAAAAGAAGAACAAATTAGTTGCATTATTATGGGTATTTTTGTATATAATATTAATTGAAAAAAAAAAAAAAAAGTTAATGGAGCTTGCTATTTTTTTTTTTTTTTTTTTTAATAATGGAGCTTGAAACTTATTGAAGATACGCTATATATATATATATATATATATATATATATATATATATATATATTTATACAAAGATATATCAGTTCCTTGTTTGTAGGTCATTAAATTTAAATATTTTAACTTTACTACATACACTTGTCAAAGCATCTTTTAAATCTAATGGTCCACATGTAAGGAATTGATATATTTTATATCAGTTCATATCAGTTCGAACTGGTATAGAAAGACTATATATATATATATATATATATATATATATATATATATGTGTGTGTGTGTGAAGTAGATGTGCAAGTAAATATATATTGTAATTGTTGGATGGTCAATGGTCCTGCCAGCTATTATTATATTATTAATCATATTAGCTTCTCTCAAAGTTATACATTAAATTATAATTGGGTTTCCTTTCCTTGGCGTGTGGATTTCAGTCTGAGTTGAAAGGAGAAAACAGAAACCCTCTTTTGAATTGTTTAAACAAGCAAGACTCTTGAGAGCAATTTAATTAATTAATCCATCAATTTTTGATCACTTTCAACTTTTGTTTATATATATAATTGGATCAGTCCCTTTCAAGAAAATGAAGTGATCTATACATATGTAGAAAATCCCAATAGATGGATGTGATGGGATTTGGTCTCATGTCGTGGTTGCTTGATATAGTGGCATCTTATATAGAATACATCTTACTTTGTCTAAATAGTAAATACAAATCTCCTAAATTATTATTCACTATAAAAAATTTCAAAATTAATAACAAGAAGTAGTCAATCACAAGCTTCTTCTCTTTAAAAAACTTATTTTTTTTTTTAACGGCTGAATTTTATTAAAGGCCAAAAGCCACATAAAAAGAGCACCAACAACAAGAACCAAACAACAGCCAACAAAAGACACAACCAGCCCACCCAAAACCAAAGCAAAAAACAGAGCACAGAACACACAGAGAGAGCAGAGAAACACGCCAGACAACCAAAGCACAACCAAACAAAAAACAGCAGCAGCAACGACAACAGAAAACTGCAGCCTACAAAGCACAACGAAACAAAAAACTGCAGCAACAACAAGAAGAAGAAGGAAGCCAGACCATGCCAAGGAAGAATTAGCTAAACTCCCACACCAGAACATCCTCGTTCAACCCCGACCCCTTCTTGGCCAAATTATCAGCCAAAACTTCTTTGTAAATGATGTTCATTAGTTCTTAAAAAGAATCACTAAAAGGTTGGATTAGCCAGAACCCAGAGCCATTATCTCACATAGCTAGTTGATAACATGGTTCTAATTATTTAAATACCCTCGTGATTAGCTCCTTAATATGTAGACGTGTTTTGAATGATATAACATTATAACCTAAATATTTTGGATAAATATTTATAAGTCATCATACCCGCTTCAATGAGTTGGGGTTCAATTATGCCTCTCTTCTCCTACTCTAAAATTTGTAATAGTTAATAAAATAAAATAAAATTTTATATTGGTCGCCAATTATATAACTAAGAAAAAACTCATGCAAATAATTTATAATCCGGTTATATATAGGAAAAAACCCTCAAAATTAACTTCAAAAGTTACCAAATTTCCCTTCTTTGCTATCACGTACATCGATCAATGACCATTTTAAGCCAATAGAAATTCAAGGAAATAATCTTTATATTAAAAATTTAACATCTATTTTCTTGCAAGTCAACACATAGTAAGAATGGTTGTTGAATTTCAAAAAAAGAAAAGAAAAAAAAAAGAATGCTTGTTGAAATAAATATATATTGTTATAGGATGTCATTGTATATAAAATAATTAATCATGAGCCTAAAATCACTGACATTTTCTTTTATACATCAAATGTGACAAAGAAGAATTTAATCGTGGTTAGCACAAGAACAAGTAAATTAATTAAGATTGGCAGATTACGAAGATTTAGAAGATTCAACATTAATTAACGACTATTAAATATAAAGATTTTCTGTGAAAAATCAGAATCCAACACTCATATATGTATTCTTTTTTGACAAGTAATGTCTAAGCATATATATAGATCCCTTAATCACATGTCTACTAATATAAAGAAAAGAAACTATTGTAATTAAATTAATTTCAAAGGAAAAATTACAGCTGCAAATTAATTATATATTAATGATTAATCACACCGTTACATTGTAACATTATAAGAAAAGCCAATTCTAGCTAGCTAGTTGTTATATATATATATATATTTTTTTTTTGTATTAAGGATCCCGGACTTCGTCCAGGCATCTATCAGCATGTCCTCCCCAATTGCGTAAATCGTGGAGTAGGACAAATAGGAAACCCCGGCCCACACCCCTGGCCCCACAAGGATACAAGCGGATAAATCAGAAATCGCCCCTGCCTGGGTAGGATTCGAACCGCTAACCGCTGACGTTAGCCCCATGTCCGTTCTTCCACCAAGAGAGCTAAACGTCATGAGAGATGACCACAATATAATTGTCTGGAGTAGAACTAAGGACTTGGGTATTTAATACCAAGCCTTGGACCACCAAGGTAACCACCTTGTGGTTAGCTAGTTGTTATATTAATAAAACTATTTATATATGCTTTTGGGGAATGATGTTTCAGGACTTTTCAGTTAAATTAAAAAATAATATAAAAGAGACAAAAAAGAAGAAGATAATTACCAAATATGAGTTTTAATTTTTTATGACTGCTATGGCATTTATGTGGGTTGACAATTTCTATTAGATTAAGATGTCAGAAACTTGATTAAAAAACTGATTAACATCTTTTTATAAATTTTTTAAATTTAAGTTCAGTTTGATTCTCAAACAGAACATATCTATATTAGATTCCACATTGGATTTATTCAAAACTGAGATATCCATAATTTTTTAAGTAGGAGTTGATAAGGACTGTACAAATGCAATGAAATATTATATTGATAAATTAAAATAAAATTTCTATTATTCTTCCAAATTGAATTGATGAAGAAGTTTTATTTTATTTTTTGAGAAAAATATATTGTTGAATTAATATTAAATTTCTATGGATATTAGATACCACACACTCTTTAAATATAATTGATCAGGAGAATTATATTAATATCATGAAGAAATCCTCCAAGACAATTTTTAGGATCGATTCTAACCTAAGATTTTTTTTTTTTTTTGGTTTGGTCATGGCGATAATTATTTAAATGAATTTCTCGTTAAATGTGATCTAGAATATGTTTGATTATGTTGTGCACGTTATACTATGTGTTTACTTAAATTTCTATCATTATCATTAATGTCATCACTCAACACCATTATACTATGTGCTCTAAAAAACAAAACCATTAAGAAAACCATTTTCACAACTAATTTTATTGATCCGAATCAAATCAAATTGGAATTTATTCTTATAATTGTGGTCATGAGCTAGCCTACCGAGACCTGCCTAGATAGTAAGTACGACTCAAAAAGCTATTTCAAGCCTGCCTAAAATTCACAAGTACAATCTAGATAGTTATTTTCACAATAAATGAGATACCTTTTTTAGTTTCCTAAACGATTTCTTTATATAACCACATTTTCTTTAAGGAAGACAAGATTCGAATTCATGTCACTAATATAAAAGAGAGATGAATAATCATTCAAACATTAGTTGACGTGCAATCCAATTGGATTTTATTCTCTTGAATTTAGGGGTATTTTGCTACGTTGAAGACTTGGGATTCATGAATTTTTTCAGTGTCGTTTAGGTGTGGACAATTTGAACAATTAATATTTGGGCTAATCATGATTGGACCATGTGAAGGCCCATGAAAATCTGTTTTTAATGCTAGTTTTGAACCTTCTTTGAGGCCCAATATAAATACCAAAGGCCCAATCAAAATCTCGACCCAAACATTGACAGCTGAAAATTGTCTACTTATCACTTGATTACGAGCCAGTTTGATATTGTTGTAACTTTTAAAATAATCATTATTAACTGTGCTGAAGGAACAATCAACTTGTGAAGTTAATTAGCAAATGTTTGGTTAATTGTACTTTTAAAACTACTGTATAGCTCAAAAACAGTATATATATATTGGTAATTTTATTTTAAAAGTGTTGAAATTAGTTACAATGACTAAAATAGACATGATTTAAGAACCTTATTTCATTTTTTTTAAAATATTAATTATATATATTAAATCAATATTTAATATTTAAATTAGAAAAAAAAATTCATAAGAACAATAAAAATATTTTTTATAAATTTTATAAATCAAATCAATATTTAATTTTAAGATGAAATAAGGTATATAAATGATTTTAATTTGATTTCATAAGGAAAATAATGATATTTCAAAAGATTCATTAAATGCAGAAATAGATTATTCCATAATCACTTTCAAAAAGTAACTCCCACCTACCTTTCAAAATCATTATCAAAACTTGCCAGAATATCACTTTTAGAAGCTTTACCAAACATTATTTTATGTCAAAATTATAAAATAAGTTGATTATAACTTCTCAAAATCAATACCAAACTGGGTCTACAAGTAAGCAGAAATAAAATAAAATAAGTTAAAAAAAAAGAGAAGAAATTGTTGGCTTCAAAAGCTTACAAAATGTTTTAATAAATTTAGTGTTGCAAAATTTGACCACAAATTTGGACATTCTATGTGTTTTGCATAATTTCAATTTGGGAGCCGATATTGACACCCATAAATATGATAAGCACACCCATATTTTAATAAAAAATTTAACTACAAAAATATCCTAATAGGAATTTACTAATAAGGACAAATCAGTTTAATTAAAAATAAACAAAATACTATTTACACCCATTAATTACACCCATATTTTCAACTATATTACTTTATTAAAAAAAAACCCTAATTCAACCTTAATTATATATATATATATATATATATTAAGAACGAGAAGAACAGAAGCTTAACGGAGCCAAAAATTCACATAGCAATCTCCAGGATCGAGTCCCCACCAAAACTGGTGGTGTATATATAAAAAGGAAATTGAGAAGAAAAAGGGAAATTAAATTTGAAGATTTTTAGTAAAAGAGGCATGGAATAAAAAGGATATGGTAGGTGGGGAGAGCATGGAGACACGAATGAATAGATAATGGAACACAGTATAAGGTAGTGGAATTGCCATGGGTCTTAATCTTCTCTCCATACAATAATATTAATGCATGTCAAAATTAAAGCTTGTTTGTTTCCATGCCTCTTTTGGCCTCTATGATCATGTGCTCATAAGAATCCCATAGAATATGCCTTTTTTTTTTTTTTTTTTTTTTTTTTTTTTTGGGGGGGGGGGGGGGGGGGGGGGGGGGGGGGGGGGGGTGTGGTGTTGTACAAGAGATAATGATGTTTTACCTCAAAATGATACAAAATGCAAGTTGTTGCATTGGATTGGTAGTGGACAAATAGTGGCAGAAGCTGAAATTGATTGCACTGATCCATAAGCGTTCGTTCATCACAAGCTTCTTGGTCCGGATTATTGGAGAGTTTGTGTGAAGAAGATAACGGTGAGTGATGTTCCCTTGATTCGTGATACTAGTGAATTACAAACACTTGAAGATGCTAGTGGGACCTATATAGCTTGGCCATTAAAATACCTTACATATTAGGATTTTAGTGGATGTTTTTAAGTAAATATAATTTTAGGATGTCAAGTAGTACTTTTAAGGATGGTGTAATTAGTTGAATGTTTTTGTAAACTACTTTTGTTTTATATATATATGCTGAAATTTATCAATTGATTTGTGTAGAAAGATAAGAATTTTAATGTGAAAATAGATTCCAAAAAAAATCAAATTACAATTGTAAACCAAAATCAATAGGTGGAAAATTATATTTTAAATAATAATAATAATAATAAATATCTACTACGAACATTGTCTGTTTTAAATAACACAATTTATCACGGGCAACTGGCGTTTTGTTACGAACATATTATGTTTTAAATAAATCAACTAACACATGTATATTCTATAGTAAGTAGCTCATTAACTACGGTGGATGCCCATTATAGATAAGTTTATTTATCACATGTATATTCTGTAGTCGATGATAGAATTTCTTGTAGTGTGACTTCCTCAATTTTGATATGTATCAACTGCTATAACTTCTCAACTACCGGTTGAATTCGAAAATCAATATACTGGACGACCAGCCAATTCCATTCAAACTTATAACAAGTTTAATAGGGTTTAACTATAATTTCTAATTAACATGGTATCATAACAATATAATTTTTAAAATTGGGTATTCATAGGACCTGGAAGTTGGAGAACTTAAAAATTTATCATTTGTAAAATTGGGTGTGTTAATAACTTATGAGGGTTTATAAATAAATTGTATTAAAATGAAAATATTTATAGGTGTCAATATCTAAACCCTTTCAATTTTCATTAAAATATTTCATTTGAGATTTTTTTTCGTTCAGAACGAATAAGATAGGGTCTGTCTAGAAGAAAACTTCCAAAACATCTTTATAAAATGGTTATAATAGAAATAAAAGAACCGTTGATATATAAGGTGGTTAACAGAGGACCCATTATTTGAAACATTGATCTAAAATTCTCATAATAATATATATATTTCTTATAATATTTTTAATAACAAAAATACTCAAGAAATACACCATAACATGATATGATTAATTTTGTAGAGAGAAGAGAATGATAGAAAGAAGTGAACAAGGGAGAGATTTCGGCTGAATATATTTGACAATTTATTCAATTCAAACTGAGCCTTATATAGGCTTTACAATTAACACATTTCCTGAAAGCAATCGAAAAAATAGGGGACCATTATCCCATTAACAGTAGGCTTATCACCCACTAAGATAATGCCCAAAAGAAAAGGAGGAAGTCTGGATACATATTAGAAATCGTCTCTGATTCTCCCATGTCGCTTCTTCTCGAGGTGCGCTTGCCCATTTGACAAGGATCTCCTCTTTGGGAAGATACCTATCCTTCTGAATAACACGTGAATCCAAAATGACCTCAGGTTGAGGAAGAATTACGGATTCGGCATTTTTAGGTGGAAGAGACGGTGACACTGGAACATCTGGACCCACATATTTTTTTAAGAGACTGACATGAAAACATCATGAATTAGAGACCCAGCAGGTAACTCAAGCTTGTAAGCAACATGACTGATTCGTGCTAGAACCTTGTATGGCCCAAAAATCGTGGAGCCAATTTAAGAGACCCTCGAAAGACCACGAATTGTTGACGGTACGGACGTAACCTCAGGTACACATAATCACCCACCTCCAGAATTGTCTCCCTACGATTTTGGTCTACTTGGGACTTCATTCGATCCCGAGCTGTAATCAAATTGTGACGTAATTCCTTTAAAATCTCCTCATGAGACCGTAGAAATTCATCTACAACTTGGACGTTTGTGGTACCAGGTATGTAAGGCAGCAAGGTAGGCGGAGGAGTACCATAGACCGCTTCAAAGGGGGACATTCCAGTTGAAGATTGTACTGCAGTGTTGTAGCTGTACTCTGCCCAAGCGATCCAATCAATCCATTTTTTTGGCTGATCGTAGGTAAAACATCGTAAGTACTGTTCTATCGTTCGATTGACGACCTCGATCTACCCATCCGATTATGGATGGTAACTTGAGCTCATGCAAAGCTTGGTTCCCTGCAACTGAAATAAGTTTTTCCAAAAAGCACTTATAAAAATTCGGTCACGGTCACTTACAATCGAAATCAGAACACCATGTAAACGAACCACTTCCTGTGCAAAGGCCTTTGACATTGATAAGGCAGTATACAGATGTTTTAGCGGCACGAAATGTGTGTATTTGGATAAGTGATCCACAACTGCCATCAGAATTGTGTACCCTTGAGATGGTGGTAGACCGTCAATAAAATCCATTGATACCTCGGTCCATATTTTCTTAGGTATAAGCAATGGTTGTAACAAACCTGCTGGCCTAAAAGTCTCTATCTTGCAATGTTGGCAAGTTACACAACAATGGATAAACTCCTTGACAACAGCTCGCATCCCAGTCTGTGTAAAACAAGCTTTGAGTCAACTGAGTGTCTTAAGATACCCGAAGTGTCCACCTGTCGGTGAGGCATGCCCTTTTGAGATAATAATTGGTAATAGAGACGAGTTAGGACTCTTTTAGCCAAACTCCATCTCGTTTGAAAATTCGTGGGGAAGTAGAATTCTGAAACTGATCATAAAAGGAGTCGTTAGCAATTTCTTTCCGTAAATCCGACCACCAATCTGCCACAGCTAACGATATGGTGAGAAGTTGGAATTCGACGACGCACGACAAGGCATTCACACCATGATTTTCTTTTCCCTTCCGGTATTAGATCATGTAATCGTACCCCAGTATTTTGGGTAGCCATCGTGTCTGCGCTGGAGTAATGATCCGTTGCTCAAGCAAGAATTTTAAGCTTTTCTGATCAGTTTGAATGACAAAAGGTCTCCCCAAAAGATACGGTCGCCATTTTTAGATTACTTTGACAATCACCAACATCTCTTTTTCGTAAGTTGAAAGAGCAAGAGCTGACCCTTTTAATGCCTCACTGTAGAAAGCAATTGGTTGACCGTGTTGTGACATAATGGCACTTAGACCGATGCCAGAGGCATCACATTCCACCACAAATGGTTGGGAGAAATCCGAAAGTTGAAGGATTGGTGGAGCTATAAGGGCTGTTTTCATTCGGTTGAAGGCTGCTGCTGCTTCCATTGTCCATCGAAACTCATCTTTTGTCAACAATCGTGTTAATGGTGCAGTAAGTTCATCGAACCCGTGAATAAACTTCCTATAATAACGGTTAAACCGAGAAACCCACGAACTCCCTTAGCTGATGTCGGTATCAGCCAATCCAACACAGCTCGAATCTTGGAAGGGTCGACTGCAACCCCTACTAGAGAGATCAAATGTCCTAGATACCCTACTTGTAATACCCCAAAACTGCACTTTGATTGTTTCGCAAACAACTTGTTAGCTGATAGAATGTGTAGGTGTTAGGTTTTTGGTTTGTCTTAGCATGTATACCATATCAAAACGTGTTTTTCTTGTAATGTTTAGTGGTCTAAGTTTTGAAGATTCAAGACGTCAAAGAAAGTCTTGGCCACAATTCATGCAAAATGCCGGCTTCAAAGAGAAGTGTGCTTTATCGGTTTACAAAGGTATATAAGACCTCATTTTTCTTACAAGGCTGGGCACACACACACATGGCATTCTTGTGTGTTCCTTCATGGTTAAACATCATTTATATATCACTTTCACACACTTGATAATGTATGCTCATGCATTAAATCTAATTTGACAATCTTTGTTATTTGCATGTTCTAGGACTATGTTTAGGAAATGGCATACATGTGTGATTTTGTATTTGTATGTTTCCGTATTTTTTCATTTGGACTTGAACATGTTCTATTATGATTCCTTATTGAGTTTCAATCATTTTGGTTACTTATTCATTTAGTTTCAAGTCTAAACAATGTAGCTACGCTACTTTTCGTTCTCATTCGTCGAGTTGTGTTCGTCGTTGTTTTCCGAGATGAATTCTCAACCTTTTTGTCAAAGTTTCATAGTCATCGTTGTGCGTGAGAGAGTCACAATTCATAATCCAAAGACGGATTTGAAATTGGAGTTCGGAGACCTGAATACGGCCAAAGAACGCAAGCGGAGTGCGGGAGAGGCAAGTGAGGCCAAGTGGCCAAGCGGCCAAGCTAGGCCACCCTGTGTGTAGGCCGTAGGCCACATGGCCAGGGCAGGCCTATGCCCCCGCTTGGCACACGCGTCCCACACGGCCAGGGGGTGATGTGGCACCTTCTGGTTGGCCGAAATCCTCCCTTCTCTCTCTTCCTTTTAAATACTCCAATTCTCTCCAATTCATTTTTAAGAAGAAAAAGATTGAAATCCCATCAAATTTTCTCTCAAAGTTTTCTCATCTTCCAAATACCATAACTTTCTCATATGAAGTCGGAATTGAGTGATTCAAGTTGGAGATTGTTTGTAATCGAGTTTTCTACCTTTTCCAAGTGGTTTAGTAGCTGTTTGATTGACTTTTCTGGTGGTTACACACAGAAAACTGAACCAGCTCGAGAATCCAAGGTAGTGTTCATATCTTTGAGATTTCTTCTTTTATAACCTTCAATTTGCTTGGGGTTCTTCTTCTACATGTACTTGTATGTTTGGTAAATGCTATTGAGAAAGATAGCTTCACAATCAATTCTAATCAAAAGTCTAATTAGAGACATATGTGAACTAGTTTTTTTGATTCTAGGTTTTTCACATAATTGTGAGTTGTATTGTGATTAGGTTGATATCTTAGGTTGTTTGTGACTTGATTGAATCAATTTGGTGATAAATAACCTTGAAATGTGTTTTGATCCTTGAAATGTGTTTTGATCCTTTGATTGATGAAGTCTAGGGTTATTGTATTTGTATATGTTTTTAGAGCAATCTTAGATTCAATTGATTTATCTTTTAATCCTTGCTCTAAATCTTTGGCTAGAATATTCATTGATTTGATTTTATGATTCTAGCATTTTATTGTATGTTTATAGCATCTTGAACTTGTGCTTCATGAATATGTATTGTTCAAGTGTTGTATGTGTGAATGAGACTATGAGTTTTATGTGTTAGGTGTTTACACATGCTCTAGGTTTTATTTTAGTTTTGCATCTAGACTTTTATTACTTGTGTTATCACATGTTTAGGTCTAGTTGTACCATGGAGTGTATTGATCACATGTTCTATGTTGAATTGATTGTTTGCATCATTTGCATTCACATGATCACACTAGAAAGTCCTTGTAAAAGGCATGAAGTCTTGGTTAGAGTTGGGATGACTCAGATAGCCAAGCAAGAAGACTTGTCTAGAGTCAGGAGGACTCGGATAGGCAAGCAAGAAGTCATGGCTAGAGTCGGGAGGACTCGGATAGTCATGCATGAGAGGCTCTCTAGAGGCATGAGTGCCTTGGATAGGGAGTTGGCTATTTTATTGGTAGGCCTAGGCATATGGATAGACATAGACTCCAAAAGAGCGGGGTACACGGGATGTGTATGAACTCTTGAGGAGCTTCTAATCTTCTATCGATGTTGGTTTTGTATGTTGTCCAATATATGGTGGCTTCGCATCATTGAGGGATTTCGTACTTTCTAATAGGGTTGGGTAGACATAGACTCCACTAGGTAGGTGAGCTAAAGATTGGTCCTTTTATGGAATTTCTTATTTACCATCCAATATATATAGTATCCAATGGTTATAGTTTAACTCGTGGATGTTTCCTCCTTGGAGGTTTTACCACGTTAAAAAATCTCTTGTGTTAATTATTCCTATCTCTATCTTTTATATTTTATTTGTGTATGTTATTATTTTGTTACACATTATTCACTTGTGAATGTATGGTGGAACAAGATTTTGTATAGTGTGATTTGTGGATCCTTTCATTTGATCACTTTTTGTATATATGATTCATTTTGTATATTGTAATTTTTGTATAGTGACATATGATCATACTTGTAATACATTGAACATATTTTGAAATACAAGTATTCTTTGTTGTTGAGTTTATGTGTTCTTATACCTCATACAACTAATTGATATTCATAGACTACGCTTATATGATCATATGCTTATCTTGTCTATTTATGGATTTGTGGTTTATGTGTTGTATGTAAGGCTACCTTGAGGGACAAACGAAAGTTTGTTCAAGGGATTGAAAAAGGCGTAAAAACCTATTCACCCCCTCTCTAGGTATGCTTTAAGCTATTTAACTCCGTTTGTATACTTTCAGTAGGACTGTTCGAAGATGCCATAAGTGATCGCTCCATGTTCGACTGTATACAAGGATTTCATAAAAAATAAAAAAAATAAAAACTAACACAAATTGCCTAAGATGTGGCCGAAATAGATCATTCATGAGGCTTTGAAAAGTCGATGGCGCATTTGTCAATCTGAAAGGCATCACCGCAAACTCGTAGTAACCCTCGTGTGTGCGGAAGGTTGTTTTATGTACGTCATCGGGCCGCACGCGAATTTGGTGATAGCTTGCTCGCAAGTCCAATTTAGTGTAGTATTTTGCACCATGTAACTCGTCGAGCAATTTGTCGATGATAGGAATTGGATATTTGTCTTTAATAGTGATATGATTCAGAGCACGATAGTCAATACAAAATCACCATGATCCGTCTAATTTTTTAACCAGCAATACCAGCGAGGAAAAAAGGCTATAGCTGTGGCGTATGAGACCGGAGTCAAGGAATTCAGGAACCATCTTCTCAATTTCTGTTTTCTGATAGTACGAATACCGATAGGGTCGCACGCTAATGGGTCATTGATCAGGCTGTAGAGGAATATGGTGATCGTGTGGATGCTCTGGAGGTAACAGTGTTGGCGTCTGGAAAATGTGTGCATACTCTGACAACAATTGGTTGAGGTCGGCTGGAAGGGGCTGTTGTACCTCTTATTGAGTACCTGAAACCATGTGCAAAAAAATCCCATACATGTTATATGCATTAGTTCTTTATCTGTGAGGGGTGTCAAAGTCGGTTGCTTCAACCCATGGAAAGTATGGGGTTGTCCGGCTTGTTTGAAAGTCATCGTAAGCTTAAGATAATCAGTTTCGATTGGCCCCAAGGTTTCTAACCATTGTACGCCCAATACCGCCTGACATGCAGCGACAGGCAACACATAAAAATCAGCTTGAATGGGATGATTCTGAATGATCAGAGTGAGTGCCAAACAACGTCCGGAGCAGTCGATCTTCTCTCGATTTCCCACCATTACTTGGAGAATTTTGTCTCTCACAACATGCAATTAGAACTTAGAAACCACTATCTGATCAAGGAAGTTATGTGTACTTCCACCGTCTATGGGGATGGTGATGTCTCTGTTTTTTAATTTGTCGACAACGCGCATAGTTTACGGATGGGCTGTGCCGGCCATAGCATGAAAAGAAATTTTGGGCATGGATTCCGTAATTTCAGTGTCGTCGACCAGATCATCGTTCTCCATGATGTCTGCTGGTGTCACGTCTTCAAGTATGAAAAGTTGTGGGCGTTCGCAACGATGGCCTGGAACGAACTTTTCATCATAATAATAGCACAGACCCTTCTCCCTCCGTGCCCGCGCTTCCTGCCCTGTAATACGTCGAATTGGAACTGAAGAGGTACTTAGTGGTGGGGTTGATCTTTGATTCGGAGGTGGCCCAAGAAGACTGGCTAATTGTTGTGGACTGGACGTGAATCGGGACAAAGGTGTGGTTAGTTAAGGTCGAAAAAGGGAACCAGATTTCCGAGGTAGTTGGTTGTGTTCTTCGATCAGCCGTGCCGCACTGATGGCATCTGAAAGAGATCGTGGCTGCTTGACACGTACATCTAGTCGAATCTCATCTTTAAGGCCTGAAATAAAGCAACCCACAAGAAATTTTTCCAGCAGTTCATCAACACGATGTGACAATTTTTTGAAAGTTTCTTGGTACGCAGCAACAGTGGTGGTCTGTTTGAGGCGTGAGAGTAGGGGTGTGCGGTGGATCGGATCCAATGGATTTGCCATGATCCAAAATCCGATCGGATCCGATCGAATCAAAGAAATTACAATCCGATCCGATCCAATTACTATTTGATCCGATCTGATCCGATCCGATCCAATCCAATATGATCCGATGGATTGAATTAATATAAAGTCATTTGTAATATATAAAAGTTATAATCTGAAATAAATAAAATAAAATAAATTATTCAAACATGACTAATTAATTCAAATAAAATTAATATTAAAAAAATACATGACATAACTTGTAAACTTTATATAATTCAAAAAGTTTATAAACATTATACATCAACTCCAAATGTAAATTTAATAAGCCATGATATTGGTGAAGAATAATAGAAGAAAAGAAGATGGTAGATTGTTGGCTATAAAGAAATTGAGAAAGAAAATCCAAAATAGTAACATTAGAAATTGTATTTTGGTTGAGCCTTTACATCAAAAAATAGTGGATTAAATAAATTGCCCAATATAAAAATAAGGCCTAATATTTTAGGCGGATTCGGCGGATTCGGCGGATTTCCAATCGGAAATCCAAGATCCGATCCAATCCAATCCAATGGATTTTAGAATTTAGGATCCAATCCGATCCAATGGATCGTATTGGATTGGATTGGATCCTGCACACCCCTACGTAAGAGTGCTTCAGAAGGGTCATTGTAATCCGTTGGTCCAAAGCGGTGGAGAATTGCCTGAATAAACTCATCCCACATTGGAGGACCCTTGAACTTGGTATACCAATGGAACCATTGGAGGGCGATTTCCTCTAGATGGAAAGACGCCAATTGAACCTGTTGAGGAGGAGCAATTTGTTTGAATTCAAAGTATTGCTTAGCTTTGAATATCCATCCCGTCAGATCTTTGCCGTCTAATTTGGGAAAGGATAATTTAAGGAGGGTGTTTCGATCGAATGTGGTAGGGTTGGCTGAAAATATTGGCTGTGAATTTGGGGAATTTTGGGACTTCTCAGGTTGCACAGAGGGGTGAAATTCGTTGTTCGAGGTGTTGGTTGTTTGGGTGACACGCAGGGCTTGGAGGTCAACCATCATGGTTTGGATTGCTGCGTTAATCTGAGTGAAGTTGCGGTTCATATGATCAAGGCGGGTGTCGTGACATGATAGGGTTTCATTAACCCTACCAAGGGCTTCGCTGACTTCGGTACGAAATTCAGCATTGCTTTTGCTTTGTGTATCCATGGATCGTATGGCTTTGATACCAAATTGATATGATTAATTTTGTAGAGAGAAGAGAATGATAGAAAGAAGGGAACAAGGGAGAGATTTCTGCTGAATATATTTGACAATTTATTCAATTCAAACTGAGCCTTATATAGGCTTTACAATTAACACATTTCCTGAAAGCAATCGAAAAAACAGGGGACCATTATCCCATTAACAGTAGGCTTATCACCCACTAAGATAATGCCCAAAAGAAAAGGATCCACTAACAACTGAGTGGGAAACTAACAAACTGAATGGGAAACTAACTTATTTTGGTGACCTGACTTGGTCTTCCTAGAAGCTGACTCATGTTACCTACACAGGTAACCACGTATGGGAATTCTGGACCATATCATAACATTACCACTTTGAACTCCAAAACAAAGTCAACACTTGATCACAAGTAGTGTTGACCGATACGGAATTTCACATACAAACACTATAAGCACTTCAACAAAAGAAAAACTTAATAAAACCACTCAATTTCAAATATGAAAATTATTAGTTAATTCTCCTGCAGTTCTTCCTGATCTCACCCTTGGATCCAGTGAGAGGTTTGTTATCTCCCATCTTGATCATGGCTACGACAAAATCAGAATTGAAGGTGTTTGGGTTGCTACTGTAGGTGCGCACTATGGAATCAGTGGACCCACCATTGAAAAGCTGTTGATCAGAGTGGAGCAGTCCCTTCTTGGTGATGAGGTTCTTGAAGTAGTTGTTGTCAAAACAAGTTGGAGTCTGAAGATCAAGTGGTGCTAAATTGTTGTCACCAGATCCCGTGGCTCTTGGGCAGTTCCTTTGTCTTGTTTGTGCAAATGAAGAGTCAATGTTTGTTTCATTGTATATTCTTGGCCTGAATTGTACACACCTTGATTGTCCAATTGTGTGAGCACCTGAAATTTTTAATGACAAACAAAAATGTGTAGATATTAGTACAATATCATATGTTTCATCTCAAGTATATGTAGATGAAAATTATTCGGAGGGTTTTCTCCCATATCAGTTGAAGTTAGATAGTTTTAACCCCATTATAGCCTTTTAAAGACAAAACCGTGGAGATCCAATGGACCAAAGCGGACAACACCTTATGAGTGGGGCTTTGTGTGTGCACAGTGTGAAATTTGGGTCACTAAAATTTTGACTAGCCATAACCCCACGACGACCCTTAACCCTTGAAAGGAAAATTTGATCTCTTGAAATTTTGGCTGGCCTAACCACACGAGGGCCCTTAATTAAACCTTTTAATGACAAAACCTGCCTATGAAATTTTGACTAGCCGTAACCCCAAGAGAGCCCTTAATTAACACCCCCCCTACAATTTTGACTAGCCATAACCCCAGAAGGGCCCTTAACCCTTAGAGAAAAATTTGGTCTCCTGAAATTTTGGCCAGTTTTAACCATACAATGGTTCTTAATGAGTGGCCGTCTGGTGTGTACGCAATTAATTTAATGTGTAAGTTGTTTGAAATTTCGTGTGATCACTTGGAGGGGCATGAATCGTGTATGTATACCAGATAAAGCAACAAGGTCCCTGGTGGAAAGTCCAGCAGCACTGAAGCTGGACATGAGTTGGTTGAGGCTTGAAGTTGGAGGTGGAAGGCTCTTGTTGGCTGCAGCTTGGCTTGCTGTTCTTGCATCTCTTCTTCCAAGTTTCACATTCCAGCTAGGCCCTCCAAGCTGCATCATCAACACGATTTTTGAATTTTATTAAAATCCGAACTTTGAATTATCAACCATTAGATGCATCTAGATGGATTGATATTATTAATTACTTACAATTTCAACGGAGTCTCTAGCAGCAATGGCCAATACATCAGCACAGGAGACGACACCGGGGCAAGCTTTCTCCACGGCACTTTTGATATTGTCAATCACGTCGAATCCACGTATGGAATTACGATTTGGAGCTGCATTTTTCTCTCCGGTGAAGGAAGATGTGTCGTCAAGTAGAACTGATCCATCGCATCCCTGATCATATCAAAAATTTGCATAGTTTGTTTAGTTAATTAATCATATAATTAATTTTAAAGGGAGACTCTTTGGTCAACTATTAAGGATAAAGCTAACCTAGTCAACCTCCGTGTCTATCTAACCAAGAGCTAGAGTTGGTATCATAGTTGGACTTCCAACTGTTTGTATTATATCAGAATTGCTTTAGCTGTTTGTATAGGATTAGGACCCCTAGCTTTATTTAGATTACTTCAACAAGTAAATCATGTATATATATTTGTTTATTTTCTGACGTGAATAATAAGAAGAACAAACCTTTACATCAACAACGTTAGCGTAATTAAGTACCTCACTTCTTTAATTGTAAAATCAATCTGACAATGCTTTTTTTTTTTTTTGGGTCAATTTGACACAAACATGAAACTTATAAGTCATAATAAAGGCTGGCTATTATGTTTTTCACAAACAAGAAGGATTGAAAAAGAAATGACAAAGACTTATAAGTTTGTTTAATCAATAGTTAACCTATTAAAATGTTCAATTTAAAATTGCTCACTTAAAAAATTGAATTAAGAGAAGTAGCAATAATTAAAAGTTCAAGTAAGAAATTTCAAAAGTGGAATTTTTGTGTGCAATAATAGTAAATAAGAAGAAATAATTAATTACATTGACAAAGCAATCGTGGAAGAACAAGCGAAGGATAGAGGCACCAATCCGGGCCTCTCTAGAGATGGCAGATTGCATGGAGGATTTTACGGTGGAGAAGAGCCTTGGGCAGGATTTGGAGTAGAAATTAGTAGAGAGTTGAGCATTGGTGTTGCCTATCACAACTAGGAGAGCCAACAAAGTCACGACAAGCTTGAACAGAGAAGCCATTCTTGAAAAATTAGAGACAGAAATAAATTAAGAAGTTGAAATTTGTGTTGAAATCCGTCTGTTGTTAAGGTGTAGTTAAACCATAACAGATGGATAAACTGTGGATAAGGTGTAGTTAGTTAACCAATGATTATGGTTAGTCGGTGTCAGCTTCGTACAATAATTGAATTTATGTCCCTACTTGGATAGTCTGTGTCATGAATTAATTAACTTCCAAAATAATTAAAGAGAGCTTCTCCTTACCATCCACAAATCGTCTATTCACACTCCAATTTAATTTTTTTATTATTATTGACAATTTTAACCTAAATTAAAATTACTAAACAAGAAAAAAAAATTTAAAGACACTCAAAACTAATTAAATTATTAAAAAAAAAAAAATTCTCTCTCCTAAATCATTAGATTAAATATTATATATTAAAGAGTAATTAGCACAAATCCCCCCTCGAGTATATGTGAATTTGCATGTTGCCCCTAAATTTTTTTTTTTAGGCATTAAACCCCTTGAATTATTGCTTATTAGCAATCCTTTGGTTTTATTCCCCCCTGAGGGGGCATTTTTACTCTTGTTCTGCCAATAAGCGATAGTTTAGGGGGTTTAATGCCTAAAAAAAAATTTAGGGGGCAACATGCAAATTCATATACACTCGAGGGGGGATTTGTGCCGATTACTCTATATTAAACTCTCCTTCCTAAATCTGTTATTACCATATTAAAGTATTAAACACTCTCTCATAATTAATCTCTCTCCATTTTTCAAAAAAAAAAAAAAAAAAAAAAATCATATTTTCATACTTTCTCGATCAATCTCTGATTAATAGTTAAAGAAATAAAAACTTATGAATATTTTGGTTTTTTACTAACAGTAATTTATATATATATATATATATATATTAAAAATTCAATTAAAAAAAAAAAAAGATATATGAAAGCTTGAATTGTTGCAATTAGATTCGATCAAACTCAGAATTTCTAAGACTAATGAAAGAATTAAAGTTCTTTAGGCAATCACATACCTACATGAGTAACAAAAAGCATTTTCATATTTCGATTAAAAAAAAAAAGTACTTATTTTTTTAGTTTTTAAATTTTTTTTTTTTAATTTTTAATATATACATACATACAGTTCCTAAAAATCAAGCTTATTAGTAAGTTTTTTTTTTTTTTTTTTCTAAAATTAGAGATATGTATTGGAGGAGAGAGAGTTTAATATGGTAATTAAAAATTTAGGAGAGAGTATTTAATATGTAATAATTAATCTAATGATTTAGGAGAGATAATTTCTTTTTTTAATCATTTAATTCAAAAAAAGATAAAAGGATAATCTTGTGACAAAATGAAGTGTCTTTAGAATTTTTTTAAAATTTAAATTTTAAGAATGAAGTGTTTTTAGAAAAGAAGTGTAAAAAGAAAAAATTGGATTGTCAAAAGAAGCTCTCATAATTAAAATGTCAACTTCTAACAATTAGCAACCGGTATTATTAAGGGAAAACACTATAAATTCTCTATTAACTAACTACACTTTAACCATAGTCTATCCATCTGTTATGGAACTTCATTTATATAGAGAAAAACCATTATTTCAATTTTAAATTTCCAAAATTTTATTTTTAGAATTTGGTCAGAGAGGTATATAGGTTATATTATTATATTGTTTCTGGTTTGATGCAATTATCTATATAATTAGAGGAACTTATTGCAATTTGCCATGACAATAGAATGGATAATTTCAAAACGGGGTCAAATTATAATTTCAAAATTTTAGGAGTCAAAATAAAATTGTAAGGAAATTTTGGTTTTAATTCCATTGACATGGAGAATACTGGGATACTTAAGATTGTAAACCTTTCTCTTGATGAACCAGAGTTAGAGGCGAATTATTTATATCTTTTAACAATATGAATGATGATAATGAAGTTAATTATGAATTTAAAATATGTTTTATGAATTTTTTTTTTATGTATTATTTGGATTTTGTAATATGTTATGACTTATGTGAAATATGTTTTATTTGGATTTGGTAATATGTTCGACTTATCTGACATGTTTTATTTGGATCCTGTAATATGTTATATTATTATGACTTATGTAGTTATGTGATATGTTTTATTTGGATTCTGAATATGTTTTTATTTTGAATGAATTATCAAATATGTTTTCATATACTATTATTATTTTTTAAATATAAATATATATTATTTTAATTGATGTATCCTACCGTATCCGTATCCGTATCCGTATCCTAGTTTTTAAAGATTTACCGTATCCGTATCCGTATCCTGTACTCGTATCCGTATCCGTGCTACATAGGTTTGAACACTGTTTTTCGGGTTTGAAAAGTTGAGTTTTGAAGTCTTGTGAGTTGTGATATGGTGACTTTCCATTTGTCAAGAAGATAGTGATTTGGTAACAATTGTCCCCAAAAAAGCACTTAAAATCTTAATATTTTAATGAAGTTCGAACAGGTCAATATATATGGAATGTATGACTTCTTCTCACCTCAGGAAAAAAAAAAAAAAAAAAAAAAAATACTTGTGTGTAGATAAAGATTGACCCACACATGGTCCCTTGCTATAGTGGTAGGCCTTCCTTTGGGAACCCCCCACCACCAAGGTTCAAGACTTAGTGTGTGCATAGAATTATACAAATTTTCCTTGGCCCATTTAAAAACATGGGTGTTGTCCCACTTTGTGTGGGTGGTTGTCCCTCCTTTGTGTGGGTTCTCTCTCCCCGTTCGTGGGAGCTTCAGTCTGGGCTACGCTTGAAAGTCGATTCTCGATGGGTCCCAATTATTGTTGTAATCATGTAATCATGTCCTGGATCTGTATTTCAGTTGTTGTAATCCTGTTGATGTATTCTCATAAAAAAATAATAAAAAAATAAAAAATAAAAATAAAAAAAATTGACCCATAACAAAAAGTACAATCATCTATGTTTTTAGTAGTCTCATGAGTCATGATATTGATAAGAAGTTTCCTCGAACTTTTTACTTTTCGATCAAAATTGATATGAATTCAGATCAAGGATCTATCGGATATATGAAAATCAAATAACTATTCCAACAATATAGAGAGATCTCTTCTCATTTATTTACGAATTAAATAAAATTCGAATTCCTATCATAAATACGTAAAGTGGCAGAGGGATGAGATGCTTAACAAAGAGTGAAAGTGGCCACCAAAGCAAAGGGTAGTGTAAGGACCACCAAAGCAACAACTTTGTAGTTATTTAACCACCTTGGCCAAGGGAGATAAAATTTTCCACACAGCAGTACGTCACACCAAGATTGATTGATTGATTGTAGGGGTAGACCCACCTGGAGATCAGGTGGGGCCCATGCTCCATTTCAATTTTTTTTTTTTGAAAAGAATGATTTTATGTTTATATATATATATTAAAATTAATACACTAGAAAAATGAAGTTTCTTAATAGTTAAAAACCATCATAAACAAGTATTCTTGATGGTTAAAAACCGTCAAGGAATTAAATATCAAGAATAGTACATCATAAATTCTTAACGCTTTTTACCTGTCATAAACATTTGACTTATGACGATTTAAAACTATCGTAAATCTTGAAACATTTATATATTTAAAAAAAATATATATAGTAGAACCTCTCTAAATTAATATTCTTGGGACCCACCTTTGAGTATTAATTTAGAAGGGTTATCAATTTGAAGGGTTTTATCTTATAAAGTGTTATTTTGTCTTTAAAATATGTGAAAGTCGGTTTACTTGTTTAGGAAATGTTCCTTTTCGGGATTCCTTGTTTAGGAAAATTTTGTTAAGGAAATTTCCTTTTGAAATGCTAAATTTAGTTGATACCTTTTGTTTACAACAATAAGGTGATCTTAATAACTTTTTGAAGACAATTCAAAAGATGAAGGATGAAGTAAAAAATATCAAACATGGTGGCCTTGTGCAAACTAGCATCTTGAAGCATTTTTCTAGTTCTTGAATATTATATAATATATTTTATAATTTTAATAAAATTATTAATTTATGCGATAGTCGGAACCGAAACTTTACACTAGGTTTCAAATAGAAATTATTAATTATTATGATAGAGAGGTTTATTAATTTTTTACACTAGCCCGAGTCTGGACTGAGATTTTTTATTAATATAGGGAGGTTATTAATTTACAGAGGTTCTACTATATATATATATATATATATATATATATATATATATAGGGAGGGATCGGGGGACACAACTTTGACACAAAATTTGACACGATTTTTCAACCATTAAATTTATGAGATTTGGATGGCTTAGATTTATTACTTTTATTTTTATTTTATTTCCCTCTCATTTATCTCTTCATTAATTTATTTTCTTTTCTCTCTTATTCATTTGTAAAGATAAAAAGGTAAAGTGAACTACAAATTCCACCAATGCATCCATAAACAATCACAACAAGAGGAGAAGAAAAAGAAAATGTTTACAAATGAATAAGTTCAGGCTTCATGATCAAGAATTCTGAAATGTTTGTGTTTTCAAAAAAAAAAAAAAAAAAAGATTTCACTGATTTACATATGCAAGTTAGTCGTTTTTTTTTTAATTTTTATTTTTAATTTTTATTTTTTATTTTTTAAATTTTTTTAACACAAGTTAGACTTATTGAGAAAGAAGAGAAATTAACATTGAAGAGTAAAAAGAAAAAAACACAAGTCTGGGAGAGGAAATATAAATTGAATAGGAAATATTAATTAGAGATTATTTAGGAAAGTGAATCTATGAAAGAGGAGGGAGGAGAGAGAAAAGAAAATAAATTAATGAATAGAAAATGAGAAGGAAATAAAATAAAAATCAAAGATAAGGGACTTACTATTTAGCCGCCCCAATTTTTTTGTAAGTCTTTCTCAGAATAGAATTGTCATTTGAGGTTGAACTTTCCTTTGAATTGATATTTCTTTTAATGAATATTTTTCTTTTAAGAGATATTAATATTCTACTTATGTACTGCCAAATACTGGTGAAAACACACAAACCATTGGTCACTAACTACCAAAGAAGAAGAAAATGCATGTTTATAGACACATACGGCCTCCTCAGAAAATAAAAAGAATAGTCTCTCTTGGCAGGCAAGTTTGGTCCACAACAAAATAGACTTCTACGGACTATGTACATACTACATAGCAAAATTGGATTATACAAGGGAGGTCCATGACCATGAGTGGTTGCATGAATAAGTAATTGTGGTCCATGTGTTTATGTGAAAGAAGAGATTCAATCCACCATCGGTCACTGTCTAATGTAATTTAGTGTTTAGTGGGGGAGGCGTTCATAAAAAAATGTCTTTATTTCAACATAAATTACAGAACCGTTTAAAGTACATTAAAGAAATCATATACAAGTTATAAATCATGATTCATGAGGGAGAATAGAAAATTAATACGCAATATGAAGGAAGAGGAAAATATAAAATGGAAGAGAAAATACAAATAAGATTTTAATTAGGAAAGTAAATTTATGAGAGAGGAGAGAGAAAAGAAAAGAAATTAATGATAGATAATGTAGAAGAAAATAAAAAAGAAATCAATTAATTAAATCTAAGCCATCTAAATCTCATAAATCCAATGGCTTAAAAATCGTGTCAAATCTTGTGTCAAAAATTGTGTCCCCCGATCGCTCCCGTATATATATATATATATATATATATATATTATTTTACTTTTTTTTTTAAATATTTTTAATTTTAATTTTGTATTTTAAGTTTGAATAAAACATAAACAATATAAATACAACTAAATGATCACAAAATTAATATAAATTTTATTAAACAAATTTTTTCTCATATACAAATACAATGAATAACTATGAAAAAACAAAAACAAATCATAATTAGAAGATAAAATATGTTACAACTTGCAACTAACAAATTAAATATGCAAAATTTATCTAATCATATTTGATTTCAGCTTCATCTTCGAGCTGAGTGTGTTGAGTTTTGACAACCTGCATGATTCAAATAAAAATAAAAAATCAATAATAATTAAACACACAATTGATATAAATATTTTTAAGGTTGGTTTTAAAATATAAAAGTAAAATACAACCAAGTCATTAAGTAAAAACAATTTCTCATTCAAGCATTTCATCAAACACATTGTATGCACAATATATATCCAACACATTCACTACCCAGACATCATGGCTTAATCAAAAACACACATTATAAACTTGAATAAAAATATTTACAAATTTACCAAAAACGGCGTTCGAGTCTTCATTGGAGAGCGAAGAATCGGACCAAGAAATACCGATGATTTCGCCAGCAACTCGGAACACAGTACCTGTGCCCACTAGCGTAGAACTTGAACACATTTTTGACATTCTTTCAGAAGCAACGGCGAGGCGTCCCCTTCTTCGACGGAAGACTAAAATTCTTCTCAAAGATGGAATCTTTTGTCGCGAACTTCGCTGCCCAAGCGAGAACCAGATTCTCATTCTCGCGTTTGCAAGTTAAGTAGTTGATCAAGAACATGACGGAGACGATCTCAATCTACTACTGCGTCCATGAATAGGGAAAGATGAAAGAGACGGGTGGTGGCTGCTGCTGTGTAAAACCAAAATTATAAGTGTAGTTTATAGTCTTATAAGGTGTACATGGGCTTAGGGTATTAGTATGTGACCACCAATCATTCTATGCCACATACATTAAAATAAATTAAAAAATTTAATAAATTTTGTCCAAAAATTAAAAATCTAAAATCCATTTCCAAAAAAGTATAAATTAATAATAATTAAGTCTAAATTATATATTAAATTTTAAATTGAAATGAATATCAACCGGTTATTGGGTTATAATAGTTAAAATCCATCATCTAACTTTAGCATTTTGTTGTTTTTATTTTTCTAATGCGTCATAACGTCTTGATGGTTATAAAAATCATTGTAATGTTATGACGGTTTTTAAAAACCATCATGACGTTGTGATAGTTTTTTAAAAAGTGTCATAACGTTACGATGGTTTTTTAAAACCATCATAAATTTGTAATGGTTTTTAAAAAGCGTCGTAACGTTATGACACTTTTAAAAAACCATCATTATTTTGTGTCATAAAAATTCATTTTTCTAGTAGTGATAGTTGATATAATTTTTTCATTTCACCCTTATAGTCAATGGTTCAATTATTACTATAAAGCATAACAAATATTGTTTTCAAATATATTTTACTCAATTCAATTTTATTATATAGTAAATTATCTATTATTATTTTAAATTTTTCTTATTTCTAATATTTTTAGTTTGACATACCTAACACATCCAATCAATAAAACTTAAAATCTAAAAATTTAATTTATTGTATTAAAATAGTTCATCTATTGTTATGATTCATTTTATTTTATCATTTATATTTTTTTTAAACAACCAAAAACCTTTATTAATAAAAATAAAAATAAAAAAGGGAAAAGAAAAATGAAAGCATGAGGGGCGCGCAGGCTCTAAAACACATTAATCTAAAAAGGCATGCATTCTTAAAAATAAAATAAATAAATAAATAAATAAATAAAACTTGAACTTAATTAATCAGATCAGCGGAATCATTCTTTTCTGCCTCAACTATGTGCAGCCTAATTAGCGATAGCAACACGTCTTAATTCTGTTTGGGCCGCAGAAGTCGCAGAATCAAAACGAATTTTAGTCTCAACTACTAAAAGGCGCTTAGAACTTTCCTTACTCATTTAAGACTTGAAACAAGATAAAATCTTAAAAGTTGGCTTCACTTTTCTTTTTGATTTGGTCACCATGGGAATCCAATTATTGTCATTCAGAGCATATCCAATGCAAAAATGGGTTGCATACCGATAATTGTTGATATGACAACAATGTCAAGAGACTTGCTTCCTATGTGGCATAAAAATAGACTTGATAGACAATCAACTCAAAATTTGGTCTCCAATCCTTCTGTCTAAAACACATTTTTTTTAATGACGTGTCCATCTTTTTTTCCTGTTTTATTTTTTATTTTATTTCCTTACAAAAAATATATGAAAAATTAATGTCAGTTTTAAATTAATTAAGATGGGCACAAGAACAAGTTCACAGAGAAATTCATAATTGCAAGCTTCCATTGTAGATGTAATGTCTCTATCAGTCTAACACTAGAAAAATAGCCCCTCTTTTGGATTGAAGTCTCGTCAACTAGCTGTCATTTGTTTTCAGCTTCCAATTGCACTTCACTCCTTCAGCAGCCACTAACTTTATTGTTGATAATATGACAACTAAATAACATACGATAAAAACTTGATGTTTTTTTTCTTCTTAAAAGCTGACACCATAGTCGATTAGGGGTCTGACGGGACTTGGTAAGATTGGGTTCTATACGCTCAGCTCGGAAATTTGAAATACAACTAGTATTCTAACAGAGGAAATTTTCACACATTTTACGGTTTAATGGACAATGGTGGTAATATATTTACAACAACCAAGGGGGTTTGTGTAATGTTTGTCTAATTAAATCTAATCTGTTAGTAATCAACACTTTTGAGTTGCGTCATTATTGTTATTATTATTATTATCTTGGCTAACTGGCAACAATACTCCCTGAACTATACCCGAATTGACAATGTACCCCCTATACTTTTTTTTTCGGCAGTAAACCCCCTGAACTATCATAAATTTGCAATAGCCAACGGAAACCTAACGAAACCCTAATTCCGTCAGGGAAAATTACACTAAGGTCCCCTGATTATTTATAAAATTGCATTAAACCGGAAAAATATAATAATATGACACGAATACCCCTCTGACCAATTTTTTTTTTAAATTAAATTTAAAATTGAAATAATGGTTAAATAATAATTAAATTCTGAATTTTATTATAAAGGCAATTAAATAAATAGAGAAATGGAAAAATTAAATTGATATAACAATTATTTAATTATCTTTTTATTTAAATATCCCTAAATATAAAACCCAGATAAATATTTAAATTATTTAAGAAAAATAAAAATAATGGTTAAATAATAATACAATTCCCTTTCAAAAAATAATAATAATACAATTATGATTTTTTTTTTTATAAATAAAATAAAATCTTTAAAAAATTAAAGCATCTTTAAAATCTCTACCATTCATCTCATAGATGGATGGTAGAGAAATATTTATTAAAACAAATTCAAACAAAAAAAAAAGATTTTTCTTTTAAATAGATTGATTTATCTGAATTACAAAATAATAATAATAATAATACAAATACAAATTTTAAAAAATTGAACATCGATCCAATTAAAAACACATATAGAAGAATTAAAAATTAATTTTTTTAATTTTTGGTTTCTAGGTGTTGCAAATTTAAATATTTTTATTTCTTTAGAGAAGGGAAATTTTTAAGGATTGGATGGAGAAACAGATGTTCATTTAATTAGATGGATCGATGTTCATTTAAAAATATTTATTTGAAATTTTTTATTTTAAGGATTTCTCTTCTTTATGTTCATTAAGTTAAAAAATTAATTTAAAAAACACAATTCACAAACCAATAAACGAAATCCAACTAAAAAAAAAAAAGAACATTAATGGATCTTCATATCTTCATTATTATTATTATTATTATTATTTTGTAATTGAGATCAATCAGTCTATTTAAAAAATGCTTTTTTTTTTATTTGAATTTATTTTAATAAATATTTCTCCACCGTCCATCTCTGAGACGGATGGTAGAAATTTTAAAGATGTTTTAATTTTTTTAAAGATTTTATTTTCTTTATAAAAAAAATCATAATTGTATTATTATTATTATTTGAAAGGGAATTGTATTATTATTTAACCATTATTTTTATTTTTCTTAACTAATTTAAATATTTATCTGGGTTTTATATTTAGGGATATTTAAATAAAAAGATAATTTAAATAATTGTTATATCAATTTAATTTTTCCATTTCTCTATTTATTTAATTGCCTTTATAATAAAATTTAGAATTTAATTATTATTTAACCATTATTTCAATTTTAAATTTAATTTTAAAAAAAAAAAATTGGTCAGAGGGGTATTCGTGTCATATTATTATATTTTTTCGGTTTAATGCAATTTTATAAATAATCAGGGGACCGTAGTGTAATTTTCCCTGACGGAATTAGGGTTTCGTTAGGTTTCCGTTGGCTATTGCAAATTTATGATAGTTCAAGGGGTTTACTGTCGAAAAAAAAAGTATAGGGGGTACATTGTCAATTCGGGTATAGTTCACGGGGTATTCTTGCCAATTAGCCAACTTTGTAATTTTAAAAAAAAAACCATTTAGAATAAGTTAATAACAAAGCAAAGTGCGATCAAACCTTTTTAATTTTTTATTAAAATAAAGTAATTTCATTCTAAACAAAGCATCTTTGTGGACCCATTTTCATTTCTTTTTCTTCCTTAGTTCCTTTCACTTTTTCAAATGTTACGACGTCTGCTTTTGAAATTGCCAGGTATTAATGCTACTTGTCTTAATGATGAGGTCATCTCTGTGACGTTATTTATTTTACATCACTCACTCTTTCTCTAATATTTAAATATTTTTGGTACGTACAAAAGTTTGGAATTTTATCTGGTTAGAAATTATTAGGCCCGAATTCTATGGATGGAATTTATTTTTATATTTTAGCTGTATTTTGTTGGTAAATAAACGAGTCTCGCTGTCCTATCACTGTAGAAGTTTTATCAAAGAACATCCAATTAGAGGTATTAAAGATTATTTAGCGTTTAATAATTTTCTTTTAAGTATTATATTATTACATAAATTGGGGTTTTTTTTGGAGGGAGATGATTCGAACCCGTAACCATATTCTAGATCGCATTTAAATCAAACATATTCTTAGGTTAGAATCGATTATCATTAATGTCATCACTCAACACCATTATACTATGTGTTCTAAAAAAAAAAAACCATTAAGAAAACCATTTTCACAACTAATTTTATTGATCCGAATCAAATCAAATTGGAATTTATTCTTATAATTGTGGTCATGAGCTAGCCTACCGAGACCTAACTAGATAGTAAGCATGACTGAAAAAGCTACTTCAAGCCTGCCTAAATTTACAAGTACAATCTAGATAGTTATTTTCACAATAAATGAGATATCTTTTTTAGTTTCTTAAACAATTTCTTTATATAACCACATTTTCTTTAAGGAAGACAAGATTCGAATTCATGTCACTAATATAAAAGAGAGATGAATAATCATTCAAACATTATTTTTAACGTGCAATCCCAAACATTGACAGCTGAAAATTGTCTACTTATCACTTGATTACGAGCCAGTTTGATATTGTTGTAACTTTTAAAATAATCATTATTAACTGTGCTGAAGGAACAATCAACTTGTGAAGTTAGTTAGCAAATGTTTGGTTAATTATACTTTTAAAACTACTGTATAGTTCAAAAGCAGTATATATATATATATATATATATATATATATATATATATATATTTGGTAATTTTATTTTAAAAGTGTTGAAATTAGTTACAATGACTAAAATAGACATGATTTTAAAACCTTATTTCATTTTTTTTTTATTAATTATATATATTAAATCAATATTTAATATTTAAATTAGAAAAAAAATTCATAAGAACAATAAAAATATTTTTTATAAATTTTATAAATCAAATCAATATTTAATTTTAAGATGAAATAAGGTATATAAACGATTTTAATTTGATTTCATAAGGAAAATAATGATATTTCAAAACATTCATTAAATGCATAAATAGATTATTCCATAATCACTTTCAAAAAATAACTCCCACCTACCTTTCAAAATCATTATCAAAACTTGCCAGAATATCACTTTTGGAAGCTTTACCAAACATTATTTTATGTCAAAATTATAAAATAAGTTGATTATAACTTCTCAAAAACAATACCAAAATGGGTCTACAAGTCAGCAGAAATAAAATAAAATAAGTTAAAAAAAAAAGAGAAGAATTTGTTGGCTTCAAAAGCTTACAAAAATGTTTTAATAAATTTAGTGTTGCAAAATTTGACCACAAATTTGGACATTCTATGTGTTTTGCACAATTTCAATTTGGGAGCCGATATTGACACCTATAAATATGATAAGCACACCCATATTTTAATAAAAAATTTAACTACAAAAATATCCTAATAGGAATTTACTAATAAGGGCAAATTAGTTTAATTAAAAATAAACATAATACTATTTACACCCATTAATTACACCCATATTTTCAACTATATTACTTTATTAAAAAAAAAAAAAACCCTAATTCAACCTTAATTATATATATATATATATATTAAGAACGAGAAGAACAGAAGCTCAACGGAGCCAAAAATTCACATAGCAATCTCCAGGATCGAGTCCCCACCAAAACTGGTGGTGTATATATAAAAAGGAAATTGAGAAGAAAAAGGGAAATTAAATTTGAAGATTTTTAGTAAAAGAGGCATGGAATAAAAAGGATATGGTAGGTGGGAAGAGCATGGAGACACGAATGAATAGATAATGGAACACAGTATAAGGTAGTGGAATTGCCATGGGTCTTAATCTTCTCTCCATACAATAATATTAATGCATGTCAAAATTAAAGCTTGTTTGTTTCCATGCCTCTTTTGGCCTCTATTATCATGTGCTCATAAGAATCCCATTGAATATGCCCTTTTTTTTTTTTTTTTTTTTTTTTTTTTTTTTTTTTTTGGGGGGGGGGTGGGGGGGGGGGGGGGGGGGGGTCACCACTTGAGGTTTCTACAAGAGAAAATGATGTTTCACCTCAAAATGATACAAAATGCAAGTTGTTGCATTGGATTGGTAGTGGACAAATAGTGGCAGAAGCTGAAATTGATAGCACCGATCCATAAGCATTCGTTTATCACAAGCTTCTTGGTTCGGATTATTGGAGAGTTTGTGTGAAGAAGATAACGGTGAGTGATGTTCCCTTGATTCGTGATACTAGTGAATTACAAACACTTGAAGATGCTAGTGGGACCTATATAGCTTGGCCATCAAAATACATTACATATTAGGATTTTAGTGGATGTTTTTAACTAAACATAATTTTAGGATGTCAAGTAGTACTTTTAAGGATGGTGTAATTAGTTGAATGTTTTTGTAAACTACTTTTGTTTTATATATATATATATATATATATGCTGAAATTTATCAATTGATTTGTGTAGAAAGATAAGAATTTTAATGTGAAAATAGATTCCAAAAAAAATCAAATTACAATTGTAAACCAAAATCAATAGGTGGAAAATTATATTTTAAATAATAATAATAATAATAAATATCTACTACAGACATTGTCTGTTTTAAATAACACAATTTATCACGGGCAACTGGCGTTTTGGGTAATATAATTATTACGAACATATTATGTTTTAAATAAATCAACTAACACATGTATATTCTATAGTAAGTAGCTCATTAACTACGGTGGATGCCCGTTATAGATAAGTTTATTTATCACATGTATATTCTGTAGTCGATGATAGAATTTCTTGTAGTGTGACTTCCTCAGTTTTGATATGTATCAACTGCTATAACTTCTCAACTATCAGTCGAATTCGAAAATCAATATACTGGACGACCAGCCAATTCCATTCAAACTTATAACAAGTTTAATAGGGTTTAACTATAATTTCTAATTAACATGGTATCATAACAATATAATTTTTAAAATTGGGTATTCATAGGACTTGGAAGTTGGAGAACTTAAAAATTTATCATTTGTAAAATTGAGTGTGTTAATAACTTATGAGGGTTTATAAATAAATTGTATTAAAATAAAAATATTTATAGGTGTCAATATCCATACCCTTTCAATTTTCATTAAAATATTTCATTTGAGATTTTTTTTCGTTCAGAACAAATAAGATAGGGTCTGTCTAGAAGAAAACTTCTAAAACATCTTTACAAAATGGTTATAATAGAAATAAAAGAACCATTGATATATAAGGTGGTTAACAGAGGACCCATTATTTGAAACATTGATCTAAAATTCTCATAATAATATATATATTTCTTATAATATTTTTAATAACAAAAATACTCAAGAAATACACCTTAACATGATATGATTAATTTTGTAGAGAGAAGAGAATGATAGAAAGAAGAGAACAAGGGAGAGATTTCGGTTGAATATATTTGACAGTTTATTCAATTCAAACTGAGCCTTATATAGGCTTTACAATTAACACATTTCCTGAAAGTAATCGAAAAAACAGGGGACCATTATCCCATTAACAGTAGGCTTAAGATAATGCCCAAAAGAAAAGGAGGAAGTCTGGATACATATTAGAAAATCGTCTCTGATTCTCCCATGTTGCTTCTTCTCGGGGTGTGCCTGCCCATTTGACAAGGATCTCCTCTTTGGGAAGATACCTATCCTTCTGAATAACACGTGAATCCTGTTGACGGTGATTTTTCGTGGTCACCTGGTCAACGATTCGATTTCAGTTTGTTTTAGTTTAAGAATGGGAATGGTTGAAGATATTGAGACTGAGAAGAATAACAAACGGAGATACGAAACATCCACGGGTTGTTGCCTTAGCAACGAAGTAAAATTCACTATGAAAGGTTATTACAAAATATTGCACTCAAATCTCTCTTTCTAGTTCTTGCGTACCCTTTATTTTGTGTATTACAGGGGTATTTATACATAATGTTACTAGGGTTTGTGGGTGCCGCTAGGGTTTGCTGTTATGGTGCCTAAGTCTTGGGCGATTCCCCAATCCTAGACGGATTCTATTTCCTTCTTGAGTGTAACATATTTCCTGATTCTTTGAGTCCGAATTTGGGACTGATTCCTTCTCATTTATTTGTAGGAAACCTATTTGTTTCCTTGTTGAATTCTGGGCAGCCACACCATTGCTTATTGTGGGGATGCTGGTTGTTGATTCTGCCCATGCGTTTGGAATGCGAATACTGGTGACTATCTTTTTGATTGAATCCCGAGTATGCCCGAGCAGGCTTTGCTTCCCGAGCCGGTTCTCTTCATTTGTAATCGGGTTGCTTTAATCTTTCCCGAGTACGTTACTTCGGGGGGGTTTCTGCCCTTTCGAGTTGACTTCTCTTGACTCCTGCTTACGTGGCTTTTTATGGTGATGACGTGTCCTTTACGTCGATTTTTACCTATAACAAATCCAAAATGACCTCAGGTTGAGGAAGAATTACGGATTCGGCATTTTTAGGTGGAAGAAACGGTGACACTGGAACATCTAGACCCACATATTTTTTTTAAGAGACTGACATGAAAAACATCATGAATTAGAGACCCAGCAGGTAACTCAAGCTTGTAAGCAACATGACTAATTCGTGCTAGAACCTTGTATGGCCCAAAAAATCATGGAGCCAATTTAAGAGACCCTCGAAAGACCATGAATTGTTGACGGTATGGACGTAACCTCAGGTACACATAATCACCCACCTCCAGAATCGTCTCCCTGTGATTTTGGTTTGCCTGGGACTTTATTCGATCCCGAGTTGCAATCAAATTGTGACGTAATTCCCTTAAAATCTCCTCATGAGACTACAGAAATTCATCTACAGCTTGGACGTTTGTGGTACCAGGTATGTAAGGCAGCAAGGTAGGTGGAGGAGTACCATAGACCGCTTCAAAGGGGGACATTCCAGTTGAAGAGTGCACTGCAGTGTTGTTGTTGTACTCTGCCCAAGCGATCCAATCAATCCATTTTTTTGGCTGATCGCAGGTAAAACATCACAAGTACTGTTCTATCGTTCGATTGACGACCTCGGTCTACCCATCCAATTGTGGATGGTAACTTGAGCTCATGCAAAGCTTGGTTCCCTGCAACTGAAATAAGTTTTTCCAAAAAGCACTAATAAAAATTCGGTCACGGTCACTTACAATCGAAATCAGAACACCATGTAAACGAACCACTTCCTGTGCAAAGGCCTTTGACATTAATAAGGCAGTATACGGATGTTTTAGCGGCACAAAATGTGTGTATTTAGATAAGTGATCCACGACTGCCATCAGAACTATGTACCCTTGAGATGGTGGTAGACCGTCAATAAAATCCATTGATACCTCGGTCCATATTTTCTCAGGTATAGGTAGTGGTTGTAACAAACCTGCTGGCCTAAAAGTCTCTATCTTGCAACGTTGGCAAGTTACACAACAACAGATAAACTCCTTGATAGCAAGCTCGCATCCCAGTCCGTGTAAAACAAGCTTTGAGTCGACTGAGTGTCTTAAGATACCCGAAGTGTCCACCTGTCGGTGAGGCATGCCCTTTTGAGATAATAATTGGTAATAGAGACAAGTTAGGACTCTTTTAGCCAAACTCCATCTCGTTTGAAAATTCGTGGGGAAGTAGAATTCTAAAACTGATCATAGAAGGAGTCGTTAGCAATTTCTTTCCGTAAATCCGACCACCAATCTGCCACAGCTAACGATATGGCGAGAAGCTGGAATTCGGCGACGCACGACAAGGCATTCACACCGTGATTTTCTTTTCCCTTCCGGTATTAGATCATGTAATCGTACCCCAGTATTTTGGGTAGCCATCGTGTCTGCGTTGGAGTAGTGATCCGTTGCTCAAGCAAGAATTTCAAGCTTTTCTAATCAGTCTGAATGACAAAAGGTCTCCCCAAAAGATACGGTCGCCATTTTTGGACTACTTTGACAATCGCCAACATCTCTTTTTCGTAAGTTGAAAGAGCAAGAGTTGAACCTTTTAATGCCTCACTGTAGAAAGCAATTGGTCGATCGTGTTGTGACATAATGGCACTTAGACCGATGCCAGAGGCATCGCATTCCACCACAAATGGTTGGGAGAAATCCGAAAGTTGAAGGACTGGTGGAGCTATGAGGGCTGTTTTCATTCGGTTGAAGGCTGCTACTGCTTCCATTGTCCATCGAAACTCATCTTTTGTCAACAATTGTGTTAATGGTGCAGTAAGTTCATCGAACCCGCGAATAAACTTCCTATAATAACGGTTAAATCGAGAAACCCACGAACTCCCTTAGCTGATGTCAGTATCGGCCAATCCAACACAGCTCGAATCTTGGAAGGGTCGACTGCAACCCCTACTAGAGAGATCAAATGTCCCAGATACCCTACTTGTAATACCCCAAAACTGCACTTTGCTTGTTTCGCAAACAACTTGTTAGCTGATAGAATGTGTAGGTGTTAGGTTTTTGGTTTGTCTTGGCATGTATTCCATATCAAAACGTGTTTCTCTTGTAATGTTTAGTGGTCTAAGTTTTGAAGATTCGAGACGTCAAAGAAAGTCTTGGCCACAATTCATGCAAGATGCCGGCTTCAAAGAGAAGTGTGCTTCATCGGTTTACAAAGGTATATAAGACCTCATTTCTCTTACAAGGCTGGGCACACACACATGGCATTCTTGTGTGTTCCTTCATGGTTAAATATCATTTATATATCACTTTCACACACTTGATAATGTATGCTCATGCATTAGATCTAATTTGACAATCTTTGTTATTTGCATGTTCTAGGACTATGTCTAGGAAATGGGATACATGTGTGATTTTGTGTTTGTATGTTTCCGTATTTTTTCATTTGGACTTGAACATGTTCTATTATGATTCCTTATTGAGTTTTGATCATTTCAGTTACTCATTCATTTAGTTTCGAGTCCAAATGATGTAGCTACACTACTTTTCGTTCTCATTCGTTGAGTTGTGTTTGTCGTCGTTTTTCGAGATGAATTCTCAACCTTTTGTCAAAGTTTCATAGTCATCGTTGTGCGTGAGGGCATAATCCAAAGACGGATTTGAAATTGGAGTTCGGAGACCTGAATATGGCCAAAGAATGCAAGCGGAGCGCAGGAGAGGCAAGCGAGGCCAAGTGGCCAAGCTAGGCCACCCTGTGTGTAGGCCGTGGGCCACACGGCCAGGGCAGGCCTATGCCCCCGCTTGGTACACGCGTCCCACACGGCCAGGGGGTGATGTGGCACCTTCTGGTTGGCCAAAATCCTCCCTTCTCTCTCTTCCTTTTAAATACTCTCATTCCCTCTTAAAGCCGGCTTCTTGTATGATTTGTGGTCGAGACATTCTTCGTCTTCTCAAATCTTCAATATAAGAACCACTAAACATTATAAGAGAAACATGTTTTGATATGGAATTAATGCCAACACAAACTATAAACCTAACAGAATCTCATCTTTAAGGCCTGAAATGAAGCAACCCACAAGAAATTTTTCCGGCAGTTCATCAACACGATGTGACAATTTTTCGAAAGTTTCTTGGTACGCAGCGACAGTGGTGGTCTGTTTTAGGCGTGAGAGTGCTTCAGACGGGTCATCGTAATCCGTTGGTCCAAAGCGGTGGAGAATTGCCTGAGTAAACTCATCCCACATTGGAGGACCCTTGAACTTGGTATACCAACGGAACCATTGGAGGGCGATTTCCTCTAGATGGAAAGACGCCAATTGAACCTGTTGAGGAGGAGCAATTTGTTTGAATTCAAAGTATTGCTCAACTTTGAATATCCATCCCGTCGGATCTTTGCCGTCGAATTTGGGAAAGGATAATTTAAGGAGGGTGTTTCGATCGAATGTGGTAGGGTTGGCTGGAAATATTGGCTGTGAATTTGGGGAATTTTGAGACTTCTCAGGTTGCGCAAAGGGGTGAAATTCGTTGTTCGAGGTGTTGGTTGTTTGGGTGACACGCAAGGCCTGGAGGTCAACCATCATGGTTTGGATTGCTGTGTTAATCTGAGTGAAGTTGCGGTTCATGTGATCAAGGCCGGTGTCGTGACATGATAGGGTTTCATTAACCCTACCAAGGGTTTCGCTGACTTCGGTACGAAATTCAGCATTGCTTTTGCTTCGTGTATCCATGGATCGTATGGCTTTGATACCAAATTGATATGATTAATTTTGTAGAGAGAAGAGAATGATAGAAAGAAGAGAACAAGGGAGAGATTTCTGCTGAATATATTTGACAATTTATTCAATTCAAACTGAGCCTTATATAGGCTTTACCATTAACACATTTCCTGAAAGCAATCGAAAAAACAGGGGACCATTATCCCATTAACAGTAGGCTTATCACACACTAAGATAATGCCCAAAAGAAAAGGATCCACTAACAACTGAGTGGGAAACTAACTTATTTTGGTGACCTGACTTGGTCTTCCTAGAAGCTGACTCATGTTACCTACACAGGTAACCACGTATGGGAATTCTGGACCATATCATAACATTACCACTTTGAACTCCAAAACAAAGTCAACACTTGATCACAAGTAGTGTTGACCGATACGGAATTTCACATACAAACACTATAAGCACTTCAACAAAAGAAAAACTTAATAAAACCACTCAATTTCAAATATGAAAATTATTAGTTAATTCTCCTGCAGTTCTTCCTGATCTCACCCTTGGATCCAGTGAGAGGTTTGTTATCTCCCATCTTGATCATGGCTACGACAAAATCAGAAGTGAAGGTGTTTGGGTTGCTACTGTAGGTGCGCACTATGGAATCAGTGGACCCACCATTGAAAAGCTGTTGATCAGAGTGGAGCAGTCCCTTCTTGGTGATGAGGTTCTTGAAGTAGTTGTTGTCAAAAGAAGTTGGAGTCTGAAGATCAAGTGGTGCTAAATTGTTGTCACCAGATCCCGTGGCTCTTGGGCAGTTCCTTTGTCTTGTTTGTGCAAATGAAGAGTCAATGTTTGTTTCATTGTATATTCTTGGCCTGAATTGTACACACCTTGATTGTCCAATTGTGTGAGCACCTGAAATTTTAATTACAAACAAAAATGTGTAGATATTAGTACAATATCATATGGTTTCATCTCAAGTATATGTAGATGAAAATTATTCGGAGGGTTTTCTCCCATATCAGTTGAAGTTAGATAGTTTTAACCCCATTATAGCCTTTTAAAGACAAAACCGTGGAGATCCAATGGACCAAAGCGGACAACACCTTATGAGTGGGGCTTTGTGTGTGCACAGTGTGAAATTTGGGTCACTAAAATTTTGACTAGCCATAACCCCACGACGACCCTTAACCCTTGAAAGGAAAATTTGATCTCTTGAAATTTTGGCTGGTCTAACCACACGAGGGCCCTTAATTAAACCTTCTAATGACAAAACCTGCCTATGAAATTTTGACTAGCCGTAACCCCAAGAGAGCCCTTAATTAACACTTTACCGGCCCCCCTAAAATTTTGACTAGCCATAACCCCAGAAGGGCCCTTAACCCTTTAGAGAAAAATTTGGTCTCCTGAAATTTTGGCCAGTTTTAACCGTACAATGGCCCTTAATTAACCCTTTTAAGGACAAAACCATGGTTCTTAATGAGTGGCCGTCTGGTGTGTACGCAATTAATTTAATGCGTAAGTTGTTTGAATTTCGTGTGATCACTTGGAGGGGCATGAATCGTGTATGTATACCAGATAAAGCAACAAGGTCCCTGGTGGAAAGTCCAACAGCACTGAAGCTGGACATGAGTCGGTTGAGGTTTGAAGTTGGAGGTGGAATGCTGTTGTTGGCTGCAGCTTGGCTTGCTGTTCTTGCATCTCTTCTTCCAAGTTTCACATTCCAGCTAGGCCCTCCAAGCTGCATCATCAACACGATTTTTGAATTTTATTAAAATCCGAACTTTGAATTATCAACCGTTAGATGCATCTAGATGGATTGATATTATCAATTACTTACAATTTCAACGGAGTCTCTAGCAGCAATGGCCAATACATCAGCACAGGAGACGACACCGGGGCATGCTTTCTCCACGGCACTTTTGATATTGTCAATCACGTCGAATCCACGTATGGAATTACGATTTGGAGCTGCATTTTTCTCTCCGGTGAAGGAAGATGTGTCGTCAAGTAGAACTGATCCATCGCATCCCTGATCATATCAAAAATTTGCATAGTTTGTTTAGTTAATTAATCATATAATTAATTTTAAAGGGAGACTCTTTGGTCAACTATTAAGGATAAAGCTAACCTAGTCAACCTCCGTGTCTATCTAACCAAGAGCTAGAGTTGGTATCATAGTTGGACTTCCAACTGTTTGTATTATATCAGAATTGCTTTAGCTGTTTGTATAGGATTAGGACCCCTAGCTTTATTTAGGTTACTTCAACAAGTAAATCATGTATATATATTTGTTTATTTTCTGACGTGAATAATAAGAAGAACAAACCTTTACATCAACAACGTTAGCGTAATTAAGTACCTCACTTCTTTAATTGTACAATCAATCTGACAATGTTTTTTTTTTTTTTTTTGTCAATTTGACACAAACATGAAACTTATAAGTCAAAATAAAGGCTGGCTATTATGTTTTTCACAAACAAGAAGGATTGAAAAAGAAATGACAAAGACTTATAAGTTTGTTTAATCAATAGTTAACCTATTAAAATGTTCAATTTAAAATTGATCACTTAAAAAAATTGAATTAAGAGAAGTAGCAATAATTAAAAGTTCAAGTAAGAAATTTCGAAAGTGGAATTTTTGTGTGCAATAATAGTAAATAAGAAGAAATAATTAATTACATTGACAAAGCAATCGTGGAAGAACAAGCGAAGGATAGAGGCACCAATCCGGGCCTCTCTAGAGATGGCGGATTGCATGGAGGATTTCACGGTGGAGAAGAGCCTTGGGCAGGATTTGGAGTAGAAATTAGTAGAGAGTTGAGCATTGGTGTTGCCTATCACAACTAGGAGAGCCAACAAAGTCACGACAAGCTTGAACAGAGAAGCCATTCTTGAAAAATTAGAGACAGAAATAAATTAAGAAGTTGAAATTTGTGTTGAAATCCGTCTGTTGTTAAGGTGTAGTTAAACCATAACAGATGGATAAACTGTGGATAAACCATAACAGTTAGTTAACCAATGATTATGGTTAGTCGGTGTCAGCTCCATACAATAATTGAATTAAGGTCCCTACTTGGATAGTCTGTGTCATGAATTAATTAACTTCCAAAATAATTAAAAAGAGCTTCTCCTTGCCATCTACAAATCGTCTATTCACACTCCAATTTAATTTTTTTTATTAATGACAATTTTAACCTAAATTAAAATTACTAAACAAGACAAAAAAATTTAAAGACACTCAAAACTAATTAAATTATTAAAAAAAAATTCTCTCTCATAATTTTTAAAGATTTACCGTATCCCCGTATCGTACCGTATCTGTATCCTGTACTCGTATCCGTATCCGTGCTACATAGGTTTGAACACTGTTTTTTGGGTTTGAAAAGTTGAGTTTTGAAGACTTGTGAGTTGTGATGTGTGGTGACTTTCCATTTGTCAAGAAGATAGTGATTAGGTAACAATTTTGTCAAAATTGGTCCCCAAAAAAGCACTTAAAATCTTAATATTTTAATGAAGTTCAAACAGATCAGTATATGGAATGTATGACTTCTTCTCACCTCAGAAAAAAATAATAATACTTGTGTGCAGATAAAGATTGACCCACACATGATCCCTTGCCATAGTGGTAGGCATTCCTTTGGGAACCCCCCACCACCAAGGTTCAAGACCTAGTGTGTGCATAGAATTATGCAAATTTTCCTTGGCTCATTTAAAAACATGGGTGTTGTCCCACTTTGTGTGGGTGGTTGTCCCTTCTTCGTGTGGGTTCTCTCTCCCCGTCCGTGGGAGCTTCAGTCTGGGCTGCGCTTGAAAGTCGATTCTCGATGGGAAAAAAAAAGATTGACCCATAACAGAAAGTACAATCATCTATGTTTTTAGTAGTCTCATGAGTCATGATATTGATAAGAAGTTTCCTCGAACTTTTTACTTTTCGATCAAAATTGATATGAATTCAGATCAAGGATCTATCGTATATGTGAAAATCAAATAACTATTCCAACAATATAGAGAGATCTCTCCTCATTTATTTACGAATTAAGTAAAATTCGAATTCCTATCATAAATACGTAAAGTGGTAGAAGGATGAGATGCTTAACAAAGAGTGAAAGTGGACAATTTCTATGTATCTTGTAGTGAATTAATGAGCAAAAAAATGTCAATTACATATAGTCAAGTGTATATCATTGTGTTTTCATCTTTATCTCCGTGAACATCATATATATTTTTGTCGGTTTTATCGGTTTAGGTGCTTTTAGACAGAAAATAAATGAAGCCTTGAGTGCAAAAAATTTCCAAAATGATACTTATGGAATTGCTTGATTTTAATCCTACTATTAACATCTAACAAAAGATTAGGTGATTCCGCAGTAAGCTTTTCACATCCATAAATTAAAGTTATGAGTTCAAGTCGAAGTGTGCCAGCTTTTCACACCAACAAACTTTATCCTTAGATTTGTATTTATAGTGATTGATTTCGTCAACTCTTTGATAAATTGTAACTCAATTCATTAAATACAATGAAAAATACTTATTTTCTACTGTTTGAAAGCGTCAAAAGCATCAATTATGGAAGCTTGATTTGAAATGATTTGACTAAAAATTGGGTTCTCTATAACAAAACAAAATATGGTTTAAGAGTTTCTTCGCATGCAATTAAGCACAAAAAGAAAACGAAAGGCGGGGGGAGAAAACTATGAGAAAAGAATCAAAGTGTAGTGTAAGGACCACCAAAGCAACAACTTTGTAGTTATTTAACCACCTTGGCCAAGGGAGATAAACTTTTCCACACGGCAGTACGTCACACCAAGATTGATTGATTGATTGTAGGGGTAGACCGACCTGGAGATCAGGTGGGGCCCATGCCCCATTTCAATTTTTTTTTTGAAAAGAATGATTTTATGTTTATATATATAGATATATATATTAAAAATAATACACTAGAAAAATGAAGTTTCTTGATGGTTAAAAACCGTCATAAACAAGTATTTTTGATGGTTAAAAACAGTCAAGGAATTAAATATCAAGAATAGTACGTCATAAATTCTTAACGCTTTTTACCTGTCATAAACATTTGACTTATGACGGTTTAAAACTATCGTAAATCTTGAAACATTTATATATTAAAAAAAAAAATACAGTAGAACCTCTCTAAATTAATATTCTTGGGACCCACCTTTGAGTATTAATTTAGAAGGGTTATCAATTTGAAGGGTTTTACCTTATAAAGTGTTATTTTATCTTAAAAATATGTGAAAGCCGGTTTACTTGTTTAGGAAATGTTCATTTTCGGGATTCCTTGTTTAGGAAAATTTTGTTAAGGAAATTTCCTGTTGAAATGCTAAATTTAGTTGATACCTTTTGTTTACAACAATAAGGTGATCTTAATAACTTTTTGAAGACAATTCAAAAGATGAAGGATGAAGTCAAAAATATCAAACATGGCTGCCTTATGCAAACTAGCATCTTGAAGCATTTTTCTAGTTATTGAATATTATGTAATATATTTTATAATTTTAATAAAATTATTAATTTATGCGACAGTCGGAACCGAAACTTTACACTAGGTTTCAAATAGAAATTATTAATTATTATGATAGAGAGGTTTATTAATTTTTTACACTGGCCCGAGTCTGGATTGAGATTTTTTATTAATATAGGGAGGTTATTAATTTATAGGAGATTAATTTACAGAGGTTCTATTATATATATATATATATATATATATTTATATATATATATATATATAGGGAGGGATCGGGGGACACAACTTTTGATACAAAATTTGACACGATTTTTCAACCATTAGATTTATGAGATTTGGATGGCTTAGATTTATTACATTTATTTTTATTTTATTTCCCTCTCATTTATCTCTTCATGAATTTATTTTCTTTTCTCTCTTATTCATTTGTAAAGATAAAAAGGTAAAGTGAACTACAAATTCCACCAATGCATCCATAAACAATCACAGGAAGAGGAGAAGAAAAGGAAAATGGTTACAAATGAATAAGTTCAGGCTTCATGATCAAGAATTCTGAAATGTTTGTGTTTTCAAAAAAAAAAAAAAAAAAAAGATTTCACTGATTTACATATGCAAGTTAGATGTTTTTAAATTTTTTTTTTTTTTTTTAACACAAGTTAGACTTATTGAGAAAGAAGAGAAATTAACATTGAAAAGTAAAAAGAAAAAAACGCAAGTCTGGAAGAGGAAATATAAATTGAATAGGAAATATTAATTAGAGATTATTTAGGAAAGTGAATCTATGAAAGAGGAGGGAGGAGAGAGAAAAGAAAATAAATTAATGAATAGAAAATGAGAAGGAAATAAAATAAAAATCAATGATAAGGGACTTACTATTTAGCCGCCCCATTTTTTTTGTAAGTCTTTCTCAGAATAGAATTGTCATTTGATGTTGAACTTTCCTTTGAATTGACATTTCTTTTAGGACTTACTATTTAGCCGCCCCAATTTTTTTGTAAGTCTTTTTCAGAATAGAATTGTCATTTGAGGTTGAACTTTCCTTTGAATTGACATTTCTTTTAATGAATATTTTTCTTTTAAGAGATATTAATATTCTGCTTATGTACTGCCAAATACTGGTGAAAACACACAAACCACTGGTCACTAACTACCAAAGAAGAAGAAAATGCATGTTTATAGACACATACAGCCTCCTTAGAAAATAAAAAGAATAGTCTCTCTTGGCAGGCAAGTTTGGTCCACAACAAAATAGGCTTCTACGGACTATGTACATACTACATACCAAAATTGGATTATACAAGGGAGGTCCATGACCATGAGTGGTTGCATGAATAAGTAATTGTGGTCCATGTGTTTATGTGAAAAAAGAGATTCAATCCACCATCGGTCACTGTCTAATGTAATTTAGTGTTTAGTGGGGGAGGCGTTCATAAAAAAATGTCTTTATTTCAACATAAATTACAGAACCGTTTAAAGTACACTAAAGAAATCATATGCAAGTTATAAATCATGATTCATAAGGGAGAACAGAAAATTAATATGCAATATAGAGGAAGAGGAAAATATAAAATGGAAGAGAAAATATAAATAAGATTTTAATTAGGAAAGTAAATTTATGAGAGAGGAGAGAGCAAAAGAAAAGAAATTAATGATAGATAATGTAGAAGAAAATAAAAAAGAAATCAATTAATTAAATCTAAGCCATCTAAATCTCATAAATCCAATGGCTTAAAAATCGTGTCAAATTTTGTGTCAAAAATTGTGTCCCCCGATCGCTCCTGTATATATATATATACAGTCCCGATCTAGTCAGTGCATCCTGATATAATTTTATCAGAATATTAAATGTGAGCTACTAGTTTTGACAAGTGCATACACACTTGAGTCAAAGTATGTAAAACGAGTGGTTCACATTTAATATCCTTACGAAGTTATATCAAGATGTACTGATTTGAAAATTTCCGTATATATATATATATATATATATATATATATATAATTATATATATTATTTTACTTTTTTTTTTTGAAATATTTTTTAATTTAATTTTGTATTTTAAATTTGAATAAAACATAAACAATATAAATACAACTAAATGATCACAAAATTAATATAAATTTTATTAAACAAATTTTTTCTCATATACAATGAATAACTATGAAAAAACAAAAACAAATCATAATTAGAAGATAAAATATGTTACAACTTGCAACTAACAAATTAAATATGCAAAATTTATCTAATCATATTTGATTTCAGCTTCATCTTCGAGCTGAGTGTGTTGAGTTTTGACAACCTGCATGATTCAAATAAAAATAAAAAAATCAATAATAATTAAACACACAATTGATATAAATATTTTTAAGGTTGGTTTCAAAATATAAAAGTAAAATACAACCAAGTCATTAAGTAAAAACAATTTCTCATTCAAGCATTTCATCAAACACATTGTATGCACAATATATATCCAACACATTCACTACCCAGACATCATGGCTTAATCAAAAACACACATTATAAACTTGAATAAAAATATTTACAAATTTACCAAAAACGGCGTTCGAGTCTTCATTGGAGAGCGAAGAATCGAACCAAGAAATACCGATGATTTCGCCAGCAACCCGGAACACAGTACCTGTGCCCACGGCGAGGCGTAGAACTTGAACACTTTTTTGACATTCTTTCAGAAGCAACGGCGAGGCGTCCCTTCTCCGACGGAAGACTAAAATTCTTCTCAAAGATGGAATCTTTTGTCGCGAACTTCGCTGCCCAAGCGAGAGCCAGATTCTCATTCTCGCGTTTGCAAGTGAAGTAGTTGATCAAGAACATGACGGAGACGATCTCAATCTACTACTGCGTCCATGAATAGGGAAAGATGAAAGAGACGGGTGGTGGCTGCTGCTGTGTAAAACCAAAATTATAAGTGTAGTTTATAGTCTTATAAGGTGTACATGGGCTTAGGGTATTAGTATGTGACCACCAATCATTCTATGCCACATACATTAAAATAAATTAAAAAATTTAATAAATTTTGTCCAAAAATTAAAAATCTAAAATCCATTTCCAAAAAAGTATAAATTAATAATAATTAAGCCTAAATTATATAATAAATGAAAATGAAAATGAATATCAACCGAACAGTTAAAATCCATCATCTAACTTTAACATTTTGTTGTTTCTATTTTTCTAATGTCATAACGTCTTGATGGTTATAAAAATCATCGTAATGTTATGATGGTTTTTAAAAACCATCATGACGTATCATGACGTTGTGATAGTTTTTTAAAAAGTGTCATAACGTTACGATGGTTTTTTAAAACCATTATAAATTTATAATGGTTTTTAAAGAGCGTCGTAACGTTATGACACTTTTAAAAAACCATCATTATTTTATGTTATAAAAATTCATTTTTCTAGTAGTGACGGTTGATATAGTTTTTTCATTTCACCCTTATAGTCAATGGTTCAATTATTACTATAAAGCGTAACAAATATTGTTTTCAAATATATTTTACTTGATTAAATTTTATTATATAATAAGTTATCTATTATTATTTTGAATTTTTCTTATTTCTAATATTTTTAGTTTGACATACCTAACACATCCAATCAATAAACCTTAAAATCTAAAAATTTAATTTATTGTATTAAAAGAGTTCATCTATTGTTATGATTCATTTTATTTTATCATTTATATTTTTTTTAAACAACCAAAAACCTTTATTAATAAAAATAAAAAGTGTATTAACCTTTATTAACCAAAAACCACTGGATTTAAATACTTTAACTGACAAGTGCATACAACCAAGTTAAAGTATTTAAATCCAGTGACCCACATGCAAAGAACTGATATAACTCTTGTCAGTTTGAATTGATAATAGAATTATATATATATATACATGCATGCCGGGCATTGAACCGTGGTGGTGGAGTCTCCCATTGGAGAGTCATACTACATTGGCAACTGCTATGGCATTTATGTGGGTTGACAATTTCTATTAGATTAAGATGTCATAAACTTGATTTAAAAACTGATTAACATCTTTTTATAAAAAATTTAAATTTAAGTTCAGTTTGATTCTCAAACAGAACATATCTATATTAGATTCCACATTGGATATCCATAATTTTTTAAGTAGGAGTTGATAAGGCCTGTACAAATGCAATGAAATATTATATTGATAAATTAAAATAAAATTTCTATTATTCTTCCAAATTGAATTGATGAAGAAGTTTTATTTTATTTTTTGAGAAAAATATATTGTTGAATTAATATTAAATTTCTATGGATATTAGATTACCACACACTCTTTAAATATAATTAATCGAGAGTTATATTAATATCATGAAGAAATCCTCCAAGACAATATTCTAACCTAAGATTATTTTTTTTTTTTTTTGGTCATAATTATTTTAATGATACTATGTTGATAATTATTTTAATGATATTTCAAAAGATTCATTAAATTCTGGAATATATTATTCCATAATCATTTTCAAAAAGTAACTCCCACCTACCTTTCAAAATCATTATTAAAACTTAGCAGATTATCACTTTTGGAAGCTTTACTAAACATTATTTTATGTTAAGATTATAAAATAAGCTGATTATAATTTCTCAAAAGCAATACTAAACTAGCCCTACAAGTCAGCAGAAATAAAATAAAATAAGTTTAAAAAAAAAAAAAAAATTTGTTGGCTTCAAAAGCTTACAAAATGTTTTAATAAATTTAGTGTTGCAAAATTTGACCACAAATTTGGACATTCTATGTGTTTTGCACAATTTCAATTTTCATTAAAATATTTCATTTGAGATTTGTTTTTCTTTTAAGGAAAAAAAAATCAGAACGAACAAGTTAGGGTATGTTTGGTAGAGAGGAAAGAAAATAGGAAGGATGGAAAGATTTGGAGGGATAGAAAACATGAGGAAAAGAAATAAAAATGATTTTCCCTCATGTTGTTTGGTAAACAGAAAGGAAAGAAAAGATCATTTTATCAATTTTACTATTTTACCCTTATATTATATTTTATATATTAAAAACAATTTGGATAAAATTGTAATTTTAAATTACCTAAAAGCTTTCCCCTTTCTTTCCCTCCCATTTCCTCCCACTTTTGGGAGGAAAAAAAAATGGTGGGTCTCACACACAAAATTTTCCTTCCTCTTTTCCTTTCCCTCCATTTTTCTCTCCATACCAAACACATACTTCTCCTTTTCCCTCCACCCTTTTCCCTCCACCCTTTTCTTTCCTCTCCCTTTTCCTCCCTACCAAACATACCCTATCCAGGAGAAAACTCCCAAAACATCTTTATAAAATGGTTATAATAGAAATAAAAGAACCGTTGATATATAAGGTGGTCAGCAGAGGACCCATTATTTGAAACATGGATCTAAAATTCTCATAATAATATATATATTTCTTATAATATTTTTAATAACAAAAATACTCAAGATATACACCATAACAATATAACATTACCACTTTGAACTACAAAACAAAGTACTTGATCACAAGTAGTGTTGAACGATACAGAATTTCACATACAAACACTATAAGCACTTCAACAAAAGAAAAACTTAATAAAATCACTCAATTTCAAATATCAAATTAATTAGTTAATTCTCCTGCAGTTCTTCCTGATCTCACCGTTGGATCCAGTGAGAGGTTTGTTATCTCCCATCTTGATCATGGCCGTGACAAAATCAGAAGTGAAGGTGTTTGGGTTGCTACTGTAGGTGCGCACTATGGAATCAGTGGACCCACCATTGAAAAGCTGTTGATCAGAGTGGAGCAGTCCCTTCTTGGTGATCAGGTTCTTGAAGTAGTTGTTGTCAAAAGAAGTTGGAGTCTGAAGATCAAGTGGTGCTAAATTGTTGTCACCAGATCCTGTGGCTCTTGGGCAGTTCCTTTGTCTTGTTTGTGCAAATGAAGAGTCAATGTTTGTTTCATTGTATATTCTTGGCCTGAATTGTACACACCTTGATAGTCCAATTGTGTGAGCACCTGAAATTTTTAATTACAAACAAAATTTTGTAGATATTAGTACAATATCATATGGTTTCATCTCAAGTATACGTAGATGAAAATTATTTAGAGGGTTTTCTCCAATATCGGTTGAAGTTATACTGGTTTTAACCCTATCATGGCCTTTTTAGGACAAAACCGTGAGGTCCAATGAACCAAAGTAGACAACTCCTTGTGAGTGGGGCTTTGTGTGTACACAGTGTGAAATTTGGGTCACTGAAATTTTGACTAGTTTTATCCAAACGATGGCCCTTAATTAACCGTTTTAAGGACAAAACCGTGGTCCTTAATGGGTGGCCGTCTGGTGTGAATTTTGTGTGATCACTTGGAGGGGCATGTATGTATACCAGATAAAGCAACAAGGTCCCTGGTGGAAAGTCCAACAGCACTGAAGCTGGAGATGAGTCGGTTGAGGTTTGAAGTTGGAGGTGGAATGCTGTTGTTGGCTGCAGCTTGGCTTGCTGTTCTTGCATCTCTTCTTCCAAGTTTCACGTTCCAGCTAGGCCCTCCAAGCTGCATCATCAACACGATTTTTGAATTTTATTAAAATCCGAACTTTAAATTATCAACCGTTAGATACATCTAGATGGATTGATATTATTAATTACTTACAATTTCAACGGAGTCTCTAGCAGCAATGGCCAATACATCAGCACAGGAGACGACACCGGGGCAGGCTTTCTCCACGGCACTTTTGATGTTGTCGATCACGTCGAATCCACGTATGGAATTACGATTTGGAGCTGCATTTTTCTCTCCGGTGAAGGAAGCTGTGTCGTCAAGTAGAATTGATCCATCACATCCCTAATCATATTAAAAAATTTGCATAGTTAGTTTAGTTAATTAATCACATAATTAATTTTGAATGGAGACTATTTGGTCAACAACATTAGCATTATTAATTGTAAAATCAATATTGGAATGTTTTTTTTTTTTTTCGTTTTCAATTCGACTCAAACAGGAAACAGAAGTCAAAAATAGAGGCCGTCAATTATATTTTACACAAACAAGAAGGATTGAAAATTAAAGAAATGACAAAGACTTATAAGTTTGTTTGATCAATAGTTAACCTATTAAAATGTTCAATTTAAAATTGATCACTTAAAAAATTAAATTAATAGAAGTAGCAATAATTAAAAGTTCAAGTAAGAAATTTCGAAAGTGGAATTTTTGTGTGCAATAATAGTAAATAAGAAGAAATTATTAATTACATTGACAAAGCAATCGTGGAAGAACAAGCGAAGAATAGAGGCGCCAATCCGGGCCTCCTTGGAGATGGCGGATTGCACGGAGGATTTTACCGTGGAGAAGAGCCTTGGGCAGGATTTGGAGTAGAAATTAGTAGAGAGTTGAGCATTGGTGTTGCCTATCACAACTAGGAGAGCCAACAAAGTCACAACAAGCTTGAAAAGAGAAGCCATTTTTGAAAAATTAGAGACAGAAATAAATTAAGCAGTTGAAATTTGTGTTGAAATCCATCTGTGGTTAAGGTGTACTTAAGCCATTATTCATATTGAAGTTAATCATAACAGATGGATAGACTGTGTGGTTAAGGTGTAGTTAGTTAACCAATGATTATGGTTAGTAGTCGGTACAATAATATTGAAAATCAAAGCCTCAGCTCCATACAATAATTGAATTGAGGCCCCTATTTGGGTAGTCGGTGTCATGAATTAATTAACTTCCAAAATAATTAAAATGCCAACTTCTAACAATTAGCAACCGGTGTTAACTAACTACACTTTAACCACAGTCTATCCATCTGTTATGGAACTTCATTTATATATAGAGAAAAACATTATTTCAATTTTAAATTTCCAAATTTTATTTTTAGAATTTGGTCAGAGGGGTATTTAGGTCATATTATTATATTGTTTCTGGTTTGATGCAATTATCTATATAATCAGGGGAACTTATTACAATTTGCCATGACAGAAAAATGGATGGTATTAGGATTTACTGATTTAGGCCTCTGCTGCAAAGAAAATGAGAGTTCAAAGGGTTTAATGATAATTTTAAGAATTCAGGGGTACATCATCAATTTGTGAACAATTCAAGAGTACATCATCAATTTGTGAACAATTCAAGAGGTATCCCTTCCATTAAATCTTTTATATATTATGAAACCACATTATTGACCAACAGAATTTCACATACAAAACAGTACTATAAGAACTTAAACAAAAGCAAAACTTAATAAAATCGCTCAATTTCAAATGAGAAACACTTTATACAACCGGGGTCGCAGCACCGCCGCGGTCCCATAGTATAAAAAAAAAAAAAAAACATATGGGTCCCATGTATTTATTACGCGGATCCCACATGTTTTTTTTATATTTTTGCACTACGGGGCCGCAGCAGTGCCGGGACCCCGGTTATATGTAGCAGCCCTCATTTCAAATATCAAAATTATTATTTTTTCTTAAATCTAAAGATTTTCTTCAATAATACCCTTGATCAATTAATTAGTTAATTCTCCTGCAGTTCTTCCTGATCTCACCGTTGGATCCGGTGAGAGGCCTGTTATCTCCCATCTTGATCATGGCCGTGACAAAATCAGAAGTGAAGGTGTTTGGGTTGCTACTGTAGGTGCGCACTATGGAATCAGTAGACCCACCATTAAAAAGCTGTTGATCAGAGTGGAGCAATCCCTTCTTGGTGATCAGGTTCTTGAAGTAGTGGTTGTCAAAACAAGTTGGAGTCTGAAGATCAAGTGGTGCTAAATTGTTGTCACCAGATCCCGTGGCTCTTGGGCAGTTCCTTTGTCTTGTTTGTGCAAATGAAGAGTCAATGTTTGTCTCATTGTATATTCTTGGCCTGAATTGTACACACCTTGATTGTCCAATTGTGTGAGCACCTGAAATTTTTAATTACAAACAAAAATTTGTAGATATTAATTAGTACAATATCATATGGTTTCATCTCAAGTATATGTAGATGAAAATTATTTGGAGGGATTTTTCCCATATCGTTTGAAGTTAGACTAGTTTTAACTCCATCATAGCCATTTAAGGACAAAACTGTGAGGCCCAATGGATCAAAACGGACAACACCACATGAGTGGGGCTTTGTGTGTGCATAGTGTGAAATTTGGGTCACTAAAATTTTGACTAGCTATAACCCCAGGATGACCCTTAACCCTTAAAAGGAAAATTTGGTCTCTTGAAATTTTGGCTAGCCTAATCACACGAGGGCCCTTAATTAAACCTAATGACAAAACCTGTCCATGAAATTTTGACTAACCGTAACCCCAAGAGTGCCGTTAATTAACGCTTTACTGACCCCTAAAATTTTGACTAGCCATAACCCCATGATGGCCCTTAACCCTTTAGAGGAAAATTTGGTCTCCTGAAATTTTGGGTAGTTGTAACCATACAATGGCCCTTAATTAACCCTTTTACGGACTAAACAGTGGTCCTTAATGGGTGGCCGTCTGGTGTGTACGCAATTAATTTATTGTGTAACTTGTGTGACTTTTATGTCACTTGGAGGGGCACGTATCATGTATGTATAGTTGTATACCAGATAAAGCGACAAGGTCCCTGGTGGAAAGTCCAACAGAACTGAAGCTGGAGATGAGTCGGTTGAGGTTTGAAGTTGGAGGTGGAATGCTGTTGTTGGCTGCAGCCTGGCTTGCTGTTCTTGCATCTCTTCTTCCAAGTTTCACATTCCAGCTAGGCCCTCCAAGCTGCATCATCAGCACAATTTTTAGAGTTTTATTAAAATTCGAAACCTTAAATTCTCAACCGTTAAATACTCCAGACGGGAGGATATGATATAATTACTTACAATTTCAACGGAGTCTCTAGCAGCAATGGCCAATACATCAGCACAGGAGACGACACCAGGGCAGGCTTTCTCCACGGCACTTTTGATGTTGTCGATCACATCGAATCCACGTGCGGAATTACGATTCGGAGCTGCATTTTTCTCTCCGGTGAAGGAAGATGTGTCGTCAAGTAGAACTGATCCATCGCATCCCTGATCATATCAAAAAATTGCATAGTTAGTTTAGTTAATTAATCACATAATTAATTTTGAATGGAGACTATTTGGTCAACAACATTAGCATTATTAATTGTAAAATCAGTATTAGAATGTTTTTTTTTTTTTTCTTTTTCAATTCGACACAAACATGAAACAGAAGTCAAAAATAGAGGCCGTCGATTATATTTTACACAAACAAGAAGGATTGAAAATTAAAGAAATGACAAAGACTTATAAGTTTGTTTAATCAATAGTTATTATAACCTGTTCAAATGTTCAATTTAAAATTGATCACTTAAAAAAATAAATTAAGAAAAGTAACACTAATGAAAAGTACAGGTAAGAAATTTCGAAAGTGGGATTTCTGTGTGCAATATTAATAAGAAATAAGAAGAAATAATTACATTAACAAAACAATCGTGAAAGAACAAGCGAAGGATAGAGGCACCCATCCGGGCCTCTCTGGAGATGGCGGATTGCATGGAGGATTTCACGGTGGAGAAGAGTCTTGGGCAGGATTTGGAGTAGAAATTAGTAGAGAGTTGAGCATTGGTGTTGCCTATCACAACTAGGAGAGCCAACAAAGTCACAACAAGCTTTAAAAGAGAAGCCATTTTTGAAAAATTAGAGATATGAAACAGTAACAATTTTTTTTTACAAGTGCTTGTGTTGAAATCAAGCCAAAACAGAACTTCATTTATATATAGAATTCTCAAGGTTAACAGGCTCGGCAGGTAACCTAACACGTAGACAAATCAACATTATTGCATGGCATGTAAATAAAATAAAATTTAATCATATTAATTATAAAGAGTTTGAACACCTCTTTTTTGGGTATGAAAAGTTGAGTTTTGAAGACTTATGATGTGGTGAGTTTCCATTTGTCAAGAGGATAGTGATTAGGTAACAATTTTGTCAAAGTTGGGGTCCCCAAAAAAGCACTTAAAATCTTCATATTTTAATGAAGTTCAAACAGGTCAGTATATGAAATATTGAAATGTATGACTTCTTCTCACCCCAGAAAAAAATAATAATAATTGTGTGCAGATAAAGATTGACCTTAACAGAAAGTACAATCATCTATGTTTTTAAACTTGTCACGTGAAATTGATCAGAAGTTTCCTTCGAGTTTTTACTTATCAATTGTGAACAGGGATATAGCTTGGATGATAGGTGGATAAATTTGAGAGAGAAATTCATAAGTAACCGTAACACTTATCATACTTTTGTTTTTAACCACTTTTGAATTTTTAATTGTTAATAACCACTTTTTTAAAAAAAATTCAATTTAGTACCATGAATTACCAGAGTACCCCTGAAAATAGTGTTCTTTAAACCTCAAAACAAACTTGAAATTACGACTAAATTGAAATACACAAACTTGAAATCATGCCTAAATGGAAATATCAAAACTTGAAATCATGCCTAAAATAGAAATATTAAAACTTGAAATCTGAGCTAAATTGAAATTAGGATAAGTTTTTTTTTTTTTCCTCTTTCTTCTTCCTCTTCTTCTTCCCCAAATTCGATTTAGGGTTCAGATCATCGCCGGCGACCTGCACGAACCACGTCCGGCGGCTCGGTGTGCTTCGCGATCGCCGGTTGCACGTTGGAACCAACGACGGACGAACCAGCCGCCGACGATGCTGCCTGGTCGCACGTGGTTCATGCGACGAACCAACAGTGAGCGAGGGATCGGTGACCAGCGTCGCCATCCCGTCCGGACGTCGCCCAGACGCACGTCGGAGCTCGGCGACCGTTAACCCACGTCGGCGAGAGAGAGATCGGCGAGAGAGAGGGAGATCGGGGAGAGAGAGAGAGGTAGATCGGGAGAGAGAGCAGAGGAGAGAGGTAGATCGGGAGAGAGAGAGCTGATTGGGAAGTTTTTATATGGGGGCATTCCAGTAATTACTCAAAAAGATGGTTAAAAACAATTAAAAGTATGGATGTGGTTAAAAAAGAAAATCCTATAAGTAGTTGGGTCAGTTTTGGCAATTTCCATTAAATTTGAGGTTTGAGTAAATGCTTTTTAGGTCAACAGTACGGATTAATAGATATTATCAATGATTTTTTTTTTTATTATCAATGATTTTTTTTTTTTTTTAATCAATCAAAGTTGATACGATTCAGATTAAGGATTTATTAAGATATGCCAAATCAAATAACTATTCCGACAATACAGAGAGATCTCTTTATATTTGTTTATGAATAAGGTGAAACTCGAATTCCTATCATAAATACGCATAGCGGTAAAGGGATACTTCTATGTATCTTGTAGTGAAATAATGAGGAAGAAAATGTCAATTACATATAGTCAATCAAGATTGTATATTATTTTGTTTTCATCTTAGTTATCTGTATATCCGTCAACATCATATTTATTTTTTGTCGGTTTGGATTTTTATGTGATGTTTGGGTGGTTATTGGTTTGGGTCCTTTTGGACAGAAAATACATTAAGCCGTGACTCTTGAGTGCAAAAAAATTCCAAAATTATATTTTATGGAATTGCTTGGTTTTAATCCAACTATTAACAACTAACAAAAGATTAGGTGATTCAACAGTAAGCCTTTCACATTCATAAATTAAAGTCGTGGGTTCAAGTCGTAGTGTACAAGTTTTTCACACCCACAAACTTTATCCTCGGACCGTTTTTATAGTGATTGATCTCGTCAAGTCTTGATAAGCCCGTGACTCAATTATTTGAATACAATGAAAAGTACTTATTTTCTATTATTTGAAAGCGTCAAAAGTGCACATCACCTTTTAGCATAGCTGGTGGTACACCTTCCTTCCACATAAATGGTGAGGGGTTCAAATCCAACAATGTATATTTTCAAACATGTGTGGGGAGTTTTCTTTCCGGGTTGTGGGGAGTAGTTATCTTCCATTATGGGAGTAGATATCTGAATCGCATATGTATTATTTGATATCTGTAGGTCCCGACAATTCTATTATAATAGTTCTTGTAATATTTAAAAAAAAAAAAAAAAAAAGAACCGTCAAAAGCTTCTATTATATCTTAATTTGAAATGATTTGACTAAATTGGTGTCTCGATAACAAAACCAAAAATGGTTAAGAGTTTCTTCGCATGCAATTAAAGAACAAAAAGATAACAAAAGGCAGGATTATTCAGCATAAATTTCTATCATTATCATTAATGTTATATTTCTTCAAAAAAAAAAAAAAAAAAAAAAATCATTAATGTTATCTTTCAACACCATTATACTATGTGCTTAAAAAGAAATCATTTTCACAACTAATTTTATTGATCCGAATGGACCAAATCAAATCCAATTGGAATTTATTTTTATTTATAATGCGATCTAGATAGTTACTATCACAATAAAAGATGTCTCTCTTGGTTTTCTAATGATTTCTTTCTATAACCACATTTTCTTTAAGGAAGACACGAGTCGATTTCATGTCACTAATATAAAAGAGAGATGAATAATCATTCAACCATGAGTTGATGTGCAATCCAATTGGATTTTATTCTCTTAAATTTAGGGGATTCATAGTGTGGACAATTTGAACAATTAATATTTAGGCTGATCATGATTAAACACCTAAGGCCCAATCAAGATCACGACCCAAATATTGACAGCTAAGATTGTCTACTTATCGCTTGATGACAAGTCATCAGAAATAAAATAAAATAAGTTATAAAAAATAAAAAATTGTTGGCTTCAAAAGCTTACAAAATGTTTTAATAAATTTATTGTTGCAAAATTTGACCACAAATTTGGATTTGCACAATTTCAATTTTCATTAAAATGTTCGTTTGAGATTTTTTTTTTTTTTTTTTTTTAAATATATATCAAAACGAACGAGTTACTGAATTAGGGGTCTGTTAGGAAGAAAACTCCCCACACATTTTATAAATAGTTATAATAGAAATAAAAGAACTGTAGATCTAAAATTCTCATAAAAACTTTTTAAACACAAAAATACATAGAAATACACCGTAACATTGTCACTTTGAACTCCAAAACAAAGTCAACACTTTATCATCACAAGTGTTGACCAATACAGAATTTCACATAGAAAAACACTATAATCACTCAATTTCAAATATCAAAAGTATTATTTTTTCTTAAATCTAAAGATTTTCTTCAATAATATCCTTGATCAATTAATTAGTTAGTTCTCCTGCAGTTCTTCCTGATCTCACCGTTGGATCCGGTGAGAGGTTTGTTATCTCCCATCTTGATCATGGCTGCGACAAAATCAGAAGTGAAGGTGTTTGGGTTGCTACTGTAGGTGCGCACTATGGAATCAGTGGACCCACCATTGAAAAGCTGTTGATCAGAGTGGAGCAATCCCTTCTTGGTGATCAGGTTCTTGAAGTAGTAGTTGTCAAAAGAAGTTGGAGTCTGAAGATCAAGTGGTGCTAAATTGTTGTCACCAGATCCCGTGGCTCTTGGGCAGTTCCTTTGTCTTGTTTGTGCAAATGAAGAGTCAATGTTTGTCTCATTGTATATTCTTGGCCTGAATTGTACACACCTTGATTGTCCAATTGTGTGAGCACCTGAAATTTTTAATTACAAAAAAAAATTTGTAGATATTAATTAGTACAATATCATATGGTTTCATCTCAAGCATGTGTAGATGAAAATTATTCGAAGGGTTTTCTCCCATATAGGTTGAAGTTAGACTAGTTTTAACCCTATCATGGCCTTTTAAGGACAAAACCGTGAAACCCAATGGACCAAAGTGGACAACACCTTGTGATTGGGGCTTTGTGTGTGCTTCGTGTGAAATTTGGGTCACTGAAATTTTGACCAGCCCTAACCCACGAAGACCTTTAACCCTTGAAAGGTAAATTTAGTCTCTTGAAATTTTGGCTAGCCTTAACCGCACAAGGGCCCTTAATTAACACTTTTAATGACAAAACCGGCCCTTGAAATTTTGTCTAGCCTTAACCCCACGAGTACCCTTAATTAACACTTTAAAGGGCAAAATCAGCCCCTAAAATTTTGACTAGCCATAACCCCACAAGGGCCGTCTCGTGTATAAGAAATGCAAAATTTTAGTTTAATTTATTTTGTAACTTGTGTGAATTTTGTTTCACTTGGAGGGGCATGTATCATGTATGTATAGTTGTATACCAGATAAAGCAACAAGGTCCCTGGTGGAAAGTCCAACAGCACTGAAGCTAGAGATGAGTTGGTTGAGGTTTGAAGTTGGAGGTGGAATGCTGTTGTTGGCTGCAGCTTGGCTTGCTGTTCTTGCATCTCTTCTTCCAAGTTTCACATTCCAGCTAGGCCCTCCAAGCTGCATCATCAACACAATTTTCGAATTTTATTAAAATCTGAACTTTGAATTCTCAACTTTTCGATGTATCTAGATGGACCGATATAATTAGTTACTTACAATTTCAACGGAGTCTCTAGCAGCAATGGCCAATACATCAGCACAGGAGACTACACCGGGGCAGGCTTTCTCCACAGCACTTTTGATGTTGTCGATCACGTCGAATCCACGAGCGGAATTACGATTCGGAGCAGCATTTTTCTCTCCGGTGAAGGAAGATGTGTCGTCAAGTAGAACTGATCCATCGCACCCCTTATCATATCAAAAAATTGCATAGTTAGTTCAGTTAATTAATCACATAATTAATTTTGAAAGGAGACTATTTGATCAACAACATTAGCATTATTAATTGTAAAATCAATATTAGAATGTTTTTTATTTTTCTTTTTCAATTCGACACAAACATGAAACCGAAGTCAAAAACAGAGGCCGTCGATTATATTTTACACAAACAAGAAGGATTGAAAATTAAAGAAATGACAAAGACTAATAAGTTAATTTGTTTAATCAATAGTTATAATTACCTGTCAAAATGTTCAATTTAAAATTGATCACTTAAAAAAATAAATTGAGAAAAGTAACACTAATGAAAAGTTCAGGTAAGAAATTTCGAAAGTGGGATTTTTGTGTGCAATATTAATAAGAAATAAGAAGAAATAATTACATTAACGAAACAATCGTGAAAGAACAAACGAAGGATAGAGGCACCCATCCGAGCCTCTTTGGAGATGGCGGATTGCATGGAGGATTTCACGGTGGAGAAGAGTCTTGGGCAGGATTTAGTGTAGAAATTAGTTGAGAGTTGAGCATCGGTGTTGCCTATCACAACTAGGAGAGCCAACAAAGTCACAACAAGCTTGCAAAGAGAAGCCATTTTTGAAAAACTAGAGTAATGAAACAGCAACAAAAAGAGGTGCAAAATTTGTGTTGAAATTAAAGCCAAAACTCACTTCATTTATATAGAGAAATTCTCTAGGTTATTAGGCTCGGCCGGTAACCTAACACGTAGACTCGTCAACATTGCATGGCATGTATTTAATTCAACTTTTAAAAAGCAAAAATTAAAATAAAATTTAAAATAATGATATAATTAATTATAAAGAGTTTGAACACTGTTTTTTGGGTTTGAAAAGTTGAGTTTTGAAGACTTGTGATGTGGTGACTTTTCATTTGTCAAGAGGTTAGTGATCTGGAGTCCCAAAAAAATCTTCATATTTTGATGAAATGTTTGACTTCTTCTCACCTTGCAGATAAGGGATAAAGATTGACCCATAACAGAAAGTACAACCATTATTTATGTTTTTAGAATTGTCTCATGATATTGATTAGAAGTCTCTTCGAACTTTTTACTTTTCGATTAAAATTGATATGAATTCAGATCGAGGATTTGTCGAGTTATGTTAAAATTAAATAACTATTTCAAAAATATAGAGATCTCTTCTCATTTATTTACGAATTGAATTAAGTAAAATTCGAATTCCTATCATAAATACGTATAGCGGTAGAGGGATGAGATTCTTAACAGAGAGTGAAAGTGGACAATTTCTATGTATCTTATAGTGAATTAATGAGCAAGAAAATGTTAATTACATATAGTCAAGATTGTATATTATTGTGTTTACATCTTAGTTCTCTATATCTCCGTCAACATCATATATATTTTTGTCGGTTTTCTCGGTTTTCTATGTGATGTGTTAGGTGGTTATTAGATTAGGTGCTTTTGGACAGAAACTACACGAAGCCTTTCCAAAATGATATTTATGAAATTGCTTGATTTTATTAAGTGGAATCGTACTATTAACATATAACAAAAGATTAGGTGATTCAGCAATAAGTCTTGAGTGGTGCTATTGGCAAACCCACTAATGATCTAATAATGCCCCATTTTTTTAAATTCAAAAATTTAATTGATTTCTTTCCAAAACTACCCTTTCTTAAAAGTTTGATTTTAAATATATATATATATATTTTTTGTTAAAACGAAAACAATACAAAAGCACTAAATTGGTAAGTATTGTCGTATTGCAACCTAGAGAAGAATCACCGGTATATAAAGCAAAGAAATTCTGGAAAAATTAATATTATTAATTACATTGTTTGCTATATGAAAATTAATTCATTATTCTGGAGGTGACAAGGTGAAACACATGGAAATTAGGTCTATAATTATGGTACATGGAAATTATTTTGACGACTTGCAACTTTTGTTTTGTCTGCCATTTCATTTTCACCAATATAACATATGAATATTCTTCTTTATTGTTTTTCTAAACGATTTTTTTTTTTGAAAGAATTTTTCTAAACGATTTGAGTGCTTCTGTATTGTTTTTGTTTTAAAAAAATATAACTTTTTTAAAAACTCAACAAACGGAAAAATTTAGATAGAGAGAGAGAGAGAGCAGTTTTTTATAGGATGAGTTAAATTTGGAAGATAAATAGAAAGGGTAGTTTTGGAAAGAAGTCAACTAAATTTTTAAATTTTTAAAAATGGGGCATTATTAGATCATTAGTGGGTTGCCAATAGCACCACTCTAAGTCTTTCAGATCCATAAATTGAAGTTGTGGGTTCAAGTCGTAGTGTACAAATCTTTCACACCACAAACTTTATCCTTAGACCTGTATTTATAGTAATGGATTTCGTCAAGTCTTGATAAACCTGTAACTCAATTAATTAAATACAATAAAAAATACTTATTTTCTATTGTTTGAAAGCATCAAAAGCTTCAATTATTAAAGCTTAATTTGAAATGATTTGACTAAATTGGTGTCTCAATAACAAAACCAAAAATGGTTAAGAGTTTCTTCGCATGCAATTAAAGAACAAAAAGAAAACAAAAAGCAGGAGGAGAAAACTATGAGAAAAGAATCAAAATGTAGTGTTTTCATTTTTAATCTTTCTAAAGAAGTGAAAACGCTTGACTTTAGTGTAAGATTAGGTAGAATATATATCTTTTCTAGAAACTTTTACTTTTTCAATGATTTCTTAGATCCCAAGTTAATTGACTTTCACATGAAATAGAGAATACAGTACATTTACAGAAAACAATAATGTTCAATATGTTTCACAACTTTTATTTTTCGGTCAGTTGAATACTGAACGAGGCCTTTGATTACGAAACCGCGTTGAGTGGCGGTGGTGACTAAACATTGTAATTAATATTATTGATATAATATTAGAGTTTTGACAATTATATACATGTATTTAGGTTTGGTCCATGAATCAAAAATGTGTTTTACATATAAATAGCGATTAGAAAAGAAGAACATCCATATTTATATATTTATAGGATGAAATAGATGCGTAATTCAATTCGAACTGATAATTTTATCGATAGCTTATTAATATAATTCGAGTGAATATAATTGATTTACTGGTACTACATCAACTTCGGTCAATGTGATTTTTCATATTTGGAGATTCCTTGGTTTATTCTTCCACTTTCTCTATATGTATATTATTCCCGATGCAATGTTCCCATGTCACTTTCCAAGTTTTCTATGATTCTATCATGTCAACATAAGTAGTTGAGTAAGAGAATATTTTATTAAAATGTCGTTGAATGACCAATATATATTTTTTTTAGCTGAACATGATTAATTGGCAAAAAATAAAATAAAATAAAATAATTAATATTATCCTATAATCATTTTTTTCTTCTCATTGGAATGAAGAAATAACGACTTTAAATATAAAATTGTTTGACAACAATTGTTTTAGATAATGGTAATTAACTAGTACATGTTTGATCTTCTCATTAAAGTTTAATTATTTATATGCACATCAATTTAAGTACTTCGATTTTTCTATTAGATGTGTAATTATACACATTTTTTTTTTTATCCCAATTGATATTGATGTAAAATACAATTTTTTTTTTATATAAAAAATTGATATAGATGTCAATTGAGATATTCCTCACGGATAAACTTGTGAGATTCCCACAACTTATAAATTTCAATTATGTATATTCATTTTCTAATTAATTCTGTAAACAAAATCTTTTAAGTCGACTATTCCCAAAATTTCTACTTTTTTTAATTAAATTATCATTTTTGGATAAAAATAAGGAACAAAAATCTCTGAAAAATCAAGAGGAAGAATGGGTGGAAAACGACTATAAACATGTTACTTAATGATGAGAGCCTCGCAGTCTTTGTTGAATTAGTAATTAATTAGTCACTTCCTTCAAAAAATAAAAATAAAAAATTAATTAGTCACGACAATGTGGAAAAAAATCATATTCCAATCAATAATCAAAAAGTCAAATTAATTGATTATTGATTGGAATATGTACTGCATGCATTTGTACTTCTTTCTATCTAGTTAAATAAAATAAAATAAAATAAAATAATAATTAGTTAGTTACATGTCGATTGTCGATTAAGAAAGTTGTTATATTGTGCATTTGATTACTTAGAAAAAAAGCTATTTGAGAATTCAAACTTTTGATTAATTGGTTAAATGTTGGGCATGCATATGACAACATATATATATCATGATTGAAGGAAAAAGGATGACAGTTGTCTGGAATTCGAGAGTTCAAATACAATTTTGAGTCTTCTGGCTTTTTTATTTTATTTTATTTATTTATTTTTTTACAATATTTATTAATTTGAGATTATGTATTTTTTTTTAAAGCTTTAACTATTGGTAGGATTTTAGCTGCTGACTTGGGAGTTATCAAACCCCAAACTCGTCCATCTACCAGCAAGCTACACCCCTGTTGGTAAATTTGAGTCTTTTGGCTTTGGTGGCTACTAATACAAGAGTTCGGATTCTAGCAAATTTCATTATATATATATAGGGGTAGGATCCATGACCCCATTTTTTTACACAATATTTTACACAATTTATTGTCCATTAGATTTTAGTTGTTTGGATGGACAAGATTCAATGGTATTTAATCTTTATTTCTCTTTCTTCATTTAATATTTGTTTTTTCTCTCCCCTATTTATTATTATCTCTTTCCTTCTTCTTTTTTTCCTTTTCAACGTTTTTTTTTTTCTTTTTTCTCTCTTTTAATTTTGGGGAATGCTATCTACCTTTCCCATTTGCTTTCCCCATTTGCCTTTCCCACTCATTACTTGACACGTGTACACTTTTTCATTTAATAAAAAACTCTCATTTTTTGCTACAAAACTTGTTTATGTCTTTACCCCTGATAGCTGCTTTTATCATGTCATTAATAAGGGGTAAAGACGTAAATAAGCTTTGTAGTAAAAAGTGAGAGCTTTTTATTAAATGAAAAAGTGTACACGTGTCAAGTAATGAATGGGGAAGGCAAATGGGGAAGGCAAATGGGGAAGGCAAATGGGAAAGGTAGATAGCATTCCCCTTTAATTTTTTATCTCTTTGTCTTTTCACATTTTTATTTTACTAATATCAACGTTGACCATGGATATCAAAGAAAATTTTGTAATAAATTATTATCATTTCTTTTATATTCTTTCAAAAGTCAAGAAAAAAAAGAAGAGAAGGAAAAAAAAACTTCAATTAAAATTTATGAGTATATACTACATTCAACTAGTAATGAAAATTTATTGAACTGCATATTTTTACTTCTTTGATATGATTTCTATTGTAAATCATGGAGATATTAAGTTTTCTCTTCCTAAATTTATGTCAAAATTATTGCATCTAATTGTTTTTTAACTTGTTTAAAACAAAATTTGTTTATTAACTGTTATACCAAATATTAGTGAAATAATACTGTTGGTTAGTTTTGAAAAATCACATAATAAGAGTGTATGAAAAGATAAAACAACAAAGTTTAAAATAAAATAAAAAAATAGAAGAGGAGAGTGAAAAACCAACCAATGATGCATCAATAAAATTTCTAGTTTTATGTAAAGGTAATAGGAGGGGAAAAAAGAAATAAGATCAGTATAGAAAGAGAGAAATAAAAAGAAATAAAAAAAATAAAAATAAAAAGAGTGAAAAAAATAGGAAAAAAAAAGTTGAAAGAGAGAAATTAAAAGAGGAGAAAGAATGGAATAAAATAATAAAATATAGGAGAGAGAATTGAATAAATAGGGGAGAGAAAATACAAATGTTAAATGAAGAAAGAGGAAAGAGAAAAGAGATTAAAAATTATTGAATCTTGTCCATCCAAACAACTAAAATCTAATAGACAAGAAATTGTGTAAAATCTTGTGTAAAAAAATGGGGCCATGGATCCTGCCCTATATATATATATATATATCAGAAATATTATATTATCAGTTCGAACTGATAAATGTTATATCAGTTCCTTGCATGTGGGCCACTAGATTTAAATACTTTGACTTGGCTGTATGCACTTGTCAGTCAAAGTATTTAAATCCAATGGTCCATATACAAGGAATTGATATAACTTTTGTCAGTTCGAACTGATAATAGAAAGACTGTATATATATTGTGTCAAATATATATTACATTACTGTAATGTGTTAAGTTTACAGTATACTATGTCAAATTTTTGTGTAAAATATGTAAATTGACACAAAAATGCATAAGTTAGCTTGTCCAATTAACATCACATTATATCAAATTTTACTTTTTCATATTAAATTGAAATAAGACACGTTCAGAAGTTTATGAAAAGGGTAAATAATATCAGATTTTGGTCTATAATAAGTTGTTGGAATTGTCGACTACATCAATTACCTTATCATGTCAAATATTACTTTACCATGCCAATGATGTGTCAATTAATCGGACTTACATGACACGTGGCAAATGAATCAAATCATTATTAATTACTAATGTGTATCAATTGACATATATAACATTAATATTAATGCTAAACAATCCAAAAATTTAGTCCAAATTTCAACTCAAATGATATGGTAAATTGTTTTTTCATTAATCACATCATCTCATGTTTTATATGGTGATGACAACTCACTTGCCATATCATTTTGGTTAATTATTTGGGTTGTAAGTTAATTGACTTATGACCCAAATAATAATGTTAAAGTAGTTATTGCTCAATATGTTTCACAGCTTTTATTTTTCGGTCAGCCGACTGTACAAGGCATTTTATTACGAAACCATATTAAGTGGTGGTAGTGACTAAACATTGTAATTAATAATAGAAATATGATAAATTTTAACTATATAGTTATTTGAGTCTTTTACCTTACCGCTAAAACACTGGGGTTAAGTGATTATTGATATCATATTAGAGTTTTGACAATTATATACATATATTTAGGTTTGGTCCATGTATCAAAACCGTCTATCTTACATATAAATAGCAATTAGATAAAAAGAAGATCCATATTTATATATTCATATATTAGGATGAGATGGTCTAGATGGATACATAATTCAATTTGAACCGTTCATAATCTCATTGATAACACATGAATATAATTTGAATGAAAATAATTGGTTTACCATTGTACTACATCAACTTCTGTTAATGTGATTTCTCATATTTGGAGATTCCTTGTTTTTTCTTCCACTTTTTTATTTATTTTTAAATTTATTTATTTTATGTATTTTTCTTCCACTTTCTACACACACATATATATATATATATATATATAATTCCCGATGCAATGTTTCCATGTCACTTTCCAAGTTTTCTATCCTGTTAATTATTTTCCAACCAAACAAACATGTCAAAAGAAGTGGTCGAATAAGAAAATATTTTATTAAAATGTCGTTGAATAACCAAATTAATGTTGTTTTATCGAGCTCTCGTGGTATATTCTCAATCCTCCACATCGCTTGAAGTAGCTGAACATGAATCACAAAAAAATAAAATAAAATAATAATTAATATTATCTATAATAATTTGTTTGACAACGATTGTTTTAGATAGTAGTAATTGATTAGTACATGTTTGATCTTCTCATTAAAGTTTAATTATTTATATGCACATCAGTTTCACTACTTCAATTTTTCCGTTAAGTGTTTAATTATACACGTTTTTTTTATTTATTTCGATTGATATTGGTGTAAAATATATTTATTTTTTTCAATTTAAATAGGTGCCAATTGGGTTATTCCTCACGAAAAAACCTTGTGAGATTCCCACAATCCCACAACCTATAAATTTCAATTATGTATACTCATTTTCTAATGAATTTTGTAAACAAAATCTTTGAAGTCGACTATTCCCCAAATTTCTATTAATTTTTTATTTATTAAATTATAATTTTTATATATATATATACATATAAAAAGTTGGAAAAAAAATATATCTGAAAAATCAAGAGAAAGAGAAGATAATAAATGGGTAGGTAAACTACTACAAACATATTAATTAACGATGAGCCTCGCAGTCTTTGTTTTTTTGTTTCTTTTTTAACGGCACAAATTTATTGTAGAGACTCAAAAGAGCCCAAGAACAAGCAAGCAACAAGAAGCCGAATCAGTCAAAGCACAGCCCAAAGCCCACAAAAAACGCAGCCAAAACAAAGGAGCCTAGCAGTCTTTGTTGAATTAGTAATTAATTAGTAATAACAATGTGGAAAAAAATTGTATACATATTAACAAATTTGTGCTTGTCAATTACTTTCCATAGATTAAATTAAAAAAAAAAAAATCAAATTACTTGATTATTGATTGGAGATTTGGAATATGTACTGCATGCATTTGTACTTCTTTCTAGCTAGTTAAAAAAAAAAATTAAAAAAAAAATAATTAGTTAGGTACATGTCGATTAAGAAAGTTCTTATATTATGCATTGATGATTACTTAGAAAAAATGCTATTTGAGAATTCAAACTTTTTGATTAATTGGTTAAATGTTGGGCATGCATATGACAAAATATATATATCATGATTGAAGATGGTGGGAAAAGGATGGCAGTTGTCTGGAATTTGAGAGTTCAAATACAATTCTACTTGTAAAAACTTCATTAATATAAGGACTAAAAAAACTACTTAAAAGTTAAAACGATTACATTAAATGAAGGCTGATCAAAGACGTCAAACTATAAATAAAAAACTTAGTTATTTGAGTCTTTTACCTTACCGCTAAAACATTGGGGTTAAGTGATTATTGATATCATATTAAAGTTTTGACAATTATATACATATATTTACGTTTGGTCCACATATCAAAACCGTCTATCTTACATATAAATAGCAATTAGATAAAAAGAAGATCCATATTTATATATTCATATATTAGGATGAGATGGTCTAGATGGATACATAATTCAATTCGAACCGTTCATAATCTCATTGATAACACACGAATATAATTTGAATGAAAATAATTGGTTTACCATTGTACTACATCAACTTCTGTTAATGTGATTTCTCAATTTGGAGATTCCTTGTTTTTTCTTCCACTTTCTACATATATATATATATATATATATATACAGAAATCTTATTATCAGTTTGAACTGACAAAAGTTATATCAGTTCCTTACATGTGGGCCACTGGATTTAAATACTTTGACTTGGCTGCATGCACTTGTCAGTCAAAGTATTTAAATCCAGTGGTCCACATACAAGGAACTGATATAACTTTTGTCAATTCGAACTGATAATAGAAAGACTGTATATATATATTATTCCCGATGCAATGTTTCCATGTCACTTTCCAAGTTTTCTATCCTGTAAATTATTTTCCAACCAAACAAACATGTCAAAAGAAGTGGTCAAATTTCTACTAATTTTTTATTTATTAAATTATCATTTTTAAAATCAGGGATATTATCATTTCCCCCCCTACTGTTCACTATATTAGAAAGGTGAGGACAGGGTTTCTTGACTTTAGAAAGGTAACCCCCCCAGAACAGATTTATTTAACAAACACCCCCCTCTGTCAGAAAAATCATCAACAGTGAAGGTTAACCGTTACTGTTGGAGGGCAATTTTGTAAACTCCCCATGGGAACAGGAATCTAATTAGGACTAAGGGTTATTAAAGTCATTTGATATTTATAATTAATAATATAAAAAATAAATAAAAAAAATGGGTGAAGGATATGTGGCCACGTCATCTTCAACCTTCATCTTCCTCCACCCAAACGATCTCTGTTAAACAAAATTCATCAAATTCATCTTCAACCTTCATCTTCCAAATCATTCCCAACACCTAATCCCTAACCTAATCAACAACAACTCACACTAAACCCTAGCTTCCACCACCACTAAAACACCAAACCCAGCCGATCGATCTTCTCCCAACCGGAGATTGAATCCCGCCGCCGCTTGATCTCTTACCCGCCGTCGATCCCTTTCTCTTTCTTCTCATCTATTTTCTCCTCTTTCTTTCCCTTGACAAAGGGGTGGCCACCGTGGCGTTCAATCTCTCCAGTGGCCGATCTCGGTTTTGGGGTTTCTTATTCGGGTTCGGTTTGGGGTAGTGGTAGTGGTTTGTTTCTGGGGTTTGGTTCGGTTGGAGGTTCGATTCGGTTTGCTGGTTTGGTTCGATTCGGTTTCTAGGGTTTGGTTCGATTTGGTTCGGTTGGAGATTGGATTGATGAAGTTGAAGATGAATAGGTTCAATTTTTTGTTAGTGGTGATGAAGTTGAAGATGAATAATTTTTTGTGGTGATGAAGTTGAAGATGGATCGATGGTTGTGGGGTGTTTTCCAGAACTTCATCGATGAAGTTGAAGATGGATTGATGAAGTTGAAGATGATGGTGAATCAATGATAATGGTGGATCTGGTGGAAGTCCAGATTGGGTCTCCACCGTCCATCTCATGAGATGGATGGTGGAGATCCAATCTGGACTTCCACCAAATCCATCTTCTTTTTTTTTTTTTTTAATGTTTTTAAATTCTTTTTAAATTATTTTAATTTACATTTTTAAAAATAAATAAATAAATAAAATCTCCACCGTCTATCTTAAAGATGGACGGTGGTGATCTATCTTTATTTTTCAATTATGTTTTTTTAAATTTTTTTTTTTTAATTTGTTAATATACACACTAGATTACACAAAATTAATTAGAGGGTAAATTAGTAATTTTATATTTAGGGGACATTTTGGTCTTTTTACAAACTGCAAATGGTTGCATCAAGTGTAATCTGTTTTCAAAAGGCACAGGAGGGTATTTTGGTCAATTCACGCGTAAAAATATGTCAGGTCAAGAAAAAGCTAACAGAAGGGGGAGTTTTAATAATATTTTCACTTCAGGGGGTAGACCGGCCAATTTCAGGAAACCCTATCCTCACTTTAATAATATGGTGAACAGTAGGGGGGAAACCGATCTTTTCCCTTAAAATCAAGAGAAAGAGAAGATAATAAATGGGTAGGTAAACTACTACAAACATATTAATTAATGATGAGCCTCGCAGTCTTTGTTTTTTGGACTAATTGCACAAACGTCCCTTGAGTTTAGGTATAATTACATGTATATGAAATTTTTATCCATAATTGTATAAACATCCCCTGTAATTAGTTGACTTCGTTAAATCTAACCATTAACCACAATTTTAACCAAAAAATGACCAAAGTGCCCCTAGTTACCTATTTTATTATTAATTATATATATACCTTTTTTTTGACAATTTATATATATGCTTAAAATAATAATTATATACAATACTTAATTTATTTATTTAACAATTTTTATAATCCATTTTTTAATCCATTTTTTATATTTTTATAATCCATTTTTTTAAATAAATAAATTAAGTATTATATATAATTATTATTTTTAAGTATATGTAATTATTTTTTTAAATATATATATAATTATTTTTTTAAGTATATATATAATTATTTTTTTAAGTATATATATAAATTGTCAAAAAAAGTATATATATAATTAATTATAAAATAGGTAACTAGGGGCACTTTAGTCATTTTTGGTTAAAATTATGGTCAATGGTTAGATTTAACAAAGTCAACTAATTACAGGGGATGTTTGTACAATTATGGGTAAAAATTCCATATACATGCAATTATGCCTAAACTTAGGGGTATTTGTGCAATTAGTCCTTTTTTTTTGTTTCTTTTTTAACGGCACAAATTTATTGTAGAGACTCAAAAGAGCCCAAGAACAAGCAAGCAACAAGAAGCCGAACCAGTCAAAACACAGCCCAAAGCCCACAAAAAACGCAGCCAAAACAAAGGAGCCTAGCAGTCTTTGTTGAATTAGTAATTAATTAGTCATAACAATGTGGAAAAAAATTGTATGCATATTAATAAATTTGTCAATTACTTTCCATAGATTAAATTAAAAAAAAAAAAAATCAAATTACTTGATTATTGATTGGAGATTTGGAATATGTACTGCATGCATTTGTACTTCTTTCTAGCTAGTTAAAAAAAAATAATAATAATAATAATTAGTTAGGTACATGTCGATTAAGAAAGTTCTTATATTATGCATTGATGATTACTTGGAAAAAAAGGCTATTTGAGAATTCAAACTTTTGATTAACTGGTTAAATGTTGGGCATGCATATGACAAAATATATATATCATGATTGAAGATGGTGGGAAAAGGATGGCAGTTGTCTGGAATTTGAGAGTTCAAATACAATTCTACTTGTAAAAACTTCATTAATATAAGGACTAAAAAAACTACTTAAAAGTTAAAACGATTACATTAAATGAAGGCTGATCAAAGACGTCAAACTATAAATAAAAAACTTATTTATACAAACATTATCTTACAATGGGATTATCAAAGCATTCTCATAGTCATCATATATATAATTTCTACTATTTTTTTTTTTTTTTTTCAAACTTGTAGTCCTAGAGAAGTGTCCAAGGCTTTTGGTGGCTCCATTTCAACACAACCCTCTTTCAATCCTTTGGTTTCTTTCTTGTAGATGTATCTATTAGATGCCCACCAAAATGCTCCTAAATTGAAAATAGATGTCACCAAAAGGAATCCATAGTAGTAATCCAAGTGAGAGTCATTCAAGTTATCACCAATCCAGCTTTTCTTTCCATTCCTTCCTGTTATCTTATCCACCATTGTCACCAAAAAGCTGTTTAAGAAGTTCCCGACACCGATCCCGCTAGTGAAGAATGTTGTTCCAAGGCTTTGCATATCTTCTGGTGACTGATCATAGAAGAATTCTAGCAATCCAATAGCATTGAACACATCAGCAATCCCCAATAGAATGTATTGAGGCAGTAACCAAAATATGCTCATAGGGACTATTTGTTTAGGCCCTATAACATGTTGTACTTTTATGACATGTAGTCTTCTAGCTTCCACAGCATATGCAATTGCTATGGCCATCACTTGAATGACAAATCCAATTCCAAGCCTTTGAAGCATTGTAATTCCTCTAGGGTTCCCGGTTCTCCGGCGCATAAACGGGACGAAGTAGCGGTCGTACATTGGCACGGATATGAGCATAGAAAGTGTCACAAAGCTCCCTAATGAGGCTGCTGGGATTTTGAAGTTAGGACCTAGGCTTCTGTCCAAGGTTGTGCCCTGTTTGACAAACAGAGTGTTGATTTGTGCCCATACCGTACTAGGAATTAATGTCACGAGCCAAATCAGAGCCATTCCCATTACAAGTTTTGTTCCTTCCACTTGAGTCACTGTGCATGGTTGGTTGGTTGCACTTGAGCTACTGCTGCTGCCATCTTTTATTGCAGCCTTGTCCAAGAACCTGATATCGAAATTGTTAGAGTCTTGTATGATTATAGAGAACTAATTTCTTATCGGTACGATATCTTTCGAATGAAAATTCAAAATAAACCATACTTGTTGTGACATGTGTTACGATAGTACAATTATTCATGTGGTATCAGTTTACAGTGATAGCTAGCTAATGCCATTTATGAATGAGTATTCTAGATGGTGAAACTTTAAAGGTTCCTCAAATGCAAAGGGAGAAGAGTGGAATATTCTAAAAATGTGTTTCACATATAACTTTGTTCTTGGATTGGATACTGTGGTGACCCTGGTGGGGCGTGACATGGTGCACCATGGCACTGTGTCATACCCTATATATCAGAAGCAACTTGACTCATAGATTGTGACCATACATTAAAGTTGTCTGAAAGGATTAGTTTTTTAGAGTGCACATGGACATATAATTTGTTGATTGAATCACTACCCAAATCATATAAAAAAAATTAAAAAAAAATGCCCCACACACAGCAGATTTTCTAGTTCTGCACATAATTTGGGGAGGTCCCCCACTCACACCTGTTTATAGCACCAGAGCATTCAAAGCACACCTTTTGAATCTAATTGAATGTCCTTAGATTCCATGCCACAATTATGCATTGTTCTTCAAAAGTTTCCACTTAAAACCTCTCTTTTGATTAAGCAAAGCAGCCAAAAAAAAAAACCAATACTAATAGTACTAGTTTAATTACCTGAAAACTGGAGTGTGATGAACCTGGCGTTTCCCGGTACTAGTATAATCTTGGATCTCAAATTCATGAAGATCAGATGGGTTGTCAGGGAGCTGAAGCTTTCGGTTTCTAAAGGCAGTTAATGGGACTCGAATCAAGTCCCTTGCAGGGCTCTTGGTCTTCCTAACTTTGTGCCTGTAAATCGGTGTCCCCAGATAGAAAATAAATAACGAAAGTAGCAGACCAATTGTGGGGATACCATACCCCAAACCCCATCCCAAATTCTCTTGAATGTAAACAAGGCCTAGTGTGGCACATAAAGCACCCAAAAAGGAGCTAAACATCCACCAATTGAAAAATGATGCTTTCAAGTGTTTCTCATGAGGATCAAAATCATCAAACTGGTCTGCACCAAATGTGGATATGTTAGGCTTTGTTCCACCTGACCCTAACGCGATAATGTAGAGTGCCGAGTAGAAGAAGGTAATCTGTGAACGAGAGGCCTTGCTGCAGACTCCATTCATGCAGGTCGGTTTCATAAATTTGAATGAAACTGACATAGTTAGAAGTATCATTCCCTGGTTCATGAGATTAATTCTACATGATCAGTAAAATTGTCACTTGATCAAGAAGATAATCATAGAAATGCAAAAATTCAAATATAAAATTTGTTTGTACACGTGAATTTGATATAACAGAGAAGTGTCAATTGTTCTGTCTAGACACCATTAAATGTTAAATGTTCATACACCTCCCACTTCTTGTTTTCATTGATGAATACAAAATTCATCAAGTCTTTTCCCTATCAAATTTGTTTTCCCTAATAATTCAAGCATTTGAAAGGCATAAATTTCTGTATATTTAGTGCAAATGAGACAGGAAACGATGTATGCAACTCACATTCACGTATGTGGGCCTAACACATATACACATATACACATATGTAGCTTATGAACAACAATGGATTCAGCTGATCACATCCAACAAGCTATATTCATCGGTCCCACCCCGGAAAAAAAACAAATTATCAAATTTAATTGGCCATTGAAAGAAGGTAATCTAAAATTTGATCTAATCAGATATTGGCGTGCATATATAAGATAAGATAAGATAATTATTAGTGGGGAAATTAATCATAATCTTACCATGACATAAATGAGAGATGACACAGTAAAAGTCCAGAAGCGACCAAGATATGTATCAGCTATGAAGGCGCCGAGGATTGGAGTGATCCACACTGATCCTGACCAGTTGTTCACATTCCTCACTGATGAAACTGTGTCTTCATGAAGTTGGGTTGTCAAATAGTTCACTAAATTGGACATTATTCCATAGAAGGCCATTCTCTCAAATGCTTCATAGCCTGTGTGAATTAACAAGAATAATTATATATTAATTCCAATAAAATCAGAGAAAAATAACAAGTACAACAAATCCCTTTTTTCTGCTATTAATCAGCTAAAACTTTGAATTTCTATCAAGATTATCTATTTTGATAATTAGCCTTTGAAGCTAAACCCAAAAGCTTAAGCTAGCAGGCTAACAGATAACGGTACGTACTAAGCTCGAATGAAATTAAATAAAAACTATTAATGAAAAGTTTCTTATTTTCAAAGTAACATATAGCTTGAACTGTGAATAAAAATGAGAGTTTGCATGCTTACCAACTAAAAAAGCACAAGCTTTCCATTTGCCAGTTTTGGAAGCAAGTGCTGGGCGGCCTTGAAGATCAACAGTGCCATCAAGTGTATAGCCTTTGGCTTCCATGATCAGATTAGAGAAGGTTTGTTAATGGAAGTGAGAGCAACAATAGATGGAAAAGAAAAAAAAAAGAGACTGCTCCGGTTTAAGTAAGAGCTCTAGTTAGTGAAGAAGAAGATGGTGAGCTACTTCTGCTAGTACTAATAACTTAGACAAGCTTGTTATTTATATAGCAACATGTGGAAGTATTTATTTTTATTTTTTTGAATAAAAAAACTTTTAATGTTAGTTATAAGTTTGTGATTTTCTCTAAGATTTTGGATTTTTGCACAAAACTAAATTTTGTTTAACATGATGTAATTGATTATTCTTATTTTTTTTAATTTTTTTTGTGCTGTTGATAATAAGCTCTATTGAGTTTTTTTTATTAATAATAATAATTAAAAAAAAAAAAAAACGAAAGCAGAGGAGCACACATGCCCCAAAACACATTATTTAATCTAAAAAGGCACACGTGTTTTAATAGAATATGGAAAAAAAAAAAAAAAAACGAACCTAATTAATCAGACCAACGGAATCATTCATTTCTGGCTCAACTCGTGTGATCCAATTAACAATAAGGCTTAATTTTGTTTGAACCACTGAAGCCGCATAATTAGTACGAATCTTATTCTGTAGTTGATTATTCTTTAGTGTTCGCGGTTGTTCGTATACATTTTCTATTGAGGTTCATGACAATGACATTTGTTGTAAAAGCATATTAAAAAAAAAAAAGGAAAAAAAAAAAAAGCGCTTTTTGATAGTTTTTGTATATAGAACTTAAATAAATTTCATATTTCAAAATTATACAAGTTAACTTTTTCATTAAATTTGAAATTGTATTATACCCAAAACTCATAAAACTAGAAAATCATAATAAAAAGTAAAACTTGATTAAACATTACCAAAAAATAAAACAAAACTATAAACAATATTAAATTAGGAGAAACAAATATCAAAGAAGTCTAACTTTTCTAAGAAAAAAAAATTATTAACACAAAATTGTTTATAAATAACAGAAGCATCAATTAAATACTTAAAAAAAACTTAGTTTAACAAGCAATGATATATGTACCTTAGCAAGTGGACCGAATAAAACTTAATGGAGTCCGGGGCCATGGCATCCTAGGTCCACAAAAAGTTTTTGATAAGGGAAATTATCATTTTACTCCCTGAGGTTTGTCATATTAGATAATATAGTCTCTCTTGTTTCAATAATAGTTAGTCAACCCACTGAAACCTAAAATATTGATCATTTTCCCCCTTCTGTCAAGTTTTCCATCCAAACTAAAGTTGACCTTTAACTGTAAAATTAAAAAGCCACATAAAAAGGTATTGAACCTTCAACTTGTGATCAAAAGCCACAAACCTCAACCAGTTGGGCTACTCGAACTCATTGTTGTTGGTTTGTTGATTTAAATTCATATATAGCTATATAGTTATATAATTTGTGTAAAATAATGTAAATCTGTTTATATAATATAAAATAAACTCATATATATAATTTAAATAAACTCCTATTTATATAATTTAAATAAAATCGTATTTAATAATAATATATATAAACATATTTATCAAAAAGAAAAAGAAAATAAGAAAACAAAATGAAAAAAATTCAAAAAAATATTTCTTTCTTTTAAAATTTTTTTTTCCTTTTCAAAAAATATATTATTTCAATTTGATATAAAATCCATAAAATCAAAGCCCAAAAATTGAAATGGGAAAAAAATAATAATTCAAAAATGAAAAAGAAAGAAAGAAAAATAATATAAAAAATTTCCTTATTTTTTGAATTTTTTCCCTCTTGTTTTCTTATTTCCTTTTTCTTTTTCATAAATCTGTTTTTATATATTAATATTAAATATGATTTTATTTAAATTATATATATATGAGTTTATTTTAAATTATATAAAAATATTTAAATTATTTTTACACAATTATATAACTATATTTACATTTAAATCAACAAACCAACAATAATGAGCTAGAGTAGCCCAGCTAGTTAGGGCTTGTTGCTTTTGATCACAAGTTTTATGGTTCAATCCTTGATAAGGCCTTTTGATTTTGCAAGTAAAGGTCAACGTTAGTTTGGATGGAAAACTTGACAGAAGGGGAAAAATGACCAATATTTTGGGTTTCTAGAGGTTGATTGGCTATTATTGAAACTAGAGGGATTAGATTATCTAATATTGCAAACCGGGGGGGGAATGATAATTTCCCTTTTAATAATAGTTGAAATATTTATAAAAGATGTCAAATAATATTCACTTTATATTTCGAACCCCCTACTAATTAATTTCATGCTTTAATAATTTCCAGAACTTTGTATAGTCTCTTATGATCATGTAAAAGGTTCGAAGTTAAGATTTGAGGTTGAATTTTATTTTATATTTTTCAATATAATATATGGATAAAGAATTATAATAATAAGTAAAGCATGTGAATTTTAGATATATCGAAAACTCAATTAAAAAAAAGACAGAATTCTCTGCTATGAGGTATATTAAATTTTTAATGATTCCCTAGACATATGTGCACATTACAATTAATTAATTTATTAATTGACTTCTGGTCAATATTTTGTTTTATTGTTTTGTTGTTTTGTAAATGTAATGTTAATTTTTTTTTTTTTATTCATTCATAAAACAAAGAGATGTTATAAAACTAGAAAAAAGAAAATTAATATTTTTGTTTCTGTGTGCAAAGTTTCATCAGCATCACTGAACACAAGCCGCCACATCTCATAGAAGGGGGTGCCTCTGGTCTGATGACTCTGAGATTGCCTTTAGGGATTGTAACTTGTTTTTGTTTGCTGCATGTGATGGAGATGAGATGCTAGCGAGGCCTTGAATTTTTATTTTTATTTTTATATATATATTTTTTACAATATCTATTAATTCGGGGTTAGGTTTTTTTTTTGAAAGTTTTCATCATCGGTAAGATTCGAACCGCTGACCTAAGAGTCATTTACTCTAATCCCAAGCTCGTTCATCTACTAGCTGAGCTACGCCCGGTAACGCCCCTATTGGCGTGAGACCTTGAATTAAAATACCTAATTTTAATATTTTTTGTAGTCATATGAAGCGAAGCGGTTTATCAAATAAGACAAATTAAGATTTCGTAAAAAAAAAAAAATTAAAAAAAAAAAATAAAATTAAAAAAGTCAAATTTGACACATGATAAAATCTTCTAGTTTAAAAAATTAGGTAGAAACTCGTCTATTGTAGATCAAAATCACTTTCAAAATATAGTTTAAAAGGCTGTAATTGTGTACCAAAAAAAAAACCCATCCAAATTGAAATCAAGAGGGTTGTTTATTTTTTTTTTGAAACCTGAGTGGAATTTTACAAAATTTTCAATTTTTTATTCACTTTCTTAATCTTTAATATATATAAATATAAATTTATAATAATTTTACTTATAATAAAATGGCAATTTGATTCAAAAATAATAATTATAAATAAAATGGCAATATTGGCAAGCAGGAATGGGAAACAATGTCATACGCAAAAGTCAAAACCCACCATCTAACTTTAATAAAATTCTAAGTGGTTGATTTCGTTTGCATTAATTATATGGTCAACATGCATGCGCGCACACACATATATATATATATTTCTTATTTATTTATTTATTTATTTATTTTTTAAAGGAAAAATAAATAGAGTTGTGATAAGGTGAGAGTATAAAGTTGTTTTTTCTTAATTTTTTTTTTTTTTTTTTTTAAATAGAGTTGTGATAAGGTGAGAGTATAAAGTTGTTTTTTTAAAAGCAAATTTGTAAAATGAAAAACAAAATTAATCATGTCAATTCTTAATAGAGTTGTGACAAGATAATGTTGGTCCAGTGGTATACCTCTCATGCCTTCATCTCGAGATTGTGAATTCGAGTCGCTCTCCCTCCACAAATCCCAAATTATTGTAATATTCTATATATATATATATATATATATATATAAACTATGAGAACCCAATTAACAATTAATTTTAGTCTCACTCTAATTCATCTCTTTCTACCATTGACTAGTGTACTAAACTCTTCTTCAATAAGCACATTTTTAATGCTGACATGACTCAATTATTTTGCTTTCAAATCTAGAATATGAGTTTTATCTTCGGAATTTTCAAAGCTCTCAAAATGTGTACGGATATATATTAAAAATATTACAATAATTTAGGGTTTTTGTGGGGAAGGGGGGAGAAACTCGAAGCTACAAACTCATGGTGTGGGTATAAAAGGTTTTATCATTGGACCAACCTCATCTTATCGTGTACGGATATATTAATTAACATTATGGCTGACGAGTATTGTAATTTGGAGCAGATTTACGTTATGGCTGGCGGCCAATGCCCTCTTGACCCACGGATTTTTTTTTTCTATTTTTTTTTCAAGCATAATTTTCTTTTTCTATTAGATATTTATATATGGTTACGTTTTAACTCTGCATACGGTTATGTTATATCGGTGGTGAATGCGATTGGGTTGAAGGCGGTGCCAGTGCAGAGGTTGGAGTGGTTGTCCATGATATTCTCTATGTTCTTGGGAGCTCCAATTTTACTTATTTTAATTTTGTTCCCAGATTAGCTAATAATGTTGCTCATAGTCTAGCAAAGATTGATCTTGGTCATGTGGGTAAGTTTGTGTGGCTGGAAGACCGTCCCTTATCGGTGGAGAATCTCGTCTTGGGTGATTGCCCAAGCTCTTTGTAACTGATTCTGTTTTCATTAATGAACTCCTTTCAAAAAAAAAAAAAAAAAAAAAACTCTGTATATTATAAATTCCTATAGTTGAAACTTGAAAGTATCTACACAATATGTAACTTTAATTTGGCTACCATTTTTCACACGTTAGTGTGGCATTGCCCCATCTCACTCACTCACTTTGGGTCCCCTCAATTATTGCTTCATCTTTGAAACCAATTTAATTTGATTCAAAAGTTCCAAACCCTTTTGATATTTATAGAAGCATAGGTCATATGTCACATAATATCCAAAATAATAGTTAAAAATAAATAAAGGACATAAAATCTTCTTTTAAGACAAAAAAAATAAATGAAAAAAAGCTAGCGAATTGGTATCATTTTACAAGTTGAATCCGAGCTGTTGTTTTCAGTTTTAGTTATCATATTGGTGGCTTTCAAAAAAAAAAAAAAAGTTATCATATTGGTACTAAAAAGGCATCATTTTATATATATATAAACACTGGCCAAATTGGTTTGATATATATTACACATTTATATGCAATTCTGTTTTGGTTTCCGAGATCTATTGGTCTGCCGGGAGGCCTGGGACCTAACGAGATTAGTATTATTTACAAGCTAGTAAATGGGTAAACGTGAGACTAATATCAGAGTTTAAATCCGGTGATGAGTTACATTTTGAAGTCTCAAAGGGAACATTGGTGAATGTATAGTTGTTGATATTTCAAGTAATTAAAAACACCACCAAAACTTTGAAAGAAACAGATCAGAAGACAAAAAATAAAATGGAAACTTCATGATTTGTTTTTTTTTTTTCCTTATGACTATAGGTTGGTCAAATGCATACAATCACCCACTTTACCAGCATGCTTCTTGTGTGGATTTCCTGATACAGACTGATCATAAACTTTAATTGGGGCATAGCTTTAATGGCCGGTTTTAGAATCAAAAATCAATTCCCATCAAGAAAGTTCAGAAAATTGGATACTCGATATTTTTATTTGAGTCAACTTAACAAGAAATAAATTTTAACATTATGGAAACAAATGACGAAAATATTGAAATGATCTATAATCTTACACCCATATCGATAAGATTGTACTTCTCGAAAAATGGAACTCATCGGGGAGGGCTACTGTTTTTGTGAATATTAATTAGGCCGTCGCCCACTTGCAAATATCACCGACCGCACTAACTTGGCTGACCAATTCACCCTTACTCGGTGCCTCTTACAATAATGCCACCGACAGTAGAATCTTGGTACATAAATTGAAAGGGATATATTGTTTCCACTCTTCATTGAACAGAGATTTTAAGGATATATAATGGGTTGAGTAAATTGCAGCCAGCCAATCTCTCTGAGGTTTGGTCTTTGATAACCAAAAACAACTTTATTATTAATTGATAATGACCTCCCTTAATGTTAGTTAAAACTGGTCAAATTTAACCATTGACTAGATTTAGGCACTACAAATACCAAAATGTCCCTGAATAAAAAAATTCTGATTTTAAAAATATATAAATATATGAAAACTAAATAAAAAAAGGGGAATGCTATCTACCTTTCCCATTTACCTTTCCCATTTACCTTTCCCACTCATTGTTTGACACGTGTACACTTTTTCATTTAATAAAAAGCTCTCACTTTTTGCTACAAAGCTTGTTTACGTCTTTACCCCTTATTAATGAAATGATAAAAGCAACCATCAAGGGTAAATATGTAAACAAGCTTTGTAGTAAAAAGTGAGAGCTTTTTATTAAATGAAAAAGTGTACACGTGTCAAACAATGAGTGGGAAAGGTAAATGGGAAAGGCAAATGGGAAAGGTAGATAGCATTCCCCATAAAAAAATTGGTTTTGGATATAATGTAACTTTGTTTTCTCAGTGAATATGAACAGCTTCATTTTTGGGCCAAAATATACATGATTTCAATTTGGAAAGAAAAATATAGTACATGTATACAGTATATATATGTAGTGTACTTCAATTACCAAGTTATATATAATGTGATATATACAGAAATTCTATTATCAGTTCGAACTGATAAAAGTTATATCAGTTCCTTGTATGTGAGCCACTGGATTTAAATACTTTGACTTGGCTGTATGCACTTGTCAATCAAAGTATTTAAATCCAGTGGCCCACATACAAGGAACTGATATAACTTTTGTCAGTTCGAACTGATAATAGAAAGACCGGTGATATATATATATATATATATATATATATATATTACCACATTATACAATAACATATGCTTTGGATCAGGTGTTGTTAGTACTATTGTACAACATTCTTATTAGATTTTTAAAGGATAAATTTCAATTCCTTTTTTTAAGGTTTTGTTTAATTATAAGTAGATCCATCTTGTTTAAGAAACAAGTAGGGGTATGTTTTTGATAAAACATATTTCCTAGTAGGTTTATATTAATTTTCAAAATTTTAAGAGATTTTTTTTATGAGTTTTAAAACTTGTGGGATATATCCATTTATTTTTTTTTTTGACAATATTTATTAATCCGGGACTAGGTATTTTTTGTTTTGAAGCTTTCGTCATTGGTAGGATTCGAGCCGTTAACCTGTGAGTCATTTGTCTAAACCCCAAACTCGTCCATCTACCAATTGAATTACGCCCTTGTTGGCTATCCATTTTTTTTATAAAACAAAACCTTAAGCTAAGTTAAATTTTGCCCAAATAAAAATAAAATCTGCATGACAAGTTGAGATCCCGTGGTAAGTTCTTTACACTTACATCAATAAGATTATGAGTTCTAATTCCCTAAACTTTTATATTTGTTACGGTTTTGGGTGTTGTCTTATTTTATTAATTTGGGTCTTTATTTCTTGTTTAAAAAGTGTATTTACTTTAGTTTGATTAGGAATTAAATTTAGGTTTTGGAAATAAATCAAACTTACCTTTTGGGTAAGATTTGATATTTGTTTTTCAGTCAAGTTAGGAATCATGAATCTTAGAAGATTATTATTAGTTTTTATCTTTTCCTGTTTTAGTCTTTTTAGGAATGTCGTATTCGAGTTGTATTAGGGTTAGTTTATTATAAATAGTCTTATTATTTCCAATTATTGTAACTTTTTTCATAATCAATAAAATAGTTCTTTGGAACACTTATTTGTCATGGATTCGACATGCTCTTTGAGGATTCGAGAGCGCCATTTTCTAAAGTAGATTAGGGAATGATGGCCCCTGCATGGTGATCCATGCTTGGGTAACTACCGGTCGCTGCATCAAGATTCGTCTGAGTGTGCCTCAGGGTTCGACAAAGTGATCATTCTTATTTTCGCCATACCCCGCTGCGTCAATTGGTATCAAAGCTACCGAGTCTACCTCTATACTAGGCTCAGCGTCCACGTATCACAACCAACTACCTTCCTAGCCACCATATTCACCTTCCATATTTCCCAAAAAAAAAAAAAATCGAAAAAAAAAAGAGAGAGAAAAGAAATCGAAAAAAAAGAGGAAAAAAAAAAAGTATGTGATAGTTCAAAGAATTCACAATCAGCCACAAAGACAGCCGCGCATTCTCATCCATCAAAGTCGCACACACCTGAAGCCGCGAGTGAATTTATTTTTGTAAGCAGTTCTTAAGGTTCAATTTCTGGTACGTTTTTTTTTTTTTTTTTTTTTTTTTTTTTTTTTCAGACTCTAATTTCAGTTCTCAATGGGTTTCAAAGGTTCACTTGGTTACAATAATTATTTTTCGAGCTATAAAGATTATCAACCAAGACTACGAATTTTTGCTGGACATATGAAAACTGAAGAATTTATTAATTGGTTGGAAGAAGTTGAAGAATATTTTGACTATCGTAGAATCACAGAAAGTCTGAAAGTTTTATGTGTAGAAGATTGTTTGAAAAACGATGCATTAATTTGGTGGGAAGACTTTCAAAAAGATCGAAAAAGATTTTGAATGGATAGGATCCAATCATGGCCTGTTATGAAACAAGTAATGCAGGAGGAATATCTTCCAGATGGTTATTTTGAAGATTTTTGTTATGCAGAAAATATAGTTGAAGATATTTCTTATGAAGTGGAAATTGTCGAAGGAATTGAAGACGATCAACTGATCTTAGAAGTTGAAGACTATGATATTTCTTATGAAGTGGAAACTGTCGAAGGAATTGAAGACGATCAACTGATCTTAGAAGTTGAAGACTGTGATCTAACCATGGTTGAAGCACAACTGGATGCTAAATCAATTTCCATTGAAAAAGTTTCCGAGGGTGACAACTTATTTGAAAATCCACACAATTTTTTCAGGGGTAATTTGAAGATTGCTTCTCTTCATTCGGATTTTGAAGATCCAACATTGTTCCTACCATCTGAAGAAAGTTCATTCAAGCTGGTAATTGACAAGGTGGTACATCTCAAGTATTATCCACCTAAACAAAACCTTGCCCAACTCGATGACGAGTTTTTTTTAAGAGGAGGAGAATACTATGTGGGATGGGAAAAGCTAGTAGCGAGGATTCGATGCCGTCCAAACCTCCGCAGATGTCCAGTGGCCCAAGCTACAACCGATAGGAATCGCCAATGGCAAATAGCTTGGGCATCTTCTACATTTCGTTGGAGGATTACTGTGGTGCCATTGTGGATCTGGGATGGACTACGGAGAGATTTTTCGGTTGGGGTCTACCACTCCCACAAGACGAATAAGGGTTTTCTTTGTTTACTTGTTAATCCTCTTACTTTAACCGAACTCTAGGTCGAGTTCTTTTTTAAGAAGGGGTGACTGATGTAGGACGGTTTTGGGTGTTGTCTTATTTTATTAATTTGGGTCTTTATTTCTTGTTTAGAAAGTGTATTTACTTTAGTTTGATTAGGAATTAAATTTAGGTTTTGGAAATAAATCAAACTTACCTTTTGGGTAAGATTTGATCTTTGTTTTTCAGTCAAGTTAGGAATCATGAATCTTAGAAGATTATGATTAGTTTTTATCTTTTCCTGTTTTAGTCTTTTTAGGAATGTCGTATTCGAGTCGTATTAGGGTTAGTTTATTATAAATAGTCTTATAATTTCCAATTATTGTAACTTTTTTCATAATCAATAAAATAGTTCTTTGGAACATTTATTTGTCATGGATTCGACATGCTTTTTGAGGATTCGAGAGCGTCATTTTCTAACGTAGATTAGGGAATGATGGCCCTTGCATGGCGATCCATGCTTGGGTAACTACCGGTCACTGTGTCAAGGTTCGTCTGAGTGTGCCTCAGGGTTCGACAAAGTGATCATTCTTATTTTCGTCATACCCCATTGCGTCAGTTATAGTTCAAAAAGGTTAAAATAAAATAAAATCTACATTTATATGTTGCTTTATAATTCTCTACCTTATAGATGACTAGTTTTTATCTTGGAATGTGGACATTTCTTAGGTTACGGTAAGATATAATAAGGTCAATAAGGTAATTTTCTTTGCTCCTGGGGCTTGGTTTAGTGACTCATGTTTTTGGTCAATTGGGGATGTGGCTCAAAGAGTGAGTTGTAGGGATATCAATGGGACGGGTACGGGGTGGGGATACCATCCCCATTCCCCAAACCCAAATATAACTAGGATTTTCGTCCCCACCCCATTCCCCACTTGGGGCGGGGACGGGGAATCCATATTTGGGGAGAGGGCTCCCGGTACCCGCCCCATCTTGCCCTGCCTCGTTTGATTAAGACAATATTAATAATTATATACCTTATATTTTAAGCCACAATCATAAGGGTCAATCTGTTTTTAAAAATATTAAATGATTGAAGAAAAAAATTAATTAAAAAAAGTAAATAAACTCTAATTCATAGTAAGTTTATCGCAAACTAAATTACCAAACGTATGAATATTAAACCGTTTTTTTTTCAATAAAAATGAAATTGAAATACAAAATTGTCATAATTAAATCTGCCAAAAGAAAATAAAGATTGAAAGTTTAACTCTAGATACTTGTCTGAGAACAAGTGCTAATGACAAAATGTGACCATGCATCTTCCATCTCCATGTATACCTATTAACTTGTAAAAATAAATAAATAAATTACATTTTAATTGTTTATAAGAAAAAAGTTTCTTTCCAATTATATTTTGAAAGTAAATTGAAGAAAAAATTTGTAACATAACTGTATTTCTTGTTTCTTAATCATCCATACAACATATTAACTGGAGTATGCGGCGGGGACCAAAATACCATTCCTTGCCCCAAAATTAATTGGGTTTTAAAATCAAATCTCATCCCCACCTCAAACGGGGTGGGTCCCCGCGGGGCCCGTACCCATGGGGATTTTTAACATCCCTAGTGAGTTGGAAAGTGGACCTACATAACGAAATGATCACCAAGACCTTGGCCTCTCATCAATATATATATCATTTGAAAATTGCCTCATCAACAGTAGTTGTTTCATAACAACTCTACAATATTTCACAAACAGAAAATGAGTACTTGAGGTGCCAAGCTAATAACAATCTAGCCAACAACCAAAAAAAAGATGAAAAAACAGATCCATTGCCTTCTCCGGCCACCCTGGTTCAAACTATAAATATAATCTCACATGTAGTGGGAGTTGTATTTTGAACCATGTCTGTAAAATCTAATCTCCCCCCATTGTTTGCATTTCAATGTTCCAGTACATATGATTCAAGAGTAAGGACACTCTTTTAAGGCGGTGGTTACTACACACATGCATGCCATTATTATTCAAGTTGGTACCATTTTTTGCAATAATTTTTCTAGTCAACACACTGACAAAATAAAGACTAAATGATATTGTTGTCCCCTGAATTGTTCGTTTATTGTTAATGTGCCCCATAAATTCTTAAAATGGTCACTAAACCCTCTGAACTCTCCGAAATTGGCAACAAGTGACGAAAGGGAGACGAACGTCTAGGATAAATTGCACTTACATACCCTGATTATATGCATAATTGTATTAAAACTGAAAAAAATATAATAATAACACCACACACCCTTTGACCAGTTGACTAATGTCTAAAAAAAATAAAAAATAAAATAAATATAATAATAATAACAATAATAATAAATTTTAAAATAATAATAATAATAATAATAATAATAATAATGGATGGTGGAGATCTAATTTGAAAATTTAGAAATATAATTTTAATTTTTTTTGTTTTTAAATTTTTTTTTCCAGATCTCTTTGAATCTAGAAATTTCCATATTTGAAGAAATTGGTTATTAATAGATGTCATTAACCTCCGCCATATGTGTTATGTTATAAACTACGACCCCAAAACACACGTACTGACTAACGGGATGAAATTGGAATAGTTATGACTAAATAACTATGACAAATATTTATTATTATTATTATTATTATTATTATTATTATTATTATTATTTATTGTTATTATATTTATCCATTATTTTTATTTTTATTTTTTTAGACATTAGTCAACTGGTCAAAGGGTGTGTGATGTTATTATTATTATAGTTTTTCAGTTTTAATGTAGTTATGCATATAGTCAGGGTATGTAATTATTATTGTTATTATATTTATCATTATTTTTATTATTTTTTATTTTGGATATTACTCAACTGGTCAAAGGGTGTGTGATGTTATTATTATATTTTTCCAGTTTTAATCAAGTTATGCATATAGTCAGGGTATGTAAGTGCAATTTGCCTTAGACGTCCGTCTCCCTTCCATCACATGTTGCCAATTTCAGAGAGTTTAGGGGGTTTAGTGACCATTTTAAGAATCTATGGGGCATATTAACAATTCACGAATAATTCAGGGGCCATTTAGTCAAAATAAAAGAAGAAGAAAAGATTATATACTTTACTACTGCTCTCTCTCTCAAATGTGAATGTGTATTTGCTGTGTAGTTGTGTATTTAGTGTGTTGTTGGATAATTAATTAAGATTAGTAGCAACAACCATCAATGATTCAATGCTCTCTCTCTCTCTCTCAAATGTGAATGTGAATGTGTATTTGCCGTGTAGTTGTGTATTTAGTGTGTTGTTGGATAATTAATTAAGATGAATAGACTTCCTAGATTAGTATCAACAAACATCAATGCTGACAGAAAATTAGTCTTTTCAGGAAAACTGTATGTTCTGAAAACGTGTTAAATTATTACCTGGATTTATAAATAAGAATCGAACCACAGACACCAAAATTAATTAAGGTCCAACACTAAAAAAACTAAACAACGAATCGAAATTCTAATAAAATCAAATACTATATATTCTGTTCTATAAGATTCCACAGTTGACTAAAGATCCAATGTGTTGGTTGTGCTATCTACATTAATTTGCAAAACAGTGAATCATCAACTTACAGTACAAGAAAAACCTACAAGATGGGAATGGAATATGTTTGTCCAAAATTAATATATAGAAGGGTACCACAATTCACAATGCATTTGATTATCCTCTGGACTATTTTTATGTCCATTCATATTTTCTTGGAGAACTTGTGATTGAGAGCTCAACAGTACACTCATTGCTAAATCACAGCCACTGGAATTGGAAACTGGTGACAGTGGTGAGATGTATATCATCATGATGCATGGTCTCTAGATAAGATTAACAGTGTACGTATGGTGTTTTTTATTTTTTATTTTTTTTATCTTGTCCAATACGGTGTTCCAAACTTGTGCTTATAATCATTATGTTTAATGTTTTATGGGTTGACCAAAAGTTTCTTTGAGGTGTTGGAGGTATAATGTTGCCAAATTATCAACTTCTTGTTTAAACATTAATGGCATCTCTTGACCTGTTGGCCAAGGAAGTAACAAATGAGAGTATAATGTTGCTATATAGTACTTTTCTTGATCTTGGTGAACTTGTTTGGTCGGTTTGAAAAGTTGAAAGTCGGTTGATGATCTTGTTTTAATATATGATCGATCGATAATAGGTTATCAGATTCAGATGTCATGATTTGTTTCAAGCAATTTTCTATAGAAGATTTTTGAAATCAAATTAGAAATCTTCTATGAACTGATATATATTCAATCCAATTACAATCAAATTAACCTAGTTCCTTCGGTGAAGTTTACTCAAATTAATCGTTTTACATTGGGAAGGAATTTGTTAAAGCAATGAACAATAACAGAAAACATTAAATGTTGTAGAAGAGAATTTTCTAAATGGTGTTTGAGTTGGACATAATTTCAGTTGAAGATCAGAGTTATTTAGAGGTTACTTAATTAAAAATAAAATATATGTTAAGGTACAATAAGGAAGGACCACAGTTTGCTGGCTGATTGGTTACAGAAGCCTAGGGCAAGACATGGACTAGTCATCCATCAATTGCATAAATGTGGGATGCTGATCTTTTTAGAATCTTGTTAGAGATAGAATCTTTGAGGTCATTGTGTAATGCCAACATCATGAATGTGCACACTAATATAAGTGCTTTTGTGTTAGTGAAGTGCTTTTGAATTAAACCTTACAGCTTACCTATCTAAACACAGCATAACATACTAATGAAGAAGCTCTTAATTTGTAATGGAAATATCTTAAATATCTGTTGTATTAATGAAAAAAAGAAGAAGAACATAAACATGATTGAAGACTATTGCAGAATGGTCTAGATATTTGTTTGGCTTCAAGCAAGGAGAAAAGCTTTAGTGCACGCACCTGGAACTATTGAGTGGTGCATCCCAATCATTGAAGATGTGACATATGATATGCACATATGTCAGTGCCGTCGATGCATTAAAGACTCAAAGTTGGGATGATGCCACAGTCATGAAGTCCCTTCTTGAAAGCACTTCATTATATTGACTAATCATATGATGTTGTTTAGCTAAGTTTGTAGTTAAGTCACGGAAGAAAATTAACTAATGATAATGGCAGAAGCTTTAGTTTGTTAGTTAAGACAAGATGTTTAATTAATTAATATCTTGATAGGGAATTATTTTGAAATCATTTAGAATTATAATTTCAGGACGACCTGATAAGAGAACTGTCCAACAATTTATTGGTTATATTCCCAACTATATTATGACATTAATGTTTATATGGTTTTGTTCTTGGATTTTCATCAAAATTAGTTTTAAAAAAAATTAAGTCTCTACATATATAACTTAGTAATCTCTTATTATCTTCGATCACCTTGTTATCATAGTATCTGTGTGCCTCAGGAGTTTTGGATCTTGGGTTAGATCATCACATTGATCGCACATAAAAGCTGTACTTAGTACTATAGTATTAATTCAAACTTTAACAAATGGTATGTATGATCAAATAATAAGAAAAAAGAAAGGAAATTAATGAACAGTATCCTCATTGATTCCAATTCTTCTGATTACACATTATGATTAATTTTGTTGTCTTAAATAATTCCACTGAGACAAGTTGACAACATCATATTCATGTTTACTTAGTGGGAAGGAAAATTAATTTTCTTTGCAAGAATGAAATATAATTCAATGAGGGTTTCTCACAAAAAAATAAAAAAAATCAATGAGGGTTTGAAATGCTTAAGTATATGTTGCATGGCAACAAGGGCAAATGGCACAAATAATCAACAACAGCAATATACAGCCCTTCTTTGGAATATATATAAAACCTAGTTATATATTTTTGGGATGCCTTCTTCACTGTGCCTACAGATGACAGAGACTGAAAACAGAGACCGAAAACAACAAGTTTGTTTTTTTTTTTTTCTTCTTTTCGGACAAGCCTTCTACTTACGTGAAAATCTTACGTACCGCCTGATGCATTACTGAATGGTACACCCGACCACTAAAGATAAGAAATGTGGATGGAAAACTTTTATAGCAACCACATGTCTTATCCTTAGTGACCGGGTGCACCACTCGGCAATGCACCCGGTGCACATAAGTTTTTATCATTAATTACATCAATATAAGGCCCACCATTTCTGATTGTGATAAGGCTCTCCAATAAAAATGGAGAAATTGAATGTGGAAGATAGTTAGTGGCAATCCTATTCTCTATCTTCCTTGCTATCTATCAAGCTTTTGACTCACAAAGTCTTCATCAAAAATGAAAGTCCAAACAAAAATCATAACAAAATTAACCCTAGCTAGTAGTATACTGCTCCATTGAAAACTTAAAAGTTATCCTCTATTAATAACTTGAAAAGATCAATGGTATATTCCTATTTGATGATCTTAGAAACTAGTGGGTCGATATCGAGAATACGAGATCTATAATCTGAAGAAGAACTGTGTAAGTCGAGCTTAATTTTAGTCCGTCCATCAATTTAGATGCGTACGTACGTTGAATTAGCTCTCTAACAAGGGGAGATGACAAAACGCTTTTTAACTCTATAGAGATTATATGCCCTCTACTTGCCGTAAAATATCAACTGAACTATCAATATGATGAATATATGGGTGACAATGAGTCTGCATTGCAACTTGCATGAATGGCGACACTGTTGAAATAGACATTGATGAGTACTAGAAGTCTAGAAAGATAACGCAATCCCTAACCCTAGCTAGCTACAAATATATAGCAATGAAGATATTTGGCTTGTATTGTACGTATAGCTCGATTCGTGATTATTGTACGTCGAAAGTTTCGTTAGCGTGATATACAGTATTTGTTACAAATTTATTGTCGTTGTATTCAATGAATAACACGTAAGATTTGTTATCATATAAGAGTCCAAATCTTAATTATATATATAGTACAATTTATAATTTCAACAATGGTATATAATACAGATTATTGAGAATCTTTATATTAGCTTTACCGTATGTATACGAAAATGGAATCAATGTAACGTATATATGTATGAGTTCAAGTACTGTATTGGTGCAATATCAGAACGCTGCTTCAATGGCTACAGATGCCTACACTGAGGTATAATCTTGGTGGAGTAGTACTCTCCAGAAGTTGGATTCACTTAATTGGTCCCTAATTCATCAATATTTCCATTGAAATACAACACTATACTAGCTCTTTGAGTGCATGTACTCATCACTATTAAAATTCATGATCAAAAGGAGAAATTTTTTTGACCTCAGGATTACTATTGAATTCCAGAAACATCACTAGGCTCTTCGGAGCCAGAGTTCAGGTTTAGTAATTGAATTATATATATTCAGAAATCTCTATTATCATTATTATTATTATTATTATTATTATTATTTTGTATATCTCTCTATAGATTTGGTTGATTGGTATCTTAAATTTAACTTCATAATTTTACATAGACCTAATATATGGGTACCAATCTCCAGCTAAGACGGTAGCGAAACCAAATAATAAAAATGATACAAAACAAACAAACAAAGACTATATATGAATCAATTACAACCCAATTGAGATAAGACTTGGAATCAACCTCAAATCATGAAATTTGACAAAATTGCAAAAATATTAGCACCCATTTGGATGGACAAGATAGGGTTAGCCGAGTGGTTTGCCCCTCATCCCACTCTATGAGGTTGTGGATTCAAGTATGTCTCCTTCTACAAATCCCGAATTATTATAATATTAAAAAAAAAGAAAAAAAAAAGTATCCATCTAATCATAGGGACTTGCCTTTATGCGTTTACAAATTAGTTTCTTCCTTGGCCTGAGCCAGAGGCACAAAAGTCTCCAAATTCATAAGCCAGAGAGGTGGGTCAAATGCGCTTTCTCCGAAACTATGGCAGACAGAAATGAGTTGGACCATTAGGCCCAAATAATGGTTTATCTTGGGCCGAGATTTTCATCATGGACTTTTCTTTCTGCCCTGGATGGTTTGGGCTTGAATTGTTGCGTCGATAGTTAACTTGATCCACGTAATATGTTTTTTTTAAATTAAAAAAAAAAAAAATTGAGACCGAAATGGTACAGTGTATGCACTAAATCACCAATAACGTTGTGTGGGAGACTGGGAGGTGCACACCTAGAGCCTAGAGGTGTCAAATGGATGGAGTAGACCATAAATTTAAGACACGATTGGGATTGACTGTCAGTACAGACCAGACCTTAAATTGTTTGGTAAGGCTCGACCTTGCCCATGAGCCCTCTCCAAAACGGGCTTAAGAGGGCCAACAAACTTTACCTTATTTTATATGTAAATACTATTATGAGTTGCGATATTTACAACCCTCCAAGATCGTATATACATCCCAAATTAGCAATTTTTCTATAACTTCAATAATGCCATTGAATCAAACTAATAAAAGGATTAACATAATTATAAATGCAGCTCATTTACCATATTCATATAATATTTAACATTTTCAACATATATAATATCTTTTGATTGCTATATTTACTATTTTTTTCAAGAATCTGTAAATAATCAGTATATTTTAGTTGATTGAAGAAAAATATAAATAGAAATCAAGAAGCTCCAAAGTGAATTTTGAAGTTAAAAAAATAATAATAAAAAAAATAAAAATAAAAATAAAAAGCTTAATAAGAATAGATCGACAAGCTAAGAGACCATTCTTTGCCCATCAAAGGTCCTAGGCAATCCAAGTGTTGTTCTGTGCTAGGAGCCTAGGATTGCTTGCAAAGCAGATAAGAAGAGCACCGAAATAAAGATCATACAATTTAAATTAAATTATTAAATAACTATTATAAAATAGTTTTAAAGATATAGTTTAATTAAAAATAAGTTAAATAAAAATTAAATTAAAAAATGGAGGCGTGTTGGGACTCCCATGCTTTTCATTTTTATTTCATTTCAATTATTTTATAATTTATTAGTTTATGTAGTTAATCAAAAACTAAAAGAAAGGATATTTTTGGTAATATGTGGGGTGCCTTTACGATCTATAACATTTAAACAAAATTAAAGGGGGTGTACTGTTGTATACATACAAATAGGGGTACACATACGGTTTTTAAGGAGTGTAAATATCGCCACTGTACTATTATATATTTTTTAAAGCTTACCCCTCTCAAACTCGTAAAAGCCCGACTCTTTAAACCCAGAGGCTTGGCAGTTGGCCCTCAATGTGAGAGCCAAGCATTTGACAATTGCACGCCACCTGAGTTCTATGATATTTTTATTTTTATTTTTTATTTTTTGACAGTATTTGTCTATCCACCTATCTAGATCAAATATTTTTTTGAAGTTTTCGTCATTGGTAGGATGAACCACTAACTTGGGAGTTATTTTCCCAAGTCCCAAGCTCATTCATCTATCACTTGAGCTACGACCTTGGAGACAGCTCTAAGATATCTAGATTATGAATCTATGATGTTGATAGTTTGACCAAAAAATTAGGGGTTTTATTGTTTTTGCCAGAATTAGTAAGTTGATTGTTTTTATCAAACAATCCACTGTAAATACTAAATTGCCCCTCATTCTTCCATTACCCATGTTTTCCATTTTTTTTCTTTCTTTGATCGAAACACATTTCTTTATTTTACTTCTCTCTCTTCTTTTTCTCTCAGAACCTTTTTGTTAAGAAAAAATTTCTCCTCTCTTTTCTCTCTCTTCTTCTTCTTCTTAATTTTTAATTTTTTTTTGTTTGGCTGGCGACCTCCATTGGAGGTCACCTCCAATCATTTAAAAAAAAAAGTTTTTTTGATGAAGATTGATGAAGATTGGTGTTGTACTGTTGTTGCTTGAGATTGATGATGAAGGTGTTGTTTGAGATTGATGATGAACTAGGAATTTTTGATGATGATGATGATTAAAAAAAAATTAATTTTTTTCTCTAGATCTCTTCCAAGGTATTATTATTATTATTATTTTTTTTTAATTTTTTTTAATTTTTTTTATTTTTAATTCAGATCTCTTCAAAGGTTTTTAATTTATTTTGGTATGAGGATATCTGGAAAATTTCCAAATCTATTCAAGATTTTTTTAAACACACCAGAGCATATCAATTAAACATACCAGGGTGGTGTGTAAATCAATTAAACACACCAGGGCAACTCAATTAAACACAACATGGGAATCCAATTAAACACACCAGGGCTGCACCAAATGTAAATTAATTAAACACATCAGGGCAACCCAATTAAAAACAACATGGGAATCCAATTAAACACACTAGGGCTGCACCAAATGTAAATCAATTAAACACATCAGGGCAACCCAATTACAAACAACATGAGAACCCAATTAAACACACTAGATAGACCAATTAAACCCAATTAAACACACCGTGTAAAATCAATTAAACACACTAGGTGCAACACAATTAAACACACAATGGCATAAAAAATTGTAGAAGAAGAAGATGGAGGTTTGGGAAGAAGAAGAAAAAGAAAAAAAAATAGAGAAAAAAAGTTATTTATTTATTTATTTATTTATATATATAAAGAAAATTAGTCTTTAAAAATAAAAATATATAAAAAAGAAGGCCAATTTTATCCAAAAAGTGGATTTTTTTTATAAAAACAATCAAAACACTAATTCTGTCTATAAACAATAAAGCTCCTAATTTTTTGGTTATTTATACATTTTAACCAATAAGATATAGTTTAATTGAATCTCCACAGTAAAATGTTTTAAGTCAAAGTAAACATTACGTATAGATAAATATACGAAGTATTTATAATCAACACCATCATAAAATGATTTCAGACCAATCATATATATATATATAATAATAATAAAGTTTCAAAGCGCCACATGTCACCGTAAGAGAGCTTTGAATTTAAATGCTACATCATAATAAAGTTATTTTTTTTTCTACTTTTAAATTAAACAATTTGATAAATATTAATTAGATAATATCAAGTGTTGCAACTCTATATCTTCCTTCATGTATTTAAACGTTTATATAGATAATGCAGATTAATTGAATACAAGACTTCACTTCAGTTTATAGAAGAGGAATGGTTAGATTAATTGAATACAATGTATTAGTTTATAGAAGAGTTCTAACGCCAAGGTTCACTCCCTCATGTTACTATATATATATCTCAATCCCATCGATCAAACTTTTTTTTTTTTTTGAAAAAGTACTGTTTCTTTTTATAGATTTACTCATGAATATGTGAAATAAATGTATGAAGAGTTGGTGTTGACATTTGTTGTTTTATACATGCTGTCTCGAAATTTATTCATTTTTATTATCTAATTCTTTGCATGAAAATGTTCAAAGGTTAAAGAAAGCTGATTGGAGGACATAGTCGAAGCCTGATTCACGACAAATAATTGTTAACAAGATGTAAGTTTTTATCTCACCTCATATAATCCATTAGGATGAGATTTAATTATTATGTTCTAAATATATATATATATATATATATATATAACATCCAATTCTTAGTATTGGATTCGTCAATAGTTAGATTTGATTCTCAAAATATGTATAAATAAATAAATTTTGTTAAAATTGTGATTTTCTCTCTTGACAACATTTGTGTTTGTATAATTGTATTGATGTTGCCAACAAAAATGTCGACCTCAAAGTTTTCATCACTTATTTTCTCTTAAAGACTATCACCGACAAAATTGAGATTTAGAGGTTTTGGTAACTCCACCGGAAAATTATAGTTTCTTAAGTTCTTATTCACTTTGATTAAATGATGTACATATACTGATCTCATCACATATAAATATATATATATATATATATATATTTATTTATTTACAGGAAGCGTTTTTTTCCTTCATAATAAGTAGATGCAATGGAGTCAAATTCATTCGTCATAAACAAAATGAAGGTGGAAAAAAAAAAGTTCTCAATTTTAATGTGGTTTGATGGGTGATTTTGAAAGTTATTTTTCGGTTATTATCCGTGTTAATCTATAACTATCTTAGATGAATTTTTTTTAACAATACAAATTTACAAATAAAGAAAAACTGGATTATTGTTTAATGAGAGAAAATTTTGATAGATTAAGAGAGAGATGCAAAGTAAGATTTAGATCTGAATATTTGATCATCACTCAAATTTGGATGTTTTAAATTTTTCTCTAATCAGTGCACATTCATTTCCTAATACCACTTATTTTTTATGAATATTTGCAGTAAGTAATGTGTTAATACTTAATAGCAGATAATAACACAATATCAAATAAAATCTTTTCAAAGGAGCTGCGGTTCTAATTGTAAAATTATGGACTTTTGTATACCCAAAATCCTTAATTGACAAAAAAATTTATGGAATATGAAACATTTTGAGTATACAAAATTATATAACATGACGTATTTTAAATATATATATTTTTAATAAAACCTGTGCATCGCACGGATTACACACTAGTTATAATATATGTTTACTTCTACAACTCATTTTGAAGAGGCAAAGTAGAAGAGAGCTTTTGCGTAGAGTAGTAACTCATCTATTATACATTTTATATATAGCGTGACGCAGCTCCAATTATATCTGTGAAGTAAAAGTAAAATAGATAGCTTTTGAGTGTCCAATTATAGAGATAATGATGATAGAGGAATCTGAGCTGCTGGGCCACCATGAAAATGATGTGTAAACAAAAAACAAAGAGCTTTTGCACCCTAAAGAGAGAACTTGCAGATGACCCCTCACCTTCCTCATGCAAAACTAGACATGATCCCACATGCAAGTTCAGTGTATATTTTTGGATAAATTTCATTCATCTCTCAAGAGGGCTGAAGATTAATTAGATTAGATGCATTTGCTAATCGAGAATGAAATTAAAGGGAATCAAGTTTCATGAGAGAGAGAAAATTAGGAAAAGGAACTTGATTCCTTAAGTGGGAGGAAAGAATCAAGTTCCATTTCTGATTTTAGTAAACACAATAATTATAAATCAGTAATTAAGTTCGATTTTCCTAGTTAGGATTCCTGATTAGTAAGTAAGTTGCTATAACCATACAAATCATTAACATGGTATAGACAAATCAATTTACACATAATTTGTGTTGGTTTTTGGACCTATTCTTTAGGTCGTTTAACACTAGTGCTAAAGTTAAGTGGATTTTTTTTTTTAAATTTGGAAGAAAGAAAGATAATTTCGTTGTAAAAGAGCTGTCTAATAAAGAGAAAGGTTTCTGACGAATTTCAAAATTAAAAGAATCTGATTTGTGTATTAACCAACCACCGACAGGATTCCTCTACTAGAAAAGAAACTTTACAGGGGAACAAACGTATCAATGTATATTTTTGCGTTTTTGATCTTTTTCTATTAGTAAAATGTACAGTTAATTAGCAAATTAAGCTAGTATAAATGAATACATTTTCTGTCAATGATGATTAACGACAACAAAAAAAAAAATAAACAAATTAAATGCTCTTCCAATGGCATCTGGTTTCTGCTTTTATTTCCTGATTATTGTTGTTGCTTTTGGTGCTTCTCTTGAAGCTGCCAATGGCAAACTCTCCACAAAATTCTACAAATATACTTGTCCAAAAGCACTCTCTATTGTTCAAGAAGGAGTTGCAGCTGCTATCAAAAATGAAACAAGGATGGGTGCATCTTTACTTCGACTTCATTTCCATGACTGCTTTGTTAATGTGAGTTACTTAAACTTTTTAGTTAAACGGACGTTTTTTTTAATTATTTATTATTATTGTTATTTGTTATCTGAATTTGTTGTGTATCTGAATAAATCTGTAAGGGTTGTGATGCATCAGTACTTTTGGACGATACAGCAAACTTCGTAGGTGAGAAAACAGCAGTACCTAACAACAACTCAGCCAGAGGATTCAATGTGGTTGATGACATTAAAGCTAAACTGGAGGAATCATGTCCTGGAGTGGTGTCCTGTGCTGATCTTCTTGCTATTGCAGCTCGAGACTCGACAGTTTACGTAAGTGATTGATCATCTTCATCTCCGTCTCAAATTTGTTTGGTATATAATTTGTTATAATACTTGTTTAATGGAATGAATCTGAAGTTAGGAGGTCCTTCATGGAAAGTGAGGTTGGGAAGAAGAGATTCCACAACTGCTAGCAAAGCTGCTGCAGAGGCCTCCATTCCTCCACCCACTTCTAATTTGAGTGCTCTCATATCAAGCTTCGCCGCTCAGGGTCTCTCTTTGAAGAACATGGTTGCTCTTTCTGGTACGTAATTCAAACATGAACGTTCACTATCATTTTTCTATTAGGACGCAGTCATAAGTGATCACGATCTATGTTGGATGACTATAGGTGCACACACAATAGGCCTGGCAAGATGCACATCATTTAGAGATCACATCTACAACGATACCAATATAGACAAATCTTTTGCCAAGTCATTGAAGCGAATTTGCCCGAAAACTGAAAAAGACAATGCCCTGGCAAACCTTGACCTCAAGACTCCATTTTCTTTTGATAAATTCTATTACATGAATTTGTTGAAAAAGAAGGGTCTTCTTCACTCAGACCAAGAGCTCTTCAATGGTGGTTCTGCTGATCATATGGTCAATAAATTTGCCAAAAAAACTTCTTTGTTCTTCAAGGAGTTTAGAAAATCTATGGTCAAAATGGGCAACATCAAACCTCTTACAGGAAGTGCTGGACAGATCAGGATCAATTGCAGAAGAGTGAATGGATAGATTATATATGCTTTATGTTAATCAGGGTTGTGTTTGATTTTTGTATTGTTGATGTTGAATTATTTGATACTATATTATGCTTTGTATTTTTTTTTTTTAAAAACAATAAATCATTGAATTATATCTTCTTTTTTTTTTTTTTTTTCTTTTATTGTTTGTCTTTTTGGAGGAAAGGTGTCCTCTTCACGGAGGACCAGACAAAAATAAGAATAACAACAATCGATCGTCTCAAATCTACATGTGAAATATTTGATGTCGATGCCCATTTTTGCAACAAAATTTTTGTCAAAACCTAAGAGCCTGTTTGAATGTTCATCAACTCAATTCACAAATAGTCATATTCTAGGAAGAATTTATAAAGATGGAAGCAAAACAGAAGGAATAGATTCTTTTGTGACTGCATATATGGAAATCAAACAAATGCTAAATACTGCAATTAGCAGGGCACTATCTTGTAAATGGCCGAAAACTACCAAGCATTAGCTAAGCATTACAAATTCTATTCTCAAAATACTACCAAGCATTAGAAGTTAATGTGCATACAGAAGATTATTACAAAGAGACTAACAAGCAAATACATTGATATTTTTCTTTTTTCTTTCTTTTTGCTTTTTTGTTTAGCTAAGAAACAAAGATACATTGATATAGCTGGTTAAAGTGGTTGTTATGACACCATGATATGTCGACTACGTACTCTACCTATACAGAAGATATCGAAGAGTTTGAAGGAATGCTTTGGTTGCACTGACGTGTAATACGATGTATTTCAACTCTCTACACCAACTGATCAAATGCATCAACCTCAGCAAAGTAAGCTCTCTGCTTCTCGATATATATATAAGGTTTAAGGAAAATGGGGAAATGGGGAAATGGGGATGGTAGGACCTGTAATATGATTTTATTGAGATACTGCTTCTTGAGACAACAATGTAAGAAGCAGACAATAAAATACATCCATAAGAACTAAAAGAAATAATCTCTCGAGACTTTCTGGATAAAAGTGAAATTTTCCAAAAAAAATTTATCTTCTTCCTTAAAATATCTATTGGAGGTCGACTCGACCTCATGGTGGGAAATCTCAGATCTGGAAACATCGATCATATTATTATCAGGTTCATGTTCCAATCAATCTTTTTTCATAAGCATAGTAAAGAGTAAATGAAATTTAACCAGGTACGCCCACCGTAAATTTTTTGATTAATTGCTTCCCAAAATTAGCTACAAATACAAACTCTAAAATGAACTGAGATGCTTTTTTGGCATTGATCTATTGGTTTTGTACAGAGTTCATGTCTTGTGAGCTGTGACCATCACTTTCTATAAACAAACGATTCCTTCACTTTCAAGTATCTCATAGATTCAACTCAATTATGGAAGACCTCCATCAATGGAGGATTTTGAAAAAAAATAAAAAAAATAAAAAATAGTGAAGAACTAGTTGCTGTGGAGGTGCATTTTTGGAAGAAATCCATTTTAGATGCCATTTAAACTTAAGTTTTTAAAATGGTGATAGTCTTGAAATGCCACCTCAAGAAGTTGCTATATAATTTTTGAACCCTATACGAAAATGGAGTCAATGTAACGTATATGTACGAGTTCAAGTACAATATCGGTGCAATATCAGAACACTGCTTCAATGGCTACATATGCTTACACCGAGATAAATCTTGGTGTTCAGAAGTTGTAACCTTAAAAGGGTTGTAAGTTGGATTCACTTGGTCCCTAATTCATCAATATTTCCATTGAAATACAACACTAAGGGGCTGTTTTTTGTTTTGTTTTTGTTTTTGTTTTTGTTTTTGTTTTTGTTTTTTTTTCATTTTTGATGACTTATTACAAATATAAAATTGATTAGGTTGTGTTAGGGTTTCTTCAAATTTAGGAATTTTTGGAAAATTGGTTTTTGGAATTTTATTATGTGTGCATAAAATTATAAATGTATGAATTGTTATAGGATATTTGTGGAAATTTACTAAAAAAACTCTACTGTATCACTTTTTGAATAAGATAAAAGTTAAAAATTTTTACTTTTTCTAAACGACATATATATATATATCTTAAAATAAGATATAAGTTAGAAAAATAAACAAATTGATTTATCTTAATTTAAAATATAAGAGACAATAAATCTTATAGTGAAAAAAACAAACAGCCCCTATCTCTTTGAGTGCATGTACTCATCACTATTAAAATTCATGATCAAAAGGAGAAAAAATTTTGACCTCAGGATTACTATTGAATTCCTGAAACATCACTATGCTCTTTGGAGCTAGAATTCAGGTTCACTAATTGAATTATATAAATAATATATTCAGAAATCTCTATTATTATTATTTATTTATTTTATCTCTCTCTATACATTTGGTTAATTGGTATCTTAAATTAAACTTCATAACTTTACATAGACCTAATGTGGGTACGTACCAATCTCCAGCTAAGACGGTAGCGAAACCAAATAATAAAAATGATAAAAAAAAAAAAAAAAAAAAAAAAAAAACAAAGACTACATATGAATCAATCACAACCCAGTTCAAATAAGACTTGGAATCAACCTCAAATCATGAAATTTGACAAAATTGCAAAAATAATAGCATCAATGTAGACAAGATGAGAGTGACCCAGTGGTTTGACCCTCACACCCATATTATGAGGTGGGTTTGAGTCTACCTCCTTCCCCAAAACTCGAATTATTGTAATATTTTTTTTATAAAAAAAGTACCCACTTGAAATAGGAACTTGCCGACGAGATGAGAGGTTTTTCCGATAGTAAACCATGAGGTTGCAGGTTTGAATCTTCCTTTTTCTTAAAAGTACTCCGAATTAATAATAATAATAATAATAATAATAATAGGGACTTGCCTTTATGTGTTTACAAAATACTGAAATAGTTTCTTGACTTTCTTCCTTGGTCTGAGCCATAGGCACAAAAGTCTCCAAATTCCTAAGCCAGAATGGTTGATTAAATGGGCTTCGTCCGAAACTATGGCAGACGGAAATGAGTTGGACCACTAGGCCCAAATAATGGTTTAGCTTGGGCCAAGATTTTCATATTGGACTTTTTTTTTCTACCGTGGATGGTTTGGGCTTGAATTGATGCTTCGATAGTTAACTTGATCCGCATTATGTCTTTTTTTTTTTTCTTATTAAAAAAAAAAATAATAATAAATAAATAAAATTGAGACTTAAATGATATAGTGTATGCACCAAATCACCAATAACGTTGTGTGAGAAGTGTACACCTAGAACCTAGAGGTGTCAAATGGACAGACTAAACCATAAATTTAAGACACGATTGGGATTACGGGTCGGTAAATGCTAGACCTTAAATTGTTTGGTAAGGCTCGACCTTGCCCATGAGCTCTCTCTAAAACAGGCTTGAGAGGGTTTTTAAGCTAGCCCCTACTCTCAAACTTGTAAACGCCCGACCCTCTAGACCCACAGGCTTGGCCCTCAATGTGAGGGTCAGGCATTTGACAAGCTGCACACCACCTGAGCTCTATGACATATAGATTCGTAATCTATAATGTTGGTAGTTTGGTATGACAAAGATATAGTTTAATTGAACCTCTATGATAATATGTTTTAAGTCGAAGTAAACATTACGTATAAGTAAATATACAAACTATTTATATATACATCGAATCGGCAGTATCTGACCTATAACCTATTATATAGGTTTAACTTTTACAACTTATTTTAAAGAGGCTAAGTAGAAGAGAGCTTTTGCGTACGGCAGCAACACATCTATTATATATTTTATATATAGCGTGAAGCAGCTCAAATTATATCAGTGAAGTAAAAGTAAAATAGATAGCTTTTAAGGGTGCGACTATAGAGATAATGATAGAGGAAGCTGAGCTGCAAACCACCATGAAAATGATGTGTAAACAGAAGACAGAACTTTCAGATGACCCCCCACCTTCCTCATGCAAAACTAGACATGATCCCGCATGCAAGTTCAGTGTATATTTTTTGATAAATTTCATTCGTCTCTCTTGAGGGTCGGAGATTAATTAGACTAGATGCGTTTGTTAATTGGGAATGAAATTAAAGGTAATCAAATTTCATGAGAAAGAGAATCAGGAAAAGGAACTTGATTCCTTAGGTGGGAGGAGGAAATCAAGTTCCCTTTCTAATTTTAGTAAACACAATAACCATAAATCAGTAATTAAGTTCGATTTCCCTAGTTAGAATTCTTGATTAGTAAAAGCACCCTAAGAGTAATATATACTATACAACCCGAAAAATTAGCTCAAAAACCAATTTAAATCATACAGCAAGTGAGTTGTCATAATTATACAAATCATTAACATGGTATCGACAAATCAATTGACACATCATTTGTGTTGGTTTTTGGACCTATTTTTTAGGTCGTTTAACATTAGTGTTAAAGTCAAGTGGATTTTTGTTAATTTGGAAGAAAGAACTATATTTCATTGTAAAAGAGCTGTCCGATAAAGATAGAAAAAGGTTTTTTTGACGAATTTCAAAATTAAAAGGGTCGTGTTCGTAACCAAACACGAAAGAGATTGAAAAGAAACTTTACAGGGGAACAAACGTATCAATGTATATTTTTTATTTTTTGTGTTTTTCTATTAGTAAAATGTACAGTTAATTAGCTAGTATAAATGAATACATTTTCTGTCAATGATTACATACAACAAAAACAAAACAAAAGTCTTCCATGGCAGCTAGTGGTTTCGGCTTTTATTTCCTGGTTTTTCTTGTTGCTTTTGGTGCTTCTCTTCAAGCTACCAATGGCCAACTCTCCACAAAGTTCTACAAATCTACTTGTCCAAAAGCACTCTCTATTGTTCAAGAAGGAGTTGCAGCTGCTATCAAAAATGAAACTAGGATGGGTGCATCTTTACTTCGACTTCATTTCCATGACTGCTTTGTTAATGTGAGTTACTTAAACTTTTTAGTTGCACGCGTGGACGTTTTTTTAATTTTAATTATTATTGTTATTTGTTATCTGAATTTGTTGTGTATCTGAATAAATCTGTAAGGGCTGCGATGGATCGGTACTTTTGGACGATGCAGCAAACTTTGTAGGTGAGAAAACAGCAGTACCTAACAACAACTCAATCAGAGGATTCAATGTGGTTGATGACATTAAAGCTAAACTGGAGGAATCATGTCCTGGAGTGGTGTCCTGTGCTGATCTTCTTGCTATTGCAGCTCGAGACTCGACTGTTTACGTAAGTGATCATCTTCAATTCTTCATCTCCGTGTTCAAATTTTTTTGGTACATAATTTGTTATAATACTTGTTTAATGGAATGAATTTGAAGTTAGGAGGTCCTTCATGGAAAGTGAGGTTGGGAAGAAGAGATTCCACAACTGCTAGCAAAGCTGCTGCAAATGCCTCCATTCCTCCACCCACTTCTAATTTGAGTGCTCTCATATCAAGCTTCGCCGCTCAGGGTCTCTCTTTGAAGAACATGGTTGCTCTTGCTGGTACGTAATTCAATTTTAGTGATCAATAACTCTATCGAGTCATTCTTTAGCTATCAAGACATAGTCATAAGTGATCGCGGTCAATATTTGATGACTACAGGTGCACACACAATAGGCCTGGCAAGATGCACATCATTTAGAGATCACATCTACAACGATACCAATATAGACAAATCTTTTGCCAAGTCATTGAAGCGAATTTGCCCGAAAACTGGAAAAGACAATGCCCTGGCAAACCTTGACCTCAAGACTCCATTTTCTTTTGATAAATTCTATTACATGAATTTGTTGAAAAAGAAGGGTCTTCTTCACTCAGACCAAGAGCTCTTCAATGGTGGTTCTGCTGATCAGATGGTCAATACATTTGCCAAAAACACTTCTTTGTTCTTCGAGGACTTTGGCATTGCTATGGTCAAGATGGGCAATATCAAACCTCTTACAGGAAGTGCTGGACAGATCAGGATCAATTGCAGAAGAGTGAACTGATAGATTATATATGCTTTATGTTAATAAGGGTTGTGTTTGGTTTCACAATTGTTGATGTTGAATTATTTGATAATTGATACTTACCCTTTAAACTAATATTCTTGGGACCCATCATTGAGTATTAATTTAGAAGGGTTAATAATTTGAAAGGTTTTACATTGTAAAGTGTTATTTTGTCTTAGAAAATGTGTGGAAGTCGGTTTTCTTTTTTAGTCGGATTTCTTCTTCAGGAAAAGTTCTTTCTTTTTTTGAGGATTCCTTGTTTATGAAAAATTTATTAAGAAAATTTCCAATTCCTTTTGAGAATGTGATTACTTAGTGAACAAGGATACTTACTCTATAAATAATGATGCTTATTTTTTGGTTGTATATAACAAGACAGATCTCATGATATACCCAAAAATTCTATTCCTAACAACTATTAAAAATTCTCTATTTTCTGTTTTCTTGATTATAATAAGAGGACAATTTAAAATATAAATGATGAAATCAAAAATATCAAATATGGTGGCCTTGTGCAAGCTAACATCTTGAAGTACTTTTCTAGTTCTTAATTATTATGTAATATATTTTGTAATTTTATGGAATTATTAATTTATACGATAGTCGGGACCGAAATTTTACACTGGGCTTTAAAAAGAAATTATTAATTATTATGGGTTTATAATTTTTAACATTGGCCTGAGTCAGGACCAAGCTTTTTTATTAATTTAGAGAGTATATTAATTTATAGGAGATTAATTTACCGGGGTTCTACTTATTATGCTTTGTTTATTTATAAAAAAACAAAAACAAATAAATCATTGAATTACATATATTTTCTCTTTTATTGTTCGTCTTTTTGGTGGAAGGGTGTCCTCTACACAGAGGACCGGTCAAAAATAAGAATCACAACAATGGTGTCAAATCTACATGTGAAATTGGATGTCGACCCCCATTTTTGTAACAAATGATTGTCAAAACCTGCGAGCCTGTTTGAATATTCATCAACTCAATTCACAAATAGTCATATTCTAGGAAGAATTTATAAAGATGGAAGCAAAACAGAAGGAATAGATTCTTTTGTGACTGCATGGAGATCAAACAAAGGCTAATTAAATACTGCAATTAGCAGGTCACTATCTTGTAAATGGCCGAAAACTTTTTATTTTCTTTTTTTAACAAATACTGCAATTAGCTGGGTACGTACCAATTTCCAGCTAAGACGGTAGCGAAACCAAATAATAAAAATGATACAAAAAAAAAAAAAACAAAGACTACATATGAATCAATCACAACCCAGTTCAGATAAGACTTGGAATCAACCTCAAGTCATGAAATTTGACAAAATTGCAAAAATAATAGCACCCATGTAGACAATATGAGATTGATCCAGTGGTTTGATCCTCACACTCATATTATGAGGTGGGTTCGAGTCTTTCTCCTTCCTCAAATCTCGAATTATAATAATATTTTTTTTATAAAAAAAGTACCCACTTAAAATAGGGACCTGCCGACGATATAAGGTTTTTCCAGGGGTAAAGTACTCCTCACATATACACTATGAGGTTGCGAGTTTGAATCTTTCCTCTCTTTAAAAGTTCTCTGAATTAATGTAATACTTAAAATAAAATAAAAAATAAAAAAATAAAAAAAATAGGGACTTGCCTGTATGTGTTTACAAATTAGTTTTTGACTTTCTTCCTTGGCCTGAGCCACAGGCACAAAAGTCTCCAAATTCCTAAGCCAGAAAGGTGGGTTAAATATTTTCAAAAAAAAAAAAAAAAAAAAAAAGAAAGGTGGGTTAAATGGGCTTTGTCCGAAACTATGGCAGACGGAAATGGGTTGGACCACTAGGCCCAAATAATGGTTTAGCTTGGGCTGAGATTTTCATATTGGACTTTTTTTCTACCCCTGGATGGTTTGGGCTTGAATTGATGCTTCGATGGTTAACTTGATCCGCATTTTTTTTTTTTTTTTTTTATAAATAAAAAACAAAAAATTTGAGTCAAAGTAAACATTACGTATAAGTAAATATATTTTAAACATTACGTATAAGTAAATATATTTTAAGTCAAAGTAAATAAAGATATAGTTTAATTGAATCTCTATGATAATATATTTTAAGTCAAAGTAAACATTAAGTATAAGTAAATATACGAACTATTTATATATACATCAAATCGGCAGCATCAAGAAATGATTTCAGACCCTCACATTGAGCTCAAGAAATTATATATGTTAACTTTTACAACTCATTTTGAAGAGGCAAATTAGAAGAGAGCTTTTGCGTAGAGTAGTAACTCATCTATTATATATATTTTAGGTTAATTGACACTGATGGCCCCGAAACTCTTTCAAAATATGCATTATGCCCCCTATACTTTTTTCTTTGCCACTAAACCCCCTGAACTCTCGTTTTTTGGCAAACACTTGGGCTTTATTGCCCCTGTGAGGGGCATCTACAGTCGACTTTTGCCAATTTGTGAGAGTTCAAGGGGGGGTTTTGTGGTGAAAAAAAAAGTATAGAGAGCATAGTGCATATTTTGGAAGAGTTTAGGGGCTTCAGTGTCAATTAGCCTATAATTTATATATATATATATATATATATATAGAGAGAGAGAGAGAGAGAGAGAGGAAATACCCCTTTATAACCAAAAATTAAGGGACTTTATTGTTTTTATCCAGAATTAGTATTTTGATTGTTTTTGTTAAAAAATCCACTTTTCGGACTTAAATGCCCCTCGTTATTTTTCAAAACCTCTTCTCTCTCCTTCTCTCTCTCATTTTCACCAGAATCTCTTTTTTTTTTTTTTTTTTTTTTTTCCTTTCTCTCTCTCCTAGGGGTGGGCGCGGTTCGGTTTGGTTCAGTTTTGGCCAAAACCGTATTGAACCGAACACCCTTTTCTCTTGTTCGGTTCGGTTCGGTTAGAACCGTATTAAAGACCAAAACCGAATTAAACCGAACACCCTTTTCTCGGTTCGGTTCGGTTCGGTTCAATTCGGTTTTGGGCCTATTGGGCCTCCAGTTATTTTTTTTATTTTTATATTTCTTCATTTCTTTTTAACCTTTTAACAACTGTAATTGTAATTGGGCATATTGGGCTTCATATCTCTCCACATAATGGAATTACTTTGCAAGGGTAAAAAGAGAGAAATAAAAAATAAACATAAATGATTTATTAAAACAAAAATTAATGAATTAAAAAAATAAAACTAATTATAAATTTATTTATATGTCGGTTCATTCGGGTCGGTTCGGTTTTGAATCTTCAAAACCGAAACCGAACCGTATTCAATTCGGTTCATTCGGTTCGAACCGAATTGAACCGAACTCACCATCAAAACCGAACCAAACACCCAATTTCGGTTCGGTTCCGGTTTTGGTGCCCACCCCTACTCTCTCCCATGTTCTTCTTCTTCTTCTTTCTCTCCTCTCTTCTCTTTCTCTCTCACGCCATGTTCTTCTTCTTTCTCTCCTTTTCTTAGCCACACCTTCTCTCCTTCATCTTCTTCTCTTTCTCTTATCCCCTATCTTCTTCTTCTTCTTCCAGTTTTTTTTTAATTGAAAATTTTCCAGATTTTTTTTAAAAATTCAGTTTTTTTTGTTGAAAAATTTTCAGATTTCTGTTGGGTTTTCCGATTTGACCATGATTTGGTCTAGATCAGGCAACCCAAAGCCAAATTTTTTAAAAAAAATTCAATATATTTTTTTTTTTGTGAAAAATTTCAGTTTTTTTTGGTTGAAAAATTTCTAGATTTTTGATGGGTTTTTCGCGCGATGGGTTTTCCAATTTGACCACGATCTGGTCCAGATCGGGCGACCCAAACCCAAATATTTTTTAAAAAAATTCAGTTTTTTTTTTTGGTTGAAAAATTTCCAGATTTTTAAAATAAATTTCAGTTTTTTTTTTTTTTTTTTTGGTTGAAAAATTTCCAGATTTTAAAAAGGTTTAGATTTGAGTGTTAGTTGTTGATTTTAAGGGTGGTTGTGATTGTGGTTGTGGTTAAGTTTGAGTATTGTTTGTTTAAAAAAATTTCAGATTTGTTTTGTTCAAAAAAATTTCCAAAAATTTTCGGTTTAAATTTTTTTTAGGTTTAAGGGTAGTTGTGATTGTGAATGTTTGGATTTGAGTGTTAATTGGATTTGAATGTTTAAATTTTTTCCAAATTTTTTTAAAAAAATTTCAAATCTTGTTTTGTTTAAAAATTCTAGATTTTTTTTTAAAAATTCAGATCATGTTTGTTATTTATTTTTATTTTTTTTCCAGATTTTGTTCAATTAAACACACCACACCACCGATTAAACACACCAGGGTGGACCGATTAAACACACCAGGGTAAAACGAATTAAACACACCAGGCAAAACGAATTAAACACACAAGGCATTTTTCCGTATTTCTTTTTTTTTTTTTTTTTTTCAAAATTTATAAGTGTGGTGGTTGAATGGTGGGAGTTGTTTTTTTTTTTTTTTTCCAAATTTTCGTGTTGAAGTTGAAAATTTTAGATCATGTTTGATTTTTTTTTTTTTTTTCCAGATTTTGTTCAATTAAATACACCAGGCCAAAACGACTAAACACACTAGGCAAAAACGACTAAACACACCAGGCAAAAAACGACTAAACACACCAGGAAAAAAGGAATTAAACACACCAGGAAAAAAAGAATTAAACACACCAGGCAAAAAGGACTAAACACACCAGGCAAAAAGGAATTAAACACACCAAGCCAAAACGACTAAACACACTAGACAAAAAGGAATTAAACACACCAGACCAAAACGACTAAACACACCAAGCCAAAACAACTAAACACACCAGATTTTGTTCAATTAAACACACCAGGCCACCGACTAAACAAACTATGCCAAAACGACTAAACACACTAGGCCAAAACGACTAAACACACCAGGAAAAAAGGAATTAAACACACCAGACAAAAAGGACTAAACACACTAGGCAAAAATGACTAAACACACCAGGCAAAAAAGAATTAAACACATTAGGCAAAAACGACTAAACACACCGGACAAAAAGGAATTAAACACACCAGACCAAAACGACTAAACACACCAGGCCAAAACGACTAAACACACTAAGCAAAAACGACTAAACACACCAAGCAAAAATGATTAAACACACTAGGCAAAAAAGAATTAAACACACTAAGCAAAATTTCTGAATGAAGGGCATTTTTGTCCGAAAAGTGGATTTTTTAACAAAAACAATCAAAATACTAATTCTGGCTAAAAACAATAAACCTCCTTAATTTTTGGCTAGTTTCCATTTTCACCCATATATATATATATATATATATATATATATATGTCAAAGTATTTAAATCCAATGGCTCACATGCAAGGAACTGATATATCTTTTGTCAGTTCGAATTGATAATAGAAAAATTGTATATCGGTCTTTCTATTATCAGTTCGAACTGACAATAAATATATCAGGACGAAGAATGTGGACCACAGATTATGGAGAAGTTTTGACAAGTGCATACACTTTGAGTCAAAGTATATAAATCTAATGGTCCACATTCTTCGTCCTGATATATTTATTGTCAGTTCGAACTGATAATAGAAAATCCGTATATATATATATATATATAACTAACGTGAAGCAGCTCAAATTATAACAGTGAAGTAAAAAGTAAAATAGATAGCTTTTAAGGGTGCAATTATTGAGACAATGATAGAGGAATCTGAGCTGCCTGGACCAGCATGAAAATGATGTGTAAACAAAAGACACAGAGCTTTTGCACCCTAAAGAGACTAGCAGATGACTCCTCACCTTCCTCATGCAAAACTAGACATGATCCCACATGCAAGTTCAGTGTATATTTTTGAAATTTCATTCATCTCTCTTGAGGGCCGGAGATTAATTAGACTAGATGCGGTTGTTAATTGGGAATGAAGTTAAAGGAAATCAAGTTTCATGGGAGAGAGAATCAGGAAAGGGAACTTGATTTCTTAGGTGGGAGGAGGGAATCAAGTTCCATTTCTGATTTTATTAAACACAATAATCACAAATCAGTAATTAACTTTGATTTCCCTAGTTAAGATTCCTGATTAGTAAAAGCGTCATAAGAGTAATATATACTATACAACCTGAAAAATTAGCTCAAAAAATAGCCCAAATGATATGGTAAGTGATTTGTCATAACTATACAAATCATTGGCATGTATAGATAAATCACTTGACACAACCTATTTTTTAGGTAGTTTAACATTAGTGTTAAAAGTATAGTGGAATTTTTTTAATTTGGAAGAAAGAACAATATTTTTGTTGTAAAAGAGCTGTCTGATAAAGATAGAGAAAGGTGACGAATTTCAAAATTAAAATGGTCGTGTTTATACAATTATAGGTTAACCAAACACGAAAGAGATTGAAAGGAAACTTTACAGGGGAACAAACGTATCAATGTACAGTTAATTAGCTAGTATAAATGAATACATTTTCTGTCAATGCTTACATACAACAACAACAACAACAACAACAAGAAGTCTTCCATGGCAGCTAATGGTTTCTGCTTTTATTTCCTGGTTTTTCTTGTTGCTTTTGGTGCTTCTCTTGAAGCTACCAATGGCCAACTCTCCTCAGAATTCTACAAATCTACTTGTCCAAAAGCACTCTCTATTGTTCAAGAAGGAGTTACAGCTGCTATCAAAAATGAAACAAGGATGGGTGCATCTTTACTTCGACTTCATTTCCATGACTGCTTTGTTAATGTGAGTTACTTAAACTTTTTAGTTGCGCGGACGTTTTTATTATTATTTATTATTTTTGTTATTTGTTATCTAAATTTGTTGTGTATCTGAATAAATCTATAAGGGCTGTGATGGATCGGTACTTTTGGACGATACAGCAAACTTTGTAGGTGAGAAAACAGCAATACCTAACAACAACTCAGCCAGAGGATTCAATGTGGTTGATGACATTAAAGCAAAACTGGAGGAATCATGTCCTGGAGTGGTGTCCTGTGCTGATCTTCTTGCTATTGCAGCTCGAGACTCGACTGTTTACGTAAGTGATCATCTTCAATTCTTCATCTCCGTGTTCAAATTTGTTTGGTACATAAGTTGTTATAATACTTGTTTAATGGAATGAATTTGAAGTTAGGAGGTCCTTCATGGGAAGTGAGGTTGGGAAGAAGAGATTCCACAACTGCTAGCAAAGCTGCTGCAGATGCCTCCATTCCTCCACCCACTTCTAATTTGAGTGCTATCATATCAAGCTTCGCCGCTCAGGGTCTCTCTTCGAAGGACATGGTTGCTCTTGTTGGTATGTAATTCAATTTTAGTGATCAGTAACTCTATCGAGTCATTCTTTAGCTATTAAGACGTAGTCATAAGTGATCACGATCTATGTTGGATGACTATAGGTGCACACACAATAGGTCTGGCAAGGTGCACATCATTTAGAGATCACATCTACAACGATACCGATATAGACAAATCATTTGCCAAGTCATTGCGGCAAATTTGCCCGAAAACTGGAAATGACAGTGTCCTGGCAGACCTTGACCTCAAGACTCCATTTTCTTTTGATAAATTCTATTACATGAATTTGTTGAAAAAGAAGGGCCTACTTCACTCAGATCAAGAGTTCTTCAATGGTGGTTCTACTGATCAGATGGTCAATACATTTGCCAAAAACACTTCTTTGTTCTTCAATGACTTTAGCATTGCTATGGTCAAGATGGGCAATATCAAACCTCTTACAGGAAGTGCTGGACAGATCAGGATCACTTGTAGAAGAGTGAACTGATAGATTATATATGCTTTATGTTAATAAGGGTTGTGTTTGGTTTCAGTATTGTTGATGTTGAATTAATGGATAATTGATACTGTATTATGCTTTGTTTATATAATAAAAACAAAAAACAAATAAATCATTGGATTATATGTATTTTTCTCTTTTATTGTTCGTCTTTTTGGAGGAAGGTGTCCTCTACACAGAGAACCGGACAAAAACAAGAATCACAACAACGGTGTCAAACCTACATGTGAAATTTGATGTCGAACCCCATTTTTGTAACAAAATGATTGTCAAAACCTACGAGCCTGTTTGAATATTCATCAACTCATTTCACAAATAGTCATGTTCATGGAAGAATTTATAAAGAAGACGGAAGCAAAACAGAAGGAATAGATTCATTTGTGACTGCATGGAGATCAAACAAATGCTAAATACTGCAATTAGCAGGGCACTATCTCGTAAATGGCCGAAAACTGTTTTGTTTTGTTTCGTTTTGTTTTTTTTTTTTTTTTTTTTTTAACAAACTCTATTCTCAAAATACTACCAAGCATTAGAAGTTAATGTACATACAAAAGATTATTACAAAGAGACTAACAAGCAAATACATTGATATTTTTCGTTTTTCTTTCTTTTTGCTTTTTTTGTTTAGCTAAGGAACAAAGTTACATTGATATAGCTGGTTAAATTGGTGGTTATGACACCCTGATATGTCGACTACTCTACCTGTACAGAAGATATCGAAGAGTTTGAAGGAATGCTTTGGTTGCACTGACGTGTAATACGATGTATTTCAACTCTCTACAGCGACCGATCAAATGCATCAACCTCTTCCTCAGACAGTTCAAATGCATCAACCTCTTCCTCCGACAGTTCAAATGAATCAACCTCAGCAAAATAAGCTCTCTGCTTCTCGATAAAATCAAGTCAGAGGCACACTACGATACCGATATAGACAAATCTTTTGCCAAGTCATTGAAGTGAATTTGCCCGAAAACTGGAAAAGACAATGCCCTGGCAAACCTTGACCTCAAGACTCCATTTTCTTTTGATAAATTCTATTACATGAATTTGTTGAAAAAGAAGGGTCTTCTTCACTCAGATCAAGAGTTCTTCAATGGTGGTTCTACTGATCAGATGGTCAAAACATTTGCCAAAAACACTTCTTTGTTCTTCGAGGACTTCAGCATTGCTATGGTCAAGATGGGCAATATCAAACCTCTTACAGGAAGTGCTGGACAGATCGGGATCAATTGCAGAAGTGTGAACTGATAGATTATATATGCTTTATGTTAATAAGGGTTGTGTTGTTGGTATTATTGTGTGAAGACCTTTTAAGTCAACAAATAAAAGCAAGTTAGGTGGCTTTTGTCATTTTGTGTAATAAATTGAAAAAGCAAAGCATTTATAATGCTTGGTGAATTGTACAGATGAAGACAAACAAGGAAGCAAAGCAAATTGAAAACGCTATGTAATATACAGAGTGTGTGGCAGCGGTTTGTAAAATTGTGCAACCGCTGTGCATGGAGTTGTGTATTTTCGAGAGCGACAAGGCAGCGGTTTGACCAGTGTTTTGCGCTGCGCATTACGCTACTAATTTATCGGCAGCGGTTGAGACAGCGGTTTGTCTCCAGTAGGTACTGTTGTGGCATCGGCAGCGGTTCGACGCAAATCCGCGTGCGATGAAGATTTGCACAGTGAAGAAAGAGGAAAAGGAAATAGATCTCAATTAGAATTTGGCCAACCCTAGTGCTCCCATATAAATACCACCATTATGTAAACTCTAAAGGGTGTGAGAAAATATTACTAGAGAGATAGAGAGCAAATTGTAGAGAGATTGTAATCAACTCTGAAAGTAGTTGATTGAGTGCGGTGCGCTCCGTGGACGTAGACAAATTGCTGAACCACATAAAATCTTTGGTGTCGTCTTTTTCTTCTTATTGCTTTCATATTATCTGTGTGTTTAGATTTGTGTGTGCGATTTTTCTTACAACATGTGTTTGGTTTAAGTATTGTTGATGTTGAATTATTTGATAATTGATACTATACATTAGAACCCCTTTAAACTAATATTCTTCAGACCCATCATTGAGTATTAATTTAGAGGGGTTAATAATTTGAAGGGTTTTACATTGTAAAGTGTTATTTTGTTTTAGAAAATGTGTGGAAGTCGGTTTTCTTGTTTAGGGAAGGTTCATTTTCAGGATTTCTTGTTTAGTCGGTTTTTTTCTTCAGGAAAAGTTCTTTTTTTTTTGTTTTTTTTTTCATGATTCCTTGTTTATGAAAAATTTATTAATAAAATTTTCAATTCCTTTTGAGAATGTGATTACTTAGTGACCAAGGATACTCACCCTATAAATAATGATGCTTATTTTTTGGTTGTATATAACAAGACAGATCTCATGATAAATTCTATTCCTAACAGTTATTAAAAATTCTCCATTTTCTATCTTTTTGGTTATAATAAGAGGACAATTTAAAAGATAAAGGATAAAGTCAAAAATATCAAATATGGTGTCCATGTGCAAACTAACATATAAAGTACTTTTCTAGTTCTTGATTATTATATAATATATTTTGTAATTTTTGGAATTATTAATTTATACAATAGTCGGAATCGAAATTTTACACTGGGTTTTAAAAAGAAATTATTAATTATTACGATAGAAGGGTTTATTAATTTTTAACATTGGCCCGAGTCAGAACCAAGATTTATTATTAATTTAAAGAGGATATTAATTTATAGGAGATTAATTTACCGGGGTTCTATTGTATTATGCTTTGTTTATTTATAAAATAAAATAAAATAAAATAAAATAAAAACAAAAACAAATAAATCATTGAATTACATTTATTTTCTCTTTTATTGTTCGTCTTTTTGGTGGAAGGGTGTCCTCTACACAGAGGACCGGTCAAAAATAAGAATCACAACAATGGTGTCAAATCTACATGTGAAATTGGATGTCGACCCCCATTTTTGTAACAAACGATTGTCAAAACCTGCGAGCCTGTTTGAATATTCATCAACTCAATTCACAAATAGTCATATTCTAGGAAGAATTTATAAAGATGGAAGCAAAACAGAAGGAATAGATTCTTTTGTGACTGCATGGAGATCAAACAAATGCTGCAATTAGCAGGGCACTATCTTGTAAATGGCCGTAAACTTTTTTTTTTTTTTTTTTTTTTTTTTTTTAACAAATACTGCAATTAGCTGGGTATGAACCAATCTCCAGCTACGACGCTAGCAAAACTAAATAATAAAAATGAAATGAAAAAAAAAAAAAAAAAAAATACTACATATGAATCAACGACAACCCAGTTCAGATAAGACTTGGAATCAACCTCAAATCATGAAATTTGACAAAATTGCAAAAATAATAGCACCCATGTAGACAATATGAGATTGATCAAGTGGTTTGACTCTCACACCCATATTATGAGGTGGGTTCGAGTCTATCTCCTTCCCCAAATCTTGAATTATTATAATATTTTTTTTATAAAGAAAGTACCCACTTAAAATAGGGACTTGCCGACGAGATAAGATTTTTCTAGGTGTAAAGTACTTCTTTCATATATACCACAAGATTGCAAGTTTGAATCTTCCCTCTCTTTAAAGGTACTCCGAATTAATGTAATACTTAAAAAAAAATAAAAATAATAAATAAATAAATAAATAAATAAATAGGGGCTTGCCTTTATGTGTTTACAAATTAGTTTTTGACTTTCTTCCTAGGCCTGAGCCATAGGCACAAAAGTCTCCATATTCCTAAGCCAGAAAGCTGGGTTAAATAGTTTCAAAAAACAAATGAAAAAAATAAAGGTGAGTTAAATGGGCTTTGTCCGAAACTATGGCAGACGGAAATGAGTTGGACCACTAGGCCCAAATAATGGTTTAGCTTGGGCTGAGATTTTCATATTGGACTTTTTTTCTACCCCTGGATGGTTTGGGCCTGAATTGATGCTTCGATGGTTAACTTGATCCACATTTTTTTTTTTATAAATAAAAAACAAAAAATTTGAGACCGAAATGATACACTGTATGCACTAAATCAACAAGAACGTTGCGTGGGAAGTGCACACCTAGAACCTAGAGGTGTCAAATGGACAGACTGAATCATAAATTTAAGACACGATTGGGAGTGAGGGTCGGTACGTGCTACTATGCTAGACCTTAAATTGTTTGGTAAGGCTTGACCTTGCCATGAGTCCTCTCCAAAACAGGCTTGAGAGGGCTGACAAACTTTACCTTATTATATGTGTATTATTATTATTATTATTATTATTATATTTTTTAAGCTCGCCCCTACTCTCAAACTCGTAAACGCCCGATCCTCTAGTCCCACAGGCTTGGCCCTCAATGTGAGGGTCAAACATTTGACAAGCTGCACACCACATGAGCTCTATGACATATAGATTCGTAATCTATGATGTTGGTAGTTTGGTATGACAAAGATATAGTTTAATTGAATCTCTATGATAATATATTTTAAGTCAAAGTAAACGTTACGTATAAGTAAATATACGAAATATTTATATATACATCAAATCGGCAGCATCAAGAAATGATTTCAGACCCTCACATTGAGCTCAAGAAATTATATATGTTAACTTTTACAACTCATTTTGAAGAGGCAAATTAGAAGAGAGCTTTTGCGTAGAGTAGTAACTCATCTATTATATATATTTTAGGCTAATTGACACTGATGGCCCCGAAACTCTTTCAAAATATGCATTATGCCCCATATACTTTTTTTTTCACCACTAAACCCCCTGAACTCTCGTTTTTTGGCAAACAATTGGGCTTTATTGCCCCTGTGAGGGGCATCTACAGTCGACTTTTGCCAATTTGTGAGAGTTCAGGGGGTTTTGTGGTGAAAAAAAAAAAAGTATAGAGAGCATAGTGCATATTTTGGAAGAGTTTAGGTGCTTCAGTGCCAATTAACCTATAATTTACGGGTACGGATATTGACACTCATAAATATAATAAGCACACCCATATTTATAAGTACACCCATGTCTAAAATTTAAAATTTAAACATTACTATAAACACCCATCTTAATGCCAATAGTACCCTTATTTAATTGAATGTTTTCATTTTAATACAATTTATTTATAAACACTCATAATTTATTAACACACCCAATACAAAAAAAAAAAAAAAAAAAAAAAAAAGGTCTAATAATTTAAAGAATGTAACATTGAAGTCTTAGTGTCTTTAGCCGACATACCTGCAATAGACCGAATGAATATTATATGTAGGAGAATTCAAGAAGGTAAGGTTTGAAACAATTATGTGTTTTGATTATACAAGTTCCACTAGATGAGGACGGCTATAATTTAAGGATTTAGAGCTGAACCAATCCCACCAAACCGATCCCTGGCCATCAATGGTTCCATTATCACCTAGTTAGTGGAATATCAAGTTGTTCATGTGAGACATGTGAGAAATTTTAACAACGATTACGACAGGGAAAATAATGATTGGAAAATAACGATTACTTTTCCAAAAAAAATAAAAATAGAGTAACTGTGATCAAACTTGTACCCAATACAAACTTTCTTCTATGACAATAACTTTTTTTTTTATTAAAAAAAATAGTAAGATTTTATTAACAACCAAAACAAAGAACAAATGAATAACAAGCCACAATGAACCCAAATAACAAACACCCACTAAAACAACATTTTGAAACCTTACTTTGATTCTTTTGAAATTCAGTTTTCAAGTAAAAAAATAATTAAAGTCTGTTTTCTCTTCTACAAAAAATAAAATTTTGATATAATGTATAAGCATAATTATACCTCGTAATTTGTAAATTCATTACTGTAGTCAATAATACATTCGACTCCAACATTGTTTATGCTCTGTTGAGAATTCTCAAAAATTCGATAATTGTTCCAACAATGGGATATGTACTACTATCTTAAAAAAAAAAAAAAAAAATTACTTCTCACTTATTTTCATTGATAGAGTTCATAACAAAAATAAATAAATACGTACCTCTATGATCGGAGTCCTCTAAAAATTCTTGTTCCATTACTTTGTTGTATGATAATGGGAGATTTTGGCTCCGTTGGGCTTCTGTTCTTCTCGTTTTTTAAAAAAAAAAAAATAGAATTAAGGTTGAATTAGGGTTTATTTTATTTTATTTTAATAAAGTAATATAGTTGGAGATATAGATGTAATTAATGGGTGTAAATTGTATTTTGTTTATTTTTAATTAAACTAATTTGTCCTTATTGGTAAATTCCTATTGGGATATTTTTGTAATTAAAATTTTTAATAAAGTATGGGTGTACTTATCATATTTATGGGTGTCAATATCGGCTCCCATAATTTAATAATTTATATATATATATACCGTGAAGCAGCTCAAATTATAACAGTGAAGTAAAAGTAAAATAGATAGCTTTCAAGGGTGCAATTCTAGAGATAATGATAGAGGAATCTGAGCTGCCTGGACCAACATGAAAATGATGTGTAAACAAAAGACGAAGAGGTTTTGCACCCTAAAGAGACTTGCAGATGACTCCTCACCTTCCTCATGCAAAACTAGACATGATCCCACATGCAAGTTCAGTGTATATTTTTGAAATTTCATTCATCTCTCTTGAGGGTCGGAGATTAATTAGACTAGTTAATTGGGAATGAAGTTAAAGGAAATCAAGTTTTATGGGAAAGAAAATCAGGAAAGGGAACTTGATTCCTTAGGTGGGAGGAGGGAATCAAGTTCCATTTCTGATTTTAATAAACACAATAATCACAAATCAGTAATTAACTTTGATTTCCCTAGTTAAGATTCATGATTAGTAAAAGCGTCATAAGAGTAATATATATGCTATACAACCTGCAAAATTAGATCAAAAACTAACCGAAATGATATGGTAAGTGATTTGTCATAACCATACAAATCACTTGACACAACCTATTTTTATGTCGTTTAACATTACTATTAGTGTTAAAGTCAAGTGGATTTTTTTAATTTGGAAGAAAGAATATATTTTTGTTGTAAAAGAGCTGTCTGATAAAGATAGAGAATGGTGACGAATTTCAAAATTAAAAGATTGATAAAGAACTATATTTATTAGGTCGTGTTTATACGAAAGAGATTGAAAAGAAATTTTATAGGGGAACAAACGTATCATTGTATCAATGTATATTTTTGATTTTTTGATGTTTTTCTATTAGTAAAATGTACAGTGAATTAGCTAGTATATATGAATACATTTTCTGTCAATGATTACATACAACAACAACAACAAAAAAGAGTCTTCCATGGCAGCTAGTGGTTTCTGCTTTTATTTCCTGGTTTTTCTTGTTGCTTTTGGTGCTTCTCTTGAAGCTACCAATGGCCAACTCTCCACAGAATTCTACAAATCTACTTGTCCAAAAGCACTCTCTATTGTTCAAGAAGGAGTTGCAGCTGCTATCAAAAATGAAACTAGGATGGGGGCATCTTTACTTCGACTTCATTTCCATGATTGCTTTGTTAATGTGAGTTAAACTTTATAGTTGCACGCGTGGACGTTTTTTTTTTCTAATTATTATTGTTATTTGTTATCTGAATTTGTTGTGTATCTGAATAAATCTGTAAGGGCTGCGATGGATCGGTACTTTTGGACGATACAGCAAACTTTGTAGGTGAGAAAACAGCAATACCTAACAACAACTCAGCCAGAGGATTCAATGTGGTTGATGACATTAAAGCTAAACTGGAGGAATCATGTCCTGGTGTGGTGTCCTGTGCTGATCTTCTTGCTATTGCAGCTCGAGACTCAACTGTTTACGTAAGTGATCATCTTCAATTCTTCATCTCCATGTTCAAATTTGTTTGGTACATAATTTGTTATAATACTTGTTTAATGGAATGAATTTGAAGTTAGGAGGTCCTTCATGGAAAGTGAGGTTGGGAAGAAGAGATTCCACAAATGCTAGCAAAGCTGCTGCAGATGCCTCCATTCCTCCACCCACTTCTAATTTGAGTGCTATCATATCAAGCTTCGCCGCTCAGGGTCTCTCTTCGAAGGACATGGTTGCTCTTGTTGGTACGCAATTCAATTTTAGTGATCAGTAACTCTATCGAGTCATTCTTTAGCTATTAAGACGTAGTCATAAGTGATCGCGATCTATGTTGGATGACTACAGGTGCACACACAATAGGCCTGGCAAGGTGCACATCATTTAGAGATCACATCTACAACGATACCGATATAGACAAATCATTTGCCAAGTCATTGCGGCAAATTTGCCCGAAAACTGGAAACGACAGTGTCCTGGCAGACCTTGACCTCAAGACTCCATTTTCTTTTGATAAACTCTATTACACGAATTTGTTGAAAAAGAAGGGCCTTCTTCACTCAGATCAAGAGTTCTTCAGTGGTGGTTCTACTGATCAGATGGTCAATACATTTGCCAAAAACACTTCTTTGTTCTTCAAGGACTTTAGAAAATCTATTGTCAAAATGGGCAACATCAAACCTCTTACAGGAAGTGCTGGACAGATCAGGATCAATTGCAGAAGAGTGAACTGATAGATTATATATGCTTTATGTTAATAAGGGTTGTGTTTGGTTTCAGTATTGTTGATGTTGAATTATTTGATAATTGATACTGTATTATGCTTTGTTTATTTAATAAATAAATAAACAAATAAATCATTGGATTATATATATATTTTTCTCTTTTATTGTTTGTCTTTTTGGAGGAACGGTGTCCTCTACACAAAGAACTGGACAAAAATAAGAATCACAACAACGGTGTCAAATCTACATGTGAAATTTGATGTCGAACCCCATTTTTGTAACAAAATGATTGTCAAAACCTACGAGCTTGTTTGAATATTCATCAACTCATTTCACAAATAGTCATGTTCATGGAAGAATTTATAAAGAAGACGGAAGCAAAACAGAAGGAATAGATTCATTTGTGACTGCATGGAGATCAAACAAATGCTAAATACTGCAATTAGCAGGGCACTATCTGGTAAATGGCCGAAAATTGTTTTTTTTTTTTTTTTTTTTTTTTTACGAACTCTATTCTCAAAATACTACCAAGCATTAGAAGTTAATGTGCATACAAAAGATTATTACAAAGAGACTAACAAGCAAATACATTGATATTTTTCTTTTTTCTTTCTTTTTGCCATTTTGTTTAGCTAAGAAACAAAGTTACATTGATATAGCTGGTTAAATTGGTGGTTATGACACCCTGATATGTCGACTACTCTACCTATACAGAAGATATCGAAGAGTTTGAAGGAATGCTTATGAGGTTGCACTGACATGTAATATGATGTATTTCAACTCTCTACAGCAACCGATCAAATGCATCATCCTCTTACTCAGACAGTTCAAATGCATCAACCTCTTCCTCCGACAGTTCAAATGAATCAACTTCAGCAAAATAAGCTCTCTGCTTCTCGATAAAATCTTGTGGTAAGTCATACACGGTATCATCTTCCTTTTTCTGCAATAACATTCGGACAGATTACAAGTTCAGCTGAAGGCTTTTAATGCAGGATCGTATACCAAAGAATCTAATCAAGGATTTGTATGCTAAACCAGGGAGGAAGCTTCAGAGACGTAAAATATTATTACATGCAACAATGCAAACAGCACAGTTATAGAGATAGATAAAAGGGTTTACTGATATTGGGAGAAAAATGAATATACTGCCCACTCACTCCCTCTTAAAACAAAAAAAATCTAGTCCTTTTCGAACTCAGGCAATGAAATACGTCCGATAAGAACTAAAAGATGTAATCTCCCTCAAGTAGGCAGTATCTCAATTATAGGCAACAAAGTAAGAAGCAGACAATGAAATACGTCCAATAAGAACTAAAAGATGTAATCTCCCTCAAGTAGGCAGTATCTCAATTATAGGAAACGATGTAAGATGCAAACACAGCTCCAAAAATAAGCTGCTTATCTGAGAAGAGGACCAAGCTGTTATACCAGTAGTGATAACTCTTATGGGTCCAGATAAGTGCAGATGAATCACGATTTTGGTGGATCTATAGTGAGTGACACAAATTGTACTGGCAGTATTTTCAAACAAGAAAATTCAGTATGGTTGAGAATTGACTTAATGATAGCAAAAAATATCCCCAAATTAAAGACTGTAAACGCTCAAACAAACCTTTTTTTGACGCACTGTGCTTGACTTAGGTGGACCAGTAACTTTATCTTCCTTGTTGTTGTCCCTGTATAAAAAGGGAACAAACAGAGAAACAGCATTAATAGAGAGTGGTAGATGAAGGAAAAATATGTACAAGAACGACAACGCTAATATCATATCACAAGTACATACCAAGAGTACGTTGGCATAAAATGACTTATAACATATGAGATAGAAAATAGGCTTAGAGGTACAAGGCAGAAGTAAAAGAGAACAGCAAAGCTCCATGTAGGGTTAAATGGGTAGCCCTAGATTTTGATCTCACTAGGGAAGCAAGTTCTTCATTCAATAAATTTACAAATCCACTTTGACAGTAAGAATTACCATGAACAGAAGACATTGCCACAACACTTTATACACTCGACCTTTAGATCTAACAAAGTACAGTAGATAAGAAAAATCTAGTTTAGCCTTATCAACCATTGTTATTTTCCTTCGGTCTCTCACTTGCTGAACTTGAAACAGAAATTAACGTTCTTTTAATATAGTAGAAACCCATAGATCTGAAAACCACAGATGGCGATGAACAGAATTGCCACTATCCTTCTGCCTTTAAGTGGTACCACCCTCTATTTTCCCTCCCTTTTAAGAAAAACTCACCCAAGACCACCACCCATTGGCAGCACCACCTCTTCAATCATAATCCAATCCACACTAAAAAATACAATGTGGAAAATGAAAATCAAACCTGGTTGGCCCAGACCTTATCAGCATCTATAGACCAAACCTTCAATAGCAATGACATAATTCCATCATTCATTCCACAAAATGCAACCGCATATTCATACAACAATGAACATATCCCAGTAGACTCTATAAAGATAAGTAGATAACAATATATTCCCCCATCATACTTATACTACGATGTTGGTATTTCATTCATCAGTATTATGACCGTGATTTAAAGTCTCATTACACTCAAAAGTATATCGATCCTCTCATTTGGTCATTTGTCTGATAATATGTAGAAAAATAGCTCGTAATGTCGTTTGTCTGATAATATGTAGAAAAATAGCTAGTAATACAATGGCTGAATGTAGATTAACTGATACATACCGAGTAGCAATGTTACTAATTGCTGGAGAGCTGACTACTTCCTTGCCTTTACTCTTCCTTCTATCAGAAGTTCTTCTTCGACTATAAACCGAACAAGGCTCCACAATCTCATGCTCGTTAGTACCTAAACTCGGATCAAAGCACAAACACATACTTTAATTGACAATCAAAATGAACACATAACAATGAATATCACATAAACGAACAAACCCATTACAGGAATTTTCCATTCAATAGACAATTGACAGACCCTTCAAGTAATATTAAATTTAATCACAAAACACACTCATTGGAGCTCAAAATTCGTACATAGAAACTCAAACAATATTACTATTCAACAAAAACAGACAAACCCCAACTCAAGAAGTAACAATTGAATTTCAATAATCTAACCACAAACGAAAAATCGCAATTCAAATTGAAGATAAATTGAACAAGCATTGATTCCCAAACTAAAAACCCACTTCAAATTCACAAACCCTAGATGACCCAGATCGACAAATAGATTGAAAACCCAGAAAACAATTACCAGAAACCAACAGAGATTTTCTCGGAGTCGAAGCGACGACAGCAGAGCTACTAGGGTTTGCTGCGGCAGATCCAGAATCATTCTCATTGGTGGTGGTGGAAGTCGAACCGGGTTTCGAATTGGACTTAATTACGGTCTTGCCTCTGTCACCAGAAACCAACGAAGATTTTCTCGGCGTCGGAGCGATAACAACGGAGCTACTAGGGTTTGCCCTAGCAGATTCAGAACCATTCTCATTGGTGGTAGCGGCAGTCGAACCGGGCTTCGAATTGATATTACTGGAATTAATTACGGTTTTGCCACTGTCGTTAGCGAGTATTTTTTTGAAAGCAGAAGCTAGAGAGGGTTTTATCGAGGGTTTCTTGATAGATGAAGAAGAAGAAGAAGTGTTGGTGGTGTTGACGATTGTGTTGGTGCAATCTGAGAGAGCTTTTCTCTTTCTTCGAGCTTCCATTTTTGTGTTTTTTTTTTTTCTTCTTCTGGGTCGATTTGTTTTGTTTTGTTTTTTTGTTTTTGTTTTTTTCACATTTTCAGAGATAGAATTGTTATATTAATTTTCTGATATAAAAGATAATTCGAATTGGCGGGAATTTCCGGTAGTTTCTTCGAAAGATCTGGATATATAGAAATATATATTTGAACCCATTTACAAGCCCAACCCATTTAGGCCCACGATGACTGAGTCGACTCAGTGACGTGCCAAGTTCCCTTTTGAGCAGACTCAGTGACGCGCGAGTCCAATCCCGAGTCGGCTTGGGCACGTGACGTGCTCACTCAGGCACCAAATTCACGTTATTTTTTTTCTTTTGTTTTTACAGCTTATAAAACGTTGCCGTATTGGTGCCGCGCGAGTCCTTTCCTGAGTCGGCCTAGGCGCGTGACGTGCTCACTTAGGCACCAAATTCATGTTTTTTTTGGTTTTTTTTTTTGTTTTTTACCTCTTATAAAACGCCGCCGTATTGGTGCCGCGCGAGTTCCTTCCTGAGTCGGCTTAGGCGCGTGACGTGCACACTCAGGCACCAAATTCACTTTTTTTTTGTTTTTTTTTTTGTTTTTTACCTCTTATAAAACGTCGCCGTATTGGTGCCGCGCGAGTCCTTTCCTTTGTCGGCCTAGGCGCGTGACGTGCACTCAGACACGAAATTCACGTTGTTTTTTTTTTTTTTTTCCTTTTGTTTATACCACTTATAATTTATAAAACGTCACCGTATTGTTTTTGCAATTGAATTGAAATATTTATTTCATGACCTTCCTCCACAGCCACATATTCACATGTGGAGTTCTTGATAGTTTAAAAAAAAATGAGCCCCACATATGAACATGTGGCTGTGGGAGAAGGTCCTAAAATAAATATTTTAAGGTGACCTGACTAGAGAACCATTATTTATATATATATAGTTTTTCTATTGTTAATTCGAACTGATATAAAATTTCTTGTATGTGGGCTATTGGATTTAAATACTTTGACTTGACCGCATGCACTTGTCAAAGTATCTTTTAAATCTAATTATCCACATGCAATAAACTGATATATTTTATATCAGTTCAAACTGACAATAGAAAGACTATATATATATATATATATATATATATATATATACAGTCTTTCTATTATCAGTTCGAACTGATAAAAGTTATATAAGTTCCTTGTATGTGGGCTACTGGATTTAAATACTTTGACTGACAAGTGCATATAGTCAAGTCAAAGTATTTAAATTCAGTGGTCCACATGCAAGGAACCGATATAACTTTTGTCAGTTCGAACTGATAATAGAATTTCTGTATATATATATACAAAAAAAAAAAAAAAAAAAAAAAAAAAGTGGTGAGATAGTAAATGGTATATTTGTTGTCACCACCGACTAATGTAGTTTGTTGGTAAAGAACATTTATTTAAATTGAAAATGTCTCAGATATGAATCGTCATAATAGAGAACATGCTTACATATGGTTTTTAATGACATGTATCAATTATTGTACAAATAAATTTTCACATAAATATACTAAGAGCATCTCCAATGCTAATGTGGGTTGTGAAAAAAATAGGTGCCACGTAGGATGGACATCCATTTTGTTAAAAATTCCATCTTTAATGCAACCTCTCTAGTACAACTTCAAGATGAGGTGGCAACTTTTTTTTTTAGAGGCTGTCAACATGACTCTCTGATTTCAGACGGTCTGTTGGACGGCCGTCTTGTTGGCCCAGTCAGCAATCACTCTTGTCTTTTACCTTATTTTATTCAACAATTCTAAAGTACATTTAAGGAGACCAATAATAAATTGACACGTCATTAAAAACATATATTTGACAAGTGAAGCATTGGAGATCACTTTTTTATTTGGATGTCTATCAAGTTTAGTTTCACACCACATATGAAGCAATTGGCTTGACATTGTTGACATATCACTATTTTTTTAAATGCAAGCCACATTACCATTGGAGATGCTCTAAGAATAAGATATGTTCACATACCAAAATCATAACAGTTTAACAATCCAACTAATGGGGGCAACAATCTTTTTCAATGATCTGGAGATATATATTTATATATATTTGAACCCATTTAGAAGCCCAACCCATTTAGTTCCCTTTTGAGCAGACTCAGTGACGCGCAAGTCCAATCCCGAGTTGGCCTGGGCACGTGACGTGCTCACTCAGGCACCAAATTCACGTTATTTTTTTTCTTTTGTTTTTACAGCTTATAAAACGTCGCCATATTGGTGCCGCGCGAGTCCCTTCCTGAGTCGGCCTAGGCGCGTGACGTACCCATTTAGGCACCAAATTCACCTTTCTTTTCTTTTTTTTTTCCTCTTATAAAACGTCGCCGTATTGGTGCCGCGCGAGTCCCTTCCTGAGTCGGCCTAGGCGCGTGACGTGCACACTTAGGCACCAAATTCACGTTTTTTTTGTTTTTGCTTTTTTGTTTTTTACCTCTCAGGCTCTTATAAAACATCACCGTATTGGTGCCGCGCGAGTCCTTTCCTTTGTCGGCCTAGGCGCGTGACGTGCTCACTCAGACACGAAATTCACGTTGGCTTTTTTTTTTTTATTCTTTTGTTTTTACTACTTATAATTTATAAAATGTCGCCATATTGTTTTTGCAATTGAATTGAAATATTTATTTCAGGACCTTTTCCCACAGTCACATATTTACATATGGAGTTCCTAATTGTTAAAAAAAAATGAGCCCCACATATGAATATGTGGCTGTGAGAGGAGGTCATGAAATAAATATTTTATGGTGACTTGACTAGAGAACCACCATATATATAGTTTTTCTATTGTCAGTTCGAACTGATATAAAATTCCTTATATGTGGGCCATTGGATTTAAATATTTTGACTTGACTGCATGCATTTGTCAAAACATCTTTTGAATCCAATGACCCACATACAAAAAATTGATATATTTTATATCAGTTCAAACTGACAATAAAAAAACTATATATATGTATATATATAAAAAAGTGGTGATATGGTAAATGGTATACCTGTCGTCACCACCTACTAATGTATTTTGTTGGTAAATAACGTTTATTTAGATTGAAAATGTCTCAAATATGAATCGTTATAATAGAGAACATGCTTACATATGGTTTCTAATGACATGTATCAATTATTATACAAATAAATTTTCACATAAATATTCTAAGAATAAGATATGGTTCACGTACCAAAATCATAACAGTTTAACAATCCAACTAATGGGGGGCAACAATCTTTTTCAATGATCAAATCAAACATATATGTTATGTTTTCTGTAAATTATTCTTCCGGGATCGAAGATAGAGCAAAAAACTCAGACTCGTTGCGATGGAACAAGCACATCCCCAGGTGATGAAAGTGAATTGATGGCATTTTAGGCCCCAGATGCATATTTTGTGACCATCTCTTTGATAATTGAGAGCAGCCAAGTATCCAAAGATCAGAGTCCCAATGGGGATGTTTGTGGGAAGAATAACTGTTTGATAAACAACCGAATTCGAAAGGCCGATCAACACCTGATCTGATGATGATGATGATGATGATGATGAAGATGATGAAGATGTTGATGTCGATGTTATTGTGGATCCGATGATGGCACTTATAGCTCCTAAGCTGCTCCCTATGATGCCTGTGCTGATGTATAGACTAATGTTGTTGCTGCTCATGAGCATGAAAAATGCAACAGGCATTGGAAGCATCATGAACATTATCAATACCGGTTTCGAGATCACTGAATTTTCCCTGAAAAAAAAAAGTTAACTCTATTTGTCAATTTAAAATGGTTACACTAAAATTTTGTTTGTATACGTATAAGGCCACCATCCACAAGGTATTGTTTACTTTGGTCTATTGGGCTTATGGTTTTTTCCTTAGAAGGATTCTTGTGGGGTTACAGTTAAGGCTAGCCTTCTTATTTACAAGACAAACTAGTCCTGACAATTGTTGACGTCAAAATTTCACCTGTGTATGCATAAGCTGAGACCGCCACTCACAAGGTATATTGTCTACTTTGGCCCATTAGGCTTCATGGTTTCTCGTGGGGTTAAGACTAGTCTCACTTATTTATACCACAAACTAGTCTTGACTTCAACTAAAGTGTGAGAAACCCCTTATAATGACATAAAACATCTAATTAAGAAATCTTTTTGATTTTCAATCAGTATATGATATAGAAAGATCAAAAAAGAGATGTGTTCAAAGTTCAAACCTTGTATACCAAGTGAAAATGGTTGAGAAGATCCTGCCAAAGAAACCATATGATGATGATGTTGCCAACAGAGAAGAAGCATCATTGTAGCTTTGCAATTCAGAGATTATTTTCAAGTTGTTCAGATAAACCATTCCCAATGTAGCTCCACACATGTTCATCCAATAAAACAACCAGAAATCCACACTTTTCACCACCAATTTCAACCAATTCTCATCCCCATTAGCTTCCTTCTTGTTCCCATCTCTTTCGTTTTCCATGATAACGATCCTATGTCCATTGATACTGACCCTTTTCGTTTTCGTTTTTGAATCCTCCTCCTCAGGCATCACCTTAGAATCCCATTTCGCTAATGTGATCAGCTGGTTTGCAGCCATCAGAAATGCCACTACAAGCGGTAGCATCACCACCGCGAGTACTAAACTCACCACCCTCAGTCTTGGTGACAATTGCCGAAAAGGCTGAGCAATGCTTTCCACCACAGCATAAACTCCAGTTGCAATGACAATCACAAACACAAATGGTAACATTTTCGTTTCCTCGTATTCATCCACCACCACTTCTAGACAATTCAAGAGCGTAACAGGCAACCCGAATAAAATCGGACCAAGGCAAGCAAAGAGTAGATAGATGCTTGAATCTTGAGATTTCCCTTGAATTCCTTCAACTAAAGAAGTGTAAATCTTCCCACTCAATCCACAATAACATGATGTTATTGCAGTTATAGTGTCACAATTGTTTTTAAAGATTTTACAAGTGACCAATTCACAATAAGTGTTGATCCAACAAATGCTATTTCCAGCAAGAACATTGAGCAACAACATTTGCCAGTAATACAAGAAAGGTAATTGATTTGTAATGCTCAAATATTGAACACCATATCCGATTGACCCTAATATCAATCCGATAATCAGGATCATCGGTGCAGGGAGATATTCTGCTGCAGCATTTGAAAACCATCCGAAAAGCCTTCCACTTTCGGAAGCTACAATCAGATTGTTGAGCTGCACGCGAGAGATACCGTAATGTTGTTGCATTAGATTAGAGCAAGTGCCATAAATGAAACGTGTGCCACTCACAGCTTGTAGCAATGTAACACCCCCCAGGACCAGCCAAGGCAATAAATGTTGTTTAAGGCCAAAAAAATTGGCCATGTTTGTGTTTTTTGGATGTTAACTAGATATGGAAAAATTGTTAATTCAAGAGGGTCAGATTTATAGTAATGTTATGCTGATTAATTTGTTGAATTTGTTTCAAGTTGCTATCAATGAATGATTTTACCAGACAGCTAAACTTCAAAAGGGCTTCGGATTTGATCGGGAAAAAAAAAAAAAAAAACAGTTAGGCAAATGGCATTGTTGCTTGAAGATTGCAACTGTGTTTTTGTGACTGGTAAGTTCTTGACAATCAAAACACAACCAGCCAAGTTTATTCAGGAATTCTAGCATTTTTTTGTTGTTGCTGGATTTAGATAATCTGCCAAGAAATATCAAACACAATCCTAACTTCAACCACAGAAGACTTACTAATTCAGATTATTAATTTATATAAGTCTGAGTTAATCAATAAATACATTCATAATGAAATTTCTTATATTTTGAAAATTTGCATTTAACCTTCCCCTATGTATTTGTGACGGAGTACGTCTCACTCTGTTCATCTACCCTGTATTATGAGAGTAATTATCTGATGTCGTGGATGTAATTATCCGGACTGCACTAGCAGTGCTTGATATCGGCATATCCCAACAACCCCCCAGGCGTCAAGTTGAGGCCTGATTGATTTTACAAAGATTAATTGAAGTTGAAGTTACAAATTATTTTCAAAATTTACCAACTCTTGCCAGGAGTTAGTTAGCCAATCCTGTCATTGACAACCTGAGAAGATTTCACGTTTTGTTGTGTTCTATTGTAGCCTCAATTATCAGACAAATTAAACCAAAATCAAACAACTATTGTTCACAAAAATTGAAGAAAAGTCCATTTTCCCAATTACTTAGCTGAAACAATAATCTTTCAATATATACCTAGAAAAAAAAAAAAAAAAAAAAATTGATTGTTCAATCCATCAAATTCAAATCGAAACGCAAGAATCTCTGCCTTTCAATTATTATCCAAAAATCAACAAACAGACGTAAACAGTTGATATCTTAGATTTTGGCCCAAGAGACAAATCATCCTAGGTCCAAAACATTGTCCAATTTGGATCCGGACCCGCCCCGGTTTTGTTTCTGAGTTGTATTATTGAGTATTGACCTAAAGATACCCCACCTCAGGTGTCAAATCGGCCGGACCATATTATAATTTTTAGACTCAACTGAGCTTGAGGACCCAGGAATGGCCTTCGATGTTTTTTGTTAGGGATGAGACGAGTAGACGACCCTGCCTATATGCCCTTTTTAGAGCGGGTTTGCCTGTGTGCGCCTAGGTGGCCTGCTAGGCTTTAACTTTTGTTGCACGTAAACTTGTCGATCATTTTTCTTTTCAGTCCTTGAATCCATCAATACTCTCAAACTCGGGCCTCGGCTATCCAAGTTCATACGTACAACTCAAAAGTTAAGCGCTGCCCACCGATCATAGGGTTTGGATATGGCCGTACCCTTAATTTAAGGGTCGGGCACGAGCGAGCTCCGGCTGTTCAATCCATTTGACACTTCTACATATTATATATTATAAATAATTTTATAAATCTGATCCAAGATTAAAAAAATAAAAAATAAGAGGGAAATCATAATTTCAATAGACGGAAAGCTAAGATAACCATTTAATATGCCCCTCAAACTCACATTAATATGATTGTGTGTTCGAAACATGTTATCTTTCCCCCTTTGAAAGAAAAAAAAAAAAAAATCAGAGTTACACCCATCAAATGCAAATAAAGCGCATTAAAGTTGAAACAAAAAGGATAACACCAACAAGAAAAGAATAGAGAAATTAAATAGCAAAATTCAAAACCCCAAATTTAGTGTTGAACCATACAAAAACAGTTGGAGAGAATTTGTTTCACTTTTATTCACAATTAGACATAATCGCAGTAACATTAAATCAAAGAGAGGCAAATTGTTGTGAGCAAACAGTAATGTACAAAAAATTAAGAAGGAAAAGTTGACTGAGAGTGTACTGATCGAGTACGTGAGAATGAGTAGGGCAACTTTTGGTGAATATATACCACTCTTTATTTTTGGGTTTCCATCTAAAAGGCCTGATTCGAAACAATGGTCGTAGAGAGAGTCTAGTGACCCTTTTTAACTAGTAACATGGGATGACTGATTGACGTCCGTGACTCCGGAGTTTTGAATCTTAGGTTTTGGTCATCCTAAATTAAGTTTTATTCAATTTGCATAATTGCATGGCATATATATATTTGATTTTATTTTTTTTTTCTGATTTTTGTGATTGAATAAAACATTATGTGGGATAGCTACAACCGACCCCGTGACCAAATTTTGTGGTCTTTTGTTCACAATCTAGTGGGGTCCGAATGCAATGCTTAATCCTGACCAAAACATTTTGGGAACATCTTCAATAGATGACACTATATATGTTGCTATATCTAGAGAGTCATTTGTCTCTTTGGTTGCTGCGAAATTTATTATGGATACATGCCTACATGTTACATTTCCTAGTTGAGTTCATTACTTCTCGTATAGAGAGAAATTTACTAAAAATACCATAGATTCACTTTAGATCGGACTAGAAAACTCATCACGGGTTGAATATTTGCAACTAATCCAAAAGATTAGAATGATGATTTGTACTAATCTAGTAACATCTACACGTACTCCCTTTATATAAGCTTGCGGTGCACATCCCTTTCCTATTTGATATAAAAATTATGATAATCTCACGCTTATCTAATCACGTGACACCATCATGCACCTCTAGACTGCTTCTAATGTTCTTCTAGCTCCTCCCAATTGCTAATCGTATATATGTATGTTATTGTATCGAAATGATCGATTCTAGCACAAAGGAACCCTAATGGAAGTCTCATACCACTAATAGAAGCGGTGTACACTTCACACCACTAATCGAAGTGGTGTAACTGTACGTGTAGCTTAAAATAAACAATATTTATGCTACGGACAGGGTGATTACGGAAAATATTTTCGAAAGAAAACAAAAATGTGTACACATTTTTTTTTGAAAAGGCGAGTATACACATGATCATAAAACAAAATGTATTAGCAAGAGAATTTATGAAGAAGGAAAAGACAGAGATATAGCTGTCAAGAATGCAAGTGCTTATTTGTTTGGTGCATGATGATAGTAATGTATAGCTTCTGAGCACACACAACAAAGCTCATAACAGCAAAGCACTTTGTAGGCATTAGATATAAAGAATTCCAAGACTCACGGCTCTTGAAAGTGACCCTTTTATTCCAATACACATATGAAAAAAAAAAATATAGCATTTCCTTCATGAAAATGACTTCTCTTTCGATTTAATTCAATAATAATAAAAACCTACAAATATCATAATTGATTATCATTTTAATTTAGACTGATTTATTGGGATTATAGTAGTGATTACTTTATTACTTTGGTGTAAGCTATTTAATTAATTATATTATCCTTTGTATATTTTTTTTAATACCCAACAAGAAAAACAATAAATTAACCAAGATATCCTTTGTATATCTTTGTAAGCTTGTTTCTTGGTTAATGTTAATCTTTCTTTCAAAAAAAAAAAAAAAAATTCTCCCTCTTCATGCAAAACAAATGCTCTTATCACTTAACTTTATAGATTTATAAATTTTGTTTCTATTGTCACATTTGCATGTGAATGTACTTTCCCGAAGTGCAAGTCACGTGGCTTTATAAGCTAGCTAACCAAGTCACAAGAATGAAGAATCCTATAATATATATATATATATAAAGAAAAAAAATTGATAATAGTTTACATAAATGAGAGAAAAAAAGGATATGTATATATAATTATATATATATATATATGTAAAACATAGAAAATAATAACTTATTAAGTAATTAATCAACTTCAATTATTCAGTAAATTAATTGTCTAATTTTAAATTTAAAAAATAATAATGAAAATTTTCAACCAAAAAAAAAAAAATGAAGGACAATTTTCTGTTTTTGGGTGAAAAGTTTTCATTTTTGATTTGTCATGTGATGAAAATTTGCAATTATATATAAAGTGATAAGGAATGTCACGAGCAACAACAATATTCTGATTTCAGAAATAATTCCGTTGCATGATTGGTCTCTAAAATATGCTTCAAATTATTTGATGTCATTTTGTTTTTTTATATTATCATATGATAGGTAATATAACATTAATTAATTAATATAATTATAGACATAAAGATGTGTACGTACAAATCAGCAAATGCAACAACATATATAACCAAATATGTCTCTCTATCAACAAATAATTGCAAATTAATTTTTATTTTTATTTTTTGGGAGAGGGAGAGGGAGAGGGAGAACTCGAACCCAAAATCTTGTGATATAGGTGTGAGGCAGTGAGGGGTATACCACCGGATGAACCTCATCTAATCAAATAATTGCAAATTAATAATAATTACTAAAGAGACGAGATAAGATTGGTCCGGTGGTAAACCCTTGCTCACATCTGCACCACGAGGTTGTAGGATCTAGGGATGGCAAAATTATCCACGGATATGGATATCCGAAAGAATCCGCTCCATTTATAATGGGGATGGATACTATTATTACGGGGATGGAGCGGGGATGGATACGATTCTAATATCCGTTTAATTTTCGGATATGGGGATGGATATCGTCTATGGATATCCATCCCTATCCGGATCCATTGAATATTTTAATATTTTAATATTTTAAAAATATAAAAAATTATTATATAATTATTAATTTTTTTTTTAAGGAAATATAATTATTAATTTTAATTATATAAGTTATTATTAATTTTTTTATCATCAAAACCCTAAAAGCTATTTTTCTAGAGTAAGCGGCCGAAAACCTAAAGAGTTGAGACTACCTTGATTGTCGTATAGACCGTGGTGATAGAAGAATGAGAATATTTATGGTTTTTTATTAAGTTGTTGGAGAAAATTAAATAGTAAAGTTTTATGTGATTTTTTTTTTCGTTTGTTGAATTTATGTTATTTGAACTTTATTGGATTGGATGTACTTGTTTCTCCCTTTTAAATAGGATAAAAGGTACATATACACGTTAGTTACATTTTTTTTTATATAAATTATAACAATATATATATATCATTGGATACAGATATAGACGGAGCGGGGATGGATATCGTTATCTAAATTCGTGGATTATCCGAATCCGCTCCGCTCATTTAGATGCGGGGATGGATATACATATTTCAAACGGATACGGGGATGGATAATGGGGTATCCATCCCCGATCCGATCCATTGCCATCCCTAGTAGGATCGAGTTCTCCCTCTCCCTAAAAAACCCCGAATTTATGTAATACTTCAACAACAACAAAAAATACTAAAGAATTTAATTGAAAATGGTGTTCCACAGTCACTACGTTTAATATAATTAATTCATTTGTTAGGTTTTAATTAGAATAATTAAACATATATGGGAATTATAATACACCATCAAAATCCTAAAAAGAATCTTCTCAGTCTCCAACTTTTTGGCAGCCTCAAAGGAGCAATCTAGCTCGATCGATTGTATATTTAATTAATCAATTAACATATAACATAGGTTAATTAAAAGATTTGAGAAAATCTTTAGATGAGACTCTTATGTTTTATAAGCTAGACATTTATTCTTAGTAGATGGGAAAATATTTAATTGGACGAAAATTTCATGATGTCATCATGATTAAATGGTATATGGATAGTTAAATGGTATACGAATTGTCAGAGACTAGAAAATAGTTATATATGGATAGTATCATCTAAGTCGATCTGTGTAATAATTAATCAAATTAAGTTTTTACCATGGAATAAACCTTGGATGTTATGTGATAGAATTGAATTATAAAATTTAAAAAAAAAAATTAAGATAGCTAATTATATATTTATATGTTAATGTTGTTGAAACTAAATATATATGCAATGTTAATTATGTGAGAAAAACAAACTTATATATATAGAGATACATAGTAATAAAAATCCAAAAGTGTAAAGGACAAATAATTGCTTATCTGTTTAATTTGTATTTTTGCTACCCTTTTCGTTGTATCATCATATCAATAAGCAATCAATCATGCTCTTATTGGACAAAAATTATTCAAGTACTTCAGTATTTTGTTGTCAAATATTGAATCATGCCAATTCAACATTTCACATGAGTATATATGTATTTGGCAGAGATAAAACCAAAATCCTCAGTTCGTATGTATACCAATATTGAAAAAAAGAAAACAAAATAATTAGGTGATCACATAAATAAAACTCTAAAAAGGTTAAAACTCTATTGCATGTATGCTTATGCTATGCCATTTTATTTGCTACCAAACATGCAAAACCTAAAGCAATAATCAAAACATACGGAAACAAGAAAACAATAAAAAGAGACACGAGATTTTATATAGTTCGACATAAACTTACATTCACGTAGTGCACTATCACTCAACTTCCACTTATATACGGAGCTCCACCCAACATTACTTGCATCTATATACCATTTATTTGCATCATATCTCGAATAACGTCAATGCAAAGTTCAATACTTAATTGTCATGTTACATTGGGACATTAATGTATATTAAGTTACATATATGCAATTTCAAGTGAATGCAATTCAATGACTATCAACTGTAATATCCAAAAACATTACAATATTACTGTACCGGTAAGTTTGAGCGGGAAAATAGATATAATAGAAAACCTGAAAAATGAAACAAACAAATTAAAAAGCAAGCTGTGGGTAGAATGTTAAACCATAGGAGAGGAGAGCAGGAAACTGAAGGCAAGAGACAAGGAATGGAGCAGAGTAAGTGTATGGAGATAATTGTTTTGTTGTAATGATTAATGGGCACACGTGAATAGTGGGTACTTGATTTGTCTGTGTCGAATGGAGACAATGCTGGAAGCAAGGAGAGCCAACTCCGGCCAAAAACCTTGCATATTATGTACCAATCAATCTCTCATTATATTCCAATATATATATAATCTTTGTTCATAGAACATCTCGTGACAATTTCATCCGAATATGCATGCTCTTCGCTAGCTACCAAAACTTCTTTCATGATCTCTAGTTTAATCAAGTCTTTCTGATGCATATAATCTGTAGCAAATGAGAGAAGAGATCGATTATATATCATGATGTTTTAAGAGCTATAAAATGATCATTTTTTTATGTATTTTGAGACAGATTAATTAAATTATAGGAAGGTGTCGTTTTATTGTTGGATTGATCTAGAACTAATATATTCAAGAGATGAGAAAATTAATTAAGGATATACCCATCAGAAAGACTGCTAATCCAAACCATAATGGTCGATGTATTAGAAAATAAAACATTTTTTTTACTCGACCGACCATTAGGAAAAGCAAATACAACAGATACGTTAATCAGTAAGATGCTACAATAATCAAGTTGTGAATATATATTTTTCGATTGTTGTAAGCTGTAAAGCAGTTTTCAGGACCATTGATTTCAGCGGTTCTTGGTAGAGATTGATTAAAGGAGAGTATATATGTATGAGACGGCAGCTTTAATTGTGCATGAGAGAGCCAATAACTGGTCATGCATGTGACTTCTAATACGCAACTATATATGTATATAGGTTAAAAGCTAGCTAGGCCAATGATAATAGAAATCCTCCTTTTGACTGCTTTAGTATTGAAAACAAGAAATATTCTAATATTTCAAACATGATTGGCCTCCATACACGCATGCAAATGCTAATAAAGATTATTGTATATCAAGTGGGGTTTAATTAACTATTAAGGTAAATAGATTAGTTTAACTAATCTTTTCAATACAATAAGTTCGAACAGATAAGAATGATAGATTAAATAAGTATCGGCTAGCTGGTTTACTTTTAAGTCAATATTGATTCCTCTTTTGAAGAATATTTGTAAAAGATGTTAAGAAAGATTAACAATTTGGAAACTATCCATCCACATGACGACGAAGTGAGCAAAACCATAAACAAATAGAATACTCAAAAGATGCTCTTCAAAAGGAACAGTTTTATTAATAATAATCAAAAGTTACCATAGCTATTCAGATTTTTGCTTAAATAGAAAAATAAAACTGATTCCATTAGCCCCTAAGGGCATAGCTCAGTTGGTAGATAGACGAGCTTGGGGCTTAGGTAAATGACTCTCGAATCCTACCAATGACAGAAGCTTTAAAAAAAAAATACCTGGTCTAGATAGGTTTATAGATAAATACCATAAAATAAAAAAGTAAAAAAATTAAAAAAAAAACATGATTCCATTAGGGACTCAAGATTACTAAATTGACTACAACACGAAAATTTTAAAATTTATCCAAAAAGACAAATATGGGTTATTGTCAAAAACAAATACAGAAATCACAAACAAACTCAAAGAAACAAACCTTGCTGAAACGGCAAAACGACCATTTTTAGGAAAACTGTGATGAATTTCGGGGGTATTTTGGGGGTAAATCCTCAATAACTTCTATATGACCCGTCGATAAGGTTCCAACAATATATTATGTACCCAAAACGAACTTCGTTTGCCTCTCCAAAGAGGCTCCCAAAATGTCCTATATATCACATGATCATGCAATGTAAATCATGAAATTTCTCATACACATAAAAGCTCAATTATTACTTAACCTTAAAACATGATGCATGTACGTATAACCGTAAAACATGATGTAGACAAATAGCTTCTAGTTGCACTGACCTCATCCATGCATGAATGCATATATATATATAATTACCATTAAGTTTTATATATCTAATAATTTCAATTTTAATTAGATGGACAATATATACATCTTTTTTGGGTAAATAATGGAAAATATATACATCGAAACAGTGAATTAAACATCATGAGAAGGGTAGAATGGCACGTGTGGAGAGAGAGAAAGAGATAGAGAGAGAAGACAAGGAGGTGACTGCTGGAGAGAAGAGAGGGAGAGGAGAAGAGGAGGAGAAATTTCGCTGATAATTAAAAATCCCCCCGTGAGGAGTGTTTGGAGGCATCCAAAAATAACAAACTAAATAACATCCATTTTTTTGGTTTCTTCTTCATTTTCTTTTCACTTCTTTCGATGGCCAATTTTTTTTTTTTTTTTTAATAATTTATTTTTTTCACTAGCTCATGATTCCACTCCCTATCCCTCATCTACTTAACTCATCCCATCCTCTTTTTTTGCTTCTTCCCAAAATGCCCACATCGATCCCCTTCTTAAATCTCAAAAAAATATTAAACGGGTCCTCTTAACCTGTGCACTGTATATACTGTCCTATAAATTACCTTAACATATATGTGCAAACCTATATAAAGTTAAGAGAAAGATAATTCCCTTTTTAAGTTTAAAATTTAAATGAAATGGTTATGGAATTTTTTTTTTTTTTAAAATATTACGAGGGCTATTACAAATACCAAGACCTGCCGAGAGAAATGGTTATGGATTTAATTATGATTTTGATATATATATATATATATATATATATATATATATGTACATATATACCAAGCCAAAAACTAGAAAATAAAAATTAAACCATCAAATTCCATTTCATTTTATAGTAAAGGATATAGAAATACACGTTTTGGAATTAGAAGAGAAAGGGCAAAGTGGTAAGTTAATTAGTTAAAAGAATCAATAATACTATAATATAATTATTTATTTGTAGTGGAGAGAAAACTAGGTAGTCATGTGGGGAAGGAAGCAAACGGAAAACAAGAGAGGAGAGGATCATATAGATTTGAGAGCTCATAATCCTCTTCTCTTTAGAAAGCTCTCTCTATATAACTCATGAGTTGATTGAAAGCAAAACAGAGAAGATAAAAAAATTAAACAGCTTTTGAGAGAGAGAGAATTGAAGGCAGCTAGCAGAGAGAGAGAGAGAGAGAGAGAGAGAGAGAGAGCATGGTTTCTAGGGAGCAGAAGAAAGCAGCAGCAGCACTGCATGAGAAGCTGCAACTTCTTCGTTCAATTACTAACTCTCATGCTGTAAATTCCCTGTCCATCTCTGAAGCCTTTTCTTTCATTGGCTTTCTACTTGATTCTTACCATTCATGGATCCATGTTTATATATAAATATATCTATCCATTCTTCTAGGTGGAAAAGGATTATTAACAAACTGTAAGGATATTATTGAAATTATTAATATCTGTTAATGAAGGTTAGCTAGCTAGTTGATCATCAGATGGTAAGTTCTTTTACTGTCATAGAAAAGCTAGGTTTTCAGATTGAATTCCGCTCACATTAGGGGATTGTTTTTCATCTTGAAGGGGTTATTTATATTTGGATGAAATTAATTCAACAACATAGGCAAGCTTTTATTAGTTCCACTAAGGGTTTTTTTTTTTTTTTTTTTTTTTTTGGAGTTATCAATCTATATGTTCTGTGTTGGTTAGTTTCAACGTACAACAGAATCTTTGAATTCTTTTCTTTGTTTGATGATTTTGAGGGGATCAGAAAAGTGGGTTCTATCATGGACATATGTAAGGTTTGATTGTGTTTTTTAATTGTATGTGGCAGCTGAACAAAACATCAATCATAGTAGATGCATCAAAATACATTGAAGAACTTAAACAGAGAGTAGAAAGACTCAATCAAGATATAGCAACTGCAGAATCTTCATCAAGCAGTCACCAAAATCCATTGCCAATGGTATATTATATATAACCTAATTCTTTATCTTATTATTATTATTATTATTATTATTATTATTATTATTATTATTATTATTATGTTAATTAATTAAAAAAAATACCCGAAATTACTAATATTCCTCTTTTCATCATTATTCATGTACTTTTCTTTTCTTGGCAACAATTAATATAATAAATTACTTTGTCTATATGTGCCACAGCAAGTTACAGTAGAAACCCTAGAAAAAGGTTTTCTCATAAATGTATTTTCAAAGAAGAGTTGTTCAGGCCTACTTGTCTCCATTTTAGAAGCCTTTGAAGAACTTGGTCTTAATGTGCTGGAAGCTAGGGTTTCTTGTACAGAATCGTTTAGTTTACAAGCCGTCGGAGGAGAAGTAAGAATGCACTTTTTATTTCTATAATATACATAAATTTGTAATTGTCAGCTACGTATCATCTGTCACGCAGTATTTAAATTAATTTATATCGTTGTTTAATTGGAATTTTTTTATAATTATATTTTAATGATATATATAAGGTTGGTTATAATTTTGCAGAATGAGGAACAAAGTGAAAGCATGGATGCTCAAGTGGTGAAACAAGCTATATTGCAGGCTATTAGAAACTGGAGTGAAACTTGTAGCAATGATGAACAAGACTAATAATATCAAACCCTTGAAGCAATTATATGTATATTTTCCTTTTTTTTTTTTTTTTCTTTTTTTTTTTTTTCTTGTGTTGTAGATTGACAATGCTGTTAACCAAGGCATTACTCAAGATGATCTTCAGAACTAATTAATCTAAATCATCAAAAAGTGAAACGTGAAGATGATCTCATCTCAAATCTAAATTGAATGCAAGTATTGATCAAGAAAATTTTACTCTTTATAATTTACCCATTTCTGTTCATTTAAAATGACATTTTTTATCGTAGAAGAAGTTTTTCTTGTCATTATTCCTTGAAGATGTCTAGGAATTACATAAAATGTAAAAGTCACGTATATATATTCCTATCTCACAGGAGAGTCACGTGACAAAAAAGAGATACTGTGTAAACTGAGCCGACTTGTTGGTGTGGCAGAGAATAGGTAGCTGTTTTTTTTTTGTAATCAGAATCTGGAAATATGCTTCGATTAATAAATAACAATTAGTATTTTTATAAAACATAAGTTAATTAATAATTAGTCATAGATTTGGTATACTAGTATACAAGATTACCTTAATTAATCTTCTTTCCCTTTAATTAACTAAATCAATCTGAATTCTGAAGTTGTAAGCAGGAAACATGGAATAATTAATAATAATAATAATAATTTTTCGAAAATTTATACATGATCAGAAGGGGGTAGGTTTTCCTGAGTCTAATTAGAATCTATAAAATTAATTATCTAATGTTAAGTGCAGTACTATTAAACTATTAAAATACTAATTAATCTGTTTCATTATTACATATGGTTATAAGGTGTACATCATCAGGGAATTTCCTGTTAGAGGCATATCTCAACATTACAAATATAATCAGAATAAAATAATAATAATGAACAATTTATTTTATTGATCATGGATCCATTTTAACATTCCATGTACACATTAATTAATTAATTAATTCAATATATAATTAATATAATCAATAATCAAACTGCAGAATTATTTCTTCTGGTTTTGGCATCCATGAAAAATGCCCTTGTAATCTGAACATACAAGTGAGGGTTCTTGGGAGCAAAAGCTTCATATTTAGCTGAAAAAACAATGTCTTCCATGTTCTTCACAATGAAATTCAAGGCAGTGTCCTTCAATGTCTTGTTGGAACAAACATCTGAGATTTCCAGGACATCAAGTGCATTGGATGAGTTCAGGGAACCAAGCATGTGTCGCTCGCAAAATTCGTGCAAGTGCGAGATTCCGTACTTGTCGGAAGCCAGAAACAATGCATAGACATGCTTCTCCACCTTCTCTGGAGGCAAGTTTCCACAGTAGAGGAAATCCATGAGAGATTCAAGCTCTTCATGGCTCAATTCAGGCAGTGTAATTGTGTCACTTGGTGCAGACTTGCACCCATCTGAATCTAGCATGTTTTTGAAAATTTCTGATCTTACTGCCTATATAATGTAAATTAATCAGTAACGTTTACAGAGGCAGGATTCCATAGGAAAAATCGTGCAGGATACTGACAATAATTATGAACGGGAGGAAAAGTAACGGAGAGAGAAATACCAGTAAGGCTCTATGTGCAGGAACAGGAGGCCCATTAGAGCCAGGCAAGATTTGTATATCAGTGTGAATTTGTTCTCTGAAAGCAGCAACAAACCCACTCAGGAAATTTATTTTCTTATTCAGCTCATCTTCTATCTCTTTCAGATTATTCACCCATTTTGGAAGATTTGCAAGCGGCTGATAAATTCATGGGTGCAGTTAGTAATAATTTATAATCTTGCAAAAATAAATTCTAAGATTTCAAGGACAGAAGTTAGGACCAAAAATACGAGTGTATTTAGTGGGAAAAAAAAAAGAAGAAATGGGGTGTATTTAGTAGAACGTTGTAGAAAATCAATCAACATTGAATCATTGGGTTGACTTTTCAGGCCCAAATGAGTGGTTTAAACCCAAACAGAGAATGGGCTTACAATGGAGAGAATACTAGAGAATTATATCCTAACAAAGTTTTTGTTTTAATCTAAAATCTTACTTCGAATAGGTTAGGATCTAGCGATATTAAACAATTCATGAGCGGTTCAGATATTTATTCATATAACTAATAGATATCTACTCCACAAAAATTGTGAAAAAAACTCCTCACATATACAAATAATTACACACAGTGGGACTTGAACCCACCATTTAAGATTTATACTTCCACATGTAAGTAAATGCTTAGATTTCAATCACAAAAAAATGGTAAAATAAAATTGAAGAGATCGTGGGTTTGACTTATATTTCTCACCCCTAAATCTTAAATTTGTGATATACTTTCAATATATCGATAAATAAATTTTGAAAACACAAACATTAATGGATTCACCATTAGATATAGTTACAATTTATAGCAAAACCCATAAGAGAATTGAACTTACAAAAAAAAAATCAAAAAAATCAAAATCATCAACTATAGACAATATAAGAAAAGAAAAAGGAAAAGCAAAAACATGAAAAATAGAGCTTGCCTTACAAGAATTTGGGGAAGAAATAACCAGAGAATTGTTGATGGCTTTATTATTGCTGTTGTTATTATTTTCAGCAGCTCCATATTTATCAGTTTCAAACTTGTTCATCAATGAGATCACAGCTCTAGCTCCTTCATAGCAAGCCCCACAAATGGTGTTTCTTGGTGGCCTTAGAATAAATGGCATTGTGGTGCACACAGCGCAATCCATGATAAATATTTGCCTGAATTCCAATAATATTTCTAGCCTCTCAACTGTTTCTAATTTCCAGAACTTTTTAATAAAACACAAATAGAGAGAGGATGACGAAGAAGAAGAAGATATAAAATATAAATGGAGGAGGAGAAGATGTTTCTTCTTTTTAACTCAATTTATATAAACTCTTTGACATTTTATTTGATTGTTAATATATACATATATATTTATAATTATTGAAAGGCTTATTTGTAAATACTATTAGCTAGGTTTGTTAGACCTAATTATTCTGACAATTTTTAATTAAGATGATAAAGGAGCTAGTTAGCTATTATGATTATTGCATGCATTATGCATATGTAAGGTGGGATTATTTTAATTTGAAAGAAATGACCTAACTAACCCCCTTGTCAATTATTAGGGATCATATATAACATTGAAAATACATAGACCCTAATATAGGTCCCCTTGAAGCGAATACATATAAATTTATTGAACGGAGATCGAAAACGTTCACAGAAATATGAGGAGGAAGTTCACAAACATGAACTATTACTATAAGAACTTTATATATATATAATTCCATCACTGTAACATTTCTTCTTAATAAATCCACTTTTTTTTTTTTTGAAACATTCATCTTAATAGTTCTAATCCATTGTATTTGCTTAATTTATAATTACTTTTTATTAATTTCCAACTAGCACAAGTTTTATTTATCTTCAATACTCAAAAGTAAAAGAGAATATTTTGTGTATGGGGGCAGAATTGTCAATATCATAGATCAAGAAAGCTGAGAAGTTGGTGCACCATAAACTTTTTGAGTGAAGTATAAAAAAACAACATAAACAAAGGCTTTTTTAGGAAGAAGAAAGGGACTTTCCAACCTTCAAACAGCAAATAAGTTCAAGGCAACCACGTCCATGTTAACCACTCTTTTAATATATATATATATATATACAGATTTTCTATTATCAGTTTGTCCTGACAATAAAAATATCAGGATGAAAAATGTGGACCATTAGATTTATATACTTTGACTCAAAGTGTATATACTTGTCAAAACTTCTCCATAATCTATGGTCCACATTATTCGTCCTGATATATTTAATGTCAGGACGAACTGACAATAGAAAGACTATATATATATATATATAAGTGATATGGTATGAGAATCTCATACGTTTTTTTCCATAAAAAATTCTGATTTTATAATGGTACCGAATGATTTTATGACACTATAAAAACATTTTGTAACATTTAAAAAATGAGATCCCACACGGTGCACCTGGAAATTCCTCTCTCTCTCTCTTCTCATATATATATATATATATATAGGGCACTGTATGATATGATCATCTTTGACGATCGATCAAGCTAGAGAACTTGCTGGTGGTCACTATCATCAGATGGCTTGATTAGAACTGAAAATTTTCATCGATTCTTAGGTTGGTAAGACAAGTGGAAATGTATTGGTCAGATTTCTAAGTTTGGTGTGGTTCAACAACAAAGCTACATATATATATATATATAATAAGATAATGACCGGTCCGATGAGATATTCCTATATCATTTTATTCATTAAAAAAGAGAGCATATGCTAAATTGGTCAATAATAATTCTAATAATTCGTACATTTTTATTAATTAAATTAATACATTCTATCAGTCTAGTATTATTGCCCTTAATTACCAAATTAAAATATTCATAACCACCAATGAGTTTCATTTTCTTTGCGGATAAGAAACCTCTCATGGAGCATTATTGATAATGGATGATTAGAATTTATTATCTTTTCATTAACAACAGCAAATTATATATATATATAAATAAATAAAATAGAAGAGGATCCATCCGTATTTGATTTTTTTTTTTTTTTTCATCCATGATTATTTCTAAGTTATCTCCCGTAATATTATTTGATCATAAAAATTATAATTATTTATTTTTATTTTAAATAATTTGATAGCTGGATTTATAACATTATCATATATATATTTGGGGTGATACTTTTTTCATCAAAATTAAGATTTGTCACCTATACTATTTGTTGAAAAAAAAACAAAAAAAACAAAAAAAACATGCCATAGATGGAATCATGGAATAATCAGTTGAAATAAACCTCTCAATATATCAAATATAAAATTATTATTAATTAACTTGAGAAAAGTTTCTCTTAAAAAAAGTACATTAAGACTTAATTAAGAGTACACTACTACAATTATCATCATTATCATATATAGGGCCAAATTGATAATTGAAAAAATCAATTTGGGGAATCGTCTAGGATTCAATTCTCTTCTGCTTGTTTGCCACTATTATAATTCTTCTCATAGTAATGATAAGCTGCTGCTCCTGAAAGCACTGCCAGTGTAATGGCTTGTGCATGCATCCTGTAACAATACACAAATTCGTCAAGTTTCGGGGCTAAACTTTATAATTTTCATTTTAGAAAAGCAAAAGAAAAAAAATTTTCAATTAATTATAACAACTAAAAATGAATTTTCCAAGAGACTACAGAGTCAGACCCCTTCATAGCTTCGTCCCTAATCATAACACATTTCGGTATATATCATCACACTAAAAAGCACTTCCCCATATCTGACTACAGAGAGCTTTTCTAGTGTGTATAGTGAATTTCAGGACCGTCTGTACTGGAAATTATTTCCGTAGATGTAAAGTATATATACCTGGCATGTATAAGCCTAAGGCTTGGCTTAAGAGGAGTTCTGGAGCGTGTATAAGCTAATGATGCCCCAACTGTTGATGCCCATATCCCTCCTGTGTAAATCAAACACAGCTATATATTCAGGAAATCGAACCAAAAAAAATTGAAATCAACTTTTAAGATATTATCTGTGATTAATGCATGACAAGTAGCAGGAAGGGAAAAACACTTGAGAAGAAAGAAAAGCCTTTTAAGTACTTTGATACACAAAAAAGCACTTTCTCAAATATAATAATAATAATAATGCTAGCTAGCTACTTACCAATGCTGGTGAGCTTGTGCTCCAAAACCCATGACTGAACAGCCTCCATTTTCTTCTTTGGTTTCTTTTCTTTAGCTAATACTTTGAAAAATTAAAATGGAGTGAGATGTGAGAGTGGAAATATGAAACAAGTGAAGGTTGGTATTTATAGATGAGAAAAAGTGCTTTCGAGAAAAGTGCTTTTGGGCCTAATCAAAAATTGTGGCCCCCGGATTTAAGTTTTCACTTTTTTCTTGGAACACTGAATTAAAGTTACTTTTAAACCAGAGGCTTCACTTACCATGGTTTTGATGTGTCTGCTGCGGTATGTTTCAGACTCTTTTTTTGCTCTCCCAATGTTTGTGTGCTGCTCACATGCTTGTATCCTGGAATTATTGTATTCTAGGACTAGCACTAGAAAAGATAAAGCAATCTTTTGATTTTTTTTCACACAAGTCGTTTTTATTATTATTATTTTTTAAAACTAACACCTGTCATGAAGTTGGAGTCTCTAAGATCTAAATATCTAATGAGATCAAGTTGTGGTACTTCGGATAACTACCCTCACAACATATGAGAGATAGTGATTTTGGTATGTGACGAGACCTAACAAAATTAAACAAAAGATGTTGGTTTCGATGCCTGCCGAGAAACCATCTAGATAAATATTCCTACAACACATGATATAAGTCTCCTCACATTCGGGTTTTTACGAAAAAGGCTTGACTTAGAACCTCATCATTAATGAGTGTGAGGTATATAACCACTCAACCAAGAGTGAATGTATTGTATTTTTAATTATTGGTAACTTTGTAATTAACAGGATGTAATCATTGTGAATGTTCTACGTAACCTTATAATTAATCAGATATATATGTAATTAACCGGATATGATCAGATTAATATGTAAATATATGAAATGACAGTACAAAAATTAATGGACAAAAGTTTAGAATCAAGTGCTTGATTAAAAAAAAAAATAGAAAGTGAAATAGTAAGGGAAAAGTTGATTTAAAATTTACCGACAAAACCATTAAAACCATTTATTTAAATGGAGATACGTGAAGTCCACTGATTTCTCACAAAACTGTAATTTTTTTTTTGAAGTATCCGCATACGAAAGGAGAAATATAATATTTTTTAAACGTGTAGTATTTTTTATGCTTAGTGTTACGAGAGTAGGAAGAACCCAACAAAAAAACTAGATCAACAGAGAATTTGAACTACTGCCCACAATTTGGAATTCAAGTTGGGATCTTTAACATTAATATTGTCATTTGTCTAAAACCAACATGATTGTATTTAGAGGCCTTGTTTGATACACAGTACTAGACATGACAAGTAGACCGGACAGTAATAAATCAGTATGTCTGGTGTTTGGTAAAAAAATTTAATCGGATTAAATAATTCAATGTATAATTTAAGGGAGCTGATATTGACACACATATTTTAATAAAAATTTTAATTACAAAAATATCCCAATAGGAATTTACCAATAAGGACAAATTAGTTTAATTAAAAATAAACAAAATACTATTTACACCATTAATTACACCCATATCTTCAATTATATCATTTTATTAAAATAAAAATAAAAATAAAAAAACTAAACCCTAATTAAATGGTTTCCCATTTATCACTATCCACCTAATCATATTTCCCAAATTTGGTTTTTCAAATCATTGAGGGGTTTAGCAATTTTTATTTGGTGGGTTTGTGATCTAGGTTTGTTGTCATTCTCTCTATGAGCTGGTTTCTGGGTATTGGATATTTTAGCATAGCATTGCTGATTGCATTAGCAATTTAAGTTTATATAACAATATTAATGGTGTTTGGCTCCTATATAGAGAAAATATTACTGGTATTCTTGGATTAGTGTTGCTGCTATGGGTGAGAGGAGTAAATCATCTCTTGGGATCATTTCTCATAAGTCTTTGTTTTCCTTGTTCACAATTGCATCAATTCTCTTCTTTTTGTTGTGGTTCTTTGTATTGCGGTCCACTTCCACTGATAGTAGTTTGTTTACCAATACCAATGCCAATAGCAATCCCCTGCCTGTAGTTAACAATGGTAATTCTGAAGCTAAGATTAGAAACCGCGCAATACTTAATGATAGTGTAGAAGAAGAAGAGGCAGAATTACCCCAAAAGAAATGCAATACCAAAAATAAAGCGATTCTTAAGGTTTATATGTACGATCTACCCCCTGAGTTTCATTTTGAACTCTTAGATTGGAAAGCACAAGGGGTAAGTGATTGGCCTAATGTTACGAAAAATATACCTCAATATCCCACTATGGATTGACACAGTGGGATTCAAAAATCACTCTTCTCTTCTTTTAAACCCATCTGATCAAGTATCAATGAGAACGAAATACCTAAATCACTGCTCCATATTTACTCATTTGGCTGCAACTCCAACTTGTATGTTTGTATTTCCATGGGAGAGATAATTATGTATCCCTCTTGGGCAAAATCTCCATAGCAAGAAATTGGCCTAAGGTGGAAATTCTCGAAATTTAAGAATTTAAGAATTCCTGAGACTGTGTTTTCGAGTGTAGAGAATTTAAAAATTTATCATTTGTAAAATTGGGTATTCTAATAACTTATGAGGGTTTATAAATAAATCATATTGAAATGAAAGCATTCATTTAAATAAAGGTACTATTGGCATTAAGATGGGTGTTTATAGTAATGTTTTAATTTTAAATTTTAGACATGGGTTGTACTTATAAATATGGGTGTACATATCATATTTATGGGTGTCAATATCCGTACCCATAATTTAATCCGCTCAGCATAGTACTGTTTAATACGCTCCATAGAGGCCTGACGGGGCTAGACTTGATTCGCGCTCGCTCTAATCACCGGCATTGCATTTTTTGTTTTTCTAAAGACGCAAAAAGACGAATTGAAAACTTAAGGCAAAAAAGTTGTCGGTTGTAGGTCCCACAATCTTTATCTTTTTTTTTTGGGGGGGGGGGGGGGGGGGGGGGGGGGGGGGGGAATATCATTTGGGTCCCTATCTTATTCTGAAACATCAATTTTTTAACCAAGTTTGCTTTTTTATCAAAAGTTTCCCTGACTTTTGAAAAGTATATCAAATAGGTCCAGCTGTTGGTCAACTATCAGTCAAACTTAACATTTGTAGGGGTATTTTTGTCTTTGAACTAAGAACTTGCCATGTGTCACAAAAATAGAAATAAAATAAAAATCAATAATATATAACACAAATTTAAAAACTCTAATTAAAAAAAGTAATCTTATATAATAAAAAATAGAAAAAAAAATTAAAAGCTTATATAATAAAATAATATTAATATTATTTATCTGATCATTAATCCCTCTCCTCCAAAATCAAACACCAAAATTCGCTCACCGCCTGTCTCTCTCTCTTTCCCCGATTCATCTCTCTCCCTCTCTTCTCGCTCTCTCTCACCAACACCCCCCCCCCCCCCCAAATCCAGCTTCCCTCGCCATCGCGGAGATCGAGAAAGAAGCGAGATCAATTTGTATCGCAGTGACGGGATTGATTCAGAGTTGGTGTGAATCGCGACGGTGACCGGATTGATTCGGGACTGGGTCTGAATCATGGCGGCGAGGGAGATCAATTTGAATGGGTTTGGGTTGGGATCGGGACTGGTTCGATTCGAAGAGCAAGTGAACCTATTCCGGGACTACTTTCAACGAGATCGAGAGAGAGAAAGGGTTTGGGTTTTGTTTGTGGTGGTTTGATTTTGGTGGTGGGAGGGGTTTCTAGGTTCGAATGGGTAGCGAAGTTGGGTTGGGCAGCGGAGCCGGGTGGTGGTGGTCTTGGAGATCGATGTTGATGATGGAGGAATATGGGTTTTGTGTTGTTTTTTCTGGGTTTGATTGAGATGTGGAGGTGGTGATGAGAAGCAGGTGGTTCACGGTGGTGGCTGGGTTTTTTCAATTTCTGAAGTTGATTTGTTTTCTTCGATTTCTGGAGAAGACGTATAATGAAAGATTTTGAAGGAGGAAAATGATTATGGGTTCTCATTGATGGTGGGAGGAGGTTCGATTTTTTATCTTTTTTTTGGATAATGATTTTGTGTGTGGGGTGGTTGAATCTGTGGTTTTTTTATTTTTATTTTTTCAATTTCTGAAGATGATTTGTTTTCTTCGATTTCTGGAGAAGATTAATGGAAGATTTTGAAGGAGGTTGAATGTTGAACAAATGACTGTATAATTTTTATTTTAAAAAAACAAATTAACACTTTATTTGTAAAGGAATTTGAATTTGACATTTTTATTTTGAAAATGAATTTTAATTGTGAATATTTGATGTTATCAATAATTATTAGATTGTGTCATTGAGCTGATGAATTGTGATAATTCATTCAAAATTCAATTTATCAATTTAAATTTCTTTCCTTTTTTTCTATTTTTTAAAAAATTAATATATAAGTATAAATAAAATTATGAAAATACAAGTTTTCTTTTTCTTTTATTTTATTTTTTATTTTTTGTGTTTTTTAATTTTTTTTGTGTTTGAATGGTGGAGATTTAAAACAATTTATTTTTGTATTATATAAATATTTTTAAAAAATTGTATTTTTTATATCTTTAATTTAAAATTAAAGATAAATTGTTTAAATTTTAAATATTAGAGGGTTAAAACAGTCTTTTCAGCCATTAATAAGGCATACAGGGGTAAAATAGACATTATACCAATTCTATGACGTTTGACCATTAAAAAAAGTCAGAAGGACCTATTTGATATACTTTTCAAAAGTCAGGGAAACTTTTGATAAAAAGCAAACTCGGTTAAAAAATTGATGTTTTAGAATAAGATAGGGACCCAAATGATATTCCCCCCTTTTTTTTCATTCTTTATATAAAATTTTGAGTTAATTGCACAAACATACCCTCTCTTTGTCTAATAAAGCAAATTTTCAAACAAATGCTCTATTTAAACACAAACATCCCAACTGAAATGTGCTTGGGGTATGGAAAGTCAATAGTGCCCTTGGGTAAAAGGAAGAGGTTATTTTGGTTGGTAAATTTTACAAACAACCCTGAATTTAGGTGTAATTATATAAATATTTATTTGTTTCTAATAATTACATAAACATACCCTATCGTCATTTCACTTTTGTTAATTTTAACCATTAACCACATTTGTATCGTGAAATGATTAAACTACCCTTGAAAACTTATTTATCTTTCTTTTATTATTTAAAATATTAAAAAATATTTACCTAAAAAATTGAAAAAATCAGTACATTTTTTTTTTTGCTTTTATTTTCTTTTTCTTTCTATCAATTTTTATTTTTTATTTTTTATTTTTTTTTTATATTTTTTTTACATTTCCCATGTCCCCAAACACCAAATTTTCAGATTTTAAAAACCGACTTTATCACAAAAACATTCAATTTCATACTCATCAACTCACAAACAATTTCATTTCATCAACACAATCAAAACCCGCCAATAATTACATTTAATCATCAAAACTCACAAAACTCACTAAACACAATCAAAACCCACTAAACACAACCATTTTTCCAGTTTTGTGGGTTCTGATTGTGTAAAAAAAATGATAGAAAGAAAGCAGCAAAAAATTGTACCGATTTTTTTCAATTTTTTAAGTAAATATTTTTTAATATATTTAAATAATAAAAGAAAAGATAAATAAGTTTTCAAGGGTAGTTTATTCATTTCGGGATACAAATGTGGTTAAAGGTTAAAGTTAACAAAGTCAAATGAAGGTAGGGTATATTTATGTAATTATTAGAAAAAAATGAATATTTATATAATTACTCCTAAATTTAGGGTTATTTATGAAATTTACCCACCAAAATAATCTCTCCCTTTTACCCAAGGGCACTATTAACTTTTCATACCCCAAGCACATTCCAATTGAGATGTTTATGTTTGAATAGGGCAATTGTTTGCAAATTTGCTTTATTAGATAAATAAAGGGGCTGTTTGTGCAATTAACCCTAAAATTTTCAATTTAATTATATATATATATATATATATATATATATATATATATATATATATACACTATAAAATCAATTACATACCCGACAAGACCAGCACATTATTAAAATATATATATATAAAAATCAATTTACAGATAAGATGTCGCTGGCCCAACGGTTTGCTCTTTACACCTACATCATGAGTCTATGAAATTATGGTAAATAAGATAAAGATAAATAGATATTGTTACAGTAATGAATAATTTATATAAAGTAGAAATATGATATGTTTTTGTTTTTTATTTATTTTATTTTATGTGTTTTTAATTATTATTATATCTATTATAATATTTTATATATATATATATATATATATATATCTCAATTTATTATGCTTGAAAATATTATGGATTTCAAATTATGAATTTTTTTCTTTTTTATTCGCTGTTGAATATATTATATTTAGGCTGAATTATTTGCTAAAATCATTTATTTAACAAAATATTTTTAATTTTTTTATACGAATATTATCTTTTCTTTAAATATAATACAATGTAGTCTAGTACAAATGTACGATTTAGTGCAACGGAGCACCAAACACGAGATAGTATAATACAATTCAATATAATCTAAATTTAATAAATCCAATCTAGTGTAGTACACAGGGGCGGATCTAGAGGGGGGCCGACAAGGGCGCTGCCCCCCTCCCTCCACCTCCCCCCCCCCCCCCAAGAAATTTAAAAAAAAAAAAGCCAGTTAAGAAAAATTGCAAAAGAAGAAATTTTGAGTAAAGGTTAGAGATGAGATGTTAGAGACGAATGAAAGAAACAGGGAGAACAAATAGAGAGAACTTGTGAGTTGTGAGACACTGAGAGAGGAGAAAGAGAATATTGGGTAGTTGGAGTGTTAGACATTAATTTTTATTTTTTAAATAAAACTTGACTTTATTTTTTATTTTATTTTTTGAAATTAAACTTGATTTTGTTTTGGTTATTGGATTATCACCTATTCTTGGAAATACATTTCTCTTATTAGTTTTTATTTAAATCTTTATCTATTTAAATTTATTTTAAGTTAATTTGATTTAAGATGAATATTATAAAATTAAATTACAAATATTTAAATAATTATGATTTAAATATATTAATAATATAGTGATATTTTAATATGTTATGATGAATATATTTGTTTTATATCTCTTGTCATTTAAATTATTGAATATTTATTATCAGTTTTTTTTTTTTTTTATGTTTTAAAAAAGATATAAAAAATTATATTTTATTAGTTGGAAACTATTAAAAAAAGAATAATACTTGGGTACTAACCAGTCAGTACCCAAAATACTGACCCTATCAATATGAGTGTAGCACATGACCTTTTTTTTCTTTTACTTTTTACATTTATCTTACAAATTAGGCCACGTGCTATACTTTCATTTGTGAGGTCAGTAATTTTGGTACTGACTGGTCAGTACCCAAACATTATTCATAAAAAAAAAAACCATTCTCAAATATGTTAAGATTAGACATTGGTTTTGCAAAATAAAGAAAATGGTCAGTATCCAAACATTATTCTTAAAAAAACCATTCTCAAATATGTTAAGATTAGACATTGGTTTTGCAAAATGAAGAACAACATTTTCTCACAAACTAAATCATTAAGTATCAAAAAAAAAAAAAACTAAATCATTATGTAATTGAAATGAAAATCGAACTAAAATTTAATAGATTTAGTTATAAATGATCTTCGAGATATAAAACAACAATCGGTTACAATTTGTCTTGCATGACATTGAATATTAATTTTTGTCTTGGCCCCCCCAAAGCTAAAATCATGGTTTCACCCCTGGTAGTACAGTACGGCATGCCAAACATACCCAAAATGTATAAAATCTACTAGGGTTACGATACACGTCCACTCTTAATTGAGTGGTTGTGTAGTTTCCCTTCGTATTCGAGATTTCGGGTCTCATTTTGTTCAAAATATAATAAGTATAGAGAAATCTCTCAGTTTATGGACTAAATCTTGGGTGCAGCGGGATGCACCATGCATCCCCCACCCAGATGTTGCCACGTCAGTAAAATCTTTTGATTTTGCTGATATGGCAACATCAGAGTGGGAGATGCATGATGCATCAGATGCACCCAAGTTCTTCTCCAGTTTATGATACTATTTATTCGAACTCGACTAGTAATATTCGATTTTGACAGGTGTCGACAGACTCTGTGCTAGTCTCAGGACAACAAAAATAGGTGTACTTAGAAAAATTTGACGGTACATGTAGAAGTCCTGGAACTTTAACAAGCCCAGGCCCATCAACAAACATCGAGAACCAAAACAAAAACCCTCTTCTCCTTCTCTGTTCTCTTCTCTTCGCTTTGGCTCCGCAGTCTCAGAGAACAAACGAAAACACAGACACACACGCAGCTAGAGATACCCAGAGAGAGAGAGAGAGAGAAGAGATGGGGAAGAAAGCGAAAAGCTCGAGGAAGGGGAAGAAAGCGTGGAGAGCCAACATAAGCACAGAAGACATCGAAGACTTCTTTGAGAAATCCACCAAAGACGCCCACTCTGGTGGTTCTTTATCTCAGCTCCCCAATGACTCCCTTTTTTATGTAGACAGCTCCAAAGGTTGGTTTTAAAAACAACTTCATGTGTTTATTTTATTCCATTTTTTTAGTTTGCTTTTATGTTTTTTTATTTAGCTTGAATTATTAGGTAAAAGGAGTGTTTTTGATATGAAGTGTTGTTGTGGATTCATAGTTTGAGTTGAACTATATAATTTAGTTTGTTTTTAATTATATTTTGGATTTGAAAACAAGAATGTTGTTGAAAGTATAGCTGAAAATCTATGTAAATCCATTTGAAGAGGGTATGGTTGTGAACTCATGTATATTGATATTGAAATTAAAAAATTTTGCTTTTGAAAGCAATGAATTTGTTTGCTTTTGCTAGGAACCAAAGTTTTGACTTGTTGGATTGTGAAAAATCTCTTTTAACGACTTTTTTTGTTTGCTTTTACGTTTTTTTTAGCTTGAATTATTAGGAGAAAGGAGTGTTTTTGATAATAAAGTGTTGTTGGGGATTCATAGTTTGAGTTGAATTATAGAATTTAGTTTGTGTTTTTTAATTATATTTTGGAATTGAAAACAAGAATGTTGTTGAAAGTATATCTGAAAATCTCAAGAGATACTGATATTAATCATTTGAATAGGATAAGGTTGTGAACTCATGAATATTGATATTGAAAGGAACAATTTTGCCAGTGAAGTTGTTTGCTTTTGCTATTGGATTGTGAAAAATCTCTTTTAACAATTTGGTTTTCAGCAACACAGATACAAAAAAAGTACTTTCTAATCATAACTTAATGTGTTTTTGGAATGGTTTTCTTTGTAAAAGAGTGTGTTGTCGCTGTGTTTCACTCAATTCTGCCTTGTCTCTCAACGTCTTGAATTTATCTTCTTTTGTGGTTTATAGATCTCTCGGTGAAGCAGAAGATTGAGAAACATAGGCAAAAGGTACTACGTGTTGACAGTGTGCTGCAGAAGAACCCCTTTGTTCAAGCAGTGCCATCGTCCAAGTCTAAGCCAAAGAAATCTATTAAAAAACAGAAAGATGTTTTGAAGGAAAAAGATGCAACTCTAGATTGTCCCATGGTAGGCCATCGATTCGTGGGAATATAACATGTTTTGGTATTTAATTAAATCTAATTATGTGTTTTCAATTTATTTTCTCAGGATGATAGTGTCATTGCTTCAGGCATGCTTGACATATGGGCAAATGAAGGTAAACATCCAATAACGTATAAATTTTTAATATTCGTATGAGCTTCTATTCAGCGATAAAGTGTTTGACAGGCTACCCCTGACTCTTGCAGGTGACAACAAGTCTAAAAAGGTATGCCATTGTTACTGATACTTTTAAATGCAATAGCGATCACCTCTGGATGCCTGTATAGAAAGAAATGGTTGTATGCCTGTTAATGTTTAATATTTGTTTGTCCTTTATTTGCTTTGTTTGTCATGAATTCTGTCTCTTCGAAACTGGTTTAAATCATGAACTCAAATTTATGTGGAGTACTGTTTGAAAGTTCTTCTAGACTGCAGCAAGTTTCTGTTTTGTTTCGAAATGGAACCTACTTGATTATAGAGTCATTGACAGGTATCAAAACCCTCAGTTATTCCAGCAGTAGAAGTTGAGGCTCCGGGATGTTCATTCAATCCCACGTATGAAAGTCATCAGGTAATTTCTTAATGTTTGATATCTATAAATGTTATTTGTGTCTGTTATTTTTCTAGAAAGTAAACGATTGTATTTTCTTTGCGTCACACTTCAGGAGTCATTAGCTCAAGCTGTTGCAGAAGAAATGCAGAAAGTCTATCAAAATGAGTTGGGTCCTGAGCCAATTCCATTTACTGTTTCTGGACATGCTATTGATGATGAAGATGTAAGTCACGATTGTTTTATGTATTTGGGATTTACTTGGAGTTCTGCCAATCGAGTATTGTAGTTGTGCAATGGCCTCCTGAAAAATAATTATCCATTGTATAACCTGTAAATTATATGCCTTAAGTGGAACCTTACAAAAGGTTATTTTCTTTTAGAGGTACTTCCTTGAGGTGGATAATGCAAGTGACGATGAAGGAAATGTGGAGAATTTGAGTGAAAATGCACATGAGAACAGGTAAACTTCATCGTACGTTTTTTGCATACATCAGAGCAAAATGAGTAATCAAATATGAAGAAAACTTGATTGTGTGAGGTCATTCTATTTCAATACCGTGCTGTAGATCAATAAAAACAAAGAGGGTCACTCGAGTTGAGTTGAATAAGAGAGCTAGACTTAAAGACCTGCAGACGAAAAAAGCAAAAGCAAAAAAGGTGGAGGAAGTATCCAAGCAAATAGACTGGTAAGATGATTAATTGTGCGTCTACTAACATTTATTTTTCCGTAGATGGCTATCTTACTATAGCTGTCTTGTTTCTCTGCTTGCAGCTTGCCGGATATCATTCAAGAAATTGCCAAAGAGGATGAGGAGAATAAAAAAAGACATATGCGCCGACTTGTAGCTAAGCAAGAAAGACTGAAAGTTCGTCCACCACGCTTGGGAAGGCACAAGTATGATGTTCTCTAAACTTTGTAAAAGAAATTTTTTTATGTGCATCGTCTATATATACTGACTACCAACTTTATTTCAGATTCGAGCCTGCTCCTACTCAAGTCCTATTATCCGAAGAAATCAATGGATCCCTTCGTAAGCTGAAGGTATGCTGAATTTTGCTTTTTTTTTTTTCTTTTCTAAGTATTGAATTTTCTTGTTATCAATTGTATTTGGATACCATCTGATGATTTTTTTTTTTCTTTTTAAAATTAAATGAAGGGTTGTAGCACGCTCGCAAAGGATCGGTTTAAAAGTCTGGAGAAGAGAGGGATAATTTACCCAATGAAGGGCAAAAGGTCAGTCATATGTCCTCAATTGTTCATATGATATTTCATCTCTTATGATACAACAAATCGAGAGGAAACTTTCATGTCTTGAACTTATTTTCCAGTTGAAATGAAACTTTTTTTCCCTTTTATCCCATGGGTTGTAATTCGGAAGTCATAGCATTTTTTTGGCACATTTAATTGGACTGATAGTATAAATTTCTCTTACCTCAAATTTCGCATACATTTGGACTTTGGAGTGATTATGCTCATATTATTGATATTGGCTTCTTGATGCATCTTTGAACAGGAAATAGAAGATTGTTTCACTTTCAAAGCTGGCAGTCGTTTAGCTTCCGATAAGGGTTATCGGAGCATCTTACCGGAGGAGCCCGTTAACCGGGTCGCAGACATGAAACTTGACAGATCGTTGGAGTGATGCAGAACTGCCAAAGATTTGTGCTTTTATTAATCATTACTATTATTTTTCATTTTGTTACATGTATGAGCTTACTTTGGTTTTCACAAATTAAAGTATAGAATATGTACCGGTATCAACTTTGCACTTGTGTTAAATTTTACAGATATTAAAGATCATTTTTTGATGATATTCTTTTGGCAAATATCCATGTAAAATAAAATTCTAGTAAATATACAAAATAAAAATAAAAATAAAAAACAAGCACGAATCATATAAATTAGTATTTTTTTTTTACACTGTATAATTACAATTTACATCAATTCCCTCGAGTTTTGTTGAATTTCGACCTTGAATTTTTAGTTCTACAATTTTCTGGTGATTTGAGCTTTGAAGGATGAAAATGGTGGTGGCTGTGCAGAATTCATAACTCGGTGCTTAATTTTTCACTTACTGAGTCAACTCAAAAAAGATAGAGCGATGTAGAAGTAGATTTCGAAAATGGCAACAAGGCATCAGGGAAGTAGATTGATCATTTCGGTTTGAAACCGAAACCAATTAAACCATCAAAACCACCGAAATTGAGTCCTATTTGTAATATTTGTCAGTAATTATGGATTTTTTTTTCATTTTTCTCAGAATAATAAATATATGCAGTAGAAACAGAGATAAAGAAACATACGACCACATCCAATTAAATTGCTAAACAAAACGTTTATTGATTTACAGAATTCTCTTTATTGTTTATTGCTAAACAAAAACACAACATTCTCTTTATGGCTTTGTGATCACTAACATCTCTCATATATTAAATCCTCCTACCCAGAAAGCTCTCCCTGACAGCATATAACTTTACCACAACATTGCTCATCTCCATTCTCTCAGCCGGACATTCCATTGAACACACAACTCCAATTCTCATTACGCCAACCAAGCATTCCTCAATTCCATGTCTTCCCTCTCCATGTCGACGTCTCGCATAAGTTTCAACATTGTTGTCGCCAGTTCTTGTTTCTAGCAGCAATGAAGGTTCAACAATCTCCATCACTCTTTCTGGCAAAGCCATCTTTGCAAATTCATGGAGAGTTAGCCCATCATTGAACAAGCTATCAGTAGGACGCTTTCCGGTGACCATCTCCAGCAAGAAAATTCCAAAACTGTACACATCTCCTGACATGGACACTTCATTGCCCATACCATACTCTATAAAAGCATGTGGAATCATTATGTTAATTATAATAAATGAATTTAAAGGAAGAGATAATGTCATAAAGATCCAAATGTAACTCATAAAATAGTTACCTGGTGCAACATAACCAACGGTCCCTCTTACCCCGATTGAGCTTGATTGAGTTTCAGAAACAGTACTAACAGGACGGTGATCAAATAGAAACTTTGATAGACCAAAATCACCAACATGGGCAACCATGTCACGATCAAGCAGGACATTGCACGGCTTGAGGTCGCCATGAACAATTGGTGGTTCACAATGGTGATGAAGATAATCTACTGCAGAAGCCACATCGATTGCTATATTTAGTCTCTGAATGAGACTTAAGGAACTTGTGTCAAGTTGATCCTGGTTTTTGTGCAGCCACTCCTCCAAACTTCCATTTTCCATGTATTTGTAAACCAGAGCTTTAAAGTCAGCACCTTTAGAATCAATGCTTGAGCAAATAGTTACTATTCCGACGAGATTTCGATGTCGAATATTCCTTAGTGCTTCACATTCAGAAATGAAACTCTTTGAACCCCTTTTTTGTTGAAGATTGATCACTTTCACTGCAACTGACGTTCTATTTTCACCCAAAATTCCTTTGTACACCAAACCGTGGCTTCCTTGTCCAATCATGTTCGATGATGAAAATTTATCAGTTGCCCTGCTCAGCTCTGCATAAGAAACCATTGGAAATTGTTCTTCCAAGTGCAACAAACTTGAAGTGTGATGTGCAGATCTCCTTTTTCGAGTAAAAATGATGATGAAGAATGCTAATGACAAGGTCACGCATGAAACAATCACTGGAATAACCACTTTGAGATGAGCGATTTTTGATTCTTTTAATCTCTTGGAGGGGCATGATGGCAAATGCATTTCAGCTAATCCTCCACAAAGCCTCTTATTCCCTGTAAGTGAGATTTCTGTTTTATTGCTGAAAACGCCTTTTGTTGGTACTTCTCCCTCAAAATCATTGTGAGACAAATTTAAATATATCAAGAATGATAGAGTCTCAAGATATTTTGGAATTTGGCCAGACAAATTGTTGGAAGAGAGATCCATCTTTTGAATGCTTCTCAAAGAACTCAGGGAGGTTGGAATGCTTCCATTGAAAGAATTGTCACTCATATAAAGAATTTCCAAGCTTGTACAACTGCCTAGGCTACTAGGAATCTCACCAGAAAATCTGTTTCCAGAAATATCAATCTCAATGAGAGTCTTCAAGTTGCCCAGTTGTGAAGGAAAAGGACCACTGAGAAGGTTATCAGAGACATCTAGGCCAAGTGAAAGGGTTGTTATGCTAAGAATTTGTTGTGGCAAAATACCAGTAAGCTTATTTTTATAGAGAAACAACAACATCAAATTCTGACAATTTCCAAGGGAGGAGGGTATGCTGCCTTTCAAATTATTTGAGAATAAAAACAGTTCAGTTAATAATGTTAAATTACCTAAAGAGGCGGGAATGCTCCCGCGTAAACTATTTTCACGGAATGACAAAGATTGTAACCTTTTAAGCTTACCAATGTCATGAGGAATAGTGCCACTTAATTGGTTTGTCCCCATATCAAGGCCTTGAAGATTGACTAGATTTCCTATCTCAGGAGGTATGGAGCCATATATTTGATTACCACCCGTGGCTAATAAAGACATCGTACTTGAGAAGTTTCCTATAAACTTTGGTAGCACCCCTCCAAATTGATTTAGATGTAAAAGAAGTACTTCCAATTTGCTAGAATTTAACAGGGAGGTTAAAAAATGAAGATCATCGGCTGTCCCAATTCCCAAGTTATTTCGACTCAAACTTAGAAATGACAAATCAAGTTGACTAAAATCAATTGATACTTTCCCACTAAGAGAATTGTCAGAAAAATCAACTGCTTCAAGATTTGATGTATTGGACAATGAAAATGGGAGAGAACCAGTGAAATTGTTACTAAAGATGGAAATCATTTTAAGCTTTGGAAGATCATAACCTATGTTGTGTGGTAAACTTCCAGAGAGTCTATTAAGTGGAAGAAAGAGATGAGTAAGGGAAGAAATGTTAAAAATTGGAGGAGGAACCATACCAGAAATATTATTTCCACCTAAGTGAAGATGAAGTAAGCTCCTTAATCGACCTAGCGAATAAGGAATTGTCCCAGACAAGTCATTTGAACGTACATCAAGTACTTGCAAAGCTGAAAGATTGCCGATGGAAGTTGGGATTTGTCCTGTTACCTGATTCTCTCTAATGTACAAAGCCTCAAGCTTCAACAAGTAGCCAATCTCTATTGGGATTTCTCCCTGGAGGTTGTTTCGACGGGCATTGAACACGATGAGTTTTGAGCAATGGGACAAGTTTTTTGGAATTGTACCTGAAAAGGTATTATTGGCTAGTATCAGAGTTTCAAGCTGGGAAAGAAGACCAACTTCATTGGGAATATCACCATGGAAGTTGTTGACTTCAAGATGGATCGATCTAAGAAAGCTAAGGTTCCCTATAAAAGGTGACAATTCACCTCCCATGCTTTGATTTCTTAAATCCAACTTCGTAACCCTTTGATGCCGACGACCGCATGAAACACCTGTCCAGACGCATAAGGGAACGGAATCATTCCATGAGCTTGTGACTCCCAATGGATCATCCAGTCGAGACTTAATGACAAGTAATGCAAGACGGTCAGTCTCGTTTGAATGGATTGTGGCAGTGGATGGAGTAGAGAAGCTATGAATAAGCAAGAAGCAAAAGCAGCATAGAAGAATGGAACTAGGCATGTTTACAAGGCTGGATTAGACAATGCAAGGAGTTGTGTTTGGAATGTGGATGCTCATTTCAACCTGGTGTCAGGGGACTTTATAGAGCAAACTAACCAATAGTTTCTATGTGTAGTTTAATTTCTTGGGTCCATAACTTTGTCTCTACTCTGGAATAAAAAATTGCAATCAGCATTCAATTACCTACTGGACACTCCTTTTGTTCTTGGCATTACTAGCGCAACATTTGGACATGATTAGAAGACGATGAAAATTTCGTTTTTTAGTTTTAATGAGATTTTATTTGGAATTAGGCTGGGCCCACTCTAATGCACTCATCATGGCCACTCTAATGCACAAAAAAATCTTTTTTTTTTTTTTTTTTTTTTTTTTTTTTTTGCAGAAGAAAATCTGTCAGTCAATCTTCAATCTCGAAATTTCGCTTCATTTAATGGTGATTCTTCATTCTTCATTTTTATTTTATTCTTCATTCTCCATTTAATGGAATAAATGGGCCATTCATAATATAGATAGAAGTGTTTTTCAGTCTAAAATGAACCCAAAAAAAAAATAAAAAAAAAATAATAATAAAAAAAAAACGTTGACATGTCATATGAGCCAATATTTTAATTAAATATAATATTTTTAAAAATCTCTCTCTCCTCTCACTATGTTTTAAATATATTTTTCTTAAATAAAAAATTACTACATGTCTTATCACTGGTGCACTGAAGTTTTTGTTTGTTTGTGATGCCTTTAATTTTTTATTTTTAATGAGATTTTATTTAGAATTGGGCTGGCCCACTCTAATGCAATATTAAGGCCCAAATCAGCTCGTTGATACTTGGATTGACAAAGAAATACTATAAACGATTTTGGTTATTCTGCTGCACAGTTGAAATATTTTGAAGATATTTGATTGCTATATATTCACTTGAATAATGATTGATCTTTGATTGATTGATTGTTTTGCATCCATTAGCAACAACAAATGAATCCTATAATCACTACTCTGATTACTGCAGATGGATTATTGTTTGCTGTGGGGAGATTTATTGATTGATTTCTCTACTAATTTTAACACTTTTATATATGTTTCTTTAAACTCATATAATACAGGGATGCTGTTGCCTTAGCTAGAAGAACAACATCAAAATAGCTAGAAAACTCTTAGATTTACACTATCTCATGCTATAATTTAGTAAATTATAATAGTAATTGAGAAGAGTATCAACCATTTTTCAATCAATCACCATCATCACAATGAGCAGCAGCAGCAGCTCGATCATTAAAGTATCTGTTTTCCAAACCGGTAACCTAACTCAGTTTGCGGTGGATTCAGTTATTTCAGTTGGTAACGGAAACCACCAACCCTGGTTTAGGTTAGCGAAATCTGAACCCACATTCAATTTTTATGTGTCTTCATGTTATATAAATAAAAGTTTGACATGTATGACTCTCTTACTTGAGCTATTCAATCCACAATTTACGTTTTTGCAATTTTCAATTTATTTTTTTCCTATTATAAGTTGTCTAAATTTTGAAATTACTACTTGGATTATAGTGCTAAGTGTTTTATGGTTATTAGTGTCTTGAACCTTATCTCCACTCTCCAGTCCAATCAACGCTACTTCTTGTGTGAGGGGACAGTTTTGGTGCTTATGTTGATAGTGAACTTTGTTCGTCTCTTCTCTTGCTAGAATTTTCACAAATCAATTACTAAGCAATCTGTTTTCCCCACCTCTGTTTTCCCTGTCGATGACTTACATATATATATATGCCGGAGTCTTCAAAGCAACAACCTTGAATTGTATTCTTGAAAATTCAACAAAGACAACAAGGTCTCGTGACGTATATATAAATCTTACAAATGTATAAATTGTAGGATTTATGGTCCTAATAACTAATAGTTTTAATGTTAAGTTAATGTGAGATAAATAAGTTATCAAATTAATTCTTAAATTAATGAAGTCTTGAATTAATGAAGGATTAATTATCCAAATTATGCACATGCCGATGTATTGGTTTGAGAAACTGTTTCTCAACGTAACATTAATTTTATGGGAATTAATTGTTGCGTTAAACTAAATGTGAGAAACACTCGTCCTCTCTCCGACCTTTATATAAATCAGAATTCCCATTAGTTCTGAGATATGAAATAACACATAAAAGATTAAAGTATAAAGGTTAAGGAGGAGAGAAACGATTGTTGTAAAAATGTCTTTTTCCATGGATCAAGGTACGTAAGTTATTATCTTACAAAATTAACATGATTATTTTATATGTGAAACAATATGTGATTCTAGATCTTTCATTTAACATTAAGTTAAAATGTATAATAGTTTACATGTATTAACTTTAACATGTATAATTGTTTACATGTGGTATCAGAGCTAGGGTTGAATCACGTATTGTTTCCATCATTATCTATTTAATATTAAGTAAACATAAAATAAAATTATGAAATGTTTTGTTTATTGCAACTAATTCATGGCCGTATTAATTATTTTATTTATTGCAATTAAAAGAAAGTTGTATTAAATTATGAATTATCAATTTGACATTGATTGTTTTTACTATAATTAAAATATATGGATATTAAAGTACACATATAGTAATTTCATATTTTGGTAACTTAATTAATTTATTGTTTAATGTTTAATAATTATGATGAATGTATATAAATTTATATTAAAGGATATACATGTCATTGTATGATTATTTTTTATAATTATACATAAAGTTTATTTAGTTATTATAAATTCTGCTGCATGTTTAATAAATAATGTCAAAATTGTTGATATTTATAATTTTTGTAAAGATATTGGTAAGCTGCCAAAGTAGCCCAAGCAAAATAGAAAAAAATTATTAATATCGATGTATTAATGAAATTGACATTATATTACAATTTCTTTATAAAGTAAATAATAGTTAGCCCAAAGGTTAATTATTACCAAAGTTTAAGAAATTGAAATAGGATAATTTAATGTGTATTATAAATTAGAACGGGAATGGATACCCAAAGGTAGCATACCTGTCTAATATTACGTTGCATAATTAATAAATCCTATTATTAATGAAATTTAAATTATGAGTGAACACTTTTGTATATTGTGGTATCGACCCAAAGGTTATATCAATATATCATGATGATACTATTCAGTTCATCATATATAATGATTTAATATGTGTTACATTTCAAAGCATTAAATAACGTAGTGAACATTTATTTTATTGCAGTATCTATTCCTGTTGCATTGCACTCCCATGCTTCGTCTGTACCTGTCCTTAATGGGTCAAACTTTTCAGACTGGAGTGAACATATCCGATTTCACTTAGGTGTTTTGGATGTTGATTATGCACTCGATTCTGAAAAGCCTAATGAGCCCACTGATGAAACTAATGATGAGGACAGGGCCTTTTATGATGCTTGGAAAAGGTCAAACAAACTTTGCCTTGGATTTATGCGAATGACTATCACAGGAAACATTAAGACATCGCTTCCTAAAAGTGATAGCTCGAAAGAATTCCTTAAGGCTGTGGAAGAGCGTTTCAAAACTGCTGACAAATCCCTTGCTGGGACATTGATGGCCCAACTGACCACAATGAAGTATAATGGGGTTCATGGGATGCAAAACCACATCCTGGAAATGACAAACCTAGCTGCAAAGCTAAAGACCTTAGGAATGACCGTTGGTAAATCTTTCCTTGTTCAATTTATTTTGAATTCCTTGCCTGCTCAGTATGGTCTATTCCAAATCCATTATAACACCATTAAGGATAAATGGAATGTGAATGAACTAACCAATATGGTTGTTCAAGAAGAGGCAAGGCTTAAGCAACAAGGAATGCAAACTGTTCACCTTACGACTCAAGGCTTAGGATCTGGACATAAAGGAAGAAAGCCTATAAAAGGCAAGAAAAGAGTATTTTCCAAGAACGAACCTGCTCATGCTTCTCAGGTTCAAAAGAAGGACTTTGGCATGAAATGTCATTTCTGTAAAAAGGAAGGACATTTCAAGAAAGATTGTCATAAACGAAAGGAATGGTTTGAAAAGAAAGGTATGAATATTTATGTAATTTTCGAATCAAACCTTACTGAAGTTCCTTCTAATACTTGGTGGATTGACTCTGGTGCTACTGTCCATGTTTCTAATACGATGCAGGGATTCCTTACAACCCGAACCATACTCCCAAATGAGCAATACATTATGATGGGGAATCGGGCCAAGGTTCTTGTTAAAGCTGTTGGAACCTTCAGACTTGTATTAGATAGTGGTTTTAATTTAGACTTATTTCATACTTTATATGTACCATCTGTTTCCAGAAACCTTATTTCATTGAGTAGACTTGATGTTGATGGATACACTTTTTCAATTGGAAATAAATGTTTTAGTTTATTTAAAAATTTATCCATTGTTGGTTTTGGAACATTATGTGATGGTTTATATAAGTTGAAACTTAATAACCATTTTGCTGAGACTTTGATGATTTTGCATCCTAAAGTTGGAACTAAACGTAGCCTTATGACTGAGATGTCCTCCTTCTTGTGGCATAAGCGTTTGGGGCATATCTCCAAAGAAAGAATCCAGAGGTTAGTAAAAGATGAAATTCTTGAAAATCTAGATTTTACTGATCTCGGAGTGTGTGTTGATTGTATTAAAGGAAAACAAACCAAACACACAAAGAAAGACGCCACAAGAAGTACAGATCTCCTTGAGATTATTCACACTGACATTTGTGGACCTTTCACCACTTCATGTTTTGGTGGTGAAAAGTACTTTATCACTTTTATTGATGATTTTTCACGTTATGGATATATCTATTTGTTGAATGAAAAATCTCAGTCTGTGGATGCCCTTGAGGTTTACATAACTGAGGTTGAAAGACAATTAGATAGAAAAGTGAAAATTGTAAGATCCGATAGAGGTGGTGAGTTTTATGGTCGCTATGATGAGTCAGGACAACACCCTGGTCCTTTTGCTAAATTTCTAGAAAAGCGTGGTATATGTGCTCAATATACAATGCCAGGAACGCCTCAGCAGAATGGTGTTGCTAAGAGACGTAATCGTACTCTTATGGATATGGTTAGAAGTATGTTAAGCAACTCTACCTTACCCATATCATTGTGGAGTGAAGCTCTAAAGACCGCTGTGTACATTTTAAACAGGGTTCCTAGTAAGTCAGTTCCAAAAACTCCCTTTGAGTTATGGGCTGGAAGGAAACCAAGTTTAAAACACCTTCATGTTTGGGGATGTCCAGCGGAAGTTAGACTTTTTAACTCACAGGAAAAGAAATTGGATTTCAGAACAGTAAGTGGTTACTTTATTGGTTACCCAGAGAAATCCAAAGGGTTTAGGTTTTATTTGCCTAACCATAGTACGAGAATAATGGAAACCGGTAATGCCATATTTTTTGAGGATAGTGACATTAGTGGAAGTGATTTACCACGTCATGTGTCCATTGAAGAAACTAGGTCACATTTACGAAATATGGTAAATGAAGAAGTGAGGGTACAAGTCCCTTTACCTTTAGCTTCTAAAAATATTGTTGATCCAAATGTTATTATCCATAATAACGATCAACAAATAAATGATGAACCACTTCATAATGAAATTGTCACTACTGAACCAACAGTAGAAGAACCACGAGAAATTGCATTACGGAGATCTCAAAGAGAAAAGAGATCGGCAATTTCAAATGATTACATGGTTTATCTACAAGAATCCGATTATGATATTGGGATGGATAATGATCCGGTTTCGTACCAACAAGCCATAGAAAGTAATGATTCTTCTAAATGGATTGATGCCATGAAAGAAGAGATGAAATCAATGGAACATAATGAAGTTTGGGATCTTCTCGAGTTGCCTAATGGATGCAAGAAAGTTGGTTGTAAATGGGTTTTCAAAACCAAGCGTGACAGTAAAGGCAATATCGAAAGACATAAAGCCAGACTCGTTGCCAAAGGTTTCACTCAAAAAGAAGGCATTGATTACACAGAGACTTTTTCACCTGTATCTAAGAAGGACTCATTTAGAATTATCATGGCTCTGGTGGCTCATTTTGATTTAGAACTGCACCAAATGGATGTAAAGACTGCCTTTCTAAATGGAAATTTAGATGAAGAAGTTTACATGGATCAACCTAAGGGCTTTGCATTAAAGGGAAAGGAAAATCTTGTTTGCAAGCTTAAGAGATCAATATATGGACTTAAACAAGCTTCCAGGCAATGGTATATTAAGTTTCATAATACTATTATCTCCTTCGGTTTTAAAGAAAACACTGTTGATAAGTGTATATACTTGAAGGTCAGTGGGAGTAAATTTATAATTTTGATTTTGTATGTTGATGATATATTGCTTGCCAGTAGTGATCTTGGTTTATTACATGAAACCAAGAAGTTTCTCACCAAGAACTTTGAGATGAAAGATATGGGTGAGGCAGCCTATGTGATTGGAATTGAAATATTTCGAGATCGATCACAACGATTGTTAGGGCTATCTCAGAAAGCATATATTAACAAAGTTCTGGAGAGATTCCGAATGGAAAATTGTTCAGCTGGGGAGTCTCCAATTCAAAAAGGGGATAGATTCAACCTTATGCAATATCCAAATAATGACTTGGAACGCAAGCAAATGGAAGCAATTCCTTATGCTTCAGCAGTAGGAAGCTTGATGTACGCTCAGACTTGCACTAGACCAGACATCAGTTTTGTTGTTGGTGTTCTGGGTAGATACCAAAGTAATCCAGGAATGGAGCATTGGAAGCTTGCAAAGAAAGTGATGCGATACTTGAAGGGTACAAAAGATCACATGCTCACGTTTAGGGGCACCGATCGTCTTGAGGTGATTGGTTACTCGGACTCAGACTTTGCTGGATGTCCTGATAGTCGAAAATCCACATTTGGTTATGTGTTTATGTTAGCTAGAGGGGCTATTTTATGGAAAAGTGCAAAGCAATCTATCATTGCTGCATCCACTGTGGAGGCTGAGTTTGTGGCATGCTTTGAGGCCACAGTTCATGGTTTATGGCTACGGAACTTTATCTCAGGACTTAGAGTTGTCGACTCTATTTCTAGGCCGCTGAGAATTTATTGTGATAATGCCGCAGCAGTATTCTTCTCCAAGAATGACAAATATTCTAAAGGTGCTAAACATATGGAGTTGAAGTTTCTTTCTGTTAAGGAAGAAGTGCAGAAACAAAGAGTGTCTATTGAACATATTAGCACAAAACTTATGATTGCTGATCCATTAACAAAAGGGCTTCCACCAAAGACTTTCAAAGAACACACTATTAGTATGGGTCTTGGATGTAACCCTTGATATTGTTATTTGGATCTATTATGTTAGACATTCTTTTGAGATCTTATTAAAATTGTTTCTGCTATTTCCTGTTTTCATCGTGTACGTACATTTATGATAATGAAAGAATTTTAAACAGGATATTATGTTGGACAAATTTTAGGCATTATTGCTACCCTATATTTCTCGCTTACGGTTCATGACAATCAAGCTATTAGTGTCGTAGTACATGGAAGGGACTGTGTCGTTTCATTGACACACAACCGCCATGACTCACATAAATAGATTGTTTGATCATGATATTACGATAACCAAATTATGCAAGGCATGTATTGGATATATAATTTTTTTTTAAAGATGCGATCGCATATACATACATATATATATATATATATATATATATATATATATATATATATTTTGTAATCCCACGTACATGTGTCCTTTTATAAAGTAATTTATTTATTTATTTATTTTTATTATGTTATATGGACCAAGTGGGAGAATGTAGGATTTATGGTCCTAATAACTAATAATTTTAATGTTAAGTTAATGTGGGATAAATAAGTTATCAAATTAATTCTTAAATTAATGAAGTCTTGAATTAATGAAGGATTAATTATTCAAATTATGCACATGCCGATGTATTGGTTTGAGAAACTGTTTCTCAACGTAACATTAATTTTATGGGAATTAATTGTTGCGTTAAACTAAATGTGAGAAACACTCGTCCTCTCTCCGACCTTTATATAAATCAGAATTCCCATTAGTTCTGAGATATGAAATAACACATAAAAGTTTAAAGTATAAAGGTTAAGGAGGAGAGAAACGATTGTTGTAAAAATGTCTTCTTCCATGGATCAAGGTACGTAAGTTATTATCTTACAAAATTAACATGATTATTTTATATGTGAAACAATATGTGATTCTAGATCTTTCATTTAACATTAAGTTAAAATGTATAATAGTTTACATGTATTTACTTTAACATGTATAATTGTTTACATAAATCACCAAATCGAAATATCACTTTAATAAAATCTTCAAGAAGAAAATACAATCACAAACAACTTGCAGAGTTTCTATCAGTAGTTTTCATGGGTCCATAACTTTTGCCTCTACTCAGGAAAAAAAGGGCAATGAGCATTCAATTATCTATACTGGGCACTCCTTTAGTTCTTGGCATTACGTACTAGTGCAACATTTGGACAAGTAAATACCACAAACAAAGAGTGTGGGGCGGTTTTGGACTTCTTGTGCTAATCTTGTTCGTCTCTTGCTAGAATTTCCACAAATCAATTACTAAGTTTTCTGTCACCCCTCTGGTTTCCTATCGATGACTTTATACTTGGAAAATTCAACAAAGGCAACAAGGTTGCAGTTGTATATTGAAAATTCACTTTAATAAAATCTTCAGGAAGAAAATACAATCACCAACAGCCTTGCAGTTTCTCTGTGTAGTTTAATTTCATGGGTCCATAACTTTGTCGCTGTGTGTGTGTTTTTGGAGCTTGATATTCGAGTGTTTTAATGTTCACAAATTCTTCTATGTGTTGGAGATTTCGAGCTTCAAACGGCAAGATGACGGTGGTGATGTCTTAATTGACGGTGGCGCTGATGCCTGTGGATTCAAAATTGGAGTTTGGGTGGTGACAGGTCATGAGTCATTACATGGTGGGAATTCTTCGTTGCACTAGCTAAATGGTGCACCGAGTTACTAAAAATTTGACATTTGTCAATATTTTAATTAAATGTTGCACTAGCTATAGGTTTTATTAAATGTTGATTAATGTCCGATAAGATGAGGTTGGTAGTGTTAAAACCCCTTACACCTACGTCACGAGGTCGTGGATTCGAGTCCTCTCCCTCTCTAAAAAATACTCGAATTTATGTAATATTTTAAAAATAATAATAAGAAAATGTTGATTAATGTCGGTCATAGGTGTTTAGATGATTTCGAATACTTAAGAATTGAAGTTGCATGAGTGATTAATAATTGAAATAAAAGGCTTTTTCAACCTAAAATAAACAAAATATAAAAAAACTTACATGTTTGATTAAATATTGATTAATGTCGGGTACAATCCATTAAACGATTTTAAAAATCTAAAAAGTTATATAAATGTTGGAAATAAAGTTTGAACAACTGATAAGCTAAATTGAAGTTCTTTTCGACGAGATAGGGTTGGTTGGGTAGTAAAACATTTCACACCTACACCACGAGGTTGCGGGTTCGAGTCTTTCCTCCTCCCTAAAACTCTGATTTATGTAAGGGTGTAATATTTCAAAAAAAAAAATTGAAGTTCTTTTCAACCTAAATCTAACAAAAAACGTTTACATACATCAATATTTTAACCAAAAACTGATGTGCCATCAGGCTATTGGTGACATGTCCGGGCATGTCACGAGCCCATTGTATAATTCTCTTCTTTGTTTTGGGCTGGTACCATCAAGTCAAGGGGAATATGGGCCGTTTACAAGCCCAGCCCACTGCAATTTTGATCCACCAGTCTATCTCTAATGTGCCAAGACACGTCACCAAGCCATCGATGACATGGCATGGCATGTCATCCAGTCAATCTGTAGTTTAACTTCTTCAATCCGGATCTATCACTCTCGACCCGGCTGCTCAGGCAGGCGCCGATGACGACGACGACGAACACCAACTGCAAAGACAACCGGAGCATGATAACACCGATACAACTACCATGGGGCACGTTAGCGTAGCAGATTACCACTGTAAAAATTTGATCTTTATTCAACTTCAAAACTATTTTGTTAACTTCAAAATTTGATCTTTTTACGATTATTTGTTGATTTAATTTGGTTTTTTTTTTTTTTTTTTTTTTTTTTTTTTTTTTTTTTTTTTTTTTTTTCCAGAAGAAAATCTGTCAGTCAATCTTCAATCTCGAAATTTCGCTTTATTTAATGGAAGAGGTGATTCTTCATTCTTCATTTTTATTTTGTTCTTTCTGTTTTGTAGATACTTGGATTGACGAAGAAATACTAGAAACGATTTTGTAGTTTGGTTATTTTGCTGCACAGTTGAAAGATTTTGAAGTTTTTTGAGTGATAGTATTGATTGATCTTTTGACTGATTGATTGATTGATTGTTTTGCATCCATTAGCATTTAGCAACAACAAATGAATCCTATGATCACTCCTCTGGTTTCTGCAGATTCATTATTGTTTGCTGTGGAGAGATTGATTGATTGATTTCTCTTCCAATTTTAACACTTTTATATATGTTTCTTTTTACTCGTATAATGCTGGGATGATGTTGCCTTAGCTAGAAGAACAACATCAAAATAGCTAGAAAACGCTTAGAATCACTGTAAATTTATCTATCTCTCGTGCTATAATTTCGTAAATTATATATTATAATATTATATTAGTACTTGAGTAATCAAAAAGAGTATCAACTGTCTTTCAACCGATCACCATCATCACAATGAGCAGCAGCAGATTGATCATTATAGTGTCTGTTAGCTAAACTCAATTTCGAACCTAATTAACCCATGGATTTGGTTATTTCGGTTGGTGACCAAAACCACCGATCCTGGTTTAGGTTAGCGAAATCTGAACCCACATTCAAGTTTTATGTTTCTTCATGTTATATAAATAAAAGTCTATTCAATCCACAGTTTCTGTGCTTGTTTTGCAGAGATTGAAGTACAATTTCAGTTTTTGCATTCTACGATGGCCTCTGTAAATTGCATTTGTTTCAGCAAGGAATGTGCTTAAGATTAGTTTTGTTTTTAAAGACAAAGTAGATGCTAATTCCTGCAATTTTCAATTTATTTTTTTCCTATTATAAGTTGTCTAAATTTTGAAATTACTACTTGGATTATAGAAGCAATGCATTTGAATTCAAGTCACTATATATATAGAAGCAATGGTAGCTTAAACCTGCACACTGCAAACCGAGAGGGAATTTGCTTATTTCAGAAATGAATACAAGCTTTTACTACTCAGTTTACTTTCAGTCTCTTTTTCATTTTTGCATCACAGCGATTCTTGCTGTACCTTTTGCCTCCTCTAGCACTTGAAGTGCCCTTGAGGGCCTTCAAGTCGAAGGTCATCCATGACCGTCAAGGAATCCTCAACTCTTGGAACAATTCTTGCCATTTCTGTCACAGACATAGAAGGGTCACTGATTTAGACCTAAGTTCAAGAGGTTTGTCTGGCTCTCTATCTCCTTATTTTGGCAACCTTAGCTTTTTAAGAGAGCTCAAACTCTATAACAACAGTATCCAATATGAAATCCCTAATGAATTTGGTCGTTTATTCGGATTAAAATCTCTGCTTCTACATAATAACTCACTCATTGGAGAAATCCCAGCCAACTTGTCCCATTGCTCTAGACTCGTAGAGTTATTTTCAGGATACAACAAACTAGTCGGGAAAATTCTGCACGAGTTTGTCTCCTTGAAAACCTCAAAAGTTCGAGTTTACACAAAAACAATTTGACAGGAAGCATCCCGTCTTTTCTTGTACAATGCTTTTGGAGTGTGAATGTTCAATGAACAGAGTAGAAGAAGATTAACACCACAGGTGTTTGATTAAAGGTTTATAAGAAGAACTTAAATGAAGAACTGAAAAGCTTATATGAACAAAAATGGCGGAAGAGAAAATATCTTCATTGAGAGAAACTTTTACAGAAAATGATTCAATAATCAACAAGAGAGAGAGTGAATCTATTTATACTAAGAGTGACATCACTAATCCTGTAAATGAGTTTTCCCGCCAATTCTAACTGATTCCCAATTCTGGCGGGAAATAATTTAGCCAAGTTTAATGCCAGCTCAGGTCCTCCAGCTGGCAGTGCTTAGTGAGAGAAGCTTCTCCAGCATCCTTGATGATCAGGATAATTAACATTTGACCTGTCATCAAAAGGTTTGTAAACTGCTAGTCCAGAGTATGCTGAGGAGTGTTGTTGTACTGAAGCTTTCCTTTGGGTATCAGCTTCTTGAGGAGAGTTGCATACTCTCACATCCCCCCGCAAACTGAACTGTGGGGATGACACCATATTCAGTTTGGACCGATGAAACAAGAAACGATCCTTTGCCAATCCCTTTGTGAATACATCAGCAGTTTGACATTCTGTGGGAACATATCTAGGATCAATGAGCCCTGCTTCCACCTTCTCCCGCAAGAAATGAGCATCAAGCTCAATATGTTTGGTTCGAGCATGGAAAACAGGATTTCTGGCCAGAGAGTTTGCTCCAATATTGTCACACCATAGCACAGCAGACTTCGGTAATGGAATCTGAAGCTCACTGAAAAGGGATTGCAGCCATAACAGTTCAGTTGTTGTGTTTGCCATGGATCTATATTCAGCCTCAGTACTGGATCGAGCCACCACCTGCTGCTTTTTGGAAGACCAAGAAATCAGATTCCCAGCTAGAAAGACACATGAACCATTGGTTGAACGTCGATCATCAACGTCACTAGCCCAGTCAGCATCACAATATGCCTCTAATGTAAGCGAGGATGCTGGTTTGAACCAAAGACCAGTGTGTATTGTTCCTTTTAGATATCTCATTACTCTCTTGCAGACCTGCCAATGGACTTGAGAAGGAGAAGTCAGAAATTGACTCAGCCTGTTAACCACAAAGGCAATGTCAGGCCGAGTGTGAGTCAGGTATTGCAGTGCTCCAATCATGCTTCTATACAAGGTGGGATCATCAAACGGTTCACCATCAGTCTTGGAAAGCTTCAAGCAAGAGCTGATAGGAGTGTCACACGGTTTGCAATCATCCATGTGCATTTTGTGAAGCAAATCAGTGATATACTTGGACTGAGTTAAGTAGAGTCCAGTTGAATCCCGAAATGCTTCGAATCCAAGAAAGAAATTAACAGAGCCAAGAGTCTTGAGAGCAAACACACTGTTGAGTTTATCAATGAGCTGAAGAATCCTTGAAGACTGATTTCCAGTGATCAATATGTCATCTACATACACTAGAAGATAGATAACATCTGAACCCTGATGCTGAATAAAAAGAGAAACATCTGAAGCTGCATTTTTGAACCCCCAAGCCAGGAGGGCTGTCCTGAGTTTATTAAACCAGGAGCGTGGAGCCTGTTTCAGGCCATATAGTGCTTTGTTAAGCTTGCATACATGCGATGGGAACTTAGCATCAATGAATCCAGGAGGCTGCTCCATATATACTAATTCCTTTAAGTCTCCATTCAAAAATGCATTGTTAATGTCTATTTGTTGAATATCCCAATTATACTGCACAGCTAATGTGAAAATGACCCTAATGGTAGATGACTTAACAATTGGACTATAAGTGTCAGTAAAATCTAAGCCCGGAATTTGATGAAAACCTTTGGCTACTAACCTTGCCTTATGCTTGAGAAGAGTCCCATCTTGTCTGTATTTAGTTCGGAAGACCCACTTGCATCCAACTATACTTTTATCAGAGGAATGAGGCACTAAAGACCATGTATTGTTGGATTGCAAGGCTCTAAACTCTTCTTGCATTGCTGAGTACCACTTGGGATCAGACAAAGCTTGCTTGACAGTCTTAGGCTCAGAGGATACTGCTGAAGAGATATTTGAAGTGGATAGAAAAGTTTTTGGCTTGAGAGATCCTGTTTTGGACCGTGTGATCATTTTGTGTCTGGAGGTTGTATCTGCAGCAGTTTGCTCACATTGTGGCATACAAGTAGTAGGCTGTACAACTGGCATATGAAATTCCGAAGAAGGTTGCTGACACAAAACTGATCTGTGTAAAGGTATTTGATCAACTGCAGCAGCAGCAGGAGCTTGTGACCTGATTGAAGTAGCTGGGGCAGCAGCTTGCAGTCGACCAGCTGAACCATTATAAGAGGCAGGTGATGTAAAAGATGGTAGAAACACGGTCACTTGAGAATTGGTGACAGGTTCTTCGGCTGGTTTGGCACCAAATAGGCTCTTGAATGGAAATTCCAGCTCATTAAACACCACATTACGTGAGATAAAAACTTTCCCATTTGAGTGTAAGCATTTGTACCCTTTATGATTAATGCTATAACCAATAAACACACACTTACTAGTGTGGAAATCCAACTTATGCTTGTTGTAATCTCTCAGATATGGGAAACAAGTGCAGCCAAAGGTTTTGAAGAAATTATAGTTGGGTTTCCTAGCAAATAATTTCTCATATGGAGAAGTAAAACTAAGCACAGCTGAAGGTAAATTATTGACCAAAAAAGTAGCAGTTGAGAAGGCTTCATACCAGAACTGAAGTGGCATTTGTGCATGAGCAAGAAGAGTCAAACCAAGCTCTACTAGATGTCTATGTTTGCGTTCAGGGACTCCGTTCTGTTGATGAATGTATGGGCAAGAAAATCTCAGCTGAATACCCATGTCTTTCAGCGTGGAAGCAAAAAATTGATACTCCTTTCCCATGTCAGTTTGGAGGCACTTAATTGTCATACCAAATTGATTTTCAACCTGTCTTTTGAGTGCTAGAAAACATGACAAAGCCTCAGATTTCAGTTTCAACGGAAAACACCAAGTGTACCTAGTATATGCATCCACAAAAATTATGTAATATCTGAATCCATCTGTGGAAGGCATAGGAGCTGGCCCCCAGATGTCAGAATACAATAGTTCAAGAGGTTTCTGAGCTGTGATATTATGCCTTTGAAAAGGCAATTTATGCAGCTTTCCTAACTGACAGGAATCACAAAAATCCAAAGAATGAAGTGTAAAAGGAAATTTGATAGTCTTTAATGCTTTTTGAAGTACAATAGGTGATGGATGCCCAAGTTTGGCATGCCAAATCACAGAGTTATTCTTAGTAGCAATATCAGCACTATACAAATGTGATTGAGTAACATTTGTTTTATTACAAGCAGGCTTATTTGAAACAAAAAACGTCCTTGCAGGCAGCCGTCTTGACTTGTTAAGAGAGCAAGGCCTTCTCTCATCAAGCTTCATTTGGTACAGCCCATCTCTAAGTGAACCTTGAAGAAGCACCTTCTTGGTGTTCAGGTCCTTAACAACACAGTTTTCAGCATAGAATTCAGCACAAGCATTATTATCCTTGGTAAGTTTAGAAATGCTAAGTAAGTTCTTAGATATTTCAGGCACATGCAAAATATGTTTGAGATGCAAATCTTTTGCAGGTGACGTGTGTGATTTAACTAAAGCATTTCCAACATGTGCTATGCTTAACTGATTACCATTACCAACCATGACAGTGTCATTACCTTTGTAATCAGATTGCATAGAGAGATTACCCAGTTCTGAAGTTATATGATTGGTTGCTCCACTGTCCATATACCAGGTCTGATCATTAACGGTTTCAGGTGTAGCAAACTGAGTAAAATTCGGTTGAAAATGTGACTGATTATGGTACTGATTCTGATTGAACTGATTCTGATTGTTTGCTTGCTGCATTGAGACCTGTTGATTGTACCAAGATGGTTCTGCAGTAACCAGATGTCCTTGCTGTTGTTGAACAAAATGAGCTTGATTCATCTGGTTCATTTGATTTGGTCCCTGAAAACCTTGATCAAAACGCTTGAAGCATTTGAGAGCTCCATGGCCTGGTTTACCACATACTTGGCAATGAATTCTCTGGTTTGACTTGGTAAACCTGCCATTCTGACCTCTGCCTCTAGCACCTCCTCCTCTATTGTTTCCAAAATTATTTGCATTCTTTTGATATCTCTTATCAATATTACCAGATCCACCAGAAGCAAAATTGGCTGAGAAACCAGGAGTGTTGATTTGAGCAACAGAATTCTGTTGTTCTATTCTTTGTTCGTGCATTAAGAAAAGGAATTGAGCATCCTCTACTGACATTGTGTGCTGTTGTGAAGAAATCAGTACAACAACAGAGTCATACTCCTGTCCAACACCATGCATTAGACTAATGATGAGATCACGATCTGTCACCGTATCTCCAGCTGCCATTAGTGCATCACCAACATTCTTAATTTTCATCACAAAGTCACTAATGCAATCACCTCCTTTCTTGATTGACTGCAACTGTTGTCTAAGTTGCAAGACTCTAGCTAAAGATTGCTGTAAATAGAGTTTTTCCACTTTTGTCCAAAGTTCAAGAGAGGTTTTGCACTGAGTTACCTGACCGATGAGACTGGGACTGATTGTGGAGATCAACCAGCTGAGTAGAAGTTGATCTGCTTTCCTCCACTTCTCATATTCACCATTTAGTTGTTGTTCAACAACAGCTTCTCCTTGATCATTTTGTGTACGAGATTCAATAAATCTCTCTGGAACAGATGTCGTCCTTGTGATGAGATTTTCCAGATCCAAAGCACGAATCACTGGTAAGAGTTGTGTCTTCCAGTAGAGATAGTTGCTTCGATCGAGTTTTAGTGTGATGTTAAAACTCAGAGTTTTTGCTAAGGAATTTAGATCCATACCAGCATAGATCGAGGACGATCTATTTGATTGCCTTGTGGTGTCTGAATCAGCGGAATTTGTGGTTGCCATTGACGTTGGTCTATGGCTCTGATACCATGTGAATGTTCAATGAACAGAGTAGAAGAAGATTAACACCACAGGTGTTTGATTAAAGGTTTATAAGAAGAACTTAAATGAAGAACTGAAAAGCTTATATGAACAAAAATGGCGGAAGAGAAAATATCTTCATTGAGAGAAACTTTTACAGAAAATGATTCAATAATCAACAAGAGAGAGAGTGAATCTATTTATACTAAGAGTGACATCACTAATCCTGTAAATGAGTTTTCCCGCCAAATCTAACTGATTCCCAATTCTGGCGGGAAATAATTTAGCCAAGTTTAATGCCAGCTCAGGTCCTCCAGCTGGCAGTGCTTAGTGAGAGAAGCTTCTCCAGCATCCTTGATGATCAGGATAATTAACATTTGACCTGTCATCAAAAGGTTTGTAAACTGCTAGTCTAGAGTATGCTGAGGAGTGTTGTTGTACTGAAGCTTTCCTTTGGGTATCAGCTTCTTGAGGAGAGTTGCATACTCTCACATGGAGGAAATATTCTAGATTCATTGGGTCGATTGAGAAAGTTATTGGTTCTTGGACTTGCTGCTAACAATCTCTCTGGTACAGTCCCTCCATCCCTCTACAATGTTTATTCCCTTCATATTTTATCTGTCTTACAATCAACTTCATGGAAGTATCCCATCAAATTTAGGTCTTACTCTTCCTAATCTCCAGTATTTTCAAATATTATCCAACTTGTTTATTGGATCCATTCCAATATCTTTATCCAATACTTCAAAACTCGAATCTCTTGACATGTCGGTTAACAATTTAGTTGGAAAATTGTCTGTCGATTTCAGAGGCATGCAACATCTTGCAGCAGTACGTCTCCACTTAAATAATTTAGGAAGAGGTGAAGTTGATGAGATGAGTTTTATTAATTCTTTGGCACACTGTAGCAATTTGTTGATTCTAAGCATACAACAAAACCAGTTTAGAGGGGTATTGCCTCATTCAATTGGTAATCTCTCTAGTAAACTCCAATGTATGGCATTAAGTGACAATCAATTGTATGGAAGCATTCCTCCTGGAATAGCTAATCTTGTCAACTTAAGTTGGGTGTCCGTGGAGCATAACCAGTTTACAGGCCCAATTGATGTGGTGTTATCAACTTGTCTGCCTCCAACTTGTTCTCTTGCATTCACTGAGTTTTGCAAACCTCTGCTCTCATGAACAGAGTTCTGCATTGCTTCAGTTTAAGCAACTCTTTTAATTCCATAATCATTCATCTTCCGATTGTGATTATGTAGGGAAACCGTCTCATCCAAAAATGATGTATTGGAAGGACAATATTGATTGATGTTCATGTGATCGACCTCGATCTCAGTTGTAGTTGGCTTTATGGCAGCATCCCTGCCAACACTAGCCTTTCCCTCCTTTCTTACCTCCAAAAGCTCAACCTTGCTTGCAATGACTTTATTCTTTCTCAAATTCCTTCTGATTTTGTCAAATTCCCAAGTTTGACACACCTTGAAATCTCTCATTTGTCTAAATTAATTTCACTTGATCTCACTGTACTTAAATTGATTTTTAGTGATTATTAGACACTCGAAACGCCGGTTATGGAAGGGATAGTCCAAAATTTGACAGACTTAGAAGAACTTAATATTGATTCTGTAACCATGTCTACTGTAGTACCTAGTTAATTAAACATACAAGTGATGATTCTTAGTCAGTCAGTCACAATCAACTCTCAAGAGAAATTCCCTTCTCTCTAGGAAGCTTGTCTTTACTGGAAGAGCTTTCTTTGGGAGATAACAAATTATCTGGAGCCATTCCCTCTAGTATAGAAAACTTGAAACAAATCCAGAAGCAGAAGAAGAACAACACAAAATTCCAAATCCTACCATTCTTCAAAGAATAAGCATTGCAATTGATGTGGCATTTGCATCAGAATATCTCCATCGCCACTGTCAAGAGCCAGTCCTTCATTGCGATGTAAAACCAGGCAATGGTCTTCTAGATAGTGAAGTGATTTCTCATGCTAGAGATTTTGGGCTATCAAGGTTTCTTCCAGAGGTCTCAAATCCTAATCAAAGCTGCTCTGTTGGAGTAAAAGGAACAATTGGTTATGCAGCTCCAGGTAACCATAACACTTGCTAACTTGCTAACTTCTAAGTATGTTGTTCTTATTCAGTTCTCAAAATTCATATACTTTTTTTTAAAGTGAATTACATGTAGTGCAATTTGCAAGAGTATGGTCTTGGAAGTGAAGTGTCGACAAATGGGTATGTCTACGGTTATGGGATCTTGTTGTTGGAAATGGTGACGAGGAAAAAACCCACAGACCATATGTTCGATGGAGACTTTAATCTTCACAGTTTTGCTAGAATGGAGTTGCCTGATCGGGTGATGGACATCGTGGATCCAATGCTTGTAAATGAAGAGATGGCTGCCACTGACGATAGGATGAGGCATGGATTGAACAACCAAGAGGAATGTCTGATTTCTATGGTCAGAATTGGAGTGCATGTTCTATGGAGTCACCACAGGATCGAATGAACATAAGCCGTGCTGTCCATGAATTGCAATTGGCCAGGAAAATCCTTCTTCAAGCTACAACTGGGTTCAACATGCAGTGAAGGCAATGAAGTTGAAAGCTTTATCAAGCAGTGGAGAGTTAAATATGATATTGTAATAATATAGGAGCATTTCTGTGGGAATTTTTTTTTTTTTTTCGAATTTTAATTTAAGACTGATTATAATAATATATGGATTGAATACATATCAATGAATGTATTATTCACTGAAATGATCCAACCAAACGAAGAAGACGAGCTTTGGTGATTTTGAGTAAAATATAGCTCCTGTAACTTCAATTTTGAACACTTACCAAAACAATTCTGATGATGTGGGGGGTATATATAGGCGATTTCGGGTTCTAAAAATATAAAGTTTTCTTCAATTTATCATCTCCATTTAAATTGTTAATTTGTTTCTGAATAGCTTAGTTCTTATACGTACTATGATTTTTGTGTTTCTTTCGGTTTTCAGCTGAGGAGCTGATTATACATTTCTTAGAATTATAAAGATTTCTTGCAAATATGCAGCAGAAACAGAGAAAAAGAAACAAATGATCACTTCCATTTGAATTGCTAAACAAAACATTTATTGCTTTACAGAATTTTAACAAACAAAAACACAACATTCTTTTTATGGCTTGGTGATCACTAACATCTTTGATATCTCAAATCCTCCTACCCAGAAAGTTCTCCCTAATAGCACATAACTTTGCCACAACATCTGTCATCTCCATTCTCTCAGCCGGAGATTCTATTGAACACACAACTCCAATTGTCAGTACGCCAACCAGGCACTCCTCAATTCTGTCTCTTCCCTCTCCAGGTTGACATCCCTTGGAAGTTTCAACACTGTTGTTGCAGGTTCTTGCTTCTAGCAACAGTGAAGGTTCAACAATCTCCATCACTCTTTCCGGCAAAGCCATCTTTGCAAATTCATGGAGAGTAACCCTGTCATTGAACATGCTATCAGTAGGACGCTTTCCAGTGAACATCTCCAGCAAGAGAATTCCGAAGCTGTAGACGTCTCCGGGCATGGACACTTCATTCCCCATACCATACTCTGTAAAAGCATGTGGAATCATCATGTCAATTGTAGTAAATGAATTCAGTGGCAGAGATAATGTCATAAATGATACAAATATAACTCATAAAATAGTTACCTGGCGCAACATAGCCAACGGTTCCTCTTACGCCGATTGAGCTTGATTGAGTTTCAGGAGCAGTAATAAGAGGACGGTGATCAGATATAATGTTTGATAGACCAAAGTTACCAACATGGGCAACCATGTCATGATGATCAGACAGAAACTTTGATAGACCAAAGTCACCAACATGAGCAACCATGTCATGATCAAGCAGGATATTGCACGGCTTGAGGTCGCCATGAACAACCGGTGGTTCACAATGGTGATGAAGATATTCTACTGCAAAAGCCACATCAATTGCTATATGTAGTCTTTGAATGAGACTTAAAGACCTTGCGTCAAGTGTATCTTTGTTCTCCTGCAACCACCCCTCTAAACTTCCATTCTCCATGTATTCGTAAACTAGAGCTTTAAAATCAGCACCTTTAGGATCTATGCTTGAGCAAATAGTTACAATTTTAATAAGATTTCGATGTCGAATATTTCTTAGTGCTTCACATTCAGATATGAAACTCTTTGAACCCCCTTTTTGTTGAAGGTTGATCACTTTCACTGCAACTGACATTCTATTTTCACATAAAATTCCTTTGTACACCAAGCCATGGCTTCCTTGTCCGATCATGTTCGATGATGAAAATTTATCAGTTGCCCTGCTCAGCTCTGCATAAGAAACCATTGGAAATAGTTCTTCCAAGTGCAACAAACTTGAAGTGTGTTGTGTAGATCTCCTTTTTTGAGTAAAAATGATGATGGAGAATGCTAATGACAAGATCACACATGAAACAATGACAGGAATAACCACTTTGAGATGAACGTTTTTTGATTTCTTTGAAGGGCATGATGGCAAATGCATTTCAGCTAAACCTCCACAAAGCCTTTTATTCCCTTCAAGTGAGATTCCTGTTTTATTGCTGAAAATGCCTTTTGTCGGTACTTCTCCCTCAAACTGATTGAAAGCCAAATCTAAATATATTAAGAATTCTAGAGTCTCAAGATATTTTGGAATTTCGCCAGACAAATTGTTGGAAGAGAGGTCCAACCCTCGAAGGCTTCTCAAATCTCTCAGGGAGGGAGGAATGCTTCCATTTAATGAATTGTCATGCATATAAAGAATTTCCAAGCTTGTACAACTGCTTAGGGTACCAGGAATCTCACCAGAAAATCTGTTATGAGAAATATCAAGTGCAATGAGAGTCTTCAAGCTGCCCAGTTGCGAAGGAAAAGGACCACTGAGAAGGTTATGAGATACAACTAAGGCAAGTGATAGGGTTGTTATGCCAAGAATTTCTGGAGGCAAAATACCAGTGAGCTTATTTTTGGAGAGAGATACGGACATCAAATTCTGACAATTTCCAAGGGAGGAGGGTATGCTGCCTTTCAAATTATTTGAGAATAAAAACAATCTGGTTAATAATGTTAAATTACCTAGAGAGACGGGAATGCTCCCTCGTAAACTATTTCTATGCAGGTACAATATTTGTAACTTTTTAAGGTTACCAATGTCATGAGGAATAGTGCCACTTAATTGGTTTACCTCTATACCAAGGCCAAGAAGATTGACTAGATTTACTATCCCTGGAGGTATGGAGCCATATATTTGATTACCACCTACGTGTAATCTATACATTGTATTTGACAAGTTTCCTATAAACTTTGGTAACATCCCTCCAAATTGATTGTTATTTAAAGCAAGAACTTCCAATTTGCTGCAATTTATCAAGGAGGTTAGAAAATGAAGATCATTGGCTGTTCCAGTTCCCAAATTATTTTCACCTAAATTTAGAAATGATAAATTCTGAAAACCACTAAAATCAATTAATACTTTTCCATTAAAAGAATTTACAGAAAGATCAATTCTTTGAAGATTTGATGTATTGGACAAGGAAAATGGGAGATGACCAGTGAAATTGTTACCACCGATGGACAAAATTTTCAGCTTGGGAAGATCATACCCTATATTGTGTGGTAAACTTCCATGTAATCTATTAAGTGGAAGAAACAAATGAATAAGGGAAGAGATGTTAAAAATTGGAGGAGGAACCATACCAGAAATGCTATTTACAGCTACGTTAAGTTCTTCTAAGCTCTTTAGTTGGCCTAGGGAATAAGGAATTGTTCCGGACAAGTTATTGACATTTACATGAAGTACCTGCAAAGCTGAAAGATTCCCGATGGAAGCTGGGAGTTGTCCTGTTAGATGATTTTCACCAATGTCCAAAGTCTCAAGCTTCAACAAGTTGCCAATCTCTGTTGGGATTTCTCCCTGAAGGTTGTTTCGATGGGCATTGAACTCAATGAGTTTTGAGAAATGGGACAAATTATTTGGAATTGTACCCGAAAAAAAATTATTGGCCAGCATTAGAGTTTCTAGCCTGAAAAGAAAACTAACTTCATTAGGAATATTACCATGGAAGTTGTTGTCTTCAAGGTGGATCGACCTAAGAAAGCTAAGGTTCCCTATAGAAGGTGACAAGTCACCTCCTATGCTTTGGTTTTTTAGATTCAACTCTGTAACCCTTTGGTTCTGACGACCACATGAAACACCTATCCATAGGCATAAGGGTACAGAATTGTTCCACGAGCTTGTGACTCCGTATGGATCATGAAGCCGAGACTTAATGGCAAGTAATGCAAGACGATCAGTCTCATTTGAATGGATTGTTGAAGCGGATGGAGTAGAGAAGCTATAAAAAAGAAAGAAGCAAAAGCAGGATAGAAGAATGGAACTGGGCATGATTACAAAGGCCTGGATTAGAGAAAGCAAGGAGTTGTGTTTGGAAGAATGTGGATGCTCATTTCAAGCTGGTGTGTGAGGGCACTTTATAGAAGAAACTAACCAACAAAGGAGTTTTGGTGCTTATCTTGATAGTGAACATCGTTTGTCCTCTCGAATATGACTGTATAGGAAGAAATGGTTGTATGCCTGTTAACGTTTAATATTTGTTTGTCCTTTATTTGCTTTGTTTGTCATGAATTCTGTCTCTTCTAAACTGGTTTTAATCATGAACTCAAATTTAGTTTCGAAATGGAACCTACTTGATTATAGTCATTGACAGGTATCAAAACCCTCAGTTATTCCAGCAGTAGAAGTTGAGGCTCCGGGATGTTCATTCAATCCTGCGTATGAAAGTCGTCAGGTAATTTCTTAATGTTTGATATCTATAAATGTTATTTGTGTTTGTTGTTTTTCTAGAAAGTAAAAGATTGTATTTCCTTTGCGTCACACTTTAGGAGTCATTAGCTCAAGCTGTTGCAGAAGAAATGCAGAAAGTCTATCAAAATGAGTTGGGTCCTGAGCCAATTCCATTTACTGTTCCTGGACATGCTATTGATGACGAAGATGTAAGTCACGTTTGTTTTATGTATTTGGGATTTACTTGGAGTTCTGCCAATCGAGTATTGTAGTTGTGCAATGGCCTCCTGAAAAATAATTATCCATTGTATAACCTGTAAATTATATGCCTTAAGTGGAACCTTACAAAAGGTTATTTACTTTTAGAGGTACTTCCTTGAGGTGGATAATGCAAGTGATGATGAAGGAAATGTGGAGAATTTGAGTGAAAACGCACAGGAGAAAAGGTAAACTTCATCGTACCTTTTTTGAATACATTAGAGCGAAATGAGTAATCAAATATGAAGAAAACTTGATTATGTGAGTTCATTCTATTTCAATACCGTGCTGTAGATCAATAAAGACAGAGTGTCACTCGAGTTGAGTTGAATAAGAGAGCTAGACTTAAAGACCTGCAGACGAAAAAAGCAAAAGCCAAAAAGGTGGAGGAAGTATCCAAGCAAATCGACTGGTAAGATAATTAATTGTGCGTTTACTAACATTTATTTTTCCGCAGACGGCTATCTTACTATAGCTTTCTTGTTTCTCTGCTTGCAGCTTGCCGGATATCATTCAAGAAATTGCCAAAGAGAATGAGGAGAATAAAAAAAGACATATGCGCCGACTTGTAGCTAAGCAAGAAAGACTGAAAGTTCGTCCACCACGCTTGGGAAGGCACAAGTATGATGTTCATACATTTGGGCTTTGGAGTGATTATGCTCATATTATTGATATCGGCTTCTTGATGCATCTTTGAACAGGAAATAGAAGATTGTTTTTCAAAGCTGGCGGACATTTAGCTTCCGATAAGGGTTATTGGAGCATCTTACCAGAGGAGTCCGTTTAACCGGATTGCAGACGTGAAACTTGACAGATCGTTGGAGTGATGCAGAACTGCCAAAGATTTGTGCTTTTATTAATCATTACTATTATTTTTCATTTTGTTACATGTATGAGCTTACTTTGGTTTTCACAAATTAAAGTATAGAATATGTACTTGTGTTAAATTTTACATGTATCAGCTTTGCACTTGTGTTAAATTTTACAGATATTAAAGATCATTTTTTTTGATGATATTCTTTTGGCAAATATCCATGTAAAATAAAATTCTAGTAAGCACGAATCATATAAATTAGTATTTTTTTTACACTGTATAATTACAATTTACCTCAATTTTCCCTCGAGTTTTGTTGAATTTCGACCTTGAATTTTGAATTCTACAATTTTCTGGTGATTTGAGCTTTGAAGGACGAAAATGGTGGTGGCTGTGCAGAATTCATAACTCGGTGCTTAATTTTTCACTTACTGAGTCGACTCAGAAAAGATAGAGCTGACATAGAATTAGATTTCGAAAATGGCAACAAGGCATCAGAGAAGTAGATTGATCATTTCGGTTTGAAACCGAAACCACCGAAATTGAGTTCTATTTGTAATATTTGTTAGTAATTATGGATTTTTTTCATTTTTCTCAGAATAATAAGTATATCTTGCAAATATGCAGCAGAAACAGAGATAAAGAAACAAATGTTCCATTTAAATTGCCAAACAAAACGTTTATTGATTTACAGAATATTGAAAAACAAAAACACAACATTCTCTTTATGGCTTTGTGCCTTTGTGATCACTAACATCTCTCATATATCAAATCCTCCTACCCAGAAAGCTCTCCCTAGTAGCACATAATTTTGCCAAAACATCACTCATCTCCATTCTCTTAGCCGGAGATTCCATTGAACACCCAACTCCAATTGTCAGTACGCCAACCAAGCATTCCTCAATTCCATCTCTTCCCTCTCCATGTCGACGTCTCGCATAAGTTTCAACATTGTTGTTGCCAGTTCTTGCTTCTAGCAGCAATGAAGGTTCAACAATCTCCATCACTCTTTCTGGCAAAGCCATCTTTGCAAATTCATGGAGAGTTAGCCCATCATTGAACAAGCTATCAGTAGGACGCTTTCCAATGACCATCTCCAGCAAGAAAATTCCAAAACTGTACACGTCTCCTGGCATGGACACTTCATTGCCCATACCATACTCTGTAAAAGCATGTGGAATCATTATGTTAATTATAATAAATGAATTTAAAGGAAGAGATAATGTCATAAAGATCCAAATATAACTCATAAAATAGTTACCTGGTGGAACATAACCAATGGTCCCTCTTACCCCGATTGAGCTTGATTGAGTTTCAGAAACAGTACTAAGAGGATGGTGATCAAATAGAAACTTTGATAGACCAAAGTCACCAACATGGGCAACCATGTCATGATCAAGCAGGACATTGCACGGCTTGAGGTCACCATGAACAATCGGTGGTTCACAGTGGTGATGAAGATAATCTACTGCAGAAGCCACATCGATTGCTATATTTAGTCTCTGAATGAGACTTAAAGAACTTGCGTCAAGTTGATCCTGGTTCTTGTGCAGCCACTCCTCTAAACTTCCATTTTCCATGTATTTGTAAACCAGAGCTTTAAAGTCAGCACTTTTAGAATCTATACTTGAGCAAATAGTTACTATTCTGACGAGATTTCGATGTCGAATATTCCTTAGTGCTTCACATTCAGCAATGAAACTCTTTGAACCCTCTTTTTGTTGAAGATCGATCACTTTCACTGCAACTGACATTCTATTTTCACCCAAAATTCCTTTGTACACCAAACCGTGGCTTCCTTGTCCAATCATGTTCGATGATGAAAATTTATGGTTGCTCTGCTCAGCTCTGCATAAGAAACCATTGGAAATTGTTCTTCCAAGTGCAACAAACTTGAAGCGTGATGTGCAGATCTCCTTTTTCGAGTAAAAATGATGATGAAGAATGCTAATGACAAGATCATGCATGAAATAATCACAGGAATAACCACTTTGAGATGAGCGATTTTTGATTTCTTTAATCTCTTGGAGGGGCATGATGGCAAATGCATTTCAGCTAAACCTCCACAAAGCCTCTTATTCCCTGTAAGTGAGATTGTTGTTTTATTGCTGAAAACGCCTTTTGTTGGTACTTCTCCCTCAAAATCGTTGTGAGACAAATTTAAATAAACCAAGAATGATAAAGTCTCAAGATATTCTGGAATTTGGCCGGATAAATTGTTGGAAGAGAGATCTAGCTCTTGAATGCTTCTCAAAGAACTCAGGGAGGGAGGAATGCTTCCGTTGAAAGAATTGTCACTCATATAAAGAATTTCCAAGCTTGTACAACTGCCTAGGGTACTAGGAATATCACCTGAAAATCTGTTTCCAGAAATATCAAGCCGAAGGAGAGTCTTCAAGTTGCCTAGTTGTGAAGGAAAAGGACCATTGAGAAGGTTATCAGACACATCTAGGGCAAGTGATAGGGTTGTTATGTCAAGAATTTGTTGAGGCAAATTACCAGTGAGCTTATTTTGGTTGAGAGCCAACGACATCAAATTCTGACAATTTCCAAGGGAGGAGGGTATGCTGCCTTTCAAATTATTTGAGAATAACCACAGTACGGTTAATAATGTTAAATTACCTAGAGAGGCGGGAATGCTCCCGCGTAAACTATTTTGATGCAGGATCAGTATTTGTAACTTTTTAAGCTTACCAATGTGATGAGAAATAGTACCACTTAATTGGTTTGTCTCTATACGAAGGGCTTGAAGATTGACTAGATTTCCTATCTCAGGAGGTATGGAGCCATATATTTGATTACCACCCATGCCTAATAAAGACATTGTACTTGACAAGTTTCCTATAAACTTTGGTAACATCCCTCCAAATTGATTTTCATCTAAAATAAGCCATTCCAATTTGCTGCAATTTAAGAGGGAGGTTAAAAAATGAAGATCATCGGCTGTCCCAATTCCCAAATTATTTTCATTCAAACTTAGAATTGACAAATTCTTATGTTGACTAAAATCAATTGATACTTTCCCACTAAAAGAATTGTTAGAAAAATCAACCCTTTCAAGATTTGATGTATTGGACAATGAATATGGGAGAGGACCAGTGAAATTATTACCAAAGATGCAAATCATTTTCAGCTTTGGAAGATCATAACCTATGTTGTGTGGTAAACTTCCAGAGAGTCTATTAAATAGAAGAAAGAGAATAGTAAGGGAAGAAATGTTAAAAATTGGAGGAGGAACCCTACCAGAAATGTTATTTCCACCTAAGTGAAGATAAAATAAGCTCTTTAATCGACCTAGAGAATAAGGAATTGTCCCAAACAAGTCATTTGAACGTACAACAAGTACTTGCAAAGCTGAAAGATTCCCAATGGAAGTTGGGATTTGTCCTGTTAGCTGATTCTCACCAATGTTCAAAGTCTCAAGCTTCAACAAGTAGCCAATCTCTGTTGGGATTTCTCCCCGGAGGTTGTTTCGACAGGCCATGAACACAATGAGGTTTGAGCACCGGGACAAATTGTTTGGAATTGTACCCGAAAAAGAATTATTGGCCAGCATTAGAGTTTCTAGCCTGAAAAGAAGACTTACTTCATTGGGAATATCACCATGGAAGTTGTTGTCTTCAAGATGGATCGATCTAAGAAAGCTAAGGTTCCCTATAAAAGGTGACAATTCACCTCCCATGCTTTGATTTCTTAGATCCAACTCCGTAACCCTTCGATGCCGACGACCACATGAAACACCAGTCCAGACGCATAAGGGAACGGAATCATTCCACGAGCTTGTGACTCCCAATGGATCATCAATTCGAGACTTAATAGCAAGTAATGCAAAACGGTCAGTCTCATTTGAGTGGATTGTGGCAGTGGATGGAGTAGAGAAGCTATGAATAAGCAAGAAGCAAAAGCAGCATAGAAGAATGGAACTAGGCATGTTTACAAGGCTGGATTAGACAAGCAAGGAGTTGTGTTTGGAATGTGGATGCTCATTTCAACGTGGCGTGAGGGGACTTTATAGAGCAAACTAACCCACTGGACACTCCGTTAACTGTACGAAATCTCTGGTTTCTTGGCGTGAATCAATCAAATAAAGTAACAACTGAACAACTCACAAATCATTTTTTTAATCATATAGAAGTAAATTGTACGTGAAGAAGACTAAAAATGTGAAACACATTTCATCTAGAAAATCTTCGTGTGAGCCTACTCAATCCTCATGAAACTCCTGTTCTGTGACTAGAATTTCCACAAACAGAGCAGACAAAGTTACATGTAGGCTTGGATAATCAGACAAAGCAGAAGTCGTGTTTCATGCTAAATAAAGTCGATGTTTCAAGTCTTGCTTTTATTTAATTGCAGTCAGCATTCAATAAACACTACTCATGAAAGTCGAGGTCACCTACTTTCCGCTGTGTTTACACTCCGACGCTCAAATTAGGACAGAAGCATTTACTAGGTGAAGGATAATCAAAGCCTTACTATAATATATACTTCTTTGCTATGATATTTGAACAACTAAAAACAAATATTTTTATAAATTCTAAACCAAAATTATCAAAATGTTGATAATATTTCATCAATTATTATTTTTTTATTTTTTATTTTTGTAAAGGAAATCAATTAAATTTTTTGATTGATAATAATAAGTAAAATTTTATAATTTAATAATATTTTAAAAATATATTAACTCCATATAATTCAAGATCAAATATGAATATGAAGATTAACTTCATATAAAGCAGAATGTGAACTACGCTCTTGCAATGCATGTGCTAAAAAAAACATATAGGTATATTTTTCGCTTTTGTGTTATAAATAAATATACCTAAGATGTAACGAGGAGTAATATTATTTTTGAATAATTTAAACTAGTTTCAAGATCGAAATCTATATAACGTCAATTTTTTTTTTAAATCATTTTAATTCGAACCGATTAATACAAGGAATTAACATCCTCTTCTAGTCCGGCTTTTTACTGTCTTAGTTTTCAAGAGTTTTTGAGATTGAATGAAAAAACACTTGCCGGTATGAAAGACCCATATAGTAGGAGACAGTGAGACACTAATACATAGTGCTTGTTTGGTTGAGTTTTCTGCTGCCTCAAAAGGTCTACCGACGTCTATTTGAGTTTTTTAGAGTTGTTTGGTTGGGTTTTTGAGGTTATCTATTTTAAACTGAGTAGATGCTAGTAAAGTTTAAACCTCTATTAGCAAAAGCTCATGGGGAGGTGCTTCTCCAAATAGAACTTTTTTATAAAAAGTCTAACAACCAAACAACTATAATTTTTTTTTTTTCAAAAACTCTATTTCTAATAGATCTACTGCAAGTAGATCTTTTACCAATAGAGGTTTTTCAAAAGTCCAACCAAACAAGCTCTTAATCATAAAAGACCGATGGAGACACTATTTTAACTGCCAACAAAGGTATGAGTAAAATAATGAAGTTAAGGGGGTGTATTGGAGGGATTTTAATAGACAATTTTGAGGTGCAATGATTTTATGGATTTGCAAGACTATTATGATTATATGGACTAGACTTTTATGATTCTGAAAGAGTCTTTGGGCTTTATTTATAGACTATTATGATTGTCTAGACATTATTTCAATACTTTTTAGACTTTTAAAAATATGAGCTTCAAGAGTCGATTGTAGGTGCAAGATTCTCGTACGTCTTTTTATCTGCGATAAACTGTAATTACATAGTGAGCTATGTAACATTATAGATTAATCTATACACACTCACTAAAGTGATAAATTGAAAAACCGTTTGAAAACCCGTATGAAACAAAGTTAGAAAATCCATTAGTAGTTTCCACTTTTCGTGGATCCATACACAACTTTGTGTCTACTTATTAAACAATTGCATACACACCTTTAAATTTTAAGTAGTCTCTGATTTCCTTGACTTGAGTCAATCAAATGAACCGGTTTACACGATACAGTTTCTTGGACAACTCATCAGAATGAATTATTTTATCGAATGAAACTGCCTGATTTTTAATTTATTTTTTATTACTTTATGATATTTTATTTGGAATTGTGTAATTTTATTTGGTCTTGGCCCGATGACCACGAGAAATAAAGAATGGGCCATTTAAAAGCCTAGCCCAGTTGGAACACAATATACCAACCATTTTAAAAGCCCATCACTGATATGCCCATCACTGATATGCCCAAATACGTCATTAGGCTATTGGTGATGAGCCCATGCACGTCTCCATCCTGTTGTGTAATTCTCTGCTTTGTCTTGGGTTGGTAACCATTATTCAAGGGGTATATGGGCCACTTAAAAGCCCAGCCCACTTCAATTTGATATGCCAATCATTTTAAAGCTTATCTTTGATGTGCCAAGACTGCAAGATACATCATCAAGCCGTCAATGACATGCCTTGGCATGTCATCGAGTCAACTCTGCTTACTTCTTTGATTCGATCTCTCACTCTCGACCCAACTGCTCAATCGACAACGATGAACACCAACCGCAAAGATGATCTGAGCATGATACAATTACCATGCGCAAGTTATCAAAATTGTCAAAGTTTTTTGAAATCTTGTGCATCTAAATTAGAAGATAAATGAATGCTAATGTAATGTAATTTCTAAAAGTTATTTAATAATAACAAAAACCATACTACTTCGTGCTTCGTTGCAGAAAAATTGAGTTGATGAGAGACAGCTTATTTTTGGGCTAGTTTTAGTCAAGAACACAAACAATTGGGCCAAAATTCACAGGGAAAGCCCGTAAAATTTACTTTTACAGGCCCATTAGTCCACTTCACATTTCAACAAAAGAAAATGGACTCTGAGTGGGCACGTCAATCGATGTAGCCGACTTGACCGGATTGAGTCGGCTAGGATTAGCCGCATTATTAGCCACATTGGCTAATTTAAGTGACATGGCACACGCACTTTATAAAGCCAACGTGATTGGCCCACGTGGCCACAGATTAGTTTATCATACCAGCCGAATCGGCTGACGTGCCCACTCAGTCAACTATTCGTTGCAAAACCCAAAATAAAAATAAAATAAATTAAATTAAAAATTAAAATCGAAAATGGAAGCAAAGAAGATCGGAGATGGAGAACAATGAGTTGGTTTCTCAGAAAATTAGGTTTTGAAGGCGCAGATAATTAAGGTAGAGTTTTGTTGTGTCATTTCTTTGGGTTTTATTTTTGGTTGTTAATTACCTACTTTCTAAACTCAATTATTAATCTTATTTCTAAATTGATTAGCTTTATACAAATACTATGATTTTGGTTATCTGATGATGAACTGATTATACATTTCTCACAATTACAGAATGTATGAATCAAATATGAAACAGAAACTGAAAAAAAATAAACAAATTATGATCACTTCTATTTAAATTTAATTATGTGTTTTCAATTTATTTTATCAGGATGAGAGTGTCATTGCTACAGGCATCCTTGGTATATGGGCAAATGATGAAGGTAACATCCAATTAAGGTCTACATTTTTAATATTCGTATGCGCTTCTATTTAGCGGTAAAGTGTTTGATAGGCTACCCCTCTGACTCTTGCAGGTGAAGGTGGCAACAAGGCTAAAAAGGTACGCAATTGTTACTGATAATTTAAATGCAATAGCAATCACCTGTAAATCATGCCTATGTATCCTTTATCTCGCTTGTAAATCATGAATTCTGTTTCTTCTAAGCCGGTTTTAATCATGGAAACAATGCTCAAATTCATGTGGAGTACCGTTTAAAAGTTCGTCTAGAATGCAGTGCATTTCCGATGATAAGAGTCATTGACAGGTATCAAAACCTTCAGTTATTCCAGCAGTAGAAGTTGAGGCTCCGGGATGTTCAGTCTCAAGTATGGAAGTCATCACGTAATTTCTCAATATTTGATATCTAAAGACGTTTTATGTGTCTGTTGTTTTTCCTGAAAGTAAACTATTGTATTTCCTTCGTGTCACTTCAAGAGTCATTACCTCAAGCTGTTGTAGAGGAAATGCAGAAAGTCTATCAAAATGAGTTGGGTCCTGAGCCAATTCCATTTACTGTTCCTTGACATGCTATTGATGATGAAGATGTAAGTATCGTTTGTTTCATGTATTTGGGATTTACTTAGTGTTCTGCCAATAGAGTATTGTAGTTGTGCATTAGCCCTTCAAAAAATAATTATGCATTGTATGACCTTTAAATTATATGATACGCCTTAAGCAGAACCTTATAAAATGTTATTTACTTTTAGAGGTACTTCCTTGAGGTGGATAATGCAAGTGATGATGATTGAAATGTGGAGAATTTGGGTGAAAACGCACATGAGAACAAGTAACCTTCATTGTACCTTTTTTTGTATACATCTGAGCGGAATTAGTATTCAAATATGATGAAAACCTGATTGTGTGAGTTCGTTCTGTTTCAATACAGCGTTGTAGATCAGTAAAGACAAAGAGAGTCACTCGATCGAGTCTAGTTGAATAAGAGAGCTAAACTTAAAGAAATACAGATGAAAAAAAGCAAAATTAAGCAAAAAAGGTGGAGGAAGTACAAACAAATCGACTAGTAAGATGATTAATTGTGCGTATACTAACATTTTTTTTTCTGCAGACATGGCTATCTTACTATAGCTTTCTTCTTCTGATTCCAGCTTGCCTGATATCATTCAAGAAATAGCCGAAGAGGACGAGGAGAATAAGAAAAGACATCTACGACTTGTAGCTAAGCAAGAAAACTGAAGGAATTCGTCCACCACGCTTGGGAAGGCACAAGTATGATGTTCTCAAAATTTTGTAAACGAAATTTTTTCATGTGCATCATCTATATGTACTGACTACCTTTATTTCAGATTCGAGCCTGCTCCTACTCAAGTCCTATTATCCGAAGAAATCAATGGATCCCTCCGTAAGCTGAAGGTATCCTGATTTTCTCTTGTTTTCCTTTCTAGTAATGAATTTTCTCGTTATCGATTGTGTTTGGATACCAACCGAAGATTTTTTTTTTTTTTCTTTATAAAATAAAATGAAGGGTTGTAGCATGTTTGCAAAGGATCGGTTTAAAAGTCCGGAGATGAAGATGGTGGATAAAAAGTCCACACTCAAAAAAGTTAGCTTTAATAAACTTTTTGAGTGTGGCATTCAAATTAAAGGATATCTATGCAGATGGAGATGGTGGATAATTGAATTGCTTTTTTTAACTACAATAATGCATGGGGTGTTTGCATCACTCCTTTAATTGTACTGAGAAGTCTCTAATCATATAAAGAAGTTCACATAATATACCAATAATCATGGACTACTCAAAATGGATAGGACAAATGCATGCCAAAACATTTTCTGTATAGTAACTAAACCTCAAAGTTATGATATCTGTTTAAACTATTTCCCGCTATTGAAATTGGATATATGTGGGGCAAGTCAATGTGATTGGCATCAACCAAGTTCAACTTAACGTGCATGAAAAATTCTCTTGTCATAATATATACATGCTCGGTGCTCCAACATCTAAAAAGACGTCAAACTACGAAAACTATTTTTCTAAAGCCAGCTCATCAATGATGTGCCTGGGCACTTCACCAGCCCATTGTATAGTTCTATACTTTGTATTGGGCTGGTAACCGAAGTGCAAAGCGTCAAATGGGCCATTTTAAAAGCCCAGCCCAGTTCGATTTTGATCCATCAGCCATTTTATAAGCCCATCGATGATGTGTCAGATAAGTTGTCAGTGACGTGTCATCATAGCTCCTGCAGGCTGCAACTTCAAAGTCCACTGGTTTCGGTTGAATCGGTTGCCAACCTATTTTATAGAGAATTTGATACCCAAATTATGTGACAACACTATAATCCATTCATTTAAATTGTATTAAATTTACATAATTTAAATGAATGGATTAGAATGTTGCCACATTATTGGACACCAGAATTGAACACCAAATTTGGACAAGGTAGCATTGCTTTTATCGAAACATAGATTTTGAGACTGTAATATGCTTTTAATTTTCTTTAACATTTTGGACAACAACTCGTGTTTTCTTCTTATTGGATGAGATTGGTCAGAATCGCAGTTATGTAAGTTTATGTTTTTCTTTTTATATTGAGTACTGTTTTTTTTTTCTTTCCATTTAATGTTGTAGTATAAAGATTCAATCTTTATTTGTTGTTTTTGTTATAAGATTGATGTGTAGTTTAGTTGCAATGAGTTAGTAAAGGTGAAGTTCTGATCCAATAAAATGAATTGACGATGAAAAAAGTTTAAAATTTTAGAGAATAATGTTCATTTTTGGTGATTTGTTAAGTAAAAAAGCTAGGGGAAAATTGGAAGAGAATAATATTATGTTGAACACTTACCAAATCAATTTTCATGATATGGAGGCTATAGGCGATTTCAGGTTCTAAATATATTGAGAATACAAACCAAAGTAATGAATTGTATCCTAATTTTTGAACTGTTTTTTATTTAAGTTAGGAACTGCTGATGCTTTTTGCTCTGTTCAAAGTTCAATTCACTGTCTGAGACTCTGAGATTGTTTTCATTGTTGCAGTTAAAATCTTGAGTATCCTTTTCATAAGCTGCTGATATGATGTACTCTTGTGGAAGCGACGGTTGTAGTATAGCTTTGTTTGTTTGTTCAGATGTCTTGCTGCTGTTGATTCTAGTGTTGCTTTGCATTGTTTTAACATACAACCTTTCTGACGGTGATCGCATTCTTATTTAAGCAGATAGTATTGTCAGAGGAAATGTTGATAATGCTGCAACATCATCAAGCTTGGAAAGGATTTTAGACTGTTTTTTCAGGTCAGTAAAGATTCACTTATAAAGTTCTATAGCTTGTTGTTTGAGTGTTGGAACCTTGGTCAAGCATCATTGTTTGTCATTTTAGATTATTTATTCAAATCTATGGATCGATTATAGTCATTGACAATAAATTAAAAAACAGGAAAAAGAAACAAATGATCACTTTTTATTTAAATTGTTGAACAAAACATTTATTCTCTATATGGCTTGGTGATCATTGAGCATTAACCTAACATCTCTAACATATCAAATCCTCCTACCTAGAAACTTCTCCCTAACTGCACATAACTTTGCCACAACATCTGTCATATTCATTCGCTCAACCGGAGATTCCATCGAACAGACAACTCCAATTCTCATTACACCAACCAAGCACTCCTTTATTGTTTCTCTTCCTCTTCCAAGCCTTGCAAAATTTTCAACATCGTTGTTGTTGGTACTTTCTTCCGGTAGCAGCAAAGGTTCAACAATATCCATCACTCTTTCCGGCAAAGCCATCTTTGCAAATTCATGCAGAGTAAGCCCGTCATTAAATATGTTATCAATTGGACGCTTTCCTGTGAACATTTCCAGCAAGAGAATTCCAAAGCTATAAACATCTCCTGGTATGGACACTTTACTACCCATACCATACTCTGTAAAAGCAGTGAATTAGTCTTGTTATTAATTGCAGTAAATGAATTCAATTGGAGAGATAACATCATAAAGATCTAAACAAAACTTGTAAATAGTTACCTGGCGCAACGTAGCCAACAGTTCCTCTTATCCCTATTGAGCTTGATTGAGTTTCATGAGCACGTGGGAGATCAAAGAGAAACTTTGATAGACCAAAGTCACCAACATGGGCAACCATATCATGATCAAGCAATACATTGCACGGCTTTAGGTCACCATGAACCATTGGTGGTTCACAATGGCGATGAAGATATTCTACCGCAAAAGCCACATCAATTGCTATATTTAATCTCTGGATGAGACTAAAAGAACTTGCGTCAAGTTGATCCTGGTTCTTGTGCAGCCACTCCTCCAAACTTCCATTTTCCATGTATTCGTAAACCAGAGCTTTAAAGTCAGCACCTTTAGGATCTATGCTTGAGCAAATAGTTACTATTCCGACGAGATTTCGATGTCGAATATTCCTTAGTGCTTCACATTCAGAGATGAAACTCTTCGAACCCCCTTTTTGTTGAAGATTGATCACTTTCACTGCAACAAACATTCTATTTTCACCCAAAACTCCTTTGTACACCAAACCGTGGCTTCCCTGTCCGATCATGTTCGATGATGAAAATTTATCGGTTGCTCTACTCAGCTCTGCATAAGAAACCATAGGAAATGGTTCTTCCATGTGCACCGGAATTGAAGTGTTATGCGCTGATCTCCTTTTCCGAGTAAAAATGACGATGAAGAATGCTAATGACAAGATCACGCTTGAAACAATCACAGGAATAACCACTTTGAGAGTAGCAATTTTTGATTTCTTTAATCTCTTGGAGGGGCATGATGGCAAATGCATTTCAGCTAAACCTCCACAAAGCCTCTTATTCCCTGTAAGTGAGATTCCTGTTTTATTGCTGAAAACGCCTTTTGTTGGTACTTCTCCCTCAAAATCATTGTGAGACAAATTTAAATATATCAAGAATGATAAAGTCTCAAGATATTCTGGAATTTGGCCAGACAAATTGTTGGAAGAGAGATCCAGCATTTGAATGCTTCTCAAAGAACTCAGGGAGGGTGGAATGCTTCCATTGAAAGAATTGTCACTCATATAAAGAGATTCCAAGCTTGTACAGCTGCCTAGGCTACTAGGAATCTCACTAGAAAATTTGTTTTTAGAAACATCAAGGAAAAAGAGAGTCTTCAAGTTGCCCAGTTGTGAGGGAAAAGGACCACTGAGAAGGTTATCAGACACATCTAGTGCAATTGATAGTGTTGTTATGTCAAGAATTTGTTGAGGCAAATTACCAGTGAGCTTATTTTGGCGTAGATACAACTCATCCAAACTCTTACAATTTCCAAGGGAAGGGGGTATCCTGCCTTTCAAATTATTTGAGAATAAATACAGATAGACTAATAATGTTAAATTACCGAGAGAGGTGGGAATGCTCCCACCTAAACTATTTTCAGCTAGGTACAAATATTGTAACTTTTTAAGCTTACCTATGTCATGAGGAATAGTGCCACTTAATTGGCTTGTCCCCATATCAAGGCCTTGAAGATTGACTAGATTTCCTATCTCAGGAGGTATGGAGCCATGTATTTGATTACCACCTATGGTTAATATAGACATTGTACTTGACAAGTTTCCTATAAACTTTGGTAACACCCCTCCAAATTGATTTTGATGTAACTGAAGTAATTTCAATTTGCTACAATTTACAAGGGAGGTTAAAAAATGAAGATCATCGGCTGTCCCAATTCCCAAGTTATTTTCAAACAAACTTAGATATGAAAAATTCTTAAGTTGACTAAAATCAATTGATACTTTCCCACTAAAAGAATTGTTAGAAAAATCAACCATTTCAAGATTTGATGTATTGGACAATGAATATGGGAGAGGACCAGTGAAATTATTACTAAAGATGGAAATCTTTTTCAGCTTTGGAAGATCATAACCTATGTTGTGTGGTAAACTTCCAGAGAGTCTATTAAGTGAAAGAAAGAGAATAGTAAGGGAAGAAATGTTAAAATTGGAGGAGGAACCATACCAGAAATGTTATTTCCACCTAAGTGAAGATAAAATAAGCTCCTTAGTCGGCCTAAAGAATAAGGAATTGTCCCAGACAAGCTATTAGAATATACTGTAAGTTGGAGCAAGGCTGAAAGATTCCCGATGGAAGTTGGGATTTGTCCTGTTAGCTGATTCTTAGCAAGGTGCAAAGTCTCAAGCTTCGACAGGTTGCCAATCTCTGTTGGGATTTCTCCCTGGAGGTTGTTTCGACGGGCATTGAACGCAATGAGTTTTGAGCAATGGGACAAATTGTTTGGAATTGTACCTGAAAAAGAATTATTGGCCAGCATTAGAGTTTCTAGCCTGAAAAGAAGACTTACTTCATTGGGAATATCACCATGGAAGTTGTTGTCTTCAAGATGGATCGATCTAAGAAAGCTAAGGTTCCCTATAGAAGGTGACAAGTCACCTCCTATGCTTTGGTTTCTTAGATCCAACTCCGTAACCCTTTGGTGCTGACGACCACATGAAACACCGGTCCATAGGCATAAGGGTACAGAATTGTTCCACGTGCTTGTGACTCCTAATGGATCATGAAGCCGAGACTTAATGGCCAATAATGCAAGACGGTCAGTCTCATTTGAATGGACTGTGGCGGTGGATGGAGTAGAGAAGCAATGGATAAGCAAGAGGCAAAAGCAGCATAGAAGAATGGAACTAAGCATGTTTACAAGGCCTGGATTAGACAAAACAAGGAGTTGTGTTTGGAATCTGGATGCTCAATATAATTCAAGCTGGTGTGTGAGGAGACTTTATAGAGGAGGAAACTAACCAAGAATGTTGTGAGCGGGGCAGTTTTGGTGCTTCTGTTGATAGTCAACATTGCTTGTCTTTTCTCTTGCTAGAATTTCCACAAATCAATTACTAAGCACTCTGTCACCCATCTGTTTTCCTCGATGGCTTTATATTTGGAAAATTCAACGACAATTTTTTTTTCTTTCCTTTTTTCTGTAAAGTCTGGTACAGACAACAACACACAGTAGTGCTGCTCCATCACGAGACCTTATATTTGGAAAATTCAACAAAGGCAACAATGACAATCACAAACATCCTTTTCAGTTTCTATCTGTAGTTTTCATGGGTCCATAACTTTGTCTCTACTCAGAAAAAAAATTGCAATCAATAGTGTCGGGGAAGAAACATTTGGACAAGGAATTAATCAAGTTTATAGTCAACATTGGTCGTCTCCTGTTGCTAGAATTTCAAAAATTAACATCATCAATCCTAAGTCATAGATAATAAAGGTTTTTGATTATCATAAAACTTAAATGTATTGTTTGCAACATTGAATATTGAATACTAGTAACAAGTTAACAACAATTACAATTATATGTAGCACCTTCTCCGTTGGTTGGCGATCAATGCACAATAATGTCAGATCAGACACTTTTTTTTTTTCTTTCCATTTTTCTGTAAAGTCTGGTACAGACAACAACACACAGTAGTACTGCTCCATCACGAGACCTTATATTTGGACACTCCATTAGTTCTTGGCATTACTAGTGCAACATTCACTACAAAAAAACTGGCTATCAGCGACCGCTTTTGGCCCTCGGTGATAAACGTTTTTTTTTGTAGTGATTTGTTCAAGGAAGTAAATATCATTTTGTTTATGAAAAATATCATTGGTAGATTTAGTCTTACTTGGTGACTTCTCTACTTTGTAAACTCAATTAATCTGTTTCTGAATTGATTAGCTTTTTTTTATATACAAATACTATGATTTTGGTTATCCAATGATGAACTGATTATAAATTTCTCAGCATTCCAGAATGTATGAATCTGTTGTGTCAAATATGCAACAGAAACAGAGAAAAATAAACAAAATATGATCACTTCCATTTATTGATTTCTAGAATATTGACAAAACAAAAACATTCTCTTTATGGTAATGAAGGAGCTCTGCATAATTCATTTTACAGCAGTGATACAAGTTTTGGTGAATCCAGTCATTTTGGTTTGAAACCGAAACCGCCGAAAGCACACCAAATTGAGTTATATTTGTAATTAGTGTTAGTAATTCTTGATTTTTTCATTTGTTTTGCTTATAACTTGATCAAACTAAACTCAGTTATGAAAACTAACTGGTGACCGAACCCAAGTTTTGGCGAATCCAATCATTTTGGGTTGGTATTGAAATCGTCAAAACCACCGAAATTTGGTTCTATTTTTATTAACTGTTAGAAATTATTGATTTTATCATTTATGTTGCTTTTAACTTGATCAAACTAGTGTTTTTAATCGAAAGTTTGCTTTTAACTCAAATTCGCAACCTAAACGAAAGTTTACTGACTCTATATATATATATATATATATATAAGAAGAAGGACAATATGAGTTAAGCATAATCGTAATGCAATGCAGAATAAATCTTCCATTTTCGACTTCAATCTGGGGTTCGATTAGTTCAGTTACAAAACAATTTTAACTTCAATCGCAGAAACAATTTTTAAATCACATGAACATGAAGCTTGCAAGCCTTAAAATAAATGCTCTTCACTGTGTGACCTTTCTTTCATGAGAGCTTTAAGTGGGACAAAAGTTGTCATCCATTAAAAGCTGAAGTTGCATAAAGTGGATTCAACAGCATCAGCTATGATCACTGGATTCAATTACAGTATCAAATACTAGTGCTTGACTTTAGTCCACTAATGCTAAAGTGGGCATAACATGATTTCTGATATGGAAAAAAAATCAGTTCACACTTCACATCATCATCATGATCAGCCAATAAATTAATGTGGTAGTCAATTGAGGAATTTCTTGGTGACAACTAGTGATGTCAATGAGGCAGGTTCGGGGAGATCATAGGAATTTCTGACCTCGACCTGAACGAAATTATTTGCCCCCAAACACACCCCAACCCCAATAATTGACTTTAGTCTACTATGATAAAAACCACCCACTAATGCTAAAGTTAAAATTTAGTGAATTATATCAAATCCTCCTAAAAGGCGATTTCATTAAAGTTTAAATTTAGTGAATTATTGCTTACTTTAAGACCAGTAAAGTTTTTTTTTTTTTTTTTTTTTTTTTTTTTTTTTTTTTTTTTTTTTTTTTTTTTTTTTTTTTTTAAAGACTAGTAAAGTTAAGTCAACAATAGATATAAATCATTGAAGTTCATTTAAAAAAAAAAAAAAAAAAAAAATGATACCAAACGAATCAGATCTGTCAAAATAAATTGGTGTATGCTTGGATACACGAGAAAACTTCACACACAAACCAATGTTAAATGTGCATGATTCGAGCGATTTGGTTTAAATTTATTTTGTACACTGCGGGGTTAGTTTCCATTTCTTAACAGCATAACACTGGTTTCGATTCTATAATATTAAAGGTTGAACAACATATTAGTTTGTTTAACAAACTTACTTAGATTTCATTTTTATTATATAGATGAGTAAATCACTGTCCAAGAGTACTAATATATATATTTATACAGTTTTTCTATTATCAGTTTATCCTTTTATATCAGGACGAAGAATGTGGACCATTAGATTTGCATACTTTGACTCAAAGTGTATACACTTTTTAAAACTTCTCAATAATCTATGATTCACATTCTTCGTCAACTGACAATAGAAAAACTATATATATAGGAGTAATTGCACAAACGACCCCTGAGTTTAGGCCTAATTACACGTATATGGACTTTTTACCAAATATTACACAAACATTCCCTACCGTCAGTTGACTTACATCCAAACTAACTGTTGACCAGAATTTTACTATTAAAAGTCCAAAATACCCTTATTTACTTATTTATACTTTTTTCCCCTTAAAATAAAATAAATTATATAAAAATGTAAATAAAAAAATTTTAATTATATTTTTTCAAACAAATTTTAGAAGACAAAAATATATAAAACAAAAAATTAAGAATTTAAAAAAATTAGAAAAAAGAATAAAATAAAATTTTTAAGAAAAGAAATGGAGAACATATTTCAAATACGCCATTACTGGGACTTGGATCCACAATTATGAAAAACAAAACTATATTTTAAGTTTAACATTAAAATACAATCATTATTGATGATTCATAAATCAACAAACTACAATTATATTCAATTTTCAATCATCAATAGGATTTCATTCAAGCCACAAGATTTTTAACAATAAATGAGATTCCACAATTATATTCAATTTTTAATCATCAATAATGATTGTATTTAATATCAAAAACTTAAAATTTAGTTTTCTTTTATATATTTTTGTCTTTTAAAATTTGTTTGAAAATTATATAATTAAAATTTTTTTTATTTGTATTTTTATATAATTTATTTTATTTTATTTTATTTTAAGGGGAACAAATAAAGTACAAATAAGTAACTAGGGGTATTTTGGACTTTTAATACTAAAAATCTAGTCAACAGTTAGTTTGGATGGAAGTCAACTGACGGTAAGGGATGTTTGTGTAATATTTGGTAAAAAGTCTATATGCGTGTAATTAGGCCTAAACTCAAGGATATTTGTACAATTACTCCATATATATATATATATATACAGTTTTTCTATTTTCAGTTCGAACTGACAAAAGTTATATTAGTTCCTTGCATATGGGCCATTGGATTTAAATACTTTGACTGACAAGTGCATACAGCCAAGTCAAAGTATTTAAATCCAGTGGCTCACATGCAAGGAACTGATATAACTTTTATCAGTTCGAACTGATAATAGAATTTCTGCATATATATATATATATATATAAATGTAAGAGATTCTCGTACGTTTTTTTATACGCGATAGACTATGTAAAGTTATATAGTGAGCTATGTAATATTATAGATTAATCTGTACATATTCTCAAAAGTGAGTGGTCGAAGGAAGGAACGTTAGAAAATTCACTAGTAGTTTTCACGTTTCATGGGTCCATGTATAACTTTTCGTCTCCTTCACATAAAACATTTGCATACATTCCTTTTAATTGTAAGAAGTTTCTGGATTCTTGACTTGAGTCAATCAAATAAACCGGTTTACACTACACATCATAATGAATTATTTTATTGAATGAAGTTGCCTAGTTTCTAATTTCGTTTTTATTATTTTATGATTTTTAATTGGAATTGTGTAATTTTATTTGGTCTTGAACAGGCGAGGCGGCAACCATCGAGTCAATGAAAAAATGGGCCGTAGAAAGGCCCATCCCAGTTAGAATTTGTTATACAGTACGCCAACCATTTTAAAAGCCCATCATTTTAAAAGCCCAGTTAGAATTTGATGTAAAAGTATTTATTTTCAGATATTTATAATTTAAAAAAACAAACAACTTATCACTGAATAATTTCAATGGAAAAAAAAACAAACATGTTATTCGGTTTTCAGTTTTCAGTCACTATTCAGTCTTTAGTACAATTCAGCACTGTTTAGTCTTCAGACTGAAAATCAAACGCAACCTAATACGTAATCGTAAAAGACTGAAGGAGACACTATTTAATTAACTACCAACAAGTATGAGTAAAAAAAATATTAAAGATGCACTCCTAGAAAGATTATCTAATGAAAAACAATTCAGAATAATGAATTTATAGAGTAACAATTTCGCTAAAAGACAGCATTTCAATAAATTTTAGCAATTTGTATCATTAAAAATTCACTCTTCTGAATTTTTTTCTTGCGAAAGGTCTACACTAAATAATTTTTTTGTGTGTGAAGACAAAACCTAAGGTGTGAAGTTCCATGTTCGAAAACCTTTACTCTTGTTAAAAAATAAAAACAGATCTGCTGAGATAAGATTAGTTTAGTAGGTGATATAAATTCTAAAACGTAATACACTCTCTAAAATAAGGGATAGAAATATTTAGAAAAATCATAGATATAATAAAATATATGACTATAAATGGTTAGTCATAAAAGGTACATGTGAACGTGAGAAAAGGAGAAGATGGTAATTTGAGACCGAAAAATTGTAGTAAAATTTTTCTATAAAAGCCAATAACACGTCAAAAATGCTACCACGCAGTCTATACAAAATAATTTTTTTAATCTTTTATATATATATATATATATATATATACAATTTTTCTATTATCAGTTGGTCCTGATATAAAATATATCAAAACGAAGAATGTGGACCATTAGATTTACATACTTTGACTCAAAGTATATATGCACTTGTCAAAACTTCTCCATAATCTATGGCTTAAAGATATATATATATATATATATATACAGAAATTCTATTATCAGTTCGAACTGACAAAAGTTATATCAGTTTCTTGCATGTGGGCCACTGGACTTAAATACTTTGACTTGGCTGTATGAACTTGTCAGTCAAAGTATTTAAATCTAGTGGCCCACATACAAAGAACTGATATAATTTTTGTCAGTTTGAACTGATAATAGAAAGACTGTATATATATATATATCACTCATGTGCTCTTAGTCCGGTGGTTGAGATTTCAATGCATTTATAACTCTTGAACACTACAAGAAAATACTAGGTTTATTGACAGTTAAAAACTGTCAAGAAAAGGTTTATTGACAATTTTTAAAACTGTCAACAATACTAATGTCAAGAAAAGTCTTGACAGTTTTTGTTTTTATGACATTTTTTTTTTCTTGACAGTTTTTAACTGTAAAGAAATGTTTATAATATAGTTATAATATTTAACTAAAAACTGTCATTATTAATATTTAATTAAATAATATTTTTTATATTTATACACCACCTCCTCCCCAGCCGCCAGACCACCCATGCCACCACTGTCGTCTGGCCACGCGCCTCCGTCGTGCAGCTGTCCGGCTACTCGCCATGGCGGGACCACACCGTCACTGCCGTCGTCCGGCAGCCTGCCACCACCACCGACCCACCCCCTCCGCTGCTGTCGTCAAGCCACCACCCAGCCACTAGCCACCCGCCACTGCCGGACCACCCCCGCCGACGTCGCCGTCCGGCCCTGCCCACTTCGGATAAACTGGAGACCTCAAGTCAAAAGTTGTAAGTTTTTACCACTTGACTACAACATTTGATGTGTTAACAATTGAACAATATTTATATATAACCTATATGAGTTGTTAGAAATAATAAATAAAAATATAAAAATATATAAAAATATATATAAAAAATTGTTAGACAAATTTAAATTTATTCAACTAATCAAAATTCTAATTTCAGACATATATTAAAAAATATTTATTGAAACTTTTAATGAAATTATATTTTTTAAAACATATATAGTCGAGTTATTGGTCAATACTTTATGGTCACATTTGGTTACATGATGGAATGGTAATCGGAATGGTATTGGGAATAAGAATGAGAATGGAAAGGAAATGAAAACTAAGTTTTTTGTTTGGTTGGAACTTTAGAATTAGTCTTTGAATCAGTATTATTTTGTTTGGTTAACAACGGAATATAATGGAGTTAACTGTATTTTGACCAAAATACCCCTAATTATAAAACATTCAAAATAACATGATATATTATGGATAATAATAATAAAATATAAAAGTATATTAGATATATAATTATAGATTATTTAATATAATAATATTATATATATATATATATAATATTATTATATATATATATAATAGATAATACATATATATTATATAAAATACATATAATATATATAATAAATATAATAATATAATATATAGTACATATATATAAATTATATATTTATATATCATTAATATAATATATAATAATAATATATTATTTTTGGAAAGGAGGGTATTTTTGGAATGGAGTTGGGGCATATGAGAGTATTTATGGAATATAAATTTTAGTTTGGAATGGAAGGGCATTCCATTGGTTTTTGGATGGAATGCCCATTCAACCAAAATGGTGGAATCCCTATTCCAATGAAATCACCATTCCATTGCATTTTAACAAACCAAACGAATGGAATGGCTTTCTTTCCATTCTATTCCATCCAACCAAACATGGCCTACAGGAGACTCGTGACATCAATTGTAATAAGCATGATTTGGAATACAACTCTCACTACAGGGGAGATATTTCTCAACATGCATATTGCAATTTAATGAACAAATATAAGACTCAGATTACTAATTTATATGGGAGTGGTTATTCCTGTTATTGTTTCTTGCGTGATCTTGTCATTAGCATTCTTCGTCGTCATTTTTACTCGAAAAAGGAGATCTGCAAAAAACACTTCAAGTTTGTTGCACATGAAAGAACTATTTCCAATGGTTTCATATGCAGAGCTAAGCAGGGCAACTGGTAAATTTTCATCATCCAACATGATCGGTCAAGGAAGCCACGGTTCAGTGTACAAAGGAATTTTGGGTGAAAATAGAACCTCAATCGCAGTGAAAGTGATTAATCTTCAGCAAAAAGGAGGTTCGAAGAGTTTCATATCTAAATGTTAAGCACTAAGAAATATCGACATCGAAATCTTGTCGGAATCATAACTATTTGCTCAAGCATAGATGCTAAAGGTGCTGACTTTAAAGCTCTGGTTTACGATTACATGGAAAATGGAAGTTTAGAGGAGTGGCTACACAAGAACCAAGATCAACTTGACGCAAGTTCTCTAAGTCTCATTCAGAGACTAAATATAGCAATTGATGCGGCTTCTACAGTAGAATATCTTCATCACCATTGTCAACCACCGATTGTTCATGGTGACCTTAAGCCATGTAATGTCCTTCTTGATCATGACATGGTTGCCCATGTTGGTGACTTTGGGTTATCAAAGTTTCTATCGGATGGCTCGCTTAATACTACTTCTGAAACTCAATCAAGCTCTATCGGGGTAAGAGGGACCGTTGGCTATGTTGCGCCAGGTAACTATTTTACGAGTTATATTTGGATCTTATGACATTATCACTTCCTTTAAATTCATCTATTATAATTAACATAATGATTCTACATGCTTTTACAGAGTATGGTATGGGCAATGAAGTGTCCATGCCAGGAGACGTCTACAGCTTTGGAATTCTCTTGCTGGAGATGTTCACCCGAAAGCGTCCTACAGATGGCTTGTTCAATGATGGGCTAACTCTCCATGAATTTGCAAAGATGGCTTTGCCAGAAAGAGTGATGGAGATTGTTGAACCTTCATTGCTGCTAGAAGCAAGAACTAGCAACAACAATGTTGAAACTAATGCGAGACGTCGACGTGGAGAGGGAAGAGATGGAATTGAGGAATGCTTGGTTGGTGTACTGAGAATTGGAGTTGTGTGTTCAATGGAATCTCCGGCTGAGAGAATGGAGATGAGCGATGTTGTGGTAAAATTATGTGCTATCAGGGAGAGCTTTCTGGGTAGGAGGATTTGATATATGAGAGATGTTAGTGATCACAAAGCCATAAAGAGAATGATATGTTTTTGTTTGTCAATATTCTGTAAATCAATAAATGTTTTGTTTAGCAATTTAAATAGAAGTGATCATTTGTTTCTTATTCTCTGTTTCTACTGCATATTTGCAAGAAATCTTATCATTCAGAGAAATGTACAATCAGCTACTCAGCAAAAAAACGAAAGAAACACCAAAATCTCATTGCTTCCTATGTTTGCAACAACTATACTCTATTTTATTGATTCGTGACATTTATCAATATTTACATTATTTTTTATTAAAAAAAAAAAAACACTTCACTGCAGGTTTTTTAACAGCCCAAGAGTAGTTGATATAAATTTTCAAGCTGTGATTGGAGCTCATTGAACCTTATCTACAGCCCAATCAACTCTACTTACATTGATCATTAATTTTAATAAATGTTCATTAATTTCAGCAATTTATTGAAATTGATCAATTGTTTGTCTCTCAGTTTCCTCTGCTTATTTGCATTTTGACACACCAAATCCTCATAAGAAAACCAAAGGACACACCAAATCACAGGATCCTGATAAATAAAAATAATAATAAGGAAAAAAAAAAAAAAAAAAACCCAAGCCAATCAGAAACAAGGAATAGACCATAAAGTCATCAGTCAAGCAGTAGTGTAGTTTATTGTTATGCCCACTTTAGCATTAGTGGGTGCTTTTCATCATAGTGGACTTGGACTAATTGATATCCTTAATTGTCACCAAGTTAGAAGAAAGTCCTCAATTGACTAACTCATTCACTTGTTGGCTGATGATGATGTGAATATTTTTCCATATCAGAAATCATGTATTAGAATTCAATCCAGTGATCATGGCTGATAGTACTAATTAAAGTCTTTGCACTAGTATTTGATAGTACGTTCATACTAGAATTCAATCCGGTGATCATGGCTGATAGTACTGTTGTAAAAGTCCTGTTATCCAATGAATTCAGTAGAGAATTTACCTAGTAAGACTAGAGTGCTGGTGGACCTTTGAGTACACGCCAATTGGTCGTGGAAGAAATAATTTGATAGTCTTAGGTGGTGACTGTGCCTGTGCCTGTGCCTGCCATTGTCACCATGTTACAAGAAATTCCTCATCAAATTAACACATTAATTTATTGGATGATGATGATGATGATGATGATGTGAAGTGAATTTTTTCCAGATCAGAAATCACATGTATTTTGAGAGCATTATTTGAGTATAATTTATTCATGAAAATGTAAGATCAAAGTATATTCGAATTCTCCTCCGTGAGAGCATCGAATTGATATACTCAAACTCCCAAAATGATTAATGGGTGAATGAGAAATTGAGTCTTAAAGTAAGCCGATTGTGTAGGGAAAATGTGAATCTCACATTAGTTAGGGAAAACAATTTTATGTAATATATAATTGATTGTGTGATAAAATTTATTAGTATGTGAAGCATAGAGGCTCTCTCTCATGCTCAAACGGGGTGCAAATATAATTGATTCGTGGGTGCACAACCGATTTTTTGCTAAGTAATATTAACGACACTGATTTGGAATTAACTGAGTTTTTACTTGACTAAAAAAGTTTGATCAAGCAAAACAAATGACAAAATCAAGAATTGCTAGCCGTAATTACAAATAGAACCCAATTCGGTGCTTTCGAGCGGTTTCAGTTTCAAACCGGAACGATCCGATTCACCAAAATCACTGCCTTAAAATGAACATAATTTGTGAAACAACAAGTGAAAAGAAAAACCAGTATCTCTCAGTCCGGTTTTTGTGATAAAAGCTTCAAACAGATCTTAATAACCGTCTCTTTCATCATAGAAAGGACTTCTTGATGAAATCCTTGTGAAACAACTAAGTGAAATTCAGTGGCAACAAGGATTGAGAAAATGTAAAGAATCCATACAAAGAACAAATGGCCAAACGGTTTTACAGTTATGATCCATTGCATATTGCATACAACACAGACAAAGGATGATCAGTAATGCAGGATTTAAATTAAGCTCATCTAAGCTCATCTAGATCAGTAAGCCACATAATGCAGAATTTAAAGACAATTATTGTAATTTCAGTGAATGGGTTCCAGGGACTACGTTATAATAGATATACAAAGCAGTTCAAAAATTACAATACAATTCGGTATTCCAGTTTGTATTCTCCATATTTTTAGAACCCAAACTCGCCTATTGCCCACAACCCCAAAAATTGTTTTGGTAAGCAAGTGTTCAACATAACTGTATTCTTCTTATAACAATTCAGTTAAAAATCCTGAAATTTTAAACTTTTTTCTTCAATACGTTTTATTGGGGATCAAAACTTCAACTTAGTATCTCTCAGTCCAACTCAATTACACAAACATAACATTTTAACAAAAGCAAACAAATAAACAAATAAAGATTGATTCTTTATACTAACCCAGAAAAAAATCAACATAAATCAACATAATATGTTTTGTTTATGTTAATAGATTGTATGGAAGTTTACCATATAAAATAGGTTATGATCTTCAGTGCTCATCTCCCATATTCATTATCCAATGCATCAAATCTTGAAAAGACTGATCTTTCTACCAATTATTTCAGATGGAAAGTATTAATTGATTTTAGTCATCTTAAGAATTGATCAATTCAAAATGTGTTTGTAAATAATTTGGGAACTAGAACAGCAAGTGATCTTCATTTTTGAACCTCTTTTATAAATTGCACCAAATTGGAAATGCTTGGTTTACATCAAAATCATGTTGGTAGTCTTTTAATCAATCTGATGCCATCGTCAATTTCGAAGCTTAAAATTCATAACATGGCAATCTATAAAAATCATGGCATCTGTTCATCGCCAAAGTAAGCAATACCCATAACAGAGTTTAAAAAAAGGGGTGACTTTTTAACAATCCTCTAGGTATGGAACTTGCATTTTGATTGACTGAATAATGAATTTATTGTCAGCTTTAATAGACTGCAAATTGTGTCATTAATTAGGCTTGTAAGTCCACAACATTATGTAGCCGAACATCTAGTCTTGTAACGTTGTGGAATATGTAACTTTGGTCTTGAAATCAACCTCTATTCTATTCACTGAATTCTTGGATATGAGTTGTTGTATCAATACAATAACTATCTTCTGTGCTCTGCTTTATTTGGTTGACTCAAGCTACTTCAATAACTGAATTTTCAACAGTGAATTGAACTTTGAACAGAGCAGAAATCATCACCAGCTATTCCTAAACTCAGTAAGTTCCTATGTACATAAAAAGTAGTTCAAAAATTACGATACAATTAATTAATCTGGTTGTAATCTCCATATATTTTTAGCCCCCACATCATCAAAATTGTTTTGAATAGTAAGTATTCAACATAACAGTATTCTTTCCAAAAATGAACATTTTTCTCTAAAATTTTGAACTTTTGTTTTCTTCAATACATTCTATCGGATAAAAAGTTCACATTTACTAACTCACTGGAGCTATCATGACACGTCACCTACAACTTACTAGGCACGTCACCCATAGCCTGATGATGTGTACAGACACGTTATTGATGGGCTTTTAAAATAGCTGCTGGATCAGAATTGAACTGGACTGGGCTTTTAAAATGGCCCATTTGTAGGTTACAAGCTCAAGACATAGTAGAGAATTACACAATGGGCTTTTAAAATAGTTGCTGGATCAAAATATAACTGGGCCGAGCTTTAAAATGGCCCATTTTTCCATTTGACTTATGGTTGCTGGCCCAAACTAAACAGAATTACACAATAGGCTGATTTGGGGATGGGCCCATTTATAGTTTTTTACACAATAGGTTAAAAAAAAAAACTCAGTAATGCAATTATATATAGTTTTTTAATGTCGCGCAGTCACGGTTCTAGAAATTTTGTTCAAGATAGACCTAACTAGAGAATTGTTTATCTATCCATTACACTTCCACAATCCACAATCATCCATTCAATTGAGACGGACTATATGATTCTAACATTACTTGTCATAAAGTATTTTATAACCCATTAAGAGTCGGCGGTCAAAATTTGTAATTTCTACTCTTCTCACCAGTCACCACCCAAACTAATTCAATGAAAATTTGTGAGTCTAAGTTTAAAACACTGAATCTAGTCTTTCAAATCTTCTAAACGTGTGAGTTGTGTTTCTATTTAGAAGTGTTTATTAATTTTGAATAAATTGTAGTGTGATTCTATGATATTTTCATAAATACCCGATACCAACGTTAGTATTCAACGTTATTATTCAGTTAATCAATCAATCAATAACATTTCACATACATACATTGACAAAAAATTTGCTAAGGGAGAAGAGTTGGCGTGTGGGTCCTATCAAAACATAAATATTGGTCTAAATAAAAGCAAGACTTGAAATAACGACTTTATTTAGCATTCAAATCAAACTCATCAACATGTTTTCATGCCTATGGCTTAGTAAAAAAATAAATCATCATGTTCTCATGTCTTGTCATAATGTGGAGAAATTTGGACATTCAAATATACCAATCAACTTTATTTGACAAGAAATTGGGTCATTCTTCTACAATATGTTCATTTTCCACAACTTTTTCCGATATATGTTATGTTGTGTGTGTAATAATTGAGTGGTGACCCTTTACATTGTCGGTTTAATGTTTATGAGCAATTCATATGGTGCGATTCACACTCTGCTTTATATGAAGTTAATATTCATATTCATTTTTGATTTTGAATTATATGGAGTTAATATATTTTTAAAATATTATTAAATAATATAAAATTTTACTTATTATTATCAATCAAAAATTTAATTGATTTCCTTCTAAAAAAATAAAATAAAATTTAATTGATGAAATATTATCAAAATTTTGTTAATTTTGGTTCAAAATTTATAATTTTTTTTATTAAAATAATAAAATCATTATACATGCAATGTAAACTCTATTATATTGGTAGTTTTTTTCATTCAAACACGCTTTTCATGTTTTTTTTTTGGTTTTTTTGTTATCAATATTAGTTATTCTTCAATTTCATCAAACACCTTTCTACTGCAACATCAATTGTGACATGACATAAATCTTGCATTCCTACAACTCTCATAAACAGAAAGTGGATTTCCAACCGGAAAATAGTGGATCACCAATATCCTAAGGATGTGCACGGGCACATCATTGATGGGCTTTTAAAATAGTTGCTGGAACAAAATCGAACTTGGCCGGGCTTTAAACCAGCCCATTTTTCTATGGTTGCACAATAAGTTGATGGGCCCAACCCAAATTTAAATAAAATCTCATAAATAATAATAAAAAGAAAAAGAAATTAAATTATCATCAGTCACCGCCCAAAAACCGATTTTGAATCCGTAGAGCCACCGTGGATTCAGACAGCACCGCTGTCTTCCGTTGAAGCTTGATATCTCAAACGAATAAAACTCTTTAAAAAACCTGTTCGGTTTGGTATGTCGTAATTCTTTTCTCTGTCACTGATAATTATTCAATCAATTTGGTTCACTAGTACTGAAAAAATAAAAGAAGTAAATTTTATGTTTTAGTAGCTAATAATTAAGTTTAATCTTTCAAATTAGATTTTTTTCCCCATATTTTTCTGTACTTACTCTACTAAATTGCTTCAATAAACCTAAACAAGTGATTTACTGTATAAAAATCTGATTTTTAACTTGAATGTTTAGCCTTTGAAGATAGTTGAACCATAAAGTTGAATTATTTTTTCACCCAACAGAGAGTTTTATTTGAACTAGTTCAGTTTTTGGGACAAATGGGAAACCATAATCAATTCAAGAGAATTAATTTATTTTAAATCTGTATTTATTTGGTCAATGTTATGTTTTTTTAGTACAGCAATGTAATTTAATATCTAGGTTTGATCTGCTGGCCAGTGGTTATAGTCTTGTTTATCCTCTGTGACAGTGAGTGTGCTTCTGCTACTTGTATTCTAACTATGAAAACTGATGAACATGAGTTGCATGAGGATTGAAGGTGTTGTGCATTTTGAGTTTGGTCAAGTCTCTTCGATGATGGTGGCAAATGTTTTTCCTGAGAAGATAGACACAAAGAAAATGATGGACCCATGAAACACGGCTTCTGCTTTGTCTGATTATCCAAGCCTACATGTAACTTTGTCACAGACTCACAGGACAGGAGTTTCATGAGGATTGAGTAGGCTGACTCAAAGATTTTCTAGACGAAATTTGTGAGTTGTTGAGTCAAGCCAAGAAACCAGAGATTTCGTACAGTTTAAGGAGTGTCCGGTGGGTGCAATTTATTGGGATCAAGCACTATGGACCCATGTAAAGTGGAAATTACTGAAGAAACTGCAAGGAAGGATTGTTAGACCACATTGGCGCCTCAATCACTCAATGAGAACTTCTTGTGGGGGTGGTAGATTCCTTTAATCATTGATTTGTGGAAATTCTAGCAATAGATGAGCACTTTTGGTTGTTTAGTTTTCTCCTCTATAGACTATAAAGTGCCCTCACACACCAGCTTGAAATGAGCATCCACATTCCAAACACAACACCTTGCTTTGTCTAATTAATCCAGGCTTTGTAAACATGCATAGTTCCATTCTTCTATCCTGCTTTTGCATCTTGCTTATTCATAGCTTCTCTACTCCATCTACTGCCACAATCCATTCAAACGGGACTGACCGTCTTGCATTACTTGCCATTAAGTCTCGGTTTCATGATCCATTAGGAGTCACAAGCTTTTGGAACAATTCTCTACCCTTATGCCTTTGGACAGGTGTTTTATGTGGTCGTCGGCACCAAAGGGTTACGGAGTTGGATCTAAGAAACCAATACATAGGAGGTGACTTGTCACCTTCTATAGGGAATCTTAGCTTTCTTAGGTCGATCCACCTTGAAGACAACAACTTCAAGGGTGAAATTCCTAATGAAGTTAGTCTTCTTTTCAGGCTAGAAACTCTAATGCTGGCCAATAATTCTTTTTTGGGTACAATTCCAAACAATTTGTCTTATTGCTCAAAACTCATCGAGTTCAATGCCCGTCAAAATAACCTTCAGGGAGAAATCCCAACAGAGATTGGCAACTTGTTGAAGCTTGAGACTTTGGTCCTTGGTATGAATCATCTAACAGGGCAACTCCCAACTTCCATCGGGAATCTTTCAACTTTGCAAGTACTTGATGTACGTGAAAATAGCTTGGCTGGGATAATTCCTTATTCCCTAGGCCGACTAAGGAGCTTATTTCATCTTAAGTTAGGTGAAAATAACATTTCTGGTATGGTTCCTCCTCCAATTTTTAACATATCTTCTCTTGTCAATCTCTCTCTTTCAGTTAATAGATTGTATGGAAGTTTACCACATAAAATAGGTTATGATCTTCCAAAGCTGAAATATTTTTCTATCGGTGTTAACAATTTCACTGGTCCTCTCCCATATTCATTTTCCAATGCATCAAATCTTCAAGTAATTGATCTTTCTAGCAACTCTTTTAGTGGGAAAGTAACTATTGATTTAGTCGTCTTCAAAATTTATCATTTCTAAGTCTAGGTACAAATAATTTGGGAGCTGGGACAGTCAAAGATCTTCATTTTCTAACCTCCTTGATAAATTGCAGCAAATTGCAAACTTCTGGTTTATCGGAAAATCAATTTGGAGGGGTGTTACCAAAGTTTATAGCAAACTTCTCAAGTACAATGTCTGTATTAGACATACATGCTAATAAAATATATGGCTCCATACCTCCTGGGATAGTAAATCTCGTCAATCTCAATGCCCTTTCTTTGGAGAAAAACCAATTAAGTGGCACTATTCCTCATGACATCGGTAAGCTTAAAAACTTACAAATACTGATCCTGGCTGAAAATAGTTTTCGAGGGAGCATTCCCGCCTCTTTAGGTAATTTAACATTATTAACCCAACTGTCTTTAATGTCAAATAATTTGAAAGGCAGCATAACCTCCTCTCTTGGAAATTGTTAGAATTTGATGGCGTTGGATCTTTCCGAAAATAAGCTCACCGGTAATTTGCCTCAACAAATTGTTGACATAACTACACTATCACTTGGCCTAGATGTGTCTGATAACCTTCTCAATGGTCCTTTTCCTTCACAACTGGGCAACTTGAAGACTCTTCTTTTCCTTGATGTTTCTAAAAACAAATTTTCTGGTGAGAATATTCCTAGTAGCCTAGTAAGTTGTACAAGCTTGGAATCTCTATATATGAGTGACAATTCTTTCAATGGAAGCATTCCACCCTCCCCTGAGTTCTTTGAGAAGCATTCAAGACCTGGATCTCTCTTCCAACAATTTATCTGGCCAAATTCCAAAATATCTTGAGACTTTATCATTCTTGGTATATTTAAATTTGTCTCGCAATGATTTTGAGGGAGAAGTACCAAAAAAAGGCGTTTTCAGCAATAATACAGAAATCTCACTTACAGGGAATAAGATGCTTTGTGGAGGTTTAGCTGAAATGCATTTGCCATCATGCCCCTCCAAGAGATTAAAGAAATAAAAAATCGCTCATCTCAAAGTGGTTATTCCTGTGATTGTTTCATGCGTGATCTTGTCATTAGCATTCTTCATCATCATTTTTACTCAAAAAGGGAGATCTGCACATCACACTTCAAGTTTGTTGCCCTTGGAAAAACAATTTCCAATGGTTTCTTATGCAGAGCTGAGTAGGGCAACTGATAAATTTTCATCATCGCACATGATCGGACAAGGAAGCCACGGTTTGGTGTACAAAGGAATTTTGGGTGAAAATAGAATGTCAGTTGCAATGAAAGTGATCAATCTTCAACGAAAAGGGGGTTCGAAGAGTTTTATATCTGAATGTGAAGCACTAAGAAATATTCGACATCGAAATCTCGTCGGAATCGTAACTATTTGCTCAAGTATAGATTCTAAAGGTGCCGACTTTAAAGCTCTGGTTTACAAATACATGGAAAATGGAAGTTTGGAGGAGTGGCTGCACAAGAATCAGGATCAAATTGATGCAAGTTCTTTAAGTCTCATTCAGAGACTAAATATAGCAATCGATGTGGCTTATGCAGTAGAATATCTTCATCACCATTGTGAACCACCGATTGTTCATGGCGACCTCAAGCCATGCAATGTCCTGCTTGATCATGACATGGTTGCCCATGTGGGTGACTTTGGTCTATCAAAGTTTCTATTTGATCACCGTCCTCTTTGTACTGTTTCTGAAACTCAATCAAGCTCAATTGGGGTAAGAGGGACCGTAGGTTATGTTGCACCAGGTAACTATTTTATGAGTTATATTTGCATCTTTATGACATTATCTCTGCCACTGAATTCATTTACTACAATTGACATGATGATTCCACATGCTTTTACAGAGTATGGTATGGGGAATGAAGTGTCCATGCCAGGAGACATCTACAGCTTCGGAATTCTCTTGCTGGAGATGTTCACTGGAAAGCATCCTACTGATAGCATGTTCAATGACAGGGTTACTCTCCATGAATTTGCAAAGATGGCTTTGCCAGAAAGAGTGATGGAGATTGTTGAACCTTCATTGCTGCTAGAAGAAAGAACTGGAAACAACAGCGTTGACACTTCTGCAAGACGTCGACGTGGAGAGGGTGGAGATAGAATTGAGGAGTGCTTGGTTGGCGTACTTAGAATTGGAGTTGTATGTTCAATTGAATCTCCGGCAGAGAGAATGGAGATGACAGATGTTGTGGCAAAGTTACGCGCCGTTAGGGCGAACTTTCTGGGTAGGAGGATTTGATATATCAAAGATGTTAGTGATCACCAAGCCATAAAGAGAATGTTATGTTTTTGTTTATAAATATTCTGTAAATTAATAAATGTTTTGTTTAGCAATTTAAATGGAAGTGGTCATTTGTTTCTTTTTCTCTGTTTCTACTGTATATTTGCAAGAAATCTTTATCATTCTGAGAAAAATGAAAAAAAAATCCGTAATTACTAACAAATATTACTAATAGAACTCAATGTCGGTGGTTTCGATGGTTTCGGTTTCATTCTGAAATGATCAATCTACTTCTCTGATGCAATGTCGTGTTGTTTGCTGATGCCTTGTCGCCATTTTCGAAATCTACTTCTCTGTGGCTCTTTCTTTTTTGTTTACGATAAGTAATATTTGATTGTGCAAAATAAATTCTTCTATAAAATTTGTTGGTAGTCGTTTAATCAATCTGATGCCATCGTCAATTTCAAACCTTCAAATTCATAACATGGCAATCTATAAAAATCATGGCATCAGTTCATCGCCAAAGTAAGCAATACCCATAACAGAGTTTAAAAAAAGGGGTGACTTTTTAACAATCCTCTAGGTATGGAACTTGCATTTTGATTGACTGAATAATGAATTTATTATCAGCTTTAATAGACATATTCAATAACTGCAAATTGTGTCATTAATTAGGCTCGTAAGTCCACAACATTATGTAGCTGAGCATCTAGTCTTGTAACGTTGTGGGATATGTAACTTCGGTCCTATACTTTTTACCAAACCCTAGCCGTCACCACCCCAAACCCTACTTTTGCTAGGGTTGGCCTCCTACGGCGCCCTTTGCACCTCTGATGGCCTTGCCGTCGGCAGGGAATGCCAAATATGGCGATTCCTTGGTGCAATCTTACGCTCATGAGGTTGCTAAGCCGGTGGACAATCCTTCTTTCAAAATACCTATGCGATTTCCGGTGGATATTAACGGTGAATTGGGGTTCATCTTTTTGGAACCAGAAATGGCTAAAGCGGCGGAAGATTATAAATTTGCCATTGTCATGAAGTTCATGCGTGCCCGTCCTTCGATTGATAACATTCGGTTGAGCGTGGTAAAAACGTGGGGTTTGATGGAAACTCCAACAATCAGTTTCATGGATGATTATCATGTCTTAATAAAGATGAAAAATGAACGTGATTTTGTGCATGGATGGACACGTGAAGGACGAACGATGGAAGGAATTTCTTTTCAGTTGTTTAAATGGACTAAGGAATTCGATTTACATAGAGAATCTCCATTGGCCCCTCAATGGATCTTCTTACCTGGTTTACCTATGCATCTTTATCGACGTGATTGTCTCCAAATTTTTGCAACTCGTTTCGGTAGGTATCTTGGGACAGATAATGCAACTCTGAATCGAACGAGAGCGACTGGTGCAAGAATTTGTGTGGAAGTGGATTTGACGATGGAACCAGTGAAAGGTTTCCCCATTTTGGTTTCTCAGACAAAATGTATTTGGCAAGAGGCAAGATATGAGAAGCCAGGATTCTATTGTATGAAGTGTCATCGACAAGGACATACTGCAGTCGTTTGTAGGGCTGGGGAGGGACGTAAAGTGGTTGGGAAACTGAAAGGAGAGACAAAAGTTTGGCAGTCGAAAAACAAAATAACAAAGGGGGAGGTATCGGGGTCTAAAGAAGGGTTGGAGATAGAGGTGAATACTGTTTTACCTGATGGTAAACTGACGATCATTCGAGAGGATAGTAATGACAACCAGAATAATTTTGTGATTGAAGGAACTAGTCCAGGTGGTGCCATGATTGAAAAAGAGTCTAATCACGGTTTACGAAATTCTGCTGAGAATCAAAAGGAAGATAGTAATGAAGAATGTGAGGAAGTTTGGGGTGATGAGGAATTGGAAGTGGTTCAAGAAACAGTGCAGACGCAGATTGAGAAGTCTCCAGTGTTACCTGGGACTCCGATTCCTAAACCAGATGCTGATGATTACGTTGGAGGACAGAAAGGGGACCTAGCGTTGGTTTGCTATTCAGATCGGGAGGAAGGAGAAATTATAGGTTTGAAGGGTAAAGAAAAGGCTTATGATTCTGCTGGAGTTGTTCCTTCGGATCTTGAAAAAACTAATAATGGAGTTAGGACAGTGAGGAAGTCGCAGCGGGTTCACACCCGAGCTCAGAAATTGAATTTATGATAGACACCATTTTCTATTGGAATGTCAGAGGGTTGGGGAGTTCTAAGAAGCGATTGAAGTCGTTACTTATTAAGAATAATGTTTCCATATGTGCGATTGCTGAACCCTTTGCTGGAGAGAACCGTATGGCCGCAATGGGTAATTTTTGAATTTTAATTATTTTTGCTCGAATGAAAATGTTGGGGGTAAGCTTTGGATTTTTTGGAAGGATCCGGATGTTTTTCAGGTGTTGTCTTGCTCTGCCCAAATGATTACTGGATGGCTGGTATTGGCTAATAAAAGGCTGCTCCTCACCTTTGTTTACGCCAAATGTACTTATACTGAAAGAAGGGCACTTTGGGCTGATTTGGATCCTAGCCAGATGAATGATTGCCCTTGGATGGTGTTGGGTGATTTTAATGCTATTCGTATGGATTATGAAAGAATTGGTGGTCATCCAAGGCCACTAATTTCTATGTCTGAATTCAATGACTGCCTAGACATGTGTGGGCTTCTTGATCTTCCGAGCAGTGGTCAAACTATGTCTTGGTGTAATGGTCATGAAGGGGTGGCCAGGAGCTGGGCAAAGTTAGATAGAGTTGTCATCAATAATGTTTTTTCTTCTCAGTATTCGATGGCTCATTTAACATATTTGAATCGCAAAACCTCAGACCATTGTCCCATGATTGTGAATTTGGAGAGAGCCTCTTTATCGTATGGTCCAGCCCCTTTTCGTTTTCAGAATATGTGGTGTCTTCATGAGAATTTTTTGTCTTGTGTTCAAGATGCTTGGCACCGCACAGACCTGGGTTCCGGAATGTTGAAATTAGCTATTAGACTGAAGAGAACCAAAGTTGCTTTACGAGCTTGGAATAGGAATGTGTTTGGACTTGTTGATAGTAATTTGAAAGCTCTTGAGGGGAGGCTGGAAAATTTAGAGAATCTTCTGCAGATGGGCTATGCCGAGGATGTGGAAGAGGATTACTTGGTGACCAAACTTGAAATTAATGTTTGGGAAAAAAGAGAGGCTATTCGTTTGGGTCAAATAGCTAAGCAAAAGTGGCTGATTGAAGGTGATCAAAATACTAAATTCTTCCATTCTGTAGTTAACCAGAGGCGAAGGAAGAGTCAGATTTCTCGGATGGTTCTTGATGATGGTACGATTCTTAATAATGCTGAAGAAGTGCACCTAGGCGCTGCACAGTATTTCCGTAAATTTCTTACTACATCTGTCGATGTGGAGCAAGGTAATTTGGCTTCTATTCTTGATCATGTTATTACAGAAGATGATAATAATATGCTTTGCTTAGAGCCGTCTGAGATGGAAGTTAAAGAGGCAATGGCTTCTATTCCCAGGCAAAGTAGTCCGGGTCTGGACGGATTCGGCTCTGATTTCTATATGCATTGTTGGGATTTCATTAAAGAAGATGTTGTTGAGGCTGCCAGGGATTTTTTTCGGGGGTCGCCGTTACCCATGTTTTATTCGTCTTCCTTCATTGTCCTAATTCCGAAAGTGCCTAATCCTTCTAGTTTTGATAAGTTTCGGCCTATTAGTTTGTGCTCTGTGGCTTATAAGATTTTTTCAAAAATCATTGTAACTCGCTTGACTCGGGTGATTCATAAATTGGTCTCGCCTGAACAAGGTGCCTTTGTTCCGGGACGGAGCATTTTGAAAATATTACACTTGCACAGGAAATGGTTCATTCCTTGCATAGGAAAACTGTGGGTGGTAATGTGATGGTGAAAATTGATATGGCCAAGGCGTATGATAGAGTTCATTGGGGTTTCCTTTTGGAGGTTTTACGCACTTTTGGCTTTTCAAATCAGTTATGTAATTTGATAAGTCAATGTGTTAAGTCTCCGTTTTTTTCAGTGATGATGAATGGGACTTTTAAGGATTTTTTCCAATCAGCCCGGGGTTTGCGACAAGGGGACCCTCTATCGCCTTACCTGTTCATTATTATGGAAGAAGTTTTGACTAGGTTACTTAGAAAAAATTTTGAAGTAGGTCGTATTGGAAAATTCACTCATCCGATGGGGGCGCCTTTGATCTCTCATTTACTATATGCTGATGATCTATTGATTTTTGCTAATGGCCAGAAAAAGTCTATGAAGGGGCTAGTTGACACTCTTGCGACTTATGAAAGATGGTCAGGTCAGATTATTAGTAAAGACAAATCGGCTTTATTTCCTTCTAAATTTATTAGTCTGTCTCGGAAACGTGAGTTGTTGAGAAGGACTGGTTTTAAGGAAGGACAATTTCCGGTGACTTACTTGGGTGCTCCTCTGGTTTCTGGCAGATTGTTATCTCGTTTTGTTGAGCCTCTTGTTGAGAAGATCGGGAATAAGGTGGCGGGTTGGAAGTGTAGTTTTCTTTCCCAGGGTGCTCGAGTGATTTTATTGTGGCATGTTTTATCTAGTATGCCTATTCATATTCTCTCCGTGGTTAATGTCCCACGGGTCATTATAGATCGGATAAACTCTATTTTGGCCAATTTTTTCTGGGGTGGAGGGGAGGGAAAGAGGAAATTGCATTGGCGTGCTTGGTCGAAAATTTGTAAGCCTATTAGGGAAGGTGGTTTGGGAGTGAGAGATTTACACGAAGTTCAGAAATCTCTCCATATGAAATTTGCTTACAGGCTTCTGACGTCTGAAGGCTTATGGGCAGATTTTTTTAAAGCCAAATATCTGAGAGACAACCATCTTATGTCTTACACTAGGAAGGCTTCTAGTTCTCGTTTTTGGAGATCTGTTGTGGCTAGTGTTCCGGAAGTCATGGAGAATGTCCAGGTTCTGTTGAGGGGTGGGAATTCTTATTTTTGGTATGATAGATGGTTGGCGTCAGGACTGCTGTCAATTAGGTTTTCTGATATTCCTAATAAGAAACTTCGTATTAAGGACTGTTGGGTGGATAAAGCTTGGAATATTGAGAGTTTGAAGGATCTAGTGGAGGATGAGGTCATGGAAGAAATTATCCAGACCAGAATTAGTGGGCATGGTGGTTCAGACGTTTGTGTTTGGAAACCATCTCCAGATGGTATTTTCACTACGGCTTCCGCTTGGGAGGTTTTTCGGCAAAAACAGGATATTATGCCGTGGCATGACTGGTTCTGGAATCGGTTTTTGCCAAAAAAAATATCTATTTGCAATTGGAGAGCTTGGTTCAATAGCCTTGCAGTGGACGAGAGAGTGCAAAATAAGGGTATTTCGCTTGCTTCGGCGTGTGACTGCTGTAGTCCGCAAGTTAGGGAGTCCATTGATCATATCTTAGTTACGGGTCATATTGCAGCTCAGATATGGGATCGTGCGAGTAGATTATTGAATGTGCCTTGTTTGATTTTTGATACTTGGAAGGCTAGAATCTCGGCTTGGATGATTTTGGCTAAGAAGGTTTCTTTATCTGGTAATCTTACTGGTATGCTTCCGTGCATCATTACTTGGTGTTTATGGAACCGCAGATGCAAAGCTAGGATGGAGGGGTTAAAAGCTGGTACTGAGCATGTGTGGAGGTCAGTCAAAACGTGGCTTAAAATTCTGGCAACAGAATTGAAAGTGCATAAAAAGTTGACTGCTCAGGACACTCATCTGTTGAATGAGCTTCACTTGGAGCCGCCCAATGTTGCTGTCCAGAAATGCTTGTTAGTGGGATGGATTAAACCTCCTTGTGGATGGGTTAAACTCAATTGCGATGGGAGTGCTCGCAACAATCCTGGTTCTTCAGGGGGTGGTGGTATTTTGAGGGATGCTAATGGTTATTTCAAAGGAGCTTTCACGAGTCACTACGGTATTGGCTCTAACAATAGAGCCGAATTAAAGGCTTTGTTTGATGGAATTCGGCTTTGCAAGAGGTTATCTTACTCTAGTGTTATTATTGAGAGTGATTCCAAAATTGTTGTCGACTGGTTTCGTGTTGGTAAGTGCACTCTTTGGTATTTATGGGACTTCTGGGATGATTGTATTAAAGAGATGCAAGGAATGAATGTTCGGATTATTCATCAATATCGTGAGGGGAACCAAGCGGCAGATTTCTTGGCTAAGCTTGGCGAAAGAGGCAGTAATGTTATTTATGAAGATTTCCATGAGTTGCCGAGATTACTTCAAGGTATTGTTCGTATTGATAGGTCAAGTCTGCCGGCTATTAGACATTAATTTTGGTTGGTTTTGTTCTTTGTTTTGTGGTTCTTTAGGCTTGTTTAGTGGTTTTTTTGGTTTGGGTTGCTGTTTTTGTTTGTGTGTTGTTTGGGCCTTTGCGGTGCCGTGTGGTGTTTTTTTGGGGCTGCCCCTGTCTTGCCTTTTTGGCTCTATAAAGTTCTGATTGTTTAAAAAAAAAAAAAAAAAAAAAAAAAAAAAAAAAAAAAAAAAAAAAAAAAAAAAAAAAAAAAACTTGGGTCCTGAAATCAACCTCTATTCATTGAATTCTCGGATATGAGTATTCCAGTTATTGTATCACAAAAATAACTATCTTGTGTACTCTGCTTTATTTGGTTGACTCAAGCAACTTCAATAACTAAATTTTGGAAATTGTTGCCACAACAATCAATATTGATTTGTGGAAATTCTTGCACCAAAACTGTCCCACAGGACAGGACTCTCTTGGTTATAAGTTATCTTACTAAGCTTTATTTGATTGACTCAAGCTTCTTTAATAAAACCAAGTTGTGGAAATTCTTGCCTCTCTTAAATTTAAAACTGATTTGTTGAAATTCTTGCACCAAAACTGTCCCACAGGACAGGACCCTCTCGGTTAGTTTTATTCTCTCTATAAAGTCCACTCACACCAGGTTGAAAATGAGCATCCAGATAGAAACTGCAAGGCTGTTGGTGATTGTAATCTCTTCTTGAAGATTTTATTAAAGTGATATTTATACATGTCTCTGGTGTGACAGATTGCTTAGTAGTTGATTTGTGGAAATTCTAGCAAGACAAACATTATTATTGACTATCAAGATAAGCACCAAAAATTTGTGGAGATTCTAACAAGAGATAATTAATAGTACATTATTGACTATCAAAATAAGAAAAAAAATTTCCCTACAGAACACAATTGGTTAGATTTTTCTAAAAGTTTCATTACATCAGCTTGAAATGAGTATCCAGATTCCAAACACAACTCCTGCTTTGTCTAATCCAGGCCCCGTAAACATGCCTAGTTTCATTAGCTGCCCTGCCATTCTTCCATTGTGCTTTAGCTTCCTACTAATTTACAGCTTTTCTACCCCATCTACTGCCACAATCCACTCAAACGAGACAGACCGTATTGCATTACTTGCCATAAAGTCCGAGATTCCTGATCCATCAAGAGTTACAAGTTCATGGAACAGTTCTGTAGCCTTATGTTTCTGGACTAGTGTTTCTTGTAGTCGACGGCACCAAAGGGTCACGAAGTTGGATCTGAGAAATCAGAACGTAGGAGGTAACTTGTCACCTTTTATAGGGAACCTTAGCTTCCTTAAGTCGATCCACCTCAAGAACAACAGTTTCTATGGTTCAAATCGCCATAGGATTTAATCAAATATGTGGATCCATACCTTTTGGGATAGGAAATCTAGTCAATCTTAATGGCATAGGTATGGAACATAACTGATTAAGCAGCGCTATTCCTCATGACATTGGTAAGCTGAAGAAGTTACAATTACTATACCTGCATGAAAATAGTTTACAAGGGAGCATTACCATCTCTGAGATTCCTAGTACCTTGGGTAGTTGTACAAGCTTAGAATATCTTTATATGCATGACAATTCTTTAAATGGAAGCATTCCCTCCTCTCTGAGTTCTTTGAAAAGCATTCAAGCACCAGATCTCTCTTCCAACAATTTGTTTGGAGACACTGTCATTCTTGAAATACTTAAACCTGTCTTACAATCACTTTGAGGGAGAAGTACCAACGAAAGGAGTTTTCATCAATAAAACAAGAATTTCACTTACGGGGGAATATGAAATACTTAGCCATACGAATATTAAAAATGTAGACGTTTATTGGATGTTACCTTCATCATTTACCCATATATCAAGCATGCCTGAAGCAATGACACTAGCATCCTGATAAAATAAATTGAAAACACATAATTATATTTTAATTAAATACCAGAACATATTATATTCCCACGAATCGATTGCCTACCTTGGAACAATCTTGAGTTGCATCATTTTCTTTCAAAACATCTTTCTGTTTTTTAATAGATTTCTTCGGCTTAGACTTGGACGATGGCACTATTTGAACAAAGGGGCTCTTCTGCAGAACAAAGGGATTATGAGAAATGTATAATTAGTTCATCATCAGATAACCAAAATCATAGTAACAACCTAATTAACAACCGAAAATCAAACCCAAAGAAATGACACAAAAAACTCTACCTAATTTTCTGAGCAACCACCTCATTCTTCTCCATCTCCGATCTTCTTCGCTTCCATTTTCGATTCTAATTTTTAATTCTTTTTTTTTTTTTTTTGGTTTTACGGTGATTAGTTGATTGAGCAGGCACGTCAACTGATTCGACTGATCTAGTAAACAAATACGTGGCCACATGGACCAATCACGTTTGCTTTATAAAGTGTGCGTGCCATGTCACTTAAATTAGCCAACGTGGCTAATAATGCAGCTAATCCTAGCTGGCTCAATCCAGTCAAATCGGCTACCTCGATTGATGTGTCCACTCAGAGCCTTTTTTTGTTGTTGTTTAAATGTGAAGTGGACTAATGGGCATGTCAAAGTAAAGTTTACGGGCTTTAGCTGTGAATTGTGGCCCAATTTATTGTGGACTTGACTAAAACCAGCCAAAAAATAAGTTGCCTCTCATCAACTCAATTGCAACGTAAGTAGTATGGTTTTTATTATTATTAAATAAGTTTGAGAAAATAAATTTACATTTGCATTCATTTCTCTTCTAATTAAGATGCACAGGATAATGTCTTGAATTTTTTTTGACAAATTTGATAACGTGTGCATTGTACTTGTATCGTGCTCTGATCATCCTTGTAGTTGGTGTTCAATCGTCAACGATTGAACAAGCGGGTCGAGAGTGAGAGATTCGAATCGAAGAAGTAGGAAGAGTTGACTTGATGACGTATTGAAGCACGTCATCGACTACTTGATGCGTGTCTTGGCATGTCAAAGATAGGCTTTAAAAAGGCTGGGGGGATCCAAATTGAAGTGGGCCGGGCTTTTATACGGCCCATATTCCCCTTGTTACCAGCTCAAGACAAAAGCAGAGAATTACATAATGGCTGATGATGTGTCCGGGCACGTCAGTGATGGGCTTTTAAAATGGTTAGCATTCCGTATAGAGTGGCGATATTGGCACCCCTCAAAAACTGTTTGTACACCCCTTTCGTATGTACACCCCTAAGATATTTTTAAAATCTTTAATTCGTAAATAAACCCCATTTAATACCAAAAATACCATTTCTTTAATTTTATTTTATTATATTTTTGCAAGTACACCCCACTATTTTGTTATCTAATCACTTTTATTATTATTTAATATAATTTTTTTTGAAAGTTTATTTTATTTTTTTATTCAACTAAATAATTTATCATTAAAAAAAATTAGTAAAATTTCCAACTCCCGAAAAAACATCTGGGATCACTTCAAAAATTTTCTGAACAAAATTTCTTTTCATTGCAATTATACTTTTTTTTTTTTTAATTCTTTAATTTTTTGAAGCTTAAAATTCTCTCAATCTTCTCCGATTCCACCAAATTGAAAAAGCTCTCACTCCAAAGGCAAAAAAATTATCTCTCTCACACTCAAAGCTCAAGTGATTTTGGTAAACTGAGGTCGACAAAGTGATTTATATCGGAAATGAAATCATTAGAGAGCAAGTGAATTGCTGGTTTGGAAGACTAAATCATAGTCGGCGAGTCGGTGGCCGATGGCGGCGTTGATGAGAAATGATGAGTCGGAGATGGTGGTGGTGGAGTGGTGGAGAGAGAAAATGAATTGGGTGTGGAGAGAGTGATTAATATATATCAGTAAGCAATTTTGGTGGAGAATGATTTCATGATTAATCCAAGGATCAATAATTCTTTGGTGGATAATTTGGCTAAGAAGGGTGACATCTTTGTGTGGAGTTTTTCCTGATAGTTTTCCTTCTGTTTTCTTGTTGGGTTGGGTTCTGGTTTTTCGTTTTTTTTCTGTTGGGGTGTGCGGTTGCCTTATGTTTTTTGTTTCGTGTTTCTTTTTGCTTGGTTCCTCTGGTCTCTTGTAAGGTTCTGGGTCTTTGGCTTCTCTTTTGCCTACCCCGTTCTGTTCTGGTTCTGTTTTTGGCTTGGCCTCTCCTTTGGCCTTTAATAAAGTTTTTGCTGTTAAAAGAAAATGATTTCCTGATTAAAAGTATTACGACAGACTGACAGATTGATATATATTAGGTAAAATATTTCTTATGTGGTGTTTTTGTTTGGCATGATGATCTTATGAACTTCATTGTAATGTTAATGTTGAAAAACCTGTAGCACAGGTGTTTGAAGAAAGTCTCCACAGAAAACTTGATTAGCTGAGAGCCAAAACTGAAGACACCCAGAAAACAAAACAACAGACACACCCCATAACCCATTAGCAATCGCCCCATTTAATTATGTTACAAGCTTATGAGCTCTTCCTCTAGCCTTGATCATAGATCATCATAGGATTAGATGATTGATCCGACACCACACTACATGGCAACAAGTACAAAAGGAATATTGGTGCCTGATTAGCTTCCTTAACACAGGAAGTCCAAACTTTATCAGTCAAAATTTGAGCTGTTTTAATACCTGTAACACATGTGCTAAAGAGAAAAAAAAAATTTGAGCATAGTTGCATTCTTTTTTAACTTCTGTAATACATGTGCAAAAAATGAAGTCTATAAATTCTAAAGTATGTGTCAAAAAAAAAATTCCCTTTTTATTCGAACACGCCCACCTTTGCTCTCTCACTCGGCCGCAAGGAAGGAGAAACAAGTATCTGAATATCAACCCAGAAAAAAAAATGTCAGGTGAAGAGGTTGCTGCTCCTGCTCCTGTAGTTGAGACCGCTGCCCCTCCTCTTGGAGAGGCCATGGATCTCATGACAGGTTTGCAGATTGTGCTGAGAAAATCTCTTGCTAATGGTGGGCTAGCTCGTGGCCTTCACGAAGGTGCAAAAGTGATTGAAATGAATGTTGCCTTGCTCTGTGTGTTGGCAGAGGACTGCAACCAGCCTGACTATGTCAAATTGGTCAAAGGACTTTGTGCTGACCATAATGTTAGCTTGTTGACTGTTCCAAGTGCTAAGACCCTCGGCGAATGGGCTGGTTTGTGTAAGATTGATTCAGAGGGAAAGGCCAGGAAGGTTGTCGGCTGTTCCTGCGTTGTTGTGAAGGACTAGGGTGATGAAAGCAATGGTCTTAACGCCGTCCAGCAGCATTTGAAAGCTCATTGAGTTGCAATGTGTGGGATTTGATCGGATTTTCAATGAAGTTTAGCTATAGAGACCTGTGTTTTTTTTGCTCAAAATTGTTGGTTGTCCTACCTCTTAGGAGTTTTTGAATGTTAAAGTTGCTGTCACTTTTAGTACTCTGTTATCCTTTGATTGCATTTGAACGTCTTTTTTTCTTTAATATATATTTTCTCTGAAGAAATGTTTCAAATCAAAGTATTTTATGTTTGGAGAGAAAATTATAAACATTCAAAAAAAACTGCAGCCAAAAATAAAAAGAGGACAATTTAATTGTTTGTGCCAACCTCAAACACACCTAAAGTGGGCATCACACCTAAACAGGAAACAACCATTCCATCAAAGAAACAAAATTAAAGAAATAAATAGTTAATGGTCTTAATTCCATTTTAAGCATATCAATATGATCATGATACTATAATACCTGTAGAAAAAAAGTTGAATATGAAACGTAATAAAATGTTGTTGATAAATAAACTTAAGTAGCCATAAAATATTAATAATATTACTTGTTACATGCAAGAAAATACAAAATTTAACATGGAAAAATGTACTCATTTGCTATCTAGAGTAATTGTCCTATGTTTAGCACCATCGGATACTAAGTTTCTAAAAGCACTTATATTAGTTGTATATGGAGTTGCCCATCCTTCTGCGCATGGATAACGATATTTAAACCAATTAGATGCTATAGGAGGCATAGGTGAACCTAGAAACATGAAGACCTGTAGACCAAATAAATAAAAGTCATCAAACTAAAAAAAAAAAAATTGAATTATGTGAAAACATTCTAAATTATTTAACATATACCTTTACGAAATGACAATCATTCACAAAACCAATAGAAATAATTTTGTGAGAGGAGCGGGGTAATGGAATGGATCGCAGTGGGAGAAATGTAAGACATTGTCGTTGAGATATTAATAGTAGTACAACATTATATTTAGAAGCAATTAGATGACCAGTGTCCGGCATGGTCATCCAATAGTCAATGCTTGGATTGGCCTCAACGTATGATAGCGAATTCATAACCTCTTGTGCTCTATCACGATAGCCAAATAATTGAGTATAATAATCATAATGTTGTTGCAACTCGTCAATCAAGTCTCTCCTTACTTGGATCCAATTATCATCACCCATATCCATCCAACTAGCCACAACTCGAAATCCACAATTACCATCACCAAGAACATCCTTAACATCACGAATATAAGGTCTTAACCCTACTGGAAATGAATCAATGAAAGAGATAGGCTTAAATGTTTGTGACTTAACCTCTTTTAATTTTTCTCGCCTTTTTGAATGCACAACATTTGTACTCAAAGACATCAAAGATGGAGAATGATTTCCTTGTGTGGATAATAAACCATGACGTTAGGAAATTGCCTTGAGATGACCCTAGTTGTCTCTTCAATTGTGAATGAGAAGATTCGGCCCTGTAAACACAAAGTTTAATAATATCATAAACTATGTTAAAATTTAAAATTATATTCATAAAAGTAAAAAAAAAAAAAAAAAAAAAAAAAAAATTACCTATTTGTTGTTGAATTTCCCAAATGCATAACTAAATCAGTCCATGCTGCAACAAACTTTTCTTTGTACTTATCCAACCATGCTTACTTCACGTAATCAAGTGCAATCAGATAGTTAGAGAATTCCCTTTCCATAAGACTGAAGTTGTGAATGTATTCTTGCTCCGTAGAAGATAACACCAATACATTCCAACTACAAATGAATGTCTCCCATTTCTCATTAGTCTCAAATAGCTTTTTGCAATGAGCTAGTACATTTCTCGAAATATGCCATCTACAGAGAAGATTAGATGCATTTGGAAATACATTTTGAATGGCATTCATTAATGCAATCTCTCTATCAGTTAAAATCACACTCGGAAGCATATTTTCATCCATGATAGTTTTCAATTTCTCTAGCACCCATGTATAGTTATCCACCCGTTCATTTTCAAGAAACACAAAAGCGACTGAAAATGTCATCTCTGTTGATGTGACCCCAACTATCTCCAATAGCGGAAAACGATATTTGTTGGTTTTGTATGTACAATCCATAATTAGAACACGGGGAAAAGCTCGTAACAACTCAATTGCTAAAGGATGTGCCCAAAACAAATCTCTAACACTACCCGTATCCTCATTTATTCGATGCCACTCAACATAGCTATAACTAGCTAATTTGCTTAAAAGTTGCTGCATTTGCGATCGCCCACAAAGTTCTTTAAACTTAAACTTTCGACGTGCATTGTAGATTGTTGTCATTGTAGTAGCATTGTTCTCATCTCTACCCTTTAATGTAAGTAATATGTCTTTCGGCTTAACATTACTCTTTGACATATCAACCAAAATTTCAAATTCTTCCTTTGTAAGCCTACCTACATATGAGTGACCCTCGAGATGGTTCGCAGCAGGATGATTATGTACACCACATATCACTTTTAACATCCAATCATCATTACTTTCCAACTTGAGTCCTTTTAACAAAAATGGACAGTCACATTTTTTTGTACCGGTTGCCTTGAATCGCTTTGGCTTTTGACCCTCGTTATTCTTTTTCTTATAAACACCACTTCTTTCACATGCAAAACTTATCCGTGGTCTTCTCTTATCAACATTCACATCAGATTTTTTTATTACTATAACAAGTCCATTATTCCTTCCGGTGTCTTGTGCCCATTCTATTAATGATTCTCTACAGTTGAAAACCTACATGATAACATTCTTATTTTAGCCAAATGATTATGTGTATACGTGACTAACAAAAAAATCAAAAACATATGTACCTGATCCGTTATAAAAATTTCAGTGTAGTCCACAAGTTCCAGCTGATTTTCAATGATACTACAATTTTCATCCTTAATATATCATAAAAAAAATTAATAAATAGTCATTTATACAATTTAATCAATCAAATAAAATAAGACATGAAATTTATATTATTCATACAACAGTACAGAGTTAGAACAATATACAAAGTTCATACATACTTTTTTTTTTTTTTTTAATAGCAGAATTATCATTTTTTTTTTTTGAAAAGATAATTTATTCAACAAGAAGCCAAAAAGGCCAAGAGGAACAACCTGAAACAACCAAGCCGAGCCACACAAGACGGGGCTAAGAAGGCACAGCTCAACACCAAAAAACAAAAAGCACAGGAAAAAACAAACGCTTAAAAGCGCAGCAGAGCAGACAAAAAACACAAACGAGACCAGAGTCACAACACAAAACACAATAGCAGAATTATCATTAAAAGGCAAAAAGCTAACAGAAACACAAGAGGCTAAAGAGCAAGGCCTGGAGACACCAACCCAGAAAACAGAGCACACAAACAAGGAAAACAGAACGAGAAAAACAACATCAAAACCAAAGCAAAACAAGAAACAAAAACTGGTCTCTATAACAGTAAATTGGTATTGCATTTTCTTTCACTCAATCTTGGTCTCTATAGCAGTAAATTATTGTTAATCATCAACATTGCAGTAATATTGTTGTATTGTTCTCGTATAGTTCCACAATGTGCTAACTTTAAGCTATATCATGCTATCAAATTTCTCAGGAAAATATTGATAACTAATAAAAAAAATCTATAGCATGTTTCAATTTTTCTACAAAAATACAGATATTATAAAGAAGACAATGCAATATAATTTTATTTTTGTAATAAAAATTAATTTAATACTTACTTTTTCACAACCAACTTCGTCTGATGATTTTGATTAATTCTCCATACTTCCCAATCAATTTTTATTCCTCAGAAGAAATTGAAGTTAGTATTTAAATAGAAATTAGGGTTTGAGAAAATAGAATGTTTTTATTATATATATGAATATCAAATAGGAAATTTCTTTTTTTTTTTCCTTTTTTAATAAAAGGATTAATATAAAACCAATTAATAATTATTGGTGGGTGTACTTACAAACTATTTAGTCCTTTAAGTAATTTTGCTCAAGGGTAATATTGGATTTTCAATAAAATACTACTTTGGGGTGTACATACAGTTTTTGAGGGGTGCCAATATCGCCACTCTTCCGTATAACAAATTCTAACTGGTATGGTCTTTTAAACGGCCCATTTTTTCATTGACTCGATAGTCTCCGGATCAAGACCAGATAAAATTACACAATTCCAATTAAAATATTATAAAATAATAAAAATGAAATTATAAATCAGGCAGCTTCATTCAATAAAATAATTCATTCTGATGTGCAGTGTAAACTGGTTTCTTTGATTGACTCAAGTCAAGAAACCAGAGACTTCTTACAATTAAAAGGAGTCTATGCAATTGTTTTCTGTGAAGGAGACAAAAAGTTATACATGGACCCATGAAACGTGAAAACTACTACCGATTTTCTAACGTTCTTTCAACCACTCACTTTTGAGAATGTGTACAGATTAATCTATAATATTACATAGCTCACTGTATAACTTTGCATAGTCTATCGTGTATAAAAAAAACGTATTAGAATCTCATACATGATAATTTATATATATATATATATATATATATATTAGTACTCTCGATAGTGATTTACTCATCTATATAATAAAACTGAAATCTAATTTAGTTTGTTTAGCAAACTAATTTGTTGTTCAACTTTTAATATTAGAATCGAAACCAGTGTTAAGCTGTTGAGAAATGGAAACTAACCCTGCAGTGGACAAAATAAATTTAAACCAAATCGCTCGAAACATGCACATTTTACGTTGGCATGTGTGTAAAGTTTTCTCATGTATTATCCGAATAGTATTCAAACCACGCGTATACCGATTTATTTTGACAGATCTGATTCGTTTGGTATCATTTTAAAAAAAAAAAAAAAAGTAAACTTTAATTAGTTACAGACTTATAGGGTCGTGAAAATGATTTATATCTATTGTCGACTTAACTTTACTCGTCTTTATATCAAAAAAGCAAAAAAGAAAGAAAGAAAAAACTTTACTAGTCTTAAAGTAAGCAATAATTCACTAAATTTAAACTTTAATGAAATTGCAATACCATGTGTGATACACAATCCTTACAAAGTTGAATTATTTTAGTAGTTGGATAGACAATATGAGGTTGTTATAGTGGTATGCCCCCTCACATCTACACTATGAGATTATGGGTTCGAATCGTATCCCCTCCCTCACATCTTAAATTAAAATTTGTGATTTTAACATCTCAATCATTCAGGTGTTCTTGATTCCACTACAAGAAAAACTATCTTTGTTGAAAGTTTTTTCTTGACAGTTTTTTCAAATTTTTTGTTTATCTTTAATAATTTTTTTAAACTTTTACTTCATATTTTCAACACCAAACAAAATCCCGATATGGATTTATTTTACAATAAGATATTGATTTTTGGACAAACCGATATTGGATAAGCAAAATTTAAAATTTAAAATTTAAATCATTTACTTTTAAAAAATTCAAAAAAATAATTTTAAAATAATTGTTTATTTATTTTGCACCCTCTTGTTTCATACTAAAAGACACATTAATAATTCAACGTTTTTTGATTTCTTTGATCTCTTTGATCTCTTGGAGGAGCATGATGGCAAATGCATTACAGCTAAACCTCCACAAAGCCTCTTATTCCCTCCAAGTGAGATTCCTGTTTTATTTCTAAAAACGCCTTTTGTTGGTACTTCTCCCTCGAAATGGTTGTAAGACAGATTTAAGTATTTCAAGAATTTTAGAGTCTCAAAATATTCTGGAATTTGGCCGGACAAATTGTTGGAAGCAAGATTCATCTGTTGAATGCTTTTCAAAGAACTCAGCGAGGAAGGAATGCTTCCATTGAAAGAATTGTTACTCATATCAAGCTTTTCCAAGCTTGTACAACTGCCTAGGGTACTAGGAATATCACCTGAAAATCCGTTTCTAGAAATATCAAGCCAAAGGAGAGTCTTCAAGTTGTCTAGTTTTGAAGGAAAAGGACCACTGAGAAGGTTATCAGATACATCTAGTAAAGCTGACAGAGTTGTTATGCCAACAATTTGTTGAGGCAAAATACCAGTGAGCTTATTTTCAGAGAGAGACAACAGCAGCAAATTCTGACAATTTCCAAGGGAGGAGGGTATGCTGCCTTTCAAATTATTTGAGGATAACCACATCTGGATTAATAATGTTAAATTACCTAGAGAGGTGGGAATGCTCCCTCCTAAACTATTTTCATTTAGGAACAAAACTTGTAACTTTTTAAACTTGCCAATTTCATGAGGAATAGTTCCACTTAATTGGTTTATCCTCATATCAAGGATTTCAAGATTGACTAGATTTCCTATCTCAGGAGGTATGGAGTCATATATTTGATTATTACCTATGGCTATTCTAGACATTGTATTTGAGAAGTTTCCTATAAACTTTGGTAATACCCCTCCAAATTGATTTTGTTGTAAAAAAAGCCATTCCAATTTGCTGCAATTTATCAGGGAGGCTAAAAAATGAAGATCATTGGCTGTCCCAGTCCCCAAACTATTTTCACCCAAATTTAGTACTGACAAATTCTCAAGACGACTAAAATCAATGGATACTTTCCCACTAAAAGAATTGCTAGCTAAATCAAGATTTTCAAGATTTGATCTATTGGACAATGAAAATGGGAGAGCACCAGTGAAATAGTTATTAAAGATGGAAAAATCTTTAAGCTCTGGAAGGTCATAACCTATATTGTGTGGTAAACTTCCATACAATCTATTAAATGGAAGATAAAGATAGACAAGGGAAGACATGTTAAAAACATGAGGAGGAACCATACCAGAAATGTTATTTTCAGCTAAGTTTATATCATATAAGTTCCTTAGCCGGCCTAGGGAATAAGGAATTTCCCCGGACAAACTATTTGAATATACATAAAGTTCTAGCAAAGCTGAAAGATTACCTATAGAAGTTGGGAGTTGTCCTGTTAGATTATTCTCACCTAGGAACAAAGTCTCAAGCTTTAACAAGTTGCTGATCTCTTCTGGGATTTCTCCATGAAGCCTGTTTCCATGGGCAAGAAATATAATGAGATTTGAGCAGCGAGACAAGTTTTTTGGAATTGTACCTGAAAAAGTATTATTGGCTAGTATCAGAGTTTCAAGCCAGGAAAGAAGACTAACTTCATTGGGAATATCACCATAGAAGTTGTTCTTTGTAAAACTAATCTACATGCAAAGCCCTTCACTGTGATGTTATTGTTCACATATTTGTCATTATTTTGGTGACAGGAACTCTCTTATCCATCTCAGTTCCTGCCTTGTACAGCAGATATGAAGAAAGCGTGGATAGATATTATGAGATGATCCACAAAAGATTCTCCAAGCATTATAAAATAGTGGATGAAAATGTTATTAGCAGACTTCCACAGAGTTTATCCAAGGACAAAGATACATAACTGTGATATTTCTCATACAAATGACAGTTTTATCATTCCCGAGCGAGTCCGAATCCACTAACATCGTAGCAGACATCTGGAATTTCAGAAAAGCTGAAATGAAGTGATTGAAATAGAACAGAACATTTAGATGTTTCGGTTTCTTTAATGAAGACATTAATGTGCAATGTTCCATTTTTGCCGTGTCAGAGCTATGTAACATCTCCAAAGATTATCTCCATCAATACCGGTGAGGGTAAACTCCAAACCATTACCCTCTCATTAAAATAGGAACAAAACATTAGCGAGCATCTATAAACATGCAATCTTTAGAAATTTGAACTGATCTGACTATCAACAGTTTATTGATTCATTAAAACATGCTGCTCATGTTAGTTATGTACATGTTTTTGATACTGAAAGATGATGAATGTGATGTGTTGTCATGGCATGTATCATCCTCAAGTTAGAAGAAGAACTAGGAAGAAATTATTAGGAAAATTTGTCAATATCTGTAATTTGATGTTGCGTTGACCAACACAAAAGTTGATTCCAAACTCTTGTTCATCTTTGCCAGAAATGCCCATCTCTAGTCTTATACTTGATGTTGATCTCGTACTTGTTCAAGTGAATTATGATGAGTTTCAAGACTTTAATTTTTTTAATAGAATGGATTTGTGTTGCTCCTGCTGGGGTTTATGTAACTATAATTGATTGGAAATTGCCGGTGTCATTTCTTCTTTGATTGTTGTGGCAAGAATTTCCAAGAGTACACAAGATAGTTATTGTATTGATACAACAACTCATATCCGAGAATTCAATGAATAGAGGTTGATTTCAGGACCGATGTTACAAGACTCGATGTTCAGCTACATAATGTTGTGGACTTATGAGCCTCATGACACAATTTGCAGTTGTTGATTATTTCTATTAAAGATGATAATAAATTCATTATTCAGTCAATCAAAATGCAAGTTCCATACCTAGAGGATTATTAAAAAGTCGCCCCTTTTTTTAAACTCTGTTATGGCCTTATGGGTATTGCTTACTTTGGTGATGAACTGATGCCATGAATTTATAGATTGCCATGTTATGAATTTGAAGGTTCGAAATTGACGATGGCATCGGATTGATTAATCGACTACCAACAAATTTTATAGAAGAATTTATTTTGCAAAATAAAATATTACTTGGATTGTAAACAAAAAAGAAAGAGCCAGAGAGAAGTAGATTTCGAAAATGGCGACAAGGCATAAGCAAACAGACATTGCATCAGAGAAGTAGATTGATCATTTCGGTATGAAACCGAAAACCACCAAAATTGAGTTCTATTTGTAATATTTGTTAGTATATTATGGATTTTTTTCATTTTTCTCAGAATAATAAATATATCTTGCAAATATGCAGCAGAAACAGAGATAAAGAAACATATGTGATATGACAACTTCCATTTAAATTGCTATACAAAACATTTATTGATTTACAGAATATTGACAAACAAAAACACAATATTCTCTTTATGGCTTTGTTATCACTGACATCTCTCATATATCAAATCCTCCTACCCAGAAAGCTCTCCCTGACAGCACATAACTTTGCCACAACATCGGTCATCTCCATTCTCTCAGCCGGAGATTCTGACGCAGCGGGGTATGGCGAAATAAGAATGATCACTTTGTCGAACCCTGAGGCACACTCAGATGAACCTTGACGCAGCGACCGGTAGTTACCCAAGCATGGATCACCATACATGGGCCATCATTCCCTAATCTACGTTAGAAAATGGCGCTCTTGAATCCTCAAAGAGCATGTCGAATCCACGACAGATAAGTGTTCCAAAGAACGATTTTATTGATTATGAAAAAGTTACAATAATTGGAAATAATAAGACTATTTATAATAAACTAACCCTAATACGACTCGAATACGACATTCCTAAAAAGACTAAAACAAGAAAAGATAAAAACTAATCATAATCTTCTAAGATTCATGATTCCTAACTTGACTGAAAAACAAAGATCAAATCTTACCTAAAAGGTAAGTTTGATTTATTTCCAAAACCTAAATTTAATTCCTAATCAAACTAAAATAAATAAACTTGCTTAGCAAGAAACAAAGACCCAAATTAATAAAATAAGACAACACCCAAAACCGTCCTACATCAGATTCTATTGAACACAACTCCAATTCGCAGTACGCCAACCAAGCACTCCTCAATTCCACCTCTTCCCTCTCCATGTCGATGTCTCGCATAAGTTTCAACATTGTTGTTTCCCGTTCTTGCTTCTAGCAGCAATGAAGGTTCAACAATCTCCATCACTCTTTGTGGCAAAGCCATCTTTGCAAATTCATGGAGAGTTAGTCCATCATTGAACAAGCTATCAATAGGACGCTTTCCGATGAACATCTCCAGCAAGAGAATTACAAAGCTGTACATGTCTCCTGGCATGGACACTTCATTGCCCATACCATACTCTGTAAAAGCATGTGGAATCATCATGTCAATTTTAGTAAATGAATTCAGTGGCAGAGATAATGTCATAAAGATGCAAATATAACTGATAAAATAGTTACCTGGTGCAACATAACCAACGGTCCCTCTTACTCGGATTGAGCTTGATTGAGTTTCAGAAACAATACTAAGAGGACGGTGATCAAATAGAAACTTTGATAGACCAAAGTCACCAACATGGGCAACCATGTCATGATCAAGCAGGACATTGCACGGCTTGAGGTCACCATGAACAATCGGTGGTTCACAATGGTTATGAAGATAATCTACTGCAGAAGCCACATCGATTGCTATATTTAGTCTCTGAATGAGACTTAAAGAACTTGCATCAATTTGATCCTGGTTCTTGTGCAGCCACTCCTCCAAACTTCCATTTTCCATGTATTTGTAAACCAGAGCTTTAAAGTTAGCACCTTCAGAATCTATGCTTGAGCAAATAGTTACTATTCCAACGAGATTTCGATGTCGAATATTCCTTAGTGCTTCACATTCAGAAATGAAACTCTTTGAACCCCCTTTTTATTGAAGATTGATCACTTTCACTACAACAAGCATTCTATTTTCACCTAAAATTCCTTTGTACACCAAACCGTGGCTTCCTTGTCCAATCATGTTTGATGATGAAAATGTATCAGTTGCCCTGCTTAGCTCTGCATAAGAAACCACTGGAAATAGTTCTTCCATGTGCAACGGACTTGAAGTGTTTCGTGCAGGTTTCCTTTTTCGAGTAAAAATGACGATGAAGAATACTAATGACAAGATCACGCATGAAACAATCACAGGAATAACCACTTTGAGATAAGAGATTTTTGATTCCTTTAATCTCTTGGAGGGGCATGATGGCAAATGCATTTCAGCTAAACCTCCACAAAGCCTCTTATTCCCTGTAAGTGAGATTCCTGTTTTATTGCTGAAAACGCCTTTTGTTGGTACTTCTCCCTCAAAATCATTGTGAGACAAATTTAAATATATCAAGAATGATAAAGTCTCAAGATATTCTGGAATTTGGCCGGACAAATTGTTGGAAGAGAGATCCAGCTTTTGAATGTTCTCAAAGAACTCAGGGAGGGTGGAATGCTTCCACTGAAAGAATTGTCACTCATATAAAGAGATTCCAAGCTTGTACAACTGCCTAGGCTACTAGGTATATTCTCACCAGAAAATTTGTTTTTAGAAACATCAAGGAAAAGGAGAGTCTTCAAGTTGCCCAGTTGTGAAGGAAAAGGACCACTGAGAAGGTTATCAGACACATCTAGGGCAAGTGATAGGGTTGTTATGCCAAGAATTTGTTGAGGCAGGATACCAGTTAACTTATTTTGGTAAAGAGACAACTCCATCAAATTCTGACAATTTCCAAGCGAGGAGGGTATGCTGCCTTTCAAATTATTTGACGATAACCGCAGTTTGGTTAATAATGTTAAATTGCCAAGAGAGGCGGGAATGCTCCCACGTAGACTATTTTCTTGTAGGTACAGAATTTGTAACTTTTTAAGCTTACCAATGTCATGAGGAATAGTACCACTTAATTGGTTTGTCTCCATATCAAGGCCTAGAAGATTGACTAGATTTCCTATCTCAGGAGGTATGGAGCCATATATTTGATTTCCACCCATGGCTAATATCGACATTGTACTTGAGAAGTTTCCTATAAACTTTGGTAACTCCCCTCCAAATTGATTTTGATTTGAAAAAAGCCCTTTCAATTTGCTGCAATTTAAGAGGGAGGTTAAAAAATGAAGATCATCGGCTGTCCCAATTCCCAAATTATTATTAAACAAACTTAGAAATGAAAAATTCTTAAGTTGACTAAAATCAGTTGTTACTTTCCCACTAAAAGAATTGTTAGAAAAATCAGCACTTTCAAGATTTGATGTATTGGACAATAATTAACAGAGATGGAAATCTTTTTCAGCTTTGGAAGGTCATAACCTATGTTGTGTGGTAAACTTCCAGATAGTTTATTACGTGAAAGATCCAAACTAGTAAGGGAAGAAATGTTAAAAATTGGAGGAGGAACCATACCAGAAATGTTATTTTCACCTAAGTTAAGAACAAATAAGCTCTTTAGTCGACCTAGAGAATAAGGAATTGTCCCAAACAAGTCATTTGCACGTACAACAAGTACTTTCAAAGCTGAAAGATTCCCAATGGAAGTTGGGATTTGACCGGTTAGCAGATTCTCACCAATGTACAAGGTCTCAAGCTTCAACAAGTAGCCAATCTCTGTTGGGATTTCTCCCTGGAGGTTGTTTCGACGGGCATTGAACACGATGAGTTTTGAGCAATGGGACAAGTTTTTTGGAATTGTACCTGAAAAGGTATTATTGGCTAGTATCAGAGTTTCAAGCCGGGAAAGAAGACCAACTTCATTGGGAATATCGCCATGGAAGTTGTTGTCTTCAAGATGGATCGATTTAAGAAAGCTAAGATTCCCTATAAAAGGTGACCATTCACCTCCCATGCTTTGATTTCTTAGATCCAACTCCGTAACCCTCTGGTGCTGACGACCACATGAAACACCTGTCCAGATGCATAAGGGAATGGAATCATTCCACGAGCTTGTGACTCCCAATGGATCATCAAGTCGAGACTTAATGGCAAGTAATGTTAGACGGTCAGTGTCGTTTGAATGGATTGTGGCAGTGGATGGAGTAGAGAAGCTATGAATAAGCAAGAAGCAAAAGCAGCATAGAAGAATGGATCTAGGCATGTTTACAAGGCTGGATTAGACAATGCAAGGAGTTGTGTTTGGAATGTGGATGCTCATTTCAACCTGGTGTCAGGGGACTTTATAGAGCAAACTAACCAATAGTGTCGTGCGGGGAAGTTTTTGGTGCTTATTTTTATAGTAAAGATTGTTTGTCTATTTGCTAGAATTTCCACAAATAAATTACAAAACAATCTGTCACACCTCTTTTTTCCCTCTCGATGACTTATATACACCGGAGTCCTCAAGGCAGCCTCTATAATACTGAATTCTTGAAAATTCAACAAAGACAACAATGTCTCGTTATGCATCGGCCACTTATTAATAAAATCTTCGAGAAGAATTACTAACAGCCTTGCAGTTTCTATGTGTACTCTGGAATTAAAAATTGCAATCAGCATTCAATTACCTACTCTAGAATAAAAAAGTGCAAGGACCTTGACGTTTTTTGTGCTTATTTTGATAGTCAAGATTGTTTATCTATTTGCTAAAATTTCCACAAATCAATTACAAAACAATGACTTATATATGCCGGAGTCTTCAAGGCAGACTCTGTAGTATACTGTATTCTTGAAAATTCAACAAAGACAACAAGGTCTCGTTATGCATCCTTGCAGTTTCTATCTGTCGTTTAATTTCATGGGTCCATAACTTTGTCTCTACTTTGGAATAAAAAATTGCAATCAGCATTCAATTACCTACTCTGGAATAAAAAAGTGCAAGGACCTTGAAATCGGTGTTTGGGTGGGCAGACTGATTATGACTTATGATTAGAAGACGATTAGACGATGACAATCGGTGTTTGGGTGTTTGGATTTTATTCGGAATTAGGCTGGGCCCACTCTAATGCACTAATCAAGGCCCAAATTAGCCCGTTGTGATATTCTACTTAATCAACGGATAAATGGGCCATTAAAAATCCCAGCCCAGTACGATTTTGCTTCTCCAACAATTTTAAAAGCCCATCAGCAACGGGCACATTACCAGCCCATTGTATAATTCTAAACTTTGTCTTGGGCTGGTAACAACCAAGTCAAGTGGAATATGGGCCGCTAAAAAGCCTAGCCCACTACAATTTGGATCCACTAGCCTTTTTAAACCTATCGCTGACGTGTCAAGACACATCATCAAGCAGTAGATGACGTGCTCTGACACGTCATCGAGTCAATCTGTAGTTTACATCTTCGATCCGGATCTCACTCCAACGACGACGAAGAACAACAACTACCATGGCGCATGTTAGCGTCGCAGCTTACCTCTGTAAAAATTTGATCTTTTTCAACTTCAAAACTATTCTGTTAGCTTTCACATTATCACTTTTATGATTATTTGTTGATTTAATTTGTTTTTCTTTTTTTGTGCAGAAGAAAACATGTCAGTCAATCTTCAATCTCGAAATTTCGCTTCTTTTAATGGAAGAGGTGATTCTTCATTCTTCATTTTTATTTTATTATTTCTGTTTTGTTGATACTTGGATTGAAGAAGAAATACTAGAAACGATTTTGTTGTTTGGTTATTTTGCTGCATAGTTGAAATATTTTGAAGTTTTTTCAGTGCTATATATATATATATTCACTCAAAAAACAACATCAATTTTTCAACATCAAAATAGCTAGAATTTAGTAAATTATAATAGTAATTGAGTAATCAAAAAGAGTATCAACCATTTTTCAATCAATCACCATCATCACAATGAGCAGCAGCAGCAGCTCGATCATTAAAGTATCTGTTTTCCAAACCGGTAACCGAGCTAAACTCAATTTCGTAACCTAAGTACCTAACTCAGTCTGCAGTGGATTCAGTTATTTCGGTTGGTAACCGAAACCATCAACCCTGGTTTAGGGTAGCGAAATCTGAACCCACATTCAATTTTTTATGCTTACTTGAGCTATTCAATCCACAGTTTCCGTGCTTGTTTTGTAGAGATTGAAGTACAATTTCAGTTTTTGCATTCTACTTGAGCTATTCAATCCTCTGTAAATTGCATCTGTTTCAGCAAGGTATGTGCATAAGATTAGTTTTGTTTTTAAAGACAAAGTAGATGCTAATTCCTGCAATTTTCAATTTATTTTTTTCCTACTATAAGTTATCTAAATTTTGAAATTACTACTTGGATTATAGTGCTAGGTGTTTTATGGATATTAGAGTCTTGAACCTTATCTCCAGTCCAATCAACTCTACCACGACAAAAGTGACCCATCAAATTTAGGTCTTACTCTTCCTAATCTCCGGTATTTTCAAATATCATCCAACTTGTTTATTGGATCCATTCCAATATCTTTATCCAATCCTTCAAAACTCAAATCTCTTGACATGTCGGTTAGCAATTTAGTTGGAAAATTGTCTGTCAATTTCGGAGGCATGCAACATCTTGCAGCAGTACGTCTCCACTTAAATAATTTAGGAAGAGGTGAAGTTGATGAGATGAGTTTTAGTAATTCTTTGGCAAACTCTAGCAATTTGTTGATTCTAAGCATACAACAAAACCAGTTTAGAGGGGTATTGCCTCATTCAATTGGTAATCTCTCTAGTAAACTCCAATGTATGGCATTAAGTGACAATCAATTGTATGGAAGCATTCCTCCGGGAATAGCTAAACTTGTCAACTTAAGTTGGGTGTCCCTGGAGCATAACCAGTTTACAGGCCCAATTGATGCGGTGTTATCAACTTGTTAATGGGCTGGTTAATGTGGTGTTATCAACTTGTCTGCCTCCAACTTGTTCTCTTGCATTCACTGAGTTTTGCAAACCTCTGCTCTCATGAACAGAGTTCTGCATTGCTTCAGTTTAAGCAACTCTTTTCATTCCATAATCATTCATCTTCCGATTGTGATTATGTAGGGATACTGTCTTATCCAAAAATGATGTATTGGAAAGACAATATTGATTGCTGTTCATGTGATTGGCCTCGATCTCAGTTGTAGTTGGCTTTATGGCAGCATCCCTACCAACACTAGCCTCTCCATCCTTTCTTACTCCAAAAGCTCAACCTTGCTTGCAATGACTTCATTCTTTCTCAAATTCCTTCTGATTTTGTCAAATTCCCAAGTTTGACACACCTTGAAATCTCTCATTTGTCTAAATTAATTTCACTTGATCTCACTGTACTTAAATTGATTTTTAGTGATTATTTGACACTTGAAACGCCGGTTATGGAAGGGATAGTCCAAAATATGACAGAGTTAGAAGAACTTAATATTGATTCTGTAACCTTGTCTACTTTAGTAACTAGTTACTTAAACATACAAGTGATGATTCTTAGTCAGTTGGTCACAATCAACTCTCAAGTGAAATTCCCTTCTCTCTAGGAAGCTTGTCTTTACTAGAAGAGCTTTCTTTGGGAGATAACAGATTGTCTGGAGCCATTCCCTCCGGTATAGAAAACTTGAAACAACTAGTACTCTTAAATCTTTCCCAAAACGAGCTCAGCGGAACTATACCTAAAAAAATCTTTAATTTACCTTTATTGTCGATTTCACTAAACCTAGCTCAAAACCATTTGGTTGGATCTAGACCTTCAAACATCGGAAATCTAAAAGTTCTAACGGAATTCGATGTGGCGAAATTCTGAATAAAATTGGTTTTTGTCCTAATTTTGAATACCTTTACATGGAGGGCAATTTCTTTCGTGAATCTATTCCTCCATCATTGAAGTCTTTGAAAGGAATTCAACAATTGGATCTCTCACTTGACAATTTGTCTGGTCAAATTCCAAAATTCTTGGAGACTCTTCTATTGGAGAAACTAAACTTATCCTTCAATGATTTAGAGGGTATTTGCTATTTCATTTGTGCTCCCATCTCTCATTTTCCTCATCTGTGACCAGTCTAGGAATAACTCCCATCGGCGAAGTACCAATGAAAGGAATTTTCACTAATGCAAGTGCAATATAAGTTGTTGGGAATAATAAATTAATAATAGACTTTGTGGAGGCATAGCTAAGCTGCAATTGCCCAAATGGGAGCCTTGAGAAGTGGTTGTGTCCAACTCCAGAAGCAGAAGAAGAACAACACAAAATTCCAAATCCTACCATTCTTCAAAGAATAAGGATTGCAATTGATGTGGCATCTGCATCAGAATATCTCCATCACCACTGTCAAGAGCCAGTCCTTCATTGCGATGTAAAACCAAGCAATGGTCTTCTAGATAGTGACATGATTTCTCGTGTAGGAGATTTTGGGCTATCAAGGTTTCTTCCAGAGGTCTCAAATCCTAATCAAAGCAGCTCTGTTGGAGTCAAAGGAACAATTGGTTATGCAGCTCCAGGTAACCATTGTTCTTATTCAGTTCTCAAAATTCATATACTTTTTTTAAGTGAATTATGTGCAATTTGTAAGAGTATGGTCTTGCAAGTGAAGTGTCGACAAATGGGAATGTCTACAGTTATGTGATCTTGTTGTTAGAAATGGTGATAAGGAAAAAACACACAGATCATATGTTCGATGGAGACTTTAATCTTCACAGTTTTGCTAGAATGGTGTTGCCTGATCGGGTGACGGACATCGTGGATCCAATGCTTGTAAATGAAGAGATGGCTGCCACTGACGATAGGATGAGGCAAGGATTGAACAACCAAGAGGAATGTCTGTTTTCTATGGTCAGAATTGGAGTGCATGTTCTGTGGATTCACCACAGGATCGAATGAACATAAGCCGTGTTGTCCATGAATTGCAATCGGCCGGGAAAATCCTTCTTCGAGCTACAACTGGGTTCAACATGCAGTGAAGGCAATGAAGCTGAAAGCTTTATCAAGCAGTAGAGAGTTAAATATGATATTGTAATAATATAGGAGCATTTCTGTGGGTTTTTTATTTTTTTTTAGTTTTTTTTTTAATTTTAATTCAAGACTGATTATAATAATATATAGATTGAATACATATCAATGAATGTATTATTCACTGAAATGATCCAATTCCAACCAAACAAAGAAGACGAGCTTTGGTGATTTTGAGTGAAATATAGCTCATGTAACTTCAATTTTGAACACTTAACCATTTTGATGATGTGTGTGCTATATATAGGCGATTTCGGGTTCTAAAAATATAAAGTTTTCTTCAATTTAAATTGTTAATTTTTTTCTGAATAGCTTAGTTCTTATACGTACTATGATTTTTGTGTGTCTTTCGGTTTTTAGTTGAGGAGCTGATTATACATTTCTCAGAATGATAAAGATTTCTTGCAAATATGCAGCAGAAACAGAGAAAAATAAACAAATGATCACTTCCATTTAAATTGCTAAACAAAACATTTATTGCTTTACAGAATTTTAAGTTTTTAACAAACAAAAACACAACATTCTCTTTATGGCTTGGTAATTCTGTTTAGTCTTGGGCCTGCAACAAGAATCAAATGGTAAAATGGGCCATTTTAAAGTCCGGCCCATTTCAATTTTGATGAAGAAACTATTTTTCTAAAACCAGCCCATCAATGACGTGCCTGGCACTTCACCAGCCCTTTGTATAGTGCAAAGCGTCAAATGGGCCATTTTAAAAGCCCAGCCCAGTACAATTTTGATCCATCAGCCATTTTATAAGCCCATCGATGACGTGTCAGATAAGTTGTAGGTGACATGTCATCATAGCTCCTGCAGGCTGCAACTTCAAAGTCCACTGGTTTCGGTTGAATTGGTTGCCAACCTATTTTATCGAGAATTTGGTGCCCAAATTATGTAGCAACACTATAATCAATTCATTTAAATTTTATTAGATTTATATAATTTAAATGAATGGATTAGAATGTTGCCACATTATTGGACACCAGAATTGAACACCAAATTTGGGTAATGTAGCATCGCTTTTACCAAAACATAGATTTTGAGACTGTAATCTGCTTTTAATTTTCTTAAACATTTTGGATAACAAGTCGTGTTTTCTTCTTATTGGATGAGATTGGTCAGAATCGCAGTTACGTAAGTTTATGTTTTTCTTTTTATATTGAGAACTGTTTTTTTTCTTTCCATTTAATGTTTCTGGGTAGTATAAAGATTCAATCTTTATTTGTTGTTTTTGTTATAAGATTGATGTGTAGTTTAGTTGCAGTGAGTTATTAAAGGTGAAGTTCTGATCCAATAAAATGTATTGACGATGAAAAAAGTTCAAAATTTTAGAGAATAATGTTCATTTTTGGCGATTTGTTAAGTAAAAAAGCTAGGGGAAAATTGGAAAGAATAATGTTATGTTGAACACTTACCAAATCAATTTTCATGATATGGAGGCTATAGGCGATTTCAGGTTCTAAATATATTGAGAATACAAACCAAAGTAATGAATTGTATCCTAATTTTTGAACTGTTTTTTATTTAAATTAGGAACTGCTGATGCTTTTTGCTCTGTTCAAAGTTCAATTCACTGTCTGATCAGACTCTGAGATAGTTTTCATTGTTGCAGTTTAAATCTTGAGTATCTTTTTTATAAACTGCTGAAACGACGGTTGTAGTACAGCTTGTTCGTGCCTATGCTGCTGTTAGAGATAAGTATGCCTAATCTGCTCCATAAATGTTTTCGTCCCAGCTTTGCGGTGTTTTAACATACAACCTTTCTGATGGTGATCACATTCTTATTTAAGCAGATAGCTGCAAATGTTACCAGATCGAGTTAGTATCGTCACAGGAAATGGTTGATAATGCTGCAGTGTCATCACTCTTGAAAAGGATTTTAGACTATTTTTTCAGGTCAGTAAAATTCTATAGCTTGTTGTTCGAGTGTTGGAACCTTGGTGAAGCATCATTGTTTGCCACTTTAAATTTAAAAGGTATGAATGTATGATACAAAACAGAAAAAAGAAACAAATGATCACATCCATTTAAATTGTTGAACAAAACTTTTATTCTCTGTAAGGCTTGGTGATCTTTGAGCATTAACATAACATCTATAACATATCAAATCCTCCTGCTGAGAAAGCTCTCCCCTCTTTGTACAGAACTTTGCCACAACTTTTGTCATCTCCATTCGCTCAATCGGCGATTCCATTGAACAGACAACTCCAATTCTCTGAATGATAGAGTATATTTGTTGCAAAAAATAGGAAGCAATGAGATTTTAGTGTTTCTTTCGGTTTTATGCTGAGGAGCTGATTTATACATTTCTCTGAATTATAAAGATTTCTTGCAAAGATGCAGCAAAAACAGAGAAAGAAAAACAATGACCACTTCCATTTAAATTGCTAAACAAAAACATTTATTGATTTATAGAATATTGACAAACAAATACACTCTCCTTATGGTTCGGTGAAGGAGCTAGGCATATTTCATTTTACAAAGTGTTGATAGAACATTAACCCAAAATCTGGAATTATATCAAATCCTCCTACTGAGAAAGCTCTCCCTAATAGTACATAACTTTGTCACAACATCTGTCATCTCCATTCTCTCAGCTGGAGATTCCATTGAACACACAACTCCAATTCTCATTGCACCAACCAAGCACTCCTCAATCTTGCCTCTTGCTTCTCCAATACGTCTTGCAAAATTTTCAACATTGTTGTTGCTAGTATTTAATTCCAGCAGCATTGAAGGTTCAACAACATCCATCACTCTTTTTGGCAAAGCCATCTTTGCAAATTCATGGAGAGTTAACCCATCAGTAAACATGCTATCAATAGGACGCTTTCCGGTGAACATCTCAAGCAAGAGAATTCCAAAGCTATAGATGTCTCCTGGTATGGAAAGTTCACTTCCCATACCATACTCTGGAAAACAGAGAATTTGTCATGTTATTAATTGTAGTAAATAAATTCAATGGCAGAGATAACATCATAAAGATCCAAACTAATTCATAAAATACCTGGTGCAACATAGCCAACAGTTCCTCTTATCCCGATTGGGCTTGATTGAGTTTTAGGAGCATGTGGGGGATCAGAGAGAAATTTTGATAGCCCAAAGTCACCAACATGGGCAACCATGTCATGATCAAGCAGGACATTGCACGGCTTTAGGTCACCATGAACCATTGGTGGTTCACAATGGTGATGGAGATATTCTACTGCATAAGCCACATCAATTGCTATATTTAATCTCTGGATGACACTTAAATTACTTGCGTCAAGTTGATCCTGGTTCTTGTGCAGCCACTCCTCTAAACTTCCATTTTCCATGTATTCGTAAACTAGAGCTTTAAAGTCAGCACCTTTAGAATCTATGCTTGAGCAAATAGTTATGATTCCGACCAGATTTCGATGCCGAATATTCCTTAGTGCTTCGCATTCAGAGATGAAACTCTTCAAACCCCCTTTTTGCTGAAGATTGATCACTTTCACCGCAACAGACGTTCTATTTTCACCCAAAACTCCTTTGTACACCAAACCGTGGCTTCCCTGTCCGATCATGTTCGATGATGAAAATTTATAGGTTGCTCTGCTCAGCTCTGCATAAGAAACCATTGGAAATGGTTCTTCCATGTGCACCGGAATTGAAGTGTTCTGCGCAGATCTCCTTTTCTGAGTAAAAATGACAATGAAAAATGCTAATGACAAGATCACACATGAAACAATCACAGGAATAACCACTTTGAGATGAGTGATTTTTGATTTCTTTAATCTCTTAGAGGGGCATGATGGCAAATGCATTTCAGCTAAACCTCCACAAAGCCTCTTATTCCCTGTAAGTGAGATTCCTGTTTTATTGCTGAAAACGCCTTTTGTTGGTACTTCTCCCTCAAAATCATTGTGAGACAAATTTAAATATACCAAGAATGATAAAGTCTCAAGATATTCTGGAATTTGGCTGGACAAATTGTTGGAAGAGAGATCCAGCTCTTGAATGCTTCTCAAAGAACTCAGGGAGGTTGGAATGCTTCCATTGAAAGAATTGTCACTCATTTCAAGAATGTCCAAGCTTGTACAACTGCCTAGGCTACTAGGAATCTCACCAGAAAATCTGTTTCCAGAAATATAAAGCTCAACCAGAGTCTTCAAGTTGCTCAGTTGTGAAGGAAAAAGACTACTGAGAAGGTTATCAGACACATCTAGTAAAAGTGACAGAGTTGTTATGCCAACAATTTGTTGAGGCAAATTACCAGTGAGCTTATTTTCGGAAAGAGACAACTCCATCAAATTCTGACAATTTCCAAGAGAGGTGGGTATGCTGCCTTTCAAATGATTTGAGGATAACCACAGTTGGGTTAATAATGTTAAATTACCAAGAGAGGCGGGAATGCTCCCTTGTAAACTATTTTCATGCAGTAACAAAACTTGTAACTTATTAAGCTTACCAATGTCATGAGGAATAGTACCACTTAATTGGTTTGTCGCCATATCAAGGGCTTGAAGATTGACTAGATTTCCTATCTCAGGAGGTATGGAGCCATATATTTGATTAACACCCATAGCTAATAAAGACATTGTACTTGACAAGTTTCCTATAAACTTTGGTAACACCCCTCCAAATTGATTTTGATTTAAAATAACCCATTCCAATTTGCTGCAATTTAAGAGGGAGGTTAAAAAATGAAGATCATCGGCTGTCCCAATTCCCAAGTTATTTTTACTCAAAGTTAGAATTGACAAATTCTTAAGTTGACTAAAATCAATTGATACTTTCCCACTAAAAGAATTGTCAGAAAATTCAACCTTTTCAAGATCTGATGTATTGGACAATGAATATGGGAGAGGACCAGTGAAATCATTACTAAAGATGGAAATCTTTTTCAGCTTTGGAAGATCATAACCTATGTTGTGTGGTAAACTTCCAGAGAGTCTATTAATTGGAAGATGGAGAACAGTAAGAGAAGAAATGTTAAAATTGGAGGAGGAACCATACCAGAAATGTTATTTCCACCTAAGTTAAGATAAAATAAGCTCCTTAATCGACCTAGAGAATAAGGAATTGTCCCAAACAAGTAATTTGTACGTGCGTTAAGTACTTGCAAAGCTGAAAGATTCCCGATGGAAGTTGGGATTTGTCCTGTTAGCTGATTCTGAGCAAGGTACAAAGTCTCAAGCTTCAACAGGTTGCCAATCTCTGTTGGGATTTCTCCCTGGAGGTTGTTTCGACGGGCATTGAACACGATGAGTTTTGAGCAATGGGACAAGTTTTTTGGAATTGTACCTGAAAAAGTATTATTGGCTAGTATCAGAGTTTCAAGCCGGGAAAGAAGACTTACTTCATTGGGAATATCACCATGGAAGTTGTTGTCTTCAAGATGGATCGATCTAAGAAAGCTAAGGTTCCTTATAAAAGGTGACAATTCACCTCCCAAGCTTTGATTTCTTAGATCCAACTCCGTAACCCTTTGGTGTCGACGACCACATGAAACACCTGTCCAGACACATAAGAGAACGGAATCGTTCCACGAGCTTGTGACTCCCAATGGATCATCAAGTCGAGACTTGATGGCATGTAATGCAAGACGATCAGTCTCATTTGAATAGATTGTTGCAGTGGATGGAGTAGAGAAGCTATGAATAAGCAAGAAGCAAAAGCAGCATAGAAGAATGGATCTAGGCATGTTTACAAGGCTGGATTAGACAATGCAAGGAGTTGTGTTTGGAATGTGGATGCTCATTTCAACCTGGTGTCAGGGGACTTTATAGAGCAAACTAACCAATAGTGTCGTGCGGGGAAGTTTTTGGTGCTTATTTTGATAGTAAATATTGTTTGTCTATTTGCTAGAATTTCCACAAATAAATTACAAAACAATCTGTCACACCTCTGTTTTCCCTCTCGATGACTTATATACGCCGGAGTCTTCAAGGCAGCCTCTGTAATACTGAATTCTTGAAAATTCAACAAAGACAACAAGGTCTCGTTATGCATCGGCCACTTATGAATAAAATCTTCGAGAAGAATTACTAACAGCCTTGCAGTTTCTATGTGTAGTTTAATTTCTTGGGTCCATAACTTTGTCTCTACTCTGGAATAAAAAATTGCAATCAGCATTCAATTACCTACTGGACAATCCTTTTGTTCTTGGCATTAATAGCGCAACATTTGGACATGATTAGAAGACGATGAAAATTTCGTTTTTTAGTTTTAATGAGATTTTATTTGGAATTAGGCTGGGCCCACTCTAATGCACTCATCATGGCCACTATAATGCACAAAAAACATCTTTTTTTTTTTTTTTTCTCTTGCAGAAGAAAGTGACATAGTCTATTAAACGATTTCAAAAATCTAAATATTACTATAAACAATTAATAAGTTAAATTGAAGTTTGTTTCCGTCTAAACATAAAAAAACATTGACATGTCATATGAGCCAATATTTTAATTAAATATAATATTTTTAAAAATCTCTCTCTCCTCTCACTATGTTTTAAATATATTTTTCTTAAATAAAAAATTACTACATGTCTTATCACTGATGCATAAGATAAGTTTTGTTTTTAAAGACAAAGTAGATGCTAATTCCTGCAATTTTCAATTTATTTTTTTCCTATTATAAGTTGTCTAAATTTTGAAATTACTACTTGGATTATAGTGCTAGGTGTTTTATGGTTATTACTTATTAGTGTCTTGAACCTTATCTCCACTCTCCAGTCCAATCAACTCTACCACCAATAACTTCATCTCCATTGTTATGGATCAACCACTATAGAAGTGGATCATCGATTGAATTGGAATTTTCCGGATTCATAATTATCAATGGTTGAATTTTGGTCACAATGGCTAGATAATGGAAGTGTGATAGCAATAGCACTAATGCATTTGAATTTAGAGCACTATATATGGAAGTGTGGGGCAGTTTTGGTGCTTATAATCTTTATAGTCAACATTGTTTCTTGATTGTCCAATTTTTCTCTCATGAGCATACAGTTGTGAGCATATTAATACACTATCACCACACTTTTGCCATGTCAGCAACATAACATCAATCATAATAATAAACATGGTAAAAATGTGATGATGTGTATTAATATGCTCATAGTTGTGTGCTAATGAGAGAAAAATTAGAAAATTGTCACCCTTCTGTTTTCCCTCTCAATGACTTAATAGTCAAGGTCACCAATCAATTACTACACACATCATCACATATATTGGTAGTTAATGTAGAAAATGAAAATAAATATCAAGACTCCAGGGTCAAAGTCAACAACTGTAAAAAAAATGACCTAAAATAAATTCATTTGGTCTACCACTGATAACTTCAATTCCACTGTTATATCTATGGATCAACACCGAACTCCGATTTTCCAAATTCATAATGATTTCGGTTGAATTTTGGTCACAATAACCGTATTTCTTCAATTTGATTAAGGGTGCATTTCAGATTGCTGTAAGTTGGGGAAAAAAAAAGAGTGTCCAGTAAATTTCTCGAAATCAATCAACTTATTTCAACTTAAAAAAAGTGTTTTAATCTTGATCATTGAAGTCTATTAGATCACTTCCATTTAAATTTAAATTGCTGAAATGAAAATTTATTAATTTATAAAATACTGACAAATAAAAACATTATCTTTACGGTTTGCCGTCGATAGATATTGTCAATTAATCTCTATGAGATGTTTAAATATCTAAGCTAAATTAAAGTTCGTTTCAACCTAATTCTAATCAAAAAGCTGAAAACTTACACGTTTGAGCTATTATCTGTTAGTGTCGGTTAGGGGCGTTTATACGATTTCGAATACCTATGAAGTTACATAAGGTATGAAATGGAGTTAGAAAATTGTTATAAGAAATTTATAATCTAAATAAAAGAGTTTTTCAGCCTACAATGAACAAAAAAAAAAAAAAAAAAAAAAAAAAACTTATATGTTTGATTAAATGTCGATTAATGTCGGTTATAGTCCATTAAACAATTTCGAAAATCTAAGAAGTTACATAAATATTAGAAATGGAATCTGAATATTACTATAAACAATCAATAAGCTAATTTGAAGTTTGTTTCAATCTAAATCTAACAAAAAAAACGTTGATATGTCATGTGAGCCAATATTTTAATTCAATATAATATTTTAAAAAAATTTCTCGCTCCTCTTACTATGTTTTAAATATTTTTTTCTTAAATAAAAAATTACTACATGCCTTATCGTTAGTGGTTTGGTGAGATTTTCAATGAGATTTTATTCGGAATTGGGCTGGTCCACTCTAATGCAATATTAAGGCCCAAATCAGCCCGTTGTGTAATTCTACCATGGTGCACTTTAGCTTCGCAGCTTACCACTGTAAAAATTTGCTATTTGGTTATTTTGCTGCACAGTTAAAAGATTTTGAAGTTTTTGGAGTGCCATATATTTCACTTGAGTATTGATTGATTGTTTTGCATCCATTAGCAACAACAAATGAATCCTATGATTACTGTAGATGCATTATTGTTTGCTGTGGAGAGATTGATTGATCAATTTCTCTTGTAATTTTAACACTTATATATGTTTCTTTTAACTCATATAATGCTGTAATATTGGTAAACATAGGAAGCAATGAGATTTTGGTGTTTCTTTCGTTTTTCTGCTGAGGAGCTGATTATACATTTCTCTGAATGATAAAGATTTCTTGTAAATATGCAGCAGAAACAGAGAAAAAGAATCAAATGATCACTTCCATTTAAATTGCTAAACAAAACATTTATTGCTTTACAAAATATTTACAAACAAAAACATAACATTCTCTTTATGGCTTGGTGATCACTAACATCTTTGATATATCAAATCCTCCTACCCAGAAAGTTCTCCCTAACAGCACATAACTTTACCACAACATCTGTCATCTCCATTCTCTCAGCAGGAGATTCAACTGAACATACAACTCCAATTCTAAGTACACCAACCAAGCACTCCTCAATTTTATCTCTACCCTCTCCACGTCGACGTCTCGCAGAAGTGTCAACGCTGTTGTTGCCAGTTCTTTCTTCTAGCAGCAATGAAGGTTCAACAATCTCCATCACTCTTTCTGGCAAAACCATCTTTGCAAATTCGTGGAGAGTTAGCTCATCACTGAAAGAGCTATCAGTAGGACGCTTTCCGGTGAACATCTCTAGCAAGAGAATTCCAAAGCTGTAGATGTCTCCTCGTATGGACACTTCATTGCCCATACCATACTCTGTAAAAGTAAGTGGAATCATTATGTTAATTGTAGTAAATGAATTCATGAGCAGAGATAATGTCATAAAGATACAAATATAACTCATAAAATAGATACCTGGCGCAACATAGCCAACGGTCCGTTTTTGTTTTATACAAAACAAAATAGTTTTTGTTTGTTTGTGATGCCTTTAATTTTTTATTTTTAATGAGATTTTATTTTGAATTGGGCTGGTCCACTCTAATGCAATATTAAGGCCCAAATCAGCCCGTTGATACTTGGATTGACAAAGAAATACTAGAAACGATTTTGTGGTTTGGTTATTTTGCTGCACAGTTGAAATATTTTGAAGATTTTTGAGTGCTATATATTCACTTGAATAATGATTGATCTTTGATTGATTGATTGTTTTGCATCCATTAGCAACAACAAATGAATCCTATAATCACTACTCTGATTACTGCAGATGGATTGATTTATTGATTGATTTCTCTACTAATTTTAACACTTTTGTATATGTCTTTAAACTCATATAATACAGGGATGCTGTTGCCTTAGCTGGAAGAACAACATCAAAATAGCTAGAAATCTCTTAGATTTTCACTATCTCATGCTATAATTTAGTAAATTATAATAGTAATTGAGAAGAGTATCAACCATTTTTCAATCAATCACCATCATCACAATGAGCAGCAGCAGCAGCTCGATCATTAAAGTATCACAATCAACCTAACTCAGTTTGCGGTGGATTCAGTTATTTCGATTGGTAACGGAAACCACCAACCCTGGTTTAGGTTAGCGAAATTTGAACCCACATTCAATTTTTATGTGTCTTCATGTTATATAAATAAAAGTTTGACATGTATGACTCTCTTACTTGACCTATTCAATCCACAATTTACGTTTTTGCAATTTTCAATTTATTTTTTTCCTATTATAAGTTGTCTAAATTTTGAAATTACTACTTGGCGGGGATTCTTCGTTGCACTAGCTATAGGTTTTTTTAAATGTTGATTAATGTCTGATGAGATGAGATTGGTAGTGGTTAACCCCTTATACCTACGCCGCGAGGTCGTGGGTTCAAGTCCTCTCCCTCTCTAAAAAATACCCGAATTTATGTAATATTTTAAAAATAATAATAATAAAATGATGATTAATGTCGGTCATAGGTGTTTAGATGATTTCGACTACTTCAGAATTGAAGTTGCATAAGGTAGGAAATGGATTTTGAAAATTGCTATAAGTGATTAATAATTGAAATAGAAGGCTTTTTCAACCTAAAATAAACAAAATATAAAAAAACTTACATGTCTGATTAAATATTGATTAATGTCGGGTAAAATCCATTAAACGATTTTAAAAATCTAAAAAGTTACATAAATGTTGGAAATAAAGTTTGAACAACTGATAAGCTAAATTGAAGTTCTTTTCGACGAGATGGGGTTGGTTCGGTAGTAAAACTTTTCACACATGCACCATAAGGTTATAGGTTCGAATCTTTCCACCTCCCAAAAACCCTGATTTATGTAATGGTGTAATATTTCAAAAAAAAATTGACGTTCTTTTCAACCTGAATCTAACAAAAAATGTTTACATATATTAATATTTTAACCAAAAACTGATGTGTCCAAGTATGTCATCAGGCTATTGGTGACGTGTCTGGGCACGTCACCAGCCCATTGTATAATTCTCTACTTTGTCTTGGACTGGTAACCATCAAGTCAAGGGGAATATGGGCCGTTTACAAGCCCAGCCCACTGCAATTTTGATCCACCAGTCTATCTCTGATGTGCTAAGACACGTCATCAAGCCATCGATGACGTGGCATGGCATGTCATCCAGTCGATCTGTAGTTTAACTTCTTCAATCCGGATCTATCACTCTCGACCCGGCTGCTCAGGCAGGCGCCGATGAAGACGACGACGACGACGAACACCAACTGCAAAGACAACCGGAGCATGATACCACCGATACAACTACCATGGGGCACGTTAACGTAGCAGATTACCACTGTAAAAATTTGATCTTTTTTCAACTTCAAAACTATTTTGTTAACTTCAAAATTTGATCTTTTTATGATTATTTGTTGATTTAATTTGTTTTTTGTTTTTATTTTTTGCAGTAGAAAATCTGTCAGTCAATCTTCAATCTCGAAATTTCGCTTTATTTAATGGAAGAGGTGATTCTTCATTCTTCAATTTTATTTTGTTCTTTCTGTTTTGTAGATACTTGGATTGACGATGAAATACTAGAAACGATTTTGTAGTTTGGTTATTTTGCTGCACAGTTGAAAGATTTTGAAGTTTTTTGAGTGATAGTATTGATTGATCTTTTGATTGATTGATTGATTGATTGATTGATTGATTTGCATCCATTAGCATTTAGCAACAACAAATGAATCCTATGATCACTCCTCTGGTTTCTGCAGATTCATTATTGTTTGCTGTGGAGAGATTGATTGATTGATTGATTGATTTCTCTTCTAATTTTAACACTTTTATATATGTTTCTTTTTACTCGTATAATTCTGGGATGATGTTGCCTTAGTTAGAAGAACAACATCAAAATAGCTAGTAAACGCTTAGAATCACTGTAAATTTATCGATCTCTCGTGCTATAATTTCGTAAATTATATATTATATTAGTACTTGAGTAATCAAAAAGAGTATCAACTGTCTTTCAACTGATCACCATCATCACAATGAGCAGCAGCAGATTGATCATTATAGTGTCTGTTAGCTAAACTCAATTTCGCAACCTAATTAACCCATGGATTTGGTTATTTCGGTTGGTAACCGAAACCACCGATCCTGGTTTAGGTTAGCGAAATCTGAACCCACATTCAATTTTTATGTTTCTTCATGTATTCAATCCACAGTTTCTGTGCTTGTTTTGCAGAGATTGAAGTACAATTGCATTTGTTTCAGCAAGGTATGTGCTTAAGATTAGTTTTGTTTTTAAAGACAAAGTAGATGCTAATTCCTGCAATTTTCAATTTATTTTTTTCCTATTATAAGTTGTCTAAATTTTGAAATTACTACTTGGATTATAGAAGCAATGCATTTGAATTCAAGTCACTATATATATAGAAGCAATGGTAGCTTAAACCTGCACACTGCAAACCGAGAGGGAATTTGCTTATTTCAGAAATGAATACAAGCTTTTACTACTCAGTTTACTTTCAGTCTCTTTTTCTTTTTTGCATCATAGTGATTCTTGCTGTACCTTTTGACTCCTCTAGCACCACCTTCACAACTAGAAACTCAGCTCAAAATGTGAGAGATGAAGTGCCCTTGAGGGCCTTCAAGTCGAAGATCATCCATGACCCTCAAGGAATCCTCAACTCTTGGAACGATTCTCGCCGTTTCTGCGAGTGGGATGGAATCACATGTGGTCACAGACATAGAAGGGTCACTGTTTTAGACCTAAGTTCAAGAGTTTTGTCTGGCTCTCTATCTCCTTATATTGGCAGCCTTAGCTTTTTAAGAGAACTCAAACTCTATAACAACAGTATCCAATATGAAATCCTTAATGAATTTGGTCGTTTTTGGATTAAAATCTCTGCTTCTACATAATAACTCACTCCTTGGAGAAATCCCAGCCAACTTGTCCCATTGCTCTAGACTCGCAGAGTTATGTTCAGGAGACAACAAACTAGTCGGGAAAATTCCGCACGAGTTTGTCTCCTTGTACAACGTCAAAAGATTGAGTTTACACAAAACAATTTGACAGGAAGCATCCTGTCTTTTCTTGGGAACCTGACCTCCTTGAAAATTATATCCATAGCGTACAATGTTTTTGGAGGAAATATTCCAGATTCATTGGGTCGATTGAGAAAGTTATCGGTTCTTGGACTTGCTGCTAACAATCTCTCCGGTACGGTTCCTCCATCCCTCTACAATGTTTATTCCCTTCATATTTTATCTGTCTTACAATCAACTTCATGGAAGTATCCCATCAAATTTAGGTCTTACTCTTCCTAATCTCCGGTATTTTCAAATATCATCCAACTTGTTTATTGGATCCATTCCAATATCTTTATCCAATACTTCAAAACTTGAATCTCTTGACATGTTGGTTAACAATTTAGTTGGAAAATTGTCTGTCAATTTCGGAGGCATGCAACATCTTGCAGCAGTACATCTCCACTTAAATAATTTAGGAAGATGTGAAGTTGATGAGATGAGTTTTATTAATTCTTTGGCACACTGTAGCAATTTGTTGATTCTAAGCATACAACAAAACCAGTTTAGAGGGGTATTGCCTCATTCAATTGTATGGAAGCATTCCTCCGGGAATAGCTAATCTTGTCAACTTAAGTTGGGTGTCCCTGGAGCATAACCAGCTTACAGGCCCAATTGATGTGGTGTTATCAACTTGTTAATGGGTTGGTTAATGTGGTGCTATCAACTTGTCTGCTCCAACTTATTCTCTTGCATTCACTGAGTTTTGCAAACCTCTGCTCTCATGAACAGAGTTCTGCATTGCTTCAGTTTAAGCAACTCTTTTCATTCCATAATCATTCATCTTCCGATTGTGATTATGTAGGGATACCGTCTTATCCAAAAATGATGTATTGGAAAGACAATATTGATTGCTGTTCATGTGATTGGCCTCGATCTCAGTTGTAGTTGGCTTTATGGCAGCATCCCTACCAACACTAGCCTCTCCCTCCTTTCTTACATCCAAAAGCTCAACTTTGCTAGCAATGACTTCGTTCTTTCTCAAATTCCTTCTGATTTTGTCAAATTCCCAAGTTTAAATTAATTTGTCTAAATTAATTTCACTTGATCTCACCGTACTTAAATTGATTTTTAGTGATTATTTGACACTCGAAACGCCGGTTATGGAAGGGATAGTCCAAAATCTGACGGAGTTAGAAGAACTTAATATTGATTCTGTAACCATGTCTACTGTAGTACCTAGTTACTTAAACATACAAGTGATGATTCTTAGTAAGTTAGTCACAATCAACTCTCAAGTGAAATTCCCTTCTCTCTAGGAAGCTTGTCTTTACTGGAAGAGCTTTCTTTGGGAGATAACAAATTATCTAGAGCCATTCCCTCTAGTATAGAAAACTTGAAACAACTAGTACTCTTAAATCTTTCCCAAAACGAGCTCTGAACTATAATTTACATTTATTGTCGATTTCACTAAACCTAGCTCAAAACCATTTGGTTGGATCCATACCTTCAAATATTGGAAATCTAAAAGTTCTAATGGAATTCGATGTGGCCAAATTCCGAATAAAATTGGTCAGTGTCCTAATTTTGAATACCTTTACATGGAGGGCAATTTCTTTTGTGGATCTATTCCTCCATCATTGAAGTCTTTGAGAGGAATTCGACAATTGGATCTCTCACGTACAATTTGTCTGGTCAAATTCTAAAATTCTTGGAGACTCTTCTATTGGAGAAACTAAACTTATCCTTCAATGATTTAGAGGGCGAAGTACCAAAGAAAGGAATTTTCACTAATGCAAGTACAATATTAGTTGTTGGGAATAATAATATACTTTGTGGAGGCATAGCTAAGCTGCAATTGCCCAAATGGGAGTCTTGAGAAGTGGTTGTGTCAACTCCAAAAGCAGAAGAAGAACAACACAAAATTCCAAATCCTACCATTCTTCAAAGAACAAGGATTGCAATTGATGTGGCATCTGCATCAGAATATCTCCATGACCACTGTCAAGAGCCAGTCCTTCATTGCGATGTAAAACCAAGCAATGGTCTTCTAGATAGTGACATGATTTCTCATGTTGGAGATTTTGGGCTATCAAGGTTTCTTCCAGAGGTCTCAAATCCTATTCAAAGCTGCTCTGTTGGAGTAAAAGGAACAATTGGTTATGCAGCCATAACCAATTATGTTGTTCCAGGTAACCATGACATAACACTTGCTAACTTCTAAGTATGTTGTTCTTATTCAGTTCTCAAAATTCATATACTTTTTTTTTAAGTGAATTATGTGTAGTGCAGTTTGCAAGAGTATGGTCTTGGAAGTGAAATGCCGACAAATGGGGATGTCTACGGTTATGGGATCTTGTTGTTGGAAATGGTGATGAGGAAAAAACCCACAGACCATATGTTCGATGGAGACTTTAATCTTCACAGTTTTGCTAGAATGGCGTTGCCTGATTTGGTGATGGATATCGTGGATTCAATGCTTGTAAATGAAGAGATGGCTGCCACTGACGATAGGATGGGGCAAGGATTGAACAACCAAGAGGAATGTCTGATTTTTATGGTCAGAATTGGAGTGCATGTTCTGTGGAGTCACCACAGGATCGAATGAACATAAGCCGTGCTGTCCATGAATTGCCATTGGCCAGTAAAATCCTTCTTCAAGCTACAACTGGGTTCAACATGCAGTGAAGGCAATGAAGTTGAAAGCTTTATCAAGCAGTAGAGAGTTAAATATGATATTGTAATAATATAGGAGCATTTCTGTGGGAATTTTTTTTTTTTTTTTTCGAATTTTAATTTAAGAATGATTATAATAATATATGGATTGAATACATATCAATGAATGTATTATTCACTGAAATGATCCAAATCCAACCAAACGAAGAAGACGAGCTTTGGTGATTTTGAGTAAAATATAGCTCCTGTAACTTCAATTTTGAACACTTACCAAAACAATTCTGATGATGTGGGGGGTATATATAGGCGATTTTGGGTTCTAAAAATATAAAGTTTTCTTCAATTTATCATCTCCATTTAAATTGTTAATTTGTTTCTGAATAGCTTAGTTCTTATACGTACTATGATTTTTGTGTTTCTTTCGGTTTTCAGCTGAGGAGCTGATTATACATTTCCTAGAATTATAAAGATTTCTTGCAAATATGCAGCAGAAACAGAGAAAAAGAAACAAATGATCACTTCCATTTAAATTGCTAAACAAAACATTTATTGCTTTACAGAATTTTAACAAACAAAAACACAACATTCTTTTTATGGCTTGGTGATCACTAACATCTTTGATATCTCAAATCCTCTTACCCATAAAGTTCTCCCTAATAGCGCATAACTTTGCCACAACATCTGTCATCTCCATTCTCTCAGCCGGAGATTCTATTGAACACACAACTCCAATTGTCAGTACGCCAACCAGGTGCTCCTCAATTCTATCTCTTCCCTCTCCAGGTTGACATCCCTTGGAAGTTTCAACACTGTTGTTGCAGGTTCTTGCTTCTAGCAGCAGTGAAGGTTCAACAATCTCCATCACTCTTTCCGGCAAAGCCATCTTTGTAAATTCATGGAGAGTAACCCTTTCATTGAACATGCCATCAGTAGGACGCTTTCCGGTGAACATCTCCAGCAAGAGAATTCCGAAGCTATAGACGTCTCCTGGCATGGACACTTCATTCCCCATACCATACTCTGTAAAAGCATGTGGAATCATCATGTCAATTGTATTAAATGAATCCAGTGGCAGAGATAATGTCATAAAGATGCAAATATAACTCATAAAATAGTTACCTGGTGCAACATATCCAACAGTACCTCTTACCTCGATTGAGCTTGATTGAGCTTCAGAAACAGTACTAAGAGGACGGTGATCAAATAGAAATTTTGATAGACCAAAGTCACCAACATGGGCAACCATGTCATGATCAAGCAGGACATTGCACGGCTTGAGGTCACCATGAACAATCGGTGGTTCACAATGGTGATGAAGATATTCTACTGCATAAGCCACATCGATTGCTATATTTAGTCTCTGAATAAGACTTAAAGAACTTGCATCAATTTGATCTTTGTTCTTTTGCAACCACTCCTCTAAACTTCCATTCTCCATGTAATCATAAACCAAAGCTTTAAAGTCGGCACCTTTAGGATCTATGCTTGAGCAAATCGTTACTATTTTTATGAGATTCCGATGTCGAATATTTCTTAGTGCTTCACATTCAGATATGAAACTCTTCGAACCCCCTTTTCGTTGAAGATTGATCACTTTCACTGCAACTGACATTCTATTTTCACCCAAAATTCCTTTGTACACCAAACCGTGACTTCCTTGTCCAATCATGTTCGATGATGAAAATTTATCAGTTGCCCTGCTCAGCTCTGCATAAGAAACCATTGGAAATTGTTCTTCCAAGTGCAACAAACTTGAAGTGTGATGTGCAGATCTCCTTTTTCGAGTAAACATGATGATGAAGAATGCTAATGACAAGATCACACATGAAACAATCACAGAAATAACCACTTTGAGAAGAACGTTTTTTGATTTCTTTGAAGGGCATGATGGCAAATGCATATCAGCTAAACCTCCACAAAGCCTTTTATTCCCTTCAAGTGAGAGTCCTGTTTTATTGCTGAAAATGCCTTTTGTCGGTACTTCTCCCTCAAACTGATTGAAAGCCAAATTTAAATATATTAAGAATTCTAGAGTCTCAAGATATTTTGGAATTTCGTCTGACAAATTGTTGGAAGAGAGGTCCAACCCTTGAAGGCTTCTCAAATCTCTCAGGAAGGGAGGAATGCTTCCATTTAATGAATTGTCATGCATATAAAGAATTTCCAAGCTTGTACAACTGCTTAGGGTACCAGGAATCTCACCAGAAAATCTGTTATTAGAAATATCAAGTGCAATGAGAGTCTTCAAGTTGCTCAGTTGCGAAGGAAAAGGACCACTGAGAAGGTTATCAGATACAACTAAGGCAAGTGATAGGGTTGTTATGCCAAGAATTTCTGGAGGCAAAATACCAGTGAGTTTATTTTTAGAGAGAGATAAGGACATCAAATTCTGACAATTTCCAAGAGAGGAGGGTATGCTGCCTTTCAAATTATTTGAGAATAAAAACAGTTGGGTTAATAATGTTAAATTACCTAGAGAGGCAGGAATGCTCCCTCGTAAACTATTTCTATGCAGGTACAATCTTTCCAACTTTTTAAGGTTACCAATGTCATGAGGAATAGTGCCACTTAATTGGTTTATCTCTATACTAAGGCCATGAAGATTGACTAGATTTACTATCCCAGGAGGTATGGAGCCATATATTTGATTACCACCTATGTGTAATCTAGACATTGTATTTGACAAGTTTCCTATAAACTTTGGTAACATCCCTCCAAATTGATTTTCATTTAAAGCAAGAACTTCCAATTTGCTGCAATTTATCAAGGAGGTTAAAAAATGAAGATCATTGGCTGTTCCAGTTCCCAAATTATTTTCACCTAAATTTAGAAATGATAAATTCTTAAAACCACTAAAATCAATTAATACTTTTCCATTAAAAGAATTTACAGAAAGATCAATTCTTTGAAGATTTGATGTATTGGACAAGGAAAATGGGAGACGACCAGTGAAATTGTTACCACCGATGGACAAAATTTTCAGCTTGGGAAGATCATACCCTATATTGTGTGGTAAACTTCCATGTAATCTATTAAGTGGAAGAAATATATGAATAAGGGAAGATATGTTAAAAATTGGAGGAGGAACCATACCAGAAATGCTATTTACAGCTATGTTAAGTTCTTGTAAGCTCTTTAGTTGGCCTAGGGAATAAGGAATTGTTCCGGACAAGTTATTGACACTTACATGAAGTACCTGCAAAGCTGAAAGATTTCCGATGGAAGCTGGGAGTTGTCCTGTTAGATGATTTTCACCAATGTCCAAACTCTCAAGCTTCAACAAGTTGCCAATCTCTGTTGGGATTTCTCCCTGAAGGTTGTGTCGAAGGGCATTGAACTCAATGAGTTTTGAGAAATGGGACAAATTATTTGGAATTGTACCCGAAAAAAAATTATTGGCCAGCATTAGAGTTTCTAGCCTGAAAAGAAAACTGACTTCATTAGGAATATTACCATGGAAGTTGTTGTCTTCAAGGTGGATCAACCTAAGAAAGGTAAGGTTCCCTATAGAAGGTGACAAATCACCTCCTATGCTTTGGTTTCTTAGATCCAACTCTATAACCCTTTGGTGTCGATGACCACATGAAACACCGGTCCATAGGCATAAGGGTACAAAATTGTTCCATGAGCTTGTGACTCCCAATGGATCATGAAGCCGAGATTTAATGGCAAGTAATGCAAGACGATCAGTCTCGTTTGAATGGATTGTTGAAGCGGATGGAGTAGAGAAGCTATAGAAAAGAAAGAAGCAAAAGCAGGATAGAAGAATGGAACTGGGCATGATTACAAAGGCCTGGATTAGAGAAAGCAAGGAGTTGTGTTTGGAATGTGGATGCTCATTTCAAGCTGGTGTGTGGACTTCATAGAAGAAACTAACCAACCAAGGAGTTTTGGTGCAAATCGTTTTTTTTTAAAAATAAATTATTTAATGTTATTGGACCGGTGTACTGAAGTTTTTCTCAATCACATGAGGTAGATGATGATGACAATTTAATTTCGTTTTTTAATTTTTTATTTTTATCGATATTTTATTTGGAATTGGGCTGGGCCCATTCCAATGCAATATTAAAGCTAAAATCAGCCCATAGTGTAATTCTTTTTGGTCTTGGGTCGAGTCAATGGAATAAATGGGCCATTCATAATATAGATAGAAGTGTTTTTCAGCCTAAAATGAATGAAAAAAAAAAAAACCTTATATGTTTGATTAAATGTCGATTAATGTCAGTTATAGTCTATTAAACGATTTCAAAAATCTAACAAGTTACATAAATATTAAAAATGGAATCTGAATATTACTATAAACAATTGATAAGTTAAATTGAAGTTTGTTTCCGTCTAAATCTAAAAGAAAAAAAAAAAAAAATTGATGTCATATGAGCCAATATTTTAATTAAACATAATATTTTAAAATTTTTCTCTCTCCTCTCACTATGTTTTAAATATTTTTTTCTTAAATAAAAATTACTACATGTCTTATCACGGGTGCACTGAAGTTATTGTTTGTTCAATTGTTTGTGATGCCTTTTAATTTTTTATTTTTAATGAGATTTTATTTAGAATTGGGCTGTCCCACTCTAATGCAATATTGAGGCCCAAAACCAGCCCGTTGATACTTGGATTGACCAAGAAATACGCAGTGTTGAAAAAAGATTTTTGGAGTTTTTAAAGTGCTATATATTCACTTGATCTTTGATTGATTCGGATCCATTAGAAACAACAGTTGAATCCTATGATCACTGCTCTGATTACTGCAGATGCTTTATAGTTTGCTTAATTGCTTTGGAGAGATTGATTGATTGATTGATTGATTGATTTGCATCCATTAGAAACAACAGTTGAATCCTATGCACATACTATGTTGAAACAACACTTTGATACATTTAATCGATCACCATCATCACAATGAGCAGCAGCAGTGGCTTGACCATCGAAGTTTCTGTTTTCCGAACTGGTAACCGAGCTAAACTCAATTTCGCAATCTAACCCAATTCAGGTTGCGATGGATTCAGTTCGTTTAGTAACCGAAACCACCGATCCTGGATTAGGTTAGCGATATCTGAACCTACATTCAATTTTTTTATACTATAACAGTTTATGTACAATTTCAGTTTTTGCATTCTAGGCCTAGGATGGCCTCTGTAAATTGCATTTGTTTCAACATAGTATGTGCATAGGATTAGTTTTGTTTCTAAAGGCAGAGTAGATGCTAATTCCGGCAATTTTCAATTTTTTTTTTCCTACTATAAGTTGCCTAAATTTTGAAATTACTACTTGGATTATAGTACTAGGTGTTTAATTGACAATTTGTCTTATATTTCGAAATCATATTCCGCTCACGTCTATTCGGATGGTTTCAGATGTTTTGGGTTGTGTAGCCTTTTAAGTACACAATTCATGTATAATGTCTAAACCTCATAAATATGGTACATGTAATCGTATGATATCTTTTTAAACTATCGTCCTAAATCGGTTAGTATGTGAAATCAAAGTGTTTCCGGCTACTGAAATTGGATATATGTGGGCAGTCCGACGTGATTGGCATCAACCAAGCTCAACTTTTATACAAAAATTTTTGGTGTTTTTTAAGTTTTCAGCAGAGGAGCTGATTATAGATTTCTCATAATTAATGCAGAATGTATAAAATTGGTGTGTCAAATTAATAAAGATCTCTTGCAAATATTCAGCAGAGAAGAAACAAAGAAAAAGATTATAAAAAAAAAAAAAAGAAAAGAAAAAAAAAAGATCACTACCTTTTTAATTTAAATTGCTGAACTGAACATTTATTGAGGGAATACAAACCATTTGAACATTATGTAGTCTTTGAATGAGACTTGTCTTGTATCCTAATTTTAAAAATATATGGAGAATACAAACCATGCAGATTAATGAATTGTATCCTAATTTTTGAGCTGCTTTTCATGTGCACCATATGAACCAGCTGAAGGTTATGTGTTAGTTGGTGGTATTTTAAAATTTTATTATTTCTCTTCATAGCTTATACACGTTTCTTATTCAATTTTTGTTGTTCAATGATTGCCCTCAACAAGATTATACAGCATTGGAACTTGGGGAGAAAATTGAATACTACAATCGACTCTTGAAAGTCCATATTTTTAAAAGTCCAAAAAATCTTGAAATAAAGTATAGATAATCCTATTAGTTTATAAATGAAATCCAAAAACTCTTTCAGAATCCTAAGACCGTGTTTGGCACACCGGATTGGACTGAGATTGGACTATTTTAGTCCCAATCCGGTGTTTGGTGCAATTTTGGAAGACAGGACAACTAGTCCTAACAGCAAAATAATCCCACTCATATGGGATATAATAATACCACCTCTCCCCCCACATTTATTAGTCCTAGGACTATTTGCACATGGCCCACCACTTTAAATTATTCTCTCCCTTTTACATCACTAGACACCAGCCCATCGTTTCTCTTTCTCTTCTCTTTCTTCAACATATCTCAACCACTCCTTATTCAAGAATCAACACTGCTCTTTCGTCTATTTTTTTATTTTTTGAAGCAAACAAGAAACTGGTTCTAGCAACTAGAACACACAACACCAGGGCAAGATCCTTGCCACAAATTGTCCCGAGATAAAGAGACATCCAAAGAAGCGCCTTTTCCGCTCCTGGGAATAGCCTAACACTTTCATCTAATTTCGACCGATCTTCAACTTCATTTTTTTTTCCTTTTGGGCATCGATGACACCTTCAAATGCCATTCTCAAGTTTGCATTTTTGTTTCTATTTTTGTGAAATCGCCAATCAATTGTTTCTGTGTTTTGTGAAGTTCGATTTGTGTTGGAGTGGAGGATTTGAGTGTGTTGATTGATAATATTTGTTTGTGAAGATTGATGATTTGGGTTTGTCAAATTGATGTAGGATATGTGTTTGGATCTGGATTGATGAATAATTTTCGGATCTAGGTTTATTTTATCTAAATAATGTGTTTATTTTATTGAGCTAATTGGATCTGGGTTTATTGATGAAGATTGATGATCTGGGTTTGTTAATTTTTTGGATCTGGGTTTATTGAAATAACGTGCTTATATTATCAAATTAAAAAAATATATTATATTTTCCTTTCAAAAATAATTATTATATTTAGTCCAATACTGCGTTTCACCAAACAAAGCATGGTATTAATTCAGTCCAATCCCATGTTTCTCTAAACACAGTATAGTATTAATTTAGTCCAATCCGGTCCAATCCAATCCCATATAATCCCAGTCCCATCACAATCCAATCCAATCCCATAAAATAGTCCAATCTAATCCCACGCACCAAACAGTGCCTAAAAGTCTAGTCTTGCAAATCCATAAAATCCTTGCAACCCAAATTGTCTATTAAAATCCCAATCCAATACACCCCCCCTAATAGTGTCCCTCTCGATGACTTATTAAACCTCTGGATGCTTCTTGAAAATTCAAATAGCAGCATTCATGGCGAACGACAATGTCAAGGCCTGAATTAGACAAAGCAATGAATTGCGTTTCGAACGGGATGCTATTATTCGATATATCTGTTTCACCATTATTGATGGGACCCACGCAAACTCTTCTCCCCTAGCAATTTTTTTCTATGCATGTGAGATGTTATTAAATGGGTGGTACGGTATTCCAATATTTATGATAAGAATTATATTTACGTTTGCTTTAAGGGTACATATTAAGCGACTATTGTTATATAGTTGCAAAACTTTTTTTTTTTTCTTTTTTTTTCCCAAACTTTAAGTGTTTTTTAAGGACACATGTTAATAGGACCCGTACGATAATATCTGTTTAATTAGACTAATTTATATTACTAGAAAGGACAAATTTTTATAAAGTTTTCGCTTTCCTACTAGTATATGCTGATTTCTTTCAAATTATGAACAGAAATGGCATTTACATTAAATAACCCGTGAAGGAATTTATAGCAACAAAAAAATAAAAAAAATTGCTTCGGTCTAATCATTTTTTCTTGCTCAAAATGTCAGTGGGGATCTACAAACATGCATTCTTGTTCTAGCTCTGATAATATCCATCTCTAATTTTATATACTTCAAGTCGATCTCCTCGTGTGTACTTGTTCAAGTGAATTAGGATGAGTTTCAAGACTTTAATTTCTTTTGGTTAGTTTTTATGAAGATAGCTATGGATTGGTGTTGCTCTTTTGCATCAATTAGCAACAAATGATTCATATGATCACTACTCTGGTTATATAATCAGGGAATTCTGTGATGGTTACTGCAGATGCATTGTTTGATGTGGAGAGATTTATTTCTCTACTTCTACCACTTTTATGTATGTTTCTACACTGATATAATGCCAGGCTCTGCTAATTCATTAATGTTTTTCTGATCTATGAAATGACATGGTTGGTTTCTTTATATGGGCTAATTTCAGCTTCCATTGGAAATCTTTCAGTAAGGTCTGTTCAACCTCCATTGGAAGTCTAGCTGATGGAGAAGATTGAAAAAAAAAAAAAAAAAACAATTGAAAAACTGAAAAGTAAATAATGTAAAGTAAGGGCATTTTTGAAAGTTCACATACTTTGGTGCCTTTAAAACTTAAGTTATTAAAGTAGTGATATTCGTGAAACATCAACTCAAAAGAGTGACAAGACCCCTTATTTCCACGTCATAACCTTCTTTTAGTGGGAAAGTATCAATTGATTTTAATCGTCTTAAGAATATTTCAATTCTAAGACTGGGTCCAAATAATTTGGGAACTGGCCACTGGGACAGCTAATGATCTTCATTTTTTTTAAATCCTTTCGTAAATTGCAGCAAATTGGAAAAGCTTTTTTTACGAAAAAATCAATTTGGAGGGGTGTTACCAAAGTTTACAGGAAACTTCTCTAGTAAAATGTCTATATTAGCCATGGGTGTTAATCAAATATATGGCTCCATACCTCCTAGCTCCTAAGATAGGAAATCTAGTCAATCCTAAGATAAGTGGCACTATTCATGATGACATCGGATTCTGCATGAAAATAGTTTACAAGGGAGCATTCCCACCTCCCACGGAAATTGTCAAAAGTTGATGGATTTGTCTCTCTCCAAAAATAAGCTCACTGGTATTTTGCCTCAACAAATTATTGGCATAACAAGTTAACAACCTTATCACTTTACCTATATGTATCTGATAACCTTCTCTCATTGAGCTTGATATTTTTGGAAACAGATTTTCTGGTGAGATTCCTAGTAGCCGGCCTAGGCAGTCGTACAAGCTAGGAATTTCTTGTATGAGTGACAATTCTTTCAACGGAAGCATTCCTCCCTCCTATTGGATCATGATTCAAGAAGCCGAGACTTAATGGCAAGTAATTAATGCAAGATGGTAAATCTTGTTTGAATGGACTGTGGCGGTGGATGGGGTAGAGAAGCTATAAATAAGCAAGAAGCAAAAGCAGCATTGAAGAAAGGAACTAGACATGTTCAAGGCCTGAATTAGATAAAGCAAGGAATTGCGTTTGGAACGGGATGCTCAATTCAAGCTGGTGTGAAACTAACCAAGAGTGTCATGAGGGGACCTTATATATCTTGATAGTCAGCATTGCTTGTGTCTTCTCTTGCTAGAATTTCCACAAATCAATTACTAAGCGATCTGTCACCCCTCTGTTTTCCCTCTTCGATGACTTTATATTTGGAAAATTCAACAAAGGCAACAAGTTTGCAGTTGTATATTGAAAATTCACTGTAATAAAATCTTCAAGAAGAAAATACAATCACCAACAGCCTTGCAGTTTCTATGTGTAGTTTAATTTCATGGGTTCATAACTTTGTCTCTGTGTGTGTTTTTGGAGCTTGATATTTGAGTGTTTTAATGTTCACAAAGTCTTCAATGTGTTGGAGATTTCAAGCTTCAAACGGCAAGATGACGATGGTGCTGTGATGGTGGTGCTGTCTTAATTGACGGTGGCGCTGCTGCATGTGGATTCAAATTAAAATTGGAGTTTGGGTGGTGACAGGTCATGACTCATGAGTCATGACATGGCGGGGATTCTTCTTTGCACTAGCTAAGTGGTGCACCGAGCTACTAAAAAGTTGACATGTGTCAATATTTTAATTAAATGTTGCACTAGCTATAGGTTTTATTAAATGTTGATTAATGTCCGATGAGATGAGATTGGTAGTGGTTAACCTTTTACACCTACGCCGCGAGGTCGTGGGTTCAAGTCCTCCCCCTCTCTAAAAAAATATACGAATTTATGTAATATTTTAAAAATAATAATAATAAAATGTTGATTAATGTCGGACATAGGTGTTTAGATGATTTCGAATACTTAAGAATTGAAGTTGCGTAAGGTAGGAAATGTATTTAGAAAATTACTATAAGTGATTAATAATTGAAATAGAAGGCTTTTTCAACCCAAAATAAACAAAATATAAAAAAAACTTACATGTTTGATTAAATATTGATTAATGTCGGGTACAATCCATTAAACGATTTTAAAAATATAAAAAGTTACATAAATGTTGGAAATAAAGTTTGAACAACTGATAAGCTAAATTGAAGTTCTTTTCGACGAGATGGAGTTGGTTTGGTAGTAAAACCTTTCACACATGCACCGCGAGGTTACGGGTTCGAATCTTTCCTCCTCCCAAAAACCTTGATTTATGTAATGGTGTAATATTTCAAAAAAAATTGAAGTTCTTTTCAACCTAAATCTAACAAAAAACGTTTACATATATTAATATTTTAACCAAAAACTGATGTGTCCAGGTATGTCATCAGGCTATTGGTGACGTGTCCGGGCACGTCACCAGCCCATTGTATAAGAGTGGCGATATTGTCACCCCTCAAAAACTGTATATACACCCCTTTCGTAAGAACACCCCTAAAATATTTTAAAAATCTTTGGTTCGTAAATAAACCCCACTTAATGCCAAAAATACCCTTTCTTTAATTTTATTATATTATATTTTTGTTAGCACACCCCTATTATTTTGTTATCTAATTAGATTTATTTAAAATTTTATTATTTTATATCTTTTTATTCAAAAAAATAATTTCTCCTTAAAAAAATAATTTCTAACTCCTGCAAAAACATTTGATGTCACTAAAAAATTGTATGAAAAAAATTTATTTTCATTGCATTAAAACTTTTTTTTTTAATTCTTTATATAAAAAGAGGCTCTCAGCACACAACATTACAACAGTGTATCTCAATTCTTTTATTCCTAAGAAAGGTTTTTTTTTTTTTTTTTTTTATTTAAAAAAAAAACAATTGTTCATAAGAAAGTTTATTGTTGGTATTGATTTTTGCTTCACTCAATTATAGCAGTAAATTGTTTGTCAACTCAATCAATTTGTATTCCATAAAAGAAATTGATATTAGTATTTAAAATAGAAATTAGGGTTTGATAAAATAGAAAGGTTTTTATTATCATATCAAACAATTAGTAGGAAGCTTCCTTTTTCTTTTTTAACAAAGGATTGATATAAAACCAATTAATAATTATTGGTGTGTACTTACAAACTATTTAGTCCTTTAAGTAATTTTACTCAAGGATAGTATTGGATTTTCAAAAATATACTAAATTTGGATGTACATACAGTTTTTGAGGGATGTAAATATCGCCACTCTTGTATAATTCTCTACTTTGTCTTGGGATGGTAACCATCAAGTCAAGGGAAATATGGGCCGTTTATAAGCCCAGCCCACTGCAATTTTGATCCACCAGTCTATCTCTGATGTGCTAAGACACGTCATCAAGCCATCGATGACGTGGCATGGCATGTCATCCAGTCGATCTGTAGTTTAACTTCTTCAATCCGGATCTATCACTCTCGACCCGGCTGCTCAGGCAGGCGCCGATGACGACGACGACGACGAACACCAACTGCAAAGACAACCGGAGCATGATACCACCGATACAACTACCATGGGGCACGTTAACGTAGCAGATTACCACTGTAAAAATTTGATCTTTTTTCAACTTCAAAACTATTTTGTTAACTTCAAAATTTGATCTTTTTATGATTATTTGTTGATTTAATTTGTTTTTTGTTTTTATTTTTTGCAGTAGAAAATCTGTCAGTCAATCTTCAATCTCGAAATTTCGCTTTATTTAATGGAAGAGTTGATTCTTCATTCTTCAATTTTATTTTGTTCTTTCTGTTTTGTAGATACTTGGATTGACGATGAAATACTAGAAACGATTTTGTTGTTTGGTTATTTTGCTGCACAGTTGAAAGATTTTGAAGTTTTTTGAGTGATAGTATTGATTGATCTTTTGACTGATTGATTGATTGATTGATTGTTTTGCATCCATTAGCATTTAGCAACAACAAATGAATCCTATGATCACTCCTCTGGTTTCTGCAGATTCATTATTGTTTGCTGCGGAGAGATTGATTGATTGATTTCTCTTCTAATTTTAACACTTTTATATATGTTTCTTTTTACTCGTATAATTCTGGGATGATGTTGCCTTAGCTAGAAGAACAACATCAAAATAGCTAGTAAACGCTTAGAATCACTGTAAATTTATCGATCTCTCGTGCTATAATTTCGTAAATTATATATTATATTAGTACTTGAGTAATCAAAAAGAGTATCAACTGTCTTTCAACCGATCACCATCATCACAATGAGCAGCAGCAGATTGATCATTATAGTGTCTGTTAGCTAAACTCAATTTCGCAACCTAATTAACCCATGGATTTGGTTATTTCGGTTGGTAACCGAAACCACCGATCCTGGTTTAGGTTAGCGAAATCTGAACCCACATTCAATTTTTATGTTTCTTCATGTTATATAAATAAAAGTTTTGACATGTATGACTCTCTTACTTGAGCTATTCAATCCACAGTTTCTGTGCTTGTTTTGCAGAGATTGAAGTACAATCTCAGTTTTTGCATTCTACGATGGCCTCTGTAAATTGCATTTGTTTCAGCAAGGTATGTGCTTAAGATTAGTTTTGTTTTTAAAGACAAAGTAGATGCTAATTCCTGCAATTTTCAATTTATTTTTTTCCTATTATAAGTTGTCTAAATTTTGAAATTACTACTTGGATTATAGAAGCAATGCATTTGAATTCAAGTCACTATATATATAGAAGCAATGGTAGCTTAAACCTATACACTGCAAACCGGGAGGGAATTTGCATATTTCAGAAATGAATACAAGCTTTTACTACTCAGTTTACTTTCGGTCTCTTTTTCATTTTTGCATCACAGCGATTCTTGCTGTACCTTTTGCCTCCTCTAGCACCACCTTCACAACTAGAAACTCAGCTCAAAATGTGAGAGATGAAGTGCCCTTGAGGGCCTTCAAGTCGAAGATCATCCATGACCCTCAAGGAATCCTCAACTCTTGGAACAATTCTTGCCATTTCTGCGAGTGGGATGGAATCACATGTGGTCACAGACATAGAAAGGTCACTGATTTAGACCTAAGTTCAAGAGGTTTGTCTGGCTCTTTATCTCCTTATATTGGCAACCTTAGCTTTTTAAGAGAGCTCAAACTCTATAACAACAGTATCCAATATGAAATCCCTAATGAATTTAGTCGTTTATTTGGATTAAAATCTCTGCTTCTACATAATAACTCACTCATTGGAGAAATCCCAGCCAACTTGTCCCATTGCTCTAGACTCGTAGAGTTATTTTCAGGAGACAACAAACTAGTCGGGAAAATTCTGCACGAGTTTGTCTCCTTGTAAAACCTCAAAAGTTCGAGTTTACACAAAAACAATTTGACAGGAAGCATCCCGTCTTTTCTTATACAATGCTTTTGGAGGAAATATTCTAGATTCATTGGGTCGATTGAGAAAGTTATTGGTTCTTGGACTTGCTGCTAACAATCTCTCTGGTACGGTCCCTCCATCCCTCTACAATGTTTATTCCCTTCATATTTTATCTGTCTTACAATCAACTTCATGGAAGTATCCCATCAAATTTAGGTCTTACTCTTCCTAATCTCCGGTATTTTCAAATATCATCCAACTTGTTTATTGGATCCATTCCAATATCTTTATCCAATACTTCAAAACTCGAATCTCTTGACATGTCGGTTAACAATTTAGTTGGAAAATTGTCTGTCGATTTCGGAGGCATGCAACATCTTGCAGCAGTACGTCTCCACTTAAATAATTTAGGAAGAGGTGAAGTTGATGAGATGAGTTTTATTAATTCTTTGGCACACTGTAGCAATTTGTTGATTCTAAGCATACAACAAAACCAGTTTAGAGGGGTATTGCCTCATTCAATTGGTAATATCTCTAGTAAACTCCAATTTATGGCATTAAGTGACAATCAATTGTATGGAAGCATTCCTCTGGGAATAGCTAATCTTGTCAACTTAAGTTGGGTGTCCCTGGAGCATAACCAGTTTACAGGCCCAATTGATGTGGTGTTATCAACCTGTTAATGTGGTGTTATCAACTTGTTAATGGGTTGGCTAATGTGGTGTTATCAACTTGTCTGCCTCCAACTTGTTCTCCTGCATTCACTGAGTTTTGCAAACTTCTGCTCTCATGAACAGAGTTCTGCATTGCTTCAGTTTAAGCAACTCTTTTCATACCATAATCATTCATCTTCCGATTGTGATTATGTAGGGATACCATCTTATCCAAAAATGATGTGTTGGAAAGACAATATTGATTGCTGTTCATGTGATTGGCCTCGATCTCAGTTGTAGTTGGCTTTATGGCAGCATCCCTACCAACACTAGCCTCTCCCTCCTTTCTTACCTCCAAAAGCTCAATGTTGCTTGCAATGACTTCATTCTTTATCAAATTCCTTCTGATTTTGTCAAATTCCCAAGTTTGACACACTTTGAAATCTCTCATTTGTCTAAATTAATTTCACTTGATCTCACTGTACTTAAATTGATTTTTAGTGATTATTTGACACTCGAAACGCCGGTTATGGAAGGGATAGTCCAAAATTTGACAGAGTTAGAAGAACTTAATATTGATTCTGTAACCATGTCTACTGTAGTACCTAGTTACTTAAACATACAACTGATGATTCTTAGTCAGTTAGTCACAATCAACTCTCAAGTGAAATTCCCTTCTCTCTAGGGAGCTTGTCTTTACTGGAAGAGATTTCTTTGGGAGATAACAAATTATCTGGAGCCATTCCCTCTAGTATAGAAAACTTGAAACAAATCCAGAAGCAGAAGAAGAACAACACAAAATTCCAAATCCTACCATTCTTCAAAGAATAAGCATTGCAATTGATGTGGCATCTGCATCAGAATATCTCCATCACCACTGTCAAGAGCCAGTCCTTTATTGCGATGTAAAACCAGGCAATGGTCTTCTAGATAGTGAAATGATTTCTCATACTGGAGATTTTGGGCTATCAAGGTTTCTTCCAGAGGTCTCAAATCCTAATCAAAGCAGCTCTGTTGGAGTAAAGGGAACAATTGGTTATGCAGCTCCAGGTAACCATAACACTTGCTAACTTGCTAACTTCTAAGTATGTTGTTCTTATTCGGTTCTCAAAATTCATATACATTTTTTTAAGTGAATTATGTGTAGTGCAATTTGCAAGAGTATGGTCGTGAAATGTCGACAAATGGGGATGTCTACAGTTATGGGATCTTGTTGTTGGAAATGGTGACGAGGAAAAAACCAACAGACCATATGTTCGATGGAGACTTTAATCTTCACAGTTTTGCTAGAATGGCGTTGCCTGATCGGGTGATGGACATTGTGGATCCAATGATTGTAAATGAAGAGATGGCTGCCACTGACAATAGGATGAGGCAAGGATTGAACAACCAAGAGGAATGTCTGATTTCTATGGTCAGAATTGGAGTGCATGTTCTGTGGATTCACCACATGATCGAATGAACATAAGCCGTGTTGTCCATGAATTGCAATCGGCCAGGAAAATCCTTCTTCGAGCTACAACTGGGTTCAACATGCAGTGAAGGCAATGAAGTTGAAAGCTTTATCAAGCAGTAGAGAGTTAAATATGAAATTGTAATAATAAAGGAGCATTTTCTGTGGGTTTTTTAGTTTTTTTTTTTTTTTTTTTTTTTGAATTTTAATTTAAGACTGATTATAATAATATATGGATTGAATACATATCAATGAATGTATTATTCACTGAAATGATCCAATTCTAACCAAACAAAGAAGACGAGCTTTGGTGATTTTGAGTAAAATATAGCTCCTGTAACTTCAATTTTGAACACTTACCAAAACAATTTTGATGATGATAGGCGATTTCGGGTTCTAAAAATATAAAGTTTTCTTCAATTTATCATCTCCATTAAAATTGTTAATTTGTTTCTGAATAGCTTAGTTCTTATACGTACTATGATTTTTGTGTTTCTTTCGGTTTTCAGCTGAGGAGCTGATTATACATTTCTTAGAATTATAAAGATTTCTTGCAAATATGCAGCAGAAACAGAGAAAAAGAAACAAATGATCACTTCCATTTAAATTGCTAAACAAAACATTTATTGCTTTACAGAATTTTAACAAACAAAAACACAACATTCTTTTTATGGCTTGGTGATCACTAACATCTTTGATATCTCAAATCCTCCTACCCAGAAAGTTCTCCCTAATAGCACATAACTTTGCCACAACACCTGTCATCTCCATTCTCTCAGCCGGAGATTCTATTGAACACACAACTCCAATTGTCAGTACGCCAACCAGGCACTCCTCAATTCTGTCTCTTCCCTCTCCAGGTTGACATCCCTTGGAAGTTTCAACACTGTTGTTGCAGGTTCTTGCTTCTAGCAACAGTGAAGGTTCAACAATCTCCATCACTCTTTCCGGCAAAGCCATCTTTGCAAATTCATGGAGAGTAACCCTGTCATTGAACATGCTATCAGTAGGACGCTTTCCGGTGAACATCTCCAGCAAGAGAATTCCGAAGCTGTAGACGTCTCCTGGCATGGACACTTCATTCCCCATACCATACTCTATAAAAGCATGTGGAATCATCATGTCAATTGTAGTAAATGAATTCAGTGGCAGAGATAATGTCATAAAGATACAAATATAACTCATAAAATAATTACCTGGCTATATCCAAAAAAAAAAAAAATAGTTACCTGGCGCAACATAGCCAACGGTCCCTCTTACGCCGATTGAGCTTGACTGAGTGTTAGGAGCAGTAATAAGAGGACGGTGATCAGATGGAAACTTTGATAGACCAAAGTCACCAACATGGGCAACCATGTCATGATCAAGCAGGACATTGCACGGCTTGAGGTCGCCATGAACAATTGGGGGTTCACAATGGTGATGAATATAATCTACTGCAGAAGCCACATTGATTGCTATATTTAGTCTCTGAATGAGACTTAAAGAACTTGCATCAAGTTGATCCTGTTTCTTGTGCAGCCACTCCTCCAAACTTCCATTTTCCATGTATTCGTAAACCAGAGCTTTAAAGTCAGCACCTTTAGAATCTATGCTTGAGCAAATAGTTACTATTCCGACGAGATTTCGATGTCGAATATTCCTCAGTGCTTCACATTCAGAAATGAAACTCTTCGAACCCCCCTTTTGTTGAAGATTGATCACTTTCACTGCAACTGACATTCTATTTTCACCCAAAATTCCTTTGTACACCAAACCATGGCTTCCTTGTCCAATCATGTTCGATGGTGAAAATTTATCAGTTGCCCTGCTCAGCTCTACATAAGAAACCATTGGAAATTGTTCTTCCAAGTGCAACAAACTTGAAGTGTGATGTGCAGATCTCCTTTTTCGAGTAAAAATGATGATGAAGAATGCTAATGACAAGGTCACGCATGAAACAATCACTGGAATAACCACTTTGAGATGAGCGATTTTTGATTCTTTTAATCTCTTGGAGGGGCATGATGGCAAATGCATTTCAGCTAATCCTCCACAAAGCCTCTTATTCCCTGTAAGTGAGATTTCTGTTTTATTGCTGAAAACGCCTTTTGTTGGTACTTCTCCTTCAAAATCATTGTGAGACAAATTTAAATATACCAAGAATGATAAAGTCTCAAGATATTCTGGAATTTGGCCGGACAAATTGTTGGAAGAGAGATCCAACTGTTGAATGCTTTTCAAAGAACTCAGGGAGGGAGGAATGCTTCCATTGAAAGAATTGTCACTCATATCAAGAATTTCCAAGCTTGTACAACTGCCTAGGCTACTAGGAATCTCACCAGAAAATCTGTTTCCAGAAATATCAATCCCAATGAGAGTCTTCAAGTTGCCTAGTTGTGAAGGAAAAGGACCACTGAGAAGGTTATCAGAGACATCTAGGCCAAGTGAAAGGGTTGTTATGCTAAGAATTTGTTGTGGCAAAATACCAGTAAGCTTATTTTTGTAGAGAAACAACGACATCAAATTCTGACAATTTCCAAGGGAGGAGGGTATGCTGCCTTTCAAATTATTTGAGAATAAAGACAGTTTGGTTAATATTGTTAAATTACCTAGAGAGGCTGGAATGCTCCCTCGTAAACTATTTTCATGCAGGTACAATAATCGTAACTTTTTAAGCTTACCAATGTCATGAGGAATAGTGCCACTTAATTGGTTTGTCTCCATACCAAGGCCTTGAAGATTGACTAGATTTCCTATCTCAGGAGGTATGGAGCCATATATTTGATTTCCACCTATGGTTAATAAAAGCATTGTACTTGACAAGTTTCCTATAAACTTTGGTAACTCCCCTCCAAATTGATTTTGATTTAAAAAAAGCCCTTCCAATTTGCTACAATTTAAGAGGGAGGTTAAAAAATGAAGATCATCGGCTGTCCCAATTCCCAAATTATTATTAAACAAACTTAGAAATGAAAAATTCTTAAGTTGACTAAAATCAATTGATACTTTCCCACTAAAAGAATTGTTAGCAAAATCAACAAATTCAAGATTTGATGCATTGGACAATGAATATGGGAGAGGACCAGTGAAATTATTAACAGTGATGGAAATCTTTTTCAGCTTTGGAAGATCATAACCTATGTTGTGTGGTAAACTTCCAGAGAGTCTATTACGTGAAAGATACAAACTAGTAAGGGAAGATATGTTAAAAATAGGAGGAGGAACAGTACCAGAAATGTTATTTTCACCTAAGTCAAGATAAAATAAGCTCCTTAGTCGACCTAGAGAATAAGGAATCGTACCAGACAAGTCATTTGTACCTAAATAAAGTACTTGCAAAGCTGAAAGATTCCCGATGGAAGTTGGGATTTGTCCTGTTAACCGATTCCGAGCAAGGTGCAAAGTCTTAAGCTTCAACAGGTAGCTAATCTCTATTGGGATTTCTCCTTGGAGGTTGTTTCGACGGGCATTGAACACGATGAGTTTTGAGCACTGGGACAAATTGTTTGGAATTGTACCCGAAAAAGAATTATTGGCCAGAAATAGAGTTTCTAGCCTGAAAAGAAGACTAACTTCATTGGGAATATCACCATGGAAGTTGTTGTCTTCAAGGTGGATCGATCTAAGAAAGCTAAGGTTCCCTATAAAAGGTGACAATTCACCTCCCATGCTTTGATTTCTTAGATCCAACTCCGTAACCCTTTGGTGCCGACGACCACATGAAACACCAGTCCAGACGCATAAGGGAACGGAATTGTTCCATGAGCTTATGACTCCCAAAGGATCATCAAGACGAGACTTAATGACAAGTAGTGCAAGACGGTCAGTCTCATTTGAATGGAATATTGTGGCGGTGGATGGAGTAGAGAAGCTATGAATAAGCAAGAAGCAAAAGCAGCATATAAGAATGGAACTAGGCATGTTTACAAGGCTGGATTAGACAATGCAAGGAATTGTGTTTGGAATGTGGATGCTCATTTCAACCTGGTGTCAGGGGACTTTATAGAGCAAACTAACCAAGAGTGTCGTGCAGGGAAGTTTTTGGTGCTTATTTTGATAGTCAAGATTGTTTTTGGTGCTAAAATTTTCACAAATCAATTACAAAACAATCTGTCACTCGGTGTGAAATCAATCTGTCACACGGTGTGACTCACACCTCTGTTTTGTAATCAATCTGTCACACGGTGTCACTCGGTGTGAAATCAATCTGTCACACGGTGTGAAATCAATCTGTCACACGGTGTGACTCACTCGGTGTGAAATCAATCTGTCACTCGGTGTGAAATCAATTACAAATTTTCCCTCTCGATGACTTATATACGCCGGAGTCTTCAAGGCAGCCTCTGTAGTCCTTATTAATAAAATCTTCGACAACAATGTCTCACCAACAGCCTTGCAGTTTCTACGTGTAGTTTAATTTCATGGGTCCATAACTTTGAATTCAATTGCATTAGGTAATCAGCATTCAATTACCTAATGCAATCGGATATTTTTTTTTTTTTTTTTTTTTTTTTAGTTTTAATGAGATTTTATTTTAGTTTAATTTCATGGGTCCATAACTTTAATTTATGGAATAAAAAATTGCAATCAGCATTCAATGATCACTTCCATTTAAATTGCTAAACAAAACATTTATTGCTTTACAGAATTTTAACAAACAAAAACACAACATTCTCTTTATGGCTTGGTGATCTCAAATCCTCCTACCTAGAAAGTTCTCCCTAATAGCGCATAACTTTGCCACAACATCTGTCATCTCCATTCTCTCAGCCGGAGATTCTATTGAACACACAACTCCAATTGTCAGTACGCCAACCAGGCACTCCTCAATTCTATCTCTTCCCTCTCCAGGTTGACGTCCATTGGAAGTTACAACACTGTTGTTGCAGGTTCTTGCTTCTAGCAGCAGTGAAGGTTCAACAATCTCTATCACTCTTTCCGGAAAAGCCATCTTTGCAAATTCATGGAGAGTAACCCTATCATTGAACATGCTATCAGTAGGACGCTTTCCGGTGAACATCTCTAGCAAGAGAATTCCGAAGCTGTAGACGTCTCCTGGCATGGACACTTCATTCCCCATACCATACTCTGTAAAAGCATGTGGAATCATCATGTCAATTGTAGTAAATGAATTCAGTGGCAGAGAAAATGTCATAAATATACATATATAACTCATAAAATAACTACCTGGCGCAACATAGCCAACGGTCCCTCTTACGCCGATTGAGCTTGATTGAGTTTCAGGAGCAGTGATAAGAGGACGGTGATCAGTTGGAAACTTTGATAGACCAAAGTCACCAACATGGGCAACCATGTCATGATGATCAGATACAAGCTTTGATAGACCAAAGTCACCGACATGGGAAACCATATCATGATCAAGCAGGACATTGCAAGGCTTGAGGTCGCCATGAACAATTGGTGGTTCACAATGGTGATAAAGATATTCTACTGCAAAAGCCACATCAATTGCTATATGTAGTCTCTGAATGAGGCTTAAAGAACTTGCGTCAATTTGATCCTGGTTCTTGTGCAACCACTCCTCTAAACTTCCATTTTCCATGTATTCGTAAACCAGAGCTTTAAAGTCAGCACATTTAGAATCTATGCTTGAACAAACAATTATTATTCCGACGAGATTTCGATGTCGAATATTCCTTAGTGCTTCACATTCAGAAATGAAACTCTTTGAACCCCCTTTTTGTTGAAGATTGATCACTTTCACTGCAACAAGTGTTCTATTTTCACCTAAAATTCCTTTGTACACCAAGCCGTGGCTTCCTTGTCCGATCATGTTCGATGATGAAAATTTATCAGTTGCCCTGCTCAGCTCTGCATAAGAAACCATTGGAAATTGTTCTTCCAAGTGCAACAAACTTGAATTGTGATGTGCAGATCTCCTTTTTCGAGTAAAAATGATGATGAAGAATGCTAATGACAAGATCACGCATGAAACAATCACAGGAATAACCACTTTGAGATGAACGTTATTTGATTTCTTTGAGGGGCATGATGGCAAATGCATTTCAGCTAAACCTCCACAAAGCCTTTTATTCCCTTCAAGGTAGATTCCTGTTTTATTGCTGAAAATGCCTTTTGTGGGTACTTCTCCTTCAAAGTGATTGAAAGACAAATTTAAATATATTAAGAATTCTAGAGTCTCAAGATATTTTGGAATTTGGCCAGACAAATTGTTGGAAGAGAGGTCCAATGCTCGAATGCTTCTCAAAGAACTCAGTGAGGGAGGAATGCTTCCATTGAATGAATTGTCATTCATATAAAGAATTTCCAAGCTTGTACAACTGCCTAGGGTACCAGGAATCTCACCAGAAAATCTGTTTTTAGAAATATTAAGCCTAATGAGAGTCTTCAAGTTGCCCAGTTGCAAAGGAAAAGGACCACTGAGAATGTTATCAGATACATCTAGGCCAAGTGATAGGGTTGTTATGCCAACAATTTGTTGTGGCAAAATACCAGTAAGCTTATTTTTATAGAGAGCCAACGCCATCAAATTCTGACAATTTCCAAGGGAGGAGGGTATGCTGCCTTTCAAATTATTTGAGAATAAAAACAGTCTGGTTAATAATGTTAAATTACCTAGAGAGACGGGAATGCTCCCTCGTAAACTATTTCTATGCAGGTACAATATTTGTAACTTTTTAAGGTTACCAATGTCATGAGGAATAGTGCCACTTAATTGGTTTACCTCTATACCAAGGCCAAGAAGATTGACTAGATTTACTATCCCTGGAGGTATGGAGCCATATATTTGATTACCACCTACGTGTAATCTATACATTGTATTTGACAAGTTTCCTATAAACTTTGGTAACATCCCTCCAAATTGATTGTTATTTAAAGCAAGAACTTCCAATTTGCTGCAATTTATCAAGGAGGTTAGAAAATGAAGATCATTGGCTGTTCCAATTCCCAAATTATTTTCACCTAAATTTAGAAATGATAAATTCTTAAAACCACTAAAATCAATTAATACTTTTCCATTAAAAGAATTTACAGAAAGATCAATTCTTTGAAGATTTGATGTATTGGACAAGGAAAATGGGAGATGACCAGTGAAATTGTTACCACCGATGGACAAAATTTTCAGCTTGGGAAGATCATACCCTATATTGTGTGGTAAACTTCCATGTAATCTATTAAGTGGAAGAAACAAATGAATAAGGGAAGAGATGTTAAAAATTGGAGGAGGAACCATACCAGAAATGCTATTTACAGCTACGTTAAGTTCTTCTAAGCTCTTTAGTTGGCCTAGGGAATAAGGAATTGTTCCGGACAAGTTATTGACATTTACATGAAGTACCTGCAAAGCTGAAAGATTCCCGATGGAAGCTGGGAGTTGTCCTGTTAGATGATTTTCACCAATGTCCAAAGTCTCAAGCTTCAACAAGTTGCCAATCTCTATTGGGATTTCTCCCTGAAGGTTGTTTCGATGGGCATTGAACTCAATGAGTTTTGAGAAATGGGACAAATTATTTGGAATTGTACCCGAAAAAAAATTATTGGCCAGCATTAGAGTTTCTAGCCTGAAAAGAAAACTAACTTCATTAGGAATATTACCATGGAAGTTGTTGTCTTCAAGGTGGATGGACCTAAGAAAGCTAAGGTTCCCTATAGAGGTGACAAGTCACCTCCTATGCTTTGGTTTTTTAGATTCAACTCTGTAACCCTTTGGTTCTGACGACCACATGAAACACCTATCCATAGGCATAAGGGTACAGAATTGTTCCACGAGCTTGTGACTCCCAATGGATCATGAAGCCGAGACTTAATGGCAAGTAATGCAAGACGATCAGTCTCATTTGAATGGATTGTTGAAGCGGATGGAGTAGAGAAGCTATAAAAAAGAAAGAAGCAAAAGCAGGATAGAAGAATGGAACTGGGCATGATTACAAAGGCCTGGATTAGAGAAAGCAAGGAGTTGTGTTTGGAAGAATGTGGATGCTCATTTCAAGCTGGTGTGTGAGGGCACTTTATAGAAGAAACTAACCAACAAAGGAGTTTTGGTGCTTATCTTGATAGTGAACATCGTTTGTCCTCTCGAATATGACTTAATAATAAAGCGGAGTCTTGAAGGCAGACCTGTACTGTATTCTTGAAAAGTCAACAAAGGCAACAATATATTGGAAATCAGCATTCATGACAAGGGCCCCGATCAATTACTACACCTAACGTAACTATATAACACACATTGAAATTTAATGTAGAAAATGAATTTATTGTTGAATACACACACGGCATTAGAATATGTGGATGAGTTGCAATTTGCATGCTACAAGTCCATTATTGATGGGGGGACCTATATATGCCAACTCTTCTTCACCATTATTGATGGGGGGACCTATATATGCCAACTCTTCTTCACCATTATTGATTTTATTGTTGAATATGTGGATGAGTTGCAATTTGCATGCTACAAATCCAATATATCTGTTTCAGTGCTTTAATTTACACCAATATATCTGTTTCACCATTATTTAGGGGGGGTGGGGGTGGGGTGGGGGTGGGAGTGGGGGGACCTATATGGCTATATATGCAACTCTTCTTCCCCACCATTTTTTTTCTATGCATGGGAGATGTTATATTGAATGAGTATTACGGGTGGGATAAGGATTATGTTAACGTGTATTGTAAGAGCACATGTTAAGTGATTATACATTATATAGTTTGCAAATCGTTTATTTTTTATTTTTTATTATTTAACGTTATTTTTTTTATCGATATTTTATTTGGAATTGGGCTGGGTCCACTCCAATGCAATATTAAAGCTAAAATAGCCCGTAGTGAAATTCTATTTGGTCTTGGGTCGAGTCAGTGGAATAAATGGGCCATTCATAATATAGATAGAAGTGTTTTTTAGCCTAAAATGAACAAAACAAAACAAAAAAAAAAAAAAACCCTAACATGTTTGATTAAATGTCGATTAATGTTGGTTATAGTCTATTAAATGATTTTGAAAATCTAAGAAGTTACATAAATATTAAAAATGGAATCTGAATATTACTATAAACAATTGATAAGTTAAATTGAAGTTTGTTTCCGTCTAAACCTAAAAAAAAAAAAAAAGGTTGGTATGTCATATGAGCCAATATTTTAATTAAATATAGTATTTTTAAAAATTTCTCCTCTCAATATGTTTTAAATATTTTTTTCTTAAATAAAAAATTACTACATGTCTTATCACTGGTGTACTGAAGTTTTTGTTTGTTTGTGATGCCTTTAATTTTTTATTTTTAATGAGATTTTATTTAGAGTTGGGCTGGCCCACTCTAATGCAATATTGAGGCCCAAATCAGCCCGTTGATACTTGGATTGACGAAGAAATACACGGTGTTGAAAAAAGATTTTTGAAGTTTTTTATGTGCTATATATTCACTTGATCTTTGATTGATTTGCATCCATTAGAAACAACAATTGAATCCTATGATCATTACTGCAGATGCATTATAGTTTGCTTAATTGCTTTGGAGAGATTGATCGATCGATTGATTTGCATCTATTAGAAACAACAATTGAATCCTAGGCACATACTACGTTGAAACAACACTTTGATGCATTTAATCGATCACCATCATCACAATGAGCAGCAGCAGCAGCTTGACCATTGAAGTTTCTGTTTCCCGAACTGGTAACCGAGCTAAACTCAATTTCGCAATCCCGAACTGGTTGCGATGGATTCAGTTCGTTTGGTAACCGAAACCACCGATCCTGGTTTAGGTTAGCGAAATCTGAACCTACATTCAATTTTTTTGTACTATAACAGTTTGTGTACAATTTCAGTTTTTTGCATTCTAGGTCTAGGATGGCCTCTGTAAATTGCATTTGTTTCAACATAGTATGTGCATAGGATTAGTTTTGTTTCTAAAGGCAAAGTAGATGCTAATTCCTGCAATTTTCAAATTTTTTTTCCTAAATTTTGAAATTACTACTTGGATTATAGTGCTAGGTGTTTAATTGACAATTATGTAGCCTTGTAAGTACACAATTCATGTATAATGTCTAAACCTCATAAATATGGTACATGTAATCGTATGATATCTTTTTAAACTGTCGTCCTAAATCGGTTAGTATGTGAAATCAAAGTGTTTCTGGCTATTGAAATTGGATATATGTATTGGCATCAACCAAGCTCAACTTTTATACAAAAAATTTTGGTGTTTCTTTAAGTTTTATTAACGCAGAATGTATAAAATTGGTGTGTCGAATTAGTAAAGATCTCTTGCAAATATTCAGCAGAGAAGAAACAAAGAAAAAGATTAAAAAAAGAAAAAGAAAAAAAAGATCACTACCATTTTAATTGAAATTGCTGAACTGAACATTTATCGAGGGAATACAAACCATTTGAACATTATGCAGTTTCTGAATGAGACTTGTCTTATATCCTAATTTTAAAAATATATGGAGAATACAAACCATGCAGATTAATGAATTGTATCCTAATTTTTGAGCTGCTTTTTATGTACATTAGGAACTGCTAGTGCTGATGCCTTTTGCTCTGTTCAAAGTTCAATTCACAGTCGACATTGTTTTCATTGTTGTGGTCCTTTCTCGATTCTCATCTGTCAGTATTATTAAGACCTTCATGATGGTATGTATGTTTGGTTTTCTATGTGAGTAATGGTTGAATAAATCTTGAGTGAGTATCCTCTTCCTTAGCTGCTGATGTACTCTTGTGGAAGCAACGGCGTGTGTTGTTTGGAGTCATTGTTGTAGCTAATGTTGCCTAGATCATATTTTAATTACCATTCATATTTGTTTGTTTGTTTGTTCAGATGTCTTGCTGCTGTTGATTGCAGTGCTGTTTATGCTGCTTTTAGAGATAAGTATGTCTAACCTGCTCCTAAATGTTTTCCGTCCCAGCTTTGTAGTGTTTTAACATACAACCTTTCTGACGGTGACTTCTTTCTTGTTCAAGCAGGCAGCTGCAAACGTTACCAGAGTTAGTATAGTCAGAGGAAATGGTTAATAATGCTGCAGCTTCCTTTCATGTTAAAGTGAATTATTTAATTTGCTCTTTGTGGCACATGACATCAACTCTTGGAAAGGATTCACTGATAAGGATCAAAGTTCTAGTGTGTTGTTAAAGTGTTGGAACTTTGGTGAATCATCAATCATCATTGTATTGTGTTACAACCTGCTACTTTACTTTGAATATATCTATTTTAACTTATTCCCTGGAACCTGTTCACTGATATTACAATAGTTGTCTTTAAATTCTGACAGGTGGGTAGTCTGTCTTTGGCTCCTGTCTGCTAGTGGTAGCTACTTCTCATTCTTCACACTAGCTTTTGTGGATCATCCTTTGTCTGTTTTGCACGGTTGCTTATTTGTGCTCCAGCATGAGTGAATTGACCAACACATTTTCAATAATTTTTTGATTAATAAAGTAGTCATTTTGTCATTTGAGTAATCCAGCATGTTCACTGTGATTCTATTGCTTACATTGTTGTCATTCTTTTGGTGACAGGAACTCTCTTATCCGTCACAGTCACAGTTCCTGCCTTGTAAAGCAGATACGAAGAAAGTGTGGATAGATATTACAGGATGATTCATAAAAGATTATCCAAGCATTATAAAATAGTGGACAAAAATGTTATTAGCAGACTTCCACAGAGTTTATCCAAGGACAAAGATACATAACTGCGATATTTCTCATGCAAGTGACAATTTTATCATCCACTAACATCGTAGCAGACTTCTGGAATTTCAGAAAAGCTGAAATGAAGTGATTGAAATAGAACAGAAAATTTAGATGTTTCAGTTTCTTTTATGAAGACATTAATGTGTAATGTTCCATTTTTGCCATGCCAAAGCTATGTTACATCTCCAAAGATTATCTCCATCGATTCTGGCAAGGGTAAACTCCAAACCATTTGAATAGGAACAAAACATTAATGTCTGAAAGATGCTGCTCATGTTAGTTATGTACATGGTTTTGATACTGAAAGATGATGAATGTGATGTGTTGTCATGGACTCATGGCATGTATCATTCTCAAGTTAGAAATTATTAGAAAAATCTGTCGATATCTGTAATTTGATGTTATGTTGACCAACACAAAAGTTGATTCCAAACTCTTGTTCTACCTCTTGTTCATCTTTGCCACAAATGCCCATCTCTAGTCTTATACACTTGATGTTGCTCTCGTACTTGTTCAAGCGAATTATGATGAGTTTCAAGACTTTAATTTCTTTTGGTTGGATTGTATGATAGCATGGATTGGTGTTGATCCTGCTGGGGTTTATGTAACTTTAATTGACTGACAATTGCCAGTGTCATTTCTTCTTTTGACTGTTGTGGGAAGTAGCTTGAGTCAACCAAATAAAACAGAGTACACAAGATAGTTATTGTATTGATACAACAACTCATATCCGAGATTTCAGGACCGAAGTTACATATTCCACAACGTTATAAGACTAGATGTTCAGCTACATAATGTTGCGGACTTACGAGCCTAATGACACAATTTGCAATTAATAAATTCATTATTCAGTCGATCAAAATGCAAGTTCCATACCTAGAGGATTGTTAAAAAGTCACCCCTTTTTTTAAACTCTGTTATGGGTATTGCTTACTTTAGCGATGAACTGATGCCATGATTTTAATAGACTGCCATGTTATGAATTTGAAGGTTCGAAATTGACGATGGCATCAGATTGATTAAACGACTACCAACAAATTTTATAGAAGAGTTTATTTTGCACAATCAAATATTACTTGGATTGTAAACAAAAACGTTAGAGCCAGAGAGAAGTAGATTTCGAAAATGGCGACAAGGCATCAGCAAACAACACGACATTGCATCAGAGAAGTAAATTGATCATTTCAGTATGAAACCGAAACCATCGAAACCACCGAAATTGAGTTCTATTTGTAATATTTGTTAGTAATTATGTATTTTTTTCATTTTTCTCAGAATAATAAATATATCTTGCAAATATGCAGCAGAAACAGAGATAAAGAAACATATGTGATATGACCACTTCCATTTAAATTGCTAAACAAAAACATTTATTGATTTACAGAATATTGACAAACAAAAACAAGAATGTTGTTGAAAGTATAGCTGAAAATCTATATAAATCCATTTGAAGAGGGTGTGGTTGTGAAAAATCTCTTTTAACGATTTTTTTTGTTTGCTTTTACGTTTTTTTTAGCTTGAATTATTAGGAGAAAGGAGTGTTTTTGATAATAAAGGGGGATTCATAGTTTGAGTTGAATTATATAATTTAGTTTGTGTTTTTTAATTATATTTTGGAATTGAAAACAAGAATGTTGTTGAAAGTATAGCTGAAAATCTCAAGAGATACTGATATTAATCATTTAAATAGGATAAGGTTGTGAACTCATGAATATTGATATTGAAAGGAACAATTTTGCTTTTGAAAGCAGTGAAGTTGTTTGCTTTTGCTATTGGATTGTGAAAAATCTCTTTTAACAATTTGGTTTTCGGCAACACAGATACAAAAAACAAAAAAAAGTACTTTCCAATCATAACTTAATGTGTTTTTGGATTTGTTTTCTTTGTAAAAGAGTGTGTTGTCGCTGTGTTTCACTCAATTCTGCCTTGTCTCTCAATGTCTTGAATTTATCTTCTTCTGCGGTTTATAGATCTCTCGGTGAAGCGGAAGACTGAGAAACATAGGCAAAAGGTACTACGCAGTTGACAGTGTGCTGCAGAAGAACCCCTTTGTTCAAGCAGTGCCATCGTCCAAGTCTAAGCCGAAGAAATCTATTAAAAAACAGAAAGATGTTTTGAAGGAAAAAGATGCAACTCTAGATTATCCCAAGGTAGGCAATTGATTCGTGGGAATATAATATGTTTTGGTATTTAATTAAATCTAATTATGTGTTTTCAATTTATTTTCTCAGGATGATAGTGTCATTGCTTCAGGCATGCTTGACATATGGGCACATGAAGGTAAACATCCAATAACGTATACATTTTTAATATTCGTATGAGCTTCTATTCAGCGATAAAGTGTTTGACAGGCTACCCCTGACTCGTGCAGGTGACAACAAGTCTAAAAATGTATGCCATTGTTACTGATACTTTAAATGCAATAGCGATCACCTCTGGATGCCTGTATAGAAAGAAATGGTTGTATGCCTGTTAACGTTTAATATTTGTTTGTCCTTTATTTGCTTTGTTTGTCATGAATTCTGTCTCTTCTAAACTGGTTTTAATCATGAACTCAAATTTATGTGGAGTACTGTTTGAAAGTTCTTCTACACTGCAGTGAGTTTCTGTTTAGTTTGGAAATGGAACCTACTTGATTATAGTCATTGACAGGTATCAAAACCCTCAGTTATTCCAGCAGTAGAAGTTGAGGCTCCGGGATGTTCATTCAATCCTACGTATGAAAGTCGTCAGGTAATTTCTTAATGTTTGATATCTATAAATGTTATTTGTGTTTGTTGTTTTTCTAGAAAGTAAAAGATTGTATTTCCTTTGCGTCACACTTTAGGAGTCATTAGCTCAAGCTGTTGCAGAAGAAATGCAGAAAGTCTATCAAAATGAGTTGGGTCCTGAGCCAATTCCATTTACTGTTCCTGGACATGCTATTGATGACGAAGATGTAAGTCACGTTTGTTTTATGTATTTGGGATTTACTTGGAGTTCTGCCAATCGAGTATTGTAGTTGTGCAATGGCCTCCTGAAAAATAATTATCCATTGTATAACCTGTAAATTATATGCCTTAAGTGGAACCTTACAAAAGGTTATTTACTTTTAGAGGTACTTCCTTGAGGTGGATAATGCAAGTGATGATGAAGGAAATGTGGAAAATTTGAGTGAAAACGCACAGGAGAAAAGGTAAACTTCATCGTACCTTTTTTGAATACATTAGAGCGAAATGAGTAATCAAATATGAAGAAAACTTGATTATGTGAGTTCATTCTATTTCAATACCGTGCTGTAGATCAATAAAGACAAAGAGGGTCACTCGAGTTGAGTTGAATAAGAGAGCTAGACTTAAAGACCTGCAGACGAAAAAAGCAAAAGCAAAAAGGTGGAGGAAGTATCCAAGCAAATCGACTGGTAAGATAATTAATTGTGCGTTTACTAACATTTATTTTTCCGCAGATGGCTATCTTACTATAGCTTTCTTGTTTCTCTGCTTGCAGCTTGCCGGATATCATTCAAGAAATTGCCAAAGAGGGTGAGGAGAATAAAAAAAGACATATGCGCCGACTTGTAGCTAAGCAAGAAAGACTGAAAGTTCGTCCACCACGCTTGGGAAGGCACAAGTATGATGTTCTCTAAACTTTGTAAAAGAAAATTTTTTATGTGCATTATCTATATATACTGACTACCAACTTTATTTCAGATTTGAGCCTGCTCCTACTCAAGTCCTATTATCTGAAGAAATCAATGGATCCCTCCGTAAGCTGAAGGTATGCTGAATTTCTCTCTCTTTTTTTTTTTTTTTTCCTTTCTAGTAATGGTGTAGCGGAAGCTTACGAGAAAAACCTGCAAAACAACAATTAGAAACAACCTACTAATATCCTGTTGATCCGCGCACGGATGCCAGAATATCAGGCTACTGATAACATTCAACTTCGCGCACGAAGGATTGTTAAAAGGCTTCAATTACAAATAGTAACTGGAAATTGAGAGACAATTCTCTGAAATTTTATTAATCATCAAAAGCTGCCTTTCAAACCCTAATACAATCTACTTAAATAGAATTGCAAAACTTGACTAACAAGAAAACCCTAAACAAACGGGAAAGAATCCTAAATGAAAAAGATATCAAATCTCCTAAAATCAAAAGAATTCTAAAACATTAAAAACCTTTCTAAAAGGGAAATAATTAATAACCTAATTACATATAAACTAAAAGGAAATAAAATAAACGTATCAAATCATGACGATAATTGGAAATAATAATTAAAGCAATAATTGTCTTGCCGCGCACGAAACTTAACAGCCAAATTCGGACATGCTGGAGCCCATTATAGAAGATGGAGTCTTCATAACATTTGTAGGACTCGTCTTGGGCTTTCCGGAAACATATTATAATAGACGATCCGATCCCATATGCCCTCTGTAGAGGTCCACGAAGTTTAGACCTGATCATCTCGTCCAGCTCACAGTGTCCAGCTGTTGTCCAGCTCAAGTCTTCGCGCAATAATCTAAATGGCCAAATTTGAGCCTGTTGTGATCTGTTACGGAGGACGAAGTCTTCATAACATATGTAGGGCTCGTCTTGGGCTTTCCGGAAACATATTATAATGTTGATTTTGAGTTCGTTTGCCCTCTGAAAAGGCCCCCGAAATTTGCCCATTCTGACAGTTAAAACCAGTCCGAGTCTTTGCTTCCTTCTTTCCACACCCTTCGTCTTTGAGTCGATTCCTCCGCTCCATGAAATCCAAACCTTTGTTTGCCGTATCGTCTTTGACGGCTGCATCAATTTGTAACCGAAACCACCGAAATTGAGTTCTATTTGTAATATTTGTTAGTAATTATGGATTTTTTTCATTTTTCTCAGAATAATAAGTATATCTTGCAAATATGCAGCAGAAACAGAGATAAAGAAACAAATGTTCCATTTAAATTGCTAAACAAAACGTTTATTGATTTACAGAATATTGAAAAACAAAAACACAACGTTCTCTTTATGGCTTTGTGCCTTTGTGATCACTAACATCTCTAATATATCAAATCCTCCTACCCAGAAAGCTCTCCCTAGTAGCACATAATTTTGCCAAAACATCACTCATCTCCATTCTCTTAGCCGGAGATTCCATTGAACACACAACTCCAATTGTCAGTACGCCAACCAAGCATTCCTCAATTCCATCTCTTCCCTCTCCATGTCGACGTCTCGCATAAGTTTCAACATTGTTGTTGCCAGTTCTTGCTTCTAGCAGCAATGAAGGTTCAACAATCTCCATCACTCTTTCTGGCAAAGCCTTCTCTGCAAATTCATGGAGAGTTAGCCCATCATTGAACAAGCTATCAGTAGGACGCTTTCCGATGACCATCTCCAGCAAGAAAATTCCAAAACTGTACACGTCTCCTGGCATGGACACTTCATTGCCCATACCATACTCTGTAAAAGCATGTGGAATCATTATGTTAATTATAATAAATGAATTTAATGGAAGAGATAATGTCATAAAGATCAAAATATAACTCATAAAATAGTTACTTGGTGGAACATAACCAATGGTCCCTCTTACCCCGATTGAGCTTGATTGAGTTTCAGAAACAGTACTAAGAGGATGGTGATCAAATAGAAACTTTGATAGACCAAAGTCACCAACATGGGCAACCATGTCATGATCAAGCAGGACATTGCACGGCTTGAGGTCGCCATGAACAATCGGTGGTTCACAGTGGTGATGAAGATAATCTACTGCAGAAGCCACATCGATTGCTATATTTAGTCTCTGAATGAGACTTAATGAACTTGCGTCAAGTTGATCCTGGTTCTTGTGCAGCCACTCCTCTAAACTTCCATTTTCCATGTATTTGTAAACCAGAGCTTTAAAGTCAGCACTTTTAGAATCTATACTTGAGCAAATAGTTACTATTCCGACAAGATTTCGATGTCGAATATTCCTTAGTGCTTCACATTCAGAAATGAAACTCTTTGAACCCTCTTTTTGTTGAAGATCGATCACTTTCACTGCAACTGACATTCTATTTTCACCCAAAATTCCTTTGTACACCAAACCGTGGCTTCCTTGTCCAATCATGTTCGATGATGAAAATTTATCAGTTGCTCTGCTCAGCTCTGCATAAGAAACCATTGGAAATTGTTCTTCCAAGTGCAACAAACTTGAAGCGTGATGTGCAGATCTCCTTTTTCGAGTGAAAATGATGATGAAGAATGCTAATGACAAGATCATGCATGAAATAATCACAGGAATAACCACTTTGAGATGAGCGATTTTTGATTTCTTTAATCTCTTGGAGGGGCATGATGGCAAATGCATTTCAGCTAAACCTCCACAAAGCCTCTTATTCCCTGTAAGTGAGATTGTTGTTTTATTGCTGAAAACGCCTTTTGTTGGTACTTCTCCCTCAAAATCGTTGTGAGACAAATTTAAATAAACCAAGAATTATAAAGTCTCAAGATATTCTGGAATTTGGCCGGATAAATTGTTGGAAGAGAGATCTAGCTCTTGAATGCTTCTCAAAGAACTCAGGGAGGGAGGAATGCTTCCGTTGAAAGAATTGTCACTCATATAAAGAATTTCCAAGCTTGTACAACTGCCTAGGGTACTAGGAATATCACCTGAAAATCTGTTTCCAGAAATATCAAGCCGAAGGAGAGTCTTCAAGTTGCCTAGTTGTGAAGGAAAAGGACCATTGAGAAGGTTATCAGACACATCTAGGGTAAGTGATAGGGTTGTTATGTCAAGAATTTGTTGAGGCAAATTACCAGTGAGCTTATTTTGGTTGAGAGCCAACGACATCAAATTCTGACAATTTCCAAGGGAGGAGGGTATGTTGCCTTTCAAATTATTTGAGAATAACCACAGTACGGTTAATAATGTTAAATTACCTAGAGAGGCGGGAATGCTCCCGCGTAAACTATTTTGATGCAGGATCAGTATTTGTAACTTTTTAAGCTTACCAATGTGATGAGGAATAGTACCACTTAATTGGTTTGTCTCTATACGAAGGGCTTGAAGATTGACTAGATTTCCTATCTCAGGAGGTATGGAGCCATATATTTGATTACCACCCATGCCTAATAAAGACATTGTACTTGACAAGTTTCCTATAAACTTTGGTAACATCCCTCCAAATTGATTTTCATCTAAAATAAGCCATTCCAATTTGCTGCAATTTAAGAGGGAGGTTAAAAAATGAAGATCATCGGCTGTCCCAATTCCCAAATTATTTTCATTCAAACTTAGAATTGACAAATTCTTATGTTGACTAAAATCAATTGATACTTTCCCACTAAAAGAATTGTTAGAAAAATCAACCCTTTCAAGATTTGATGTATTGGACAATGAATATGGGAGAGGACCAGTGAAATTATTACCAAAGATGCAAATCATTTTCAGCTTTGGAAGATCATAACCTATGTTGTGTGGTAAACTTCCAGAGAGTCTATTAAATAGAAGAAAGAGAATAGTAAGGGAAGAAATGTTAAAAATTGGAGGAGGAACCCTACCAGAAATGTTATTTCCACCTAAGTGAAGATAAAATAAGCTCTTTAATCGACCTAGAGAATAAGGAATTGTCCCAAACAAGTCATTTGAACGTACAACAAGTACTTGCAAAGCTGAAAGATTCCCAATGGAAGTTGGGATTTGTCCTGTTAGCTGATTCTCACCAATGTTCAAAGTCTCAAGCTTCAACAAGTAGCCAATCTCTGTTGGGATTTCTCCCCGGAGGTTGTTTCGACAGGCCATGAACACAATGAGGTTTGAGCACCGGGACAAATTGTTTGGAATTGTACCCGAAAAAGAATTATTGGCTAGCATTAGAGTTTCTAGCCTGAAAAGAAGACTTACTTCATTGGGAATATCACCATGGAAGTTGTTGTCTTCAAGATGGATCGATCTAAGAAAGCTAAGGTTCCCTATAAAAGGTGACAATTCACCTCCCATGCTTTGATTTCTTAGATCCAACTCCGTAACCCTTCGATGCCGACGACCACATGAAACACCAGTCCAGACGCATAAGGGAACGGAATCATTCCACGAGCTTGTGACTCCCAATGGATCATCAATTCGAGACTTAATAGCAAGTAATGCAAAACGGTCAGTCTCATTTGAGTGGATTGTGGCAGTGGATGGAGTAGAGAAGCTATGAATAAGCAAGAAGCAAAAGCAGCATAGAAGAATGGAACTAGGCATGTTTACAAGGCTGGATTAGACAATGCAAGGAGTTGTGTTTGGAATGTGGATGCTCATTTCAACGTGGCGTGAGGGGACTTTATAGAGCAAACTAACCCACTGGACACTCCGTTAACTGTACGAAATCTCTGGTTTCTTGGCGTGAATCAATCAAATAAAGTAACAACTGAACAACTCACAAATCATTTTTTTAATCATATAGAAGTAAATTGTACGTGAAGAAGACTAAAAATGTGAAACACATTTCATCTAGAAAATCTTCGTGTGAGCCTACTCAATCCTCATGAAACTCCTGTTCTGTGACTAGAATTTCCACAAACAGAGCAGACAAAGTTACATGTAGGCTTGGATAATCAGACAAAGCAGAAGTCGTGTTTCATGCTAAATAAAGTCGATGTTTCAAGTCTTGCTTTTATTTAATTGCAGTCAGCATTCAATTAACACTACTCATGAAAGTCGAGGTCACCTACTTTCCGCTGTGTTTACACTCCGACGCTCAAATTAGGACAGAAGCATTTACTAGGTGAAAGATAATCAAAGCCTTACTATAATATATACTTCTTTGCTATGATATTTGAACAACTAAAAACAAATATTTTTATAAATTCTAAACCAAAATTATCAAAATGTTGATAATATTTCATCAATTATTTTTTTTTATTTTTTATTTTTGTAAAGGAAATCAATTAAATTTTTTGATTGATAATAATAAGTAAAATTTTATAATTTAATAATATTTTAAAAATATATTAACTCCATATAATTCAAGATCAAATATGAATATGAATATTAACTTCATATAAAGCAGAGTGTGAACTATGCTCTTGCAATGCATGTGCTAAAAAAAACATATAGGTATATTTTTCGCTTTTGTGTTATAAATAAATATACCTAAGATGTAACGAGGAGTAATATTATTTTTGAATAATTTAAACTAGTTTCAAGATCGAAATCTATATAACGTCAATTTTTTTTTATATCATTTTAATTCGAACCGATTAATACAAGGAATTAAAATCCTCTTCTAGTCCGGCTTTTTACTGTCTTAGTTTTCAAGAGTTTTTGAGATTGAATGAAAAAACACTTGCCGGTATGAAAGACCCATATAGTAGGAGACAGTGAGACACTAATACATAGTGCTTGTTTGGTTGAGTTTTCTGCTGCCTCAAAAGGTCTACCGACATCTATTTGAGTTTTTTAGAGTTGTTTGGTTGAGTTTTTGAGGTTATCTATTTTAAACTGAGTAGATGCTAGTAAAGTTTAAACCTCTACTAGGCAAAAGCTCATGGGGAGGTGCTTCTCCAAATAGACCTTTTTTATAAAAAGTCTAACAACCAAACAACTATAATTTTTTTTTTTCAAAAACTCTATTTCTAATAGATCTACTGCAAGTAGATCTTTTACCAATAGAGGTTTTTCAAAAGTCCAACCAAACAAGCTCTTAATCATAAAAGACCGATGGAGACACTATTTAACTACCAACAAAGGTATGAGTAAAATAATGAAGTTAAGGGGGTGTATTGGAGGGATTTTAATATAGACAATTTTGAGGTGCAATGACTTTATGGATTTGCAAGACTATTATGATTATATGGACTAGACTTTTATGATTCTGAAAGAGTCTTTAGGCTTTATTTATAGACTATTATGATTGTCTAGACATTATTTCAATACTTTTTAGACTTTTAAAAATATGAGCTTCAAGAGTCGATTGTAGGTGCAAGATTCTCGTACGTCTTTTTATGTGCGATAAACTGTAATTACATAGTGAGCTATGTAACATTATAGATTAATCTATACACACTCACTAAAGTGATAAATTGAAAAACCGTTTGAAAACCCGTATGAAACAAAGTTAGAAAATCCATTAGTAGTTTCCACTTTTCGTGGATCCATACACAACTTTGTGTCTACTTATTAAACAATTGCATACACACCTTTAAATTTTAAGTAGTCTTTGATTTCCTTGACTTGAGTCAATCAAATGAACCGGTTTACACGATACAGTTTCTTGGACAACTCATCAGAATGAATTATTTTATCGAATGAAACTGCCTGATGACCACGAGAAATAAAGGTACAGATAATTAGAGATCGGAGATGGAGAACAATGAGTTGGTTTCTCAAAAAATTAGGTTTCGAAGGCGCAGATAATTAAGGTAGAGTTTTGTTGTGTCATTTCTTTGGGTTTTATTTTTGGTTGTTAATTACCTACTTTCTAAACTCAATTATTAATCTTATTTCTAAATTGATTAGCTTTTATTATATATACAAATACTATGATTTTGGTTATCTGATGATGAACTGATTATACATTTCTCACAATTACAGAATGTATGAATCAAATATGAAACAGAAACTGAAAAAAAATAAACAAATTATGATCACTTCTATTTAAATTTAATTATGTGTTTTCAATTTATTTTATCAGGATGAGAGTGTCATTGCTACAGGCATCCTTGATATATGGGCAAATGATGAAGGTAACATCCAATTAAGGTCTACATTTTTAATAGGGTGAAAATGGAAACTAGCCAAAAATTAAGGAGGTTTATTGTTTTTAGCCTGAATTAGTATTTTGATTGTTTTTATCAAAAAATCCACTTTTCGGACAAAAATACCCTTCATTAAGAAATTTTGTCTGGTGTGTTTAGTCGTTTTGTTCTGGTGTGTTTAGTCGTTTTTGCCTAGTGTGTTTAGTCGTTTTTACCTGGTGTGTTTAGTCGTGTTTGCCTAGTGTGTTTAATTCCTTTTGGTCTGGTGTGTTTAGTCCTTTTGGTCTGGTGTGTTTAGTCATTTTTACCTGGTGTGTTTAGTCTTTTTTTACCTGATGTGTTTAGTCGTTTTGGCCTGATGTGTTTAGTCGTTTTGGCCTGGTGTGTTTAGTCATTTTTTCCTGGTGTGTTTAGTCGTTTTTCCTTGGTGTGTTTAGTCGTTTTTTCTTGGTGTGTTTAGTTGATTATAACTGGTGTGTTTAGTTTGGAAAAAAAAAAAATCAAACCTGGAAACCCAAACCCAAACCCAAACTCAACCATAACCACAACCACAACCACAACCCATACTTTACATCCGAAAAATCAACCACAACCACAATCCAAACTCAAATCCAAACCTTTTTAAATCTGAAAATTTTTCAACAAAAAAAAACTGAAATTTTTAAAAAATCTGAAAATTTTTATTTAAAAAATCTAAAATTTTTTGTTTAAAAATACATGATTTTTTTAAAAAATCTGAAAATCAACCACAACCACAACCCATACTTGAAAACGAGTGAGAAGAAGGTGTGAAGAGGAAGATCTGAAAATTTTCAACAAAAAAAAACTGATTTTTTAAAAAAAAAATCTGGAAAAAATGAGTGTTGAAGGCATGAAGAAGATGAAGGTGTGAAGAAGAAGAAGAAGGCGTGAAGTGTGAAGAAGAAGAAGAAGAAGAAGAAGAAGAAATCGTGAAGAAGAAGAATAAGGCGTGAAGGAGAGAGAGAGAAAGGCTGCAGAAATAATGAGAGAGACAAGGAGAGAGAAGAGGTTTTGAAAACTAATGAGGGGCGTTTTTGTCCAAAAGGTGGATTCTTTGATAAATACAATCAGTTTACTAATTTGGGCCAAAAACAATCAACTCCCTTAATTTTTGGTTAAAAAAGGCTATTTCCTCTTTTTAATATTCGTATGCGCTTCTATTTAGTGGTAAAGTGTTTGATAGGCTACCCCTCTGACTCTTGCAGGTGAAGGTGGCAACAAGGCTAAAAAGGTACGCAATTGTTACTGATAATTTAAATGCAATAGCAATCACCTGTAAATCATGCCTATGTATCCTTTATCTCGCTTGTAAATCATGAATTCTGTTTCTTCTAAGCCGGTTTTAATCATGGAAACAATGCTCAAATTCATGTGGAGTACCGTTTAAAAGTTCGTCTAGAATGCAGTGCATTTCCGATGATAAGAGTCATTGACAGGTATCAAAACCTTCAGTTATTCCAGCAGTAGAAGTTGAGGCTCCGGGATGTTCAGTCTCAAGTATGGAAGTCATCACGTAATTTCTCAATATTTGATATCTAAAGACGTTTTATGTGTCTGTTGTTTTTCCTGAAAGTAAACTATTGTATTTCCTTTGTGTCACTTCAAGAGTCATTACCTCAAGCTGTTGTAGAGGAAATGCAGAAAGTCTATCAAAATGAGTTGGGTCCTGAGCCAATTCCATTTACTGTTCCTTGACATGCTATTGATGATGAAGATGTAAGTATCGTTTGTTTCATGTATTTGGGATTTACTTAGTGTTCTGCCAATAGAGTATTGTAGTTGTGCATTAGCCCTTCAAAAAATAATTATGCATTGTATGACCTTTAAATTATATGATACGCCTTAAGCAGAACCTTATAAAATGTTATTTACTTTTAGAGGTACTTCCTTGAGGTGGATAATGCAAGTGATGATGATTGAAATGTGGAGAATTTGGGTGAAAACGCACATGAGAACAAGTAACCTTCATTGTACGTTTTTTTGTATACATCTGAGCGGAATTAGTATTCAAATATGATGAAAACCTGATTGTGTGAGTTCGTTCTGTTTCAATACAGCGTTGTAGATCAGTAAAGACAAAGAGAGTCACTCGATCGAGTCTAGTTGAATAAGAGAGCTAAACTTAAAGAAATACAGATGAAAAAAGCAAAATTAAGCAAAAAAGGTGGAGGAAGTACAAACAAATCGACTGGTAAGATGATTAATTGTGCGTATACTAACATTTTTTTTTCTGCAGACATGGCTATCTTACTATAGCTTTCTTCTTCTGATTCCAGCTTGCCTGATATCATTCAAGAAATAGCCGAAGAGGACGAGGAGAATAAGAAAAGACATCTACGACTTGTAGCTAAGCAAGAAAACTGAAGGAATTCGTCCACCACGCTTGGGAAGGCACAAGTATGATGTTCTCAAAACTTTGTAAATGAAATTTTTTTCACGTGCATCATCTATATGTACTGACTACCAGCTTTATTTCAGATTCGAGCCTGCTCCTACTCAAGTCCTATTATCCGAAGAAATCAATGGATCCCTCTAGATTGGAGTTCATTTCAATCATATGACATCTGTTTTAACTACAGTCCTAAATCGATTAGTATGTGAAACCTGAGTGTTTCCCGCTATTGAAATTGGATATATGTGGGGCAAGTCAATGTGATTGGCATCAACCAAGTTCAACTTAAAGTGCATGAAAAATTCTCTTGTCATAATATATACATGCTCGGTGCTCCAACATATAAAAAGACGTCAACTACGAAAAGATAAGAGTTTCATACGTTGGAGATTTCAAGCTTCAATGGAAGACGGCGGTGCTGTCTGAATCGACGGTGGAGCTAATGCTCTACGGATTCAAAATCGGTGTTTGAGTGGTTGATTACAGATACTATTTTGTTTTTTTTATTATCTTATGAGATTTTATTTAGAATTGGGTTGGGCCCACTCTCCAAATCAGCATATTCTGTAATTCTGTTTAGTCTTGGGCCTGCAACAACAAATCAAATGGTAAAATGGGCCATTTTAAAGCCCAGCCCATTTCAATTTTGATGAAGAAACTATTTTTCTAAAGCCAGCCCATCAATGACGTGCCTGGGCACTTCACCAGCCTATTGTATAATTCTATACTTTGTATTGGGCTGGTAACCGAAGTGCAAAGAGTCAAATGGGCCATTTTAAAAGCCCAGCCCAGTTCAATTTTGATCCATCAGCCATTTTATAAGCCCATCGATGATGTGTCAGATAAGTTGTAAGTGACATGTCATCATAGCTCCTGCAGGCTGCAACTTCAAAGTCCATTGGTTTCGGTTGAATCGGTTGCCAACCTATTTTATCAAGAATTTGATACCCAAATTATGTGGCAACACTACATTCCATTCATTTAAATTGTATTAGATTTATATAATTTAAATGAATGGATTAGAATGTTGCCACATTATTGGACACCAGAATTGAACACCAAATTTGGGTAAGGTAGCATTTCTTTTACCGAAACATAGATTTTGAGACTGTAATATGCTTTTAATTTTCTTCAACATTTTGGACAACAACTCGTGTTTTCTTCTTATTGGATGAGATTGGTCAAAATCGCAGTTATGTAAGTTTATGTTTTTCTTTTTATATTGAGAATTGTTTTTTTTTTTTTTCTTTCCATTTAATGTTTCTGGGTAGTATAAAGATTCAATCTTTATTTGTCGTTTTTGTTATAAGATTGATGTGTAGTTTAGTTGCAGTGAGTTATTAAAGGTGAAGTTCTGATCCAATAAAATGTATTGACGACGAAAAAAGTTTAAAACTTTAGAGAATAATGTTCATTTTTGGCGATTAGTTTAGTAAAAAAGCTAGGGGAAAATTGGAAAGAATAATGTTATGTTGAACACTTACCAAATCAATTTTCATGATATGGAGGCTATAGGCGATTTCAGGTTCTAAATATATTGAGAATACAAACCAAAGTAATGAATTGTATCCTAATTTTTGAACTGTTTTTTATTTAAATTAGGAACTGCTGATGTACTCTTGTGGAAGCGACGGTTGTAGTATAGCTAATGTTGCCTAGCTAGTGTTGCTTGTTCGTGCCAACCATGCTGCTGTTAGAGATAAGTATGCCTAATCTGCTCTATAAATGTTTTCGTCCCAGCTTTGCGGTGTTTTAACATACAACCTTTCTGATGGTGATCGCATTCTTATTTAAGCAGATAGCTGATAATGCTGCAGTGTCATCAGTCATCACTCTTGAAAAGGATTTTAGACTGTTTTTTCAGGTCAGTAAAATTCTATAGCTTGTTGTTCGAGTGTTGGAACCTTGGTGAAGCATCATTGTTTGCCACTTTAGATTTATTATTCAAATCTATGCATCGATAATATTATTCATTGACAATGTTTTAAGTTCGATACAAAACAGAAAAAAGAAACAAATGATCACTTCCATTTAAATTGTTGAACAAAACTTTTATTCTCTGTAAGGCTTGGTGATCTTTGAGCATTAACATAACATCCCTAACATATCAAATCCTCCTGCTGAGAAAGCTCTCCCCTCTTTGTACATAACTTTGCCACAACTTCTGTCATCTCCATTCGCTCAGTCGGAGATTCCATCGAACAGACAACTCCAATTCTCTGAATGATAAGGGTATATTTGTTGCAAAAAATAGGAAGCAATTAGATTTTAGTGTTTCTTTCGGTTTTATGCTGAGGAGCTGATTTATACATTTCTCTGAATTATAAAGATTTCTTGCAAAGATGCAGCAAAAACAGAGAAAGAAAAACAATGACCCCTTCCATTTAAATTGCTAAACAAAAACATTTATTGAGTTATAGAATATTGACAAACAAATACATTTTCCTTATGGTTCGGTGAAGGAGCTAGGCAAATTTCATTTTACATAAGTGTTGATAGAACATTAACCCAAAATCTGAAATTATATCAAATCCTCTTACCGAGAAAGCTCTCCCTAATAGTACATAACTTTGCCACAACATTTGTCATCTCCATTCTCTCAACTGGAGATTCCATTGAACACACAACTCCAATTCTCACTGCACCCACCAAGCACTCCTCAATCTTGCCTCTTGCTTCTCCAATACGTCTTGCAAAATTTTCAACATTGTTGTTGCTAGTATTTAATTCCAACAGCATTGAAGGTTCAACAACATCCATCACTCTTTTTGGCAAAGCCATCTTTGCAAATTCATGGAGAGTTAACCCATCAGTAAACATGCTATCAATAGGACGCTTTCCAGTGAACATCTCAAGCAAGAGAATTCCAAAGCTATAGATGTCTCCTGGTATGGAAAGTTCACTTCCCATACCATACTCTGGAAAACAGAGAATTAGTCATGTTATTAATTGTAGTAAATAAATTCAATGGCAGAGATAACATCATAAAGTTCCAAACTAATTCATAAAATAGTTACCTGGTGCAACATAGCCAACAGTTCCTCTTATCCCGATTGAGCTTGATTGAGTTTTAGGAGCATGTGGGGGATCAGAGAGAATTTTTGATAGCCCAAAGTCACCAACATGGGCAACCAAGTCATGATCAAGCAGGACATTGCACGGCTTTAGGTCACCATGAACCATTGGTGGTTCACAATGGTGATGGAGATATTCTACCGCATAAGCCACATCAATTGCTATATTTAATCTCTGGATGACACTTAAATTACTTGTGTCAAGTTGATCCTGGTTCTTGTGCAGCCACTCCTCTAAACTTCCATTTTCCATGTATTCGTAAACCAGAGCTTTAAAGTCAGCACCTTTAAAATCTACGCTTGAGCAAATAGTTATAATTCCGACCAGATTTCGATGCCGAATATTCCTTAGTGCTTCACATTCAGAGATGAAACTCTTCGAACCCCCTTTTTGCTGAAGATTGATCACTTTCACTGCAACAGACGTTCTATTTTCACCCAAAACTCCTTTGTACACCAAACCGTGGCTTCCCTGTCCGATCATGTTCAATGATGAAAATTTATCGGTTGCTCTGCTTAGCTCTGCATAAGAAACCATAGGAAATGGTTCTTCCATGTGCACCGGAATTGAAGTGTTCTGCGCAAATCTCCTTTTCCGAGTAAAAATGACAATGAAGAATGCTAATGACAATATCACACATGAAACAATCACAGGAATAACCACTTTGAGATGAGCGATTTTTGATTTCTTTAATCTCTTAGAGGGGCAAGATGGCAAATGCATTTCAGCTAAACCTCCACAAAGCCTTTTATTCCCTGTAAGTGAGATTCTTGTTTTATTGCTGAAAACGCCTTTTGTTGGTACTTCTCCCTCAAAATCATTGTGAGACAAATTTAAATATACCAAGAATGATAAAGTCTCAAGATATTCTGGAATTTGGCTGGACAAATTGTTGGAAGAGAGATCCAGCTCTTGAATGCTTCTCAAAGAACTCAGGGAGGGAGGAATGCTTCCATTGAAAGAATTGTCACTCATATCAAGCTTTTCCAAGCTTGTACAACTGCCTAGGGTACTAGGAATATCACCTGAAAATCTATTTCCAGAAATATCAAGCCAAAGAAGACTCTTCAAGTTGCCTAGTTGTGAAGGAAAATGACCACTAAGAAGGTTATCAGATAAATCTAGTAAAAGTGACAGAGTTGTTATGCCAACAATTTGTTGAGGCAAATTACCAGTGAGCTTATTTTCGGAAAGAGACAACCTAATCAAATTCTGACAATTTCCAAGAGAGGTGGGTATGCTACCTTTCAAATTATTTAAGGATAACCACAGATGGGTTAATAATGTTAAATTACCTAAAGAGGTGGGAATGCTCCCGCGTAAACTATTTTCATCCAGGAACAAAACTTGCAACTTTTTAAGCTTACCAATGTCCTGAGGAATAGTGCCACTTAATTGGTTTACGCGCATATCAAGGGCTTGAAGATTGACTAGATTTCCTATCCCAGGAGGTATGGAGCCATATATTTGATTTCCACCCATGCCTAATATAGACATTGTACTTGAGAAGTTTCCTATAAACTTTGGTAGCACCCCTCCAAATTGATTTTGTTGTAACCCAAGTAATCCCAATTTACTGCAATTTTTCAGGGAGGTTAAAAAATGAAGATCATTGCCGGTCCCAATTCCCAAGTTATTTTCTAACAAACCTAGAGCTGAAAAATTCTTAAGTTGACTAAAATCAATTGATACTTTCCCACTAAAAGAATTGTAAGAAAAATCAACTATTTCAAGATTTGATGTATTGGACAATGAATATGGGAGAGGACCAGTGAAATTATTACCAAAGATGGAAATCCATTTCAGCTTTGGAAGATCATAACCTATGTTGTGTGGTAAACTTCCGGAGAGTCTATTAAGTGGAAGATAGAGATAAACAAGGGAAGAAATGTTAAAGATTGGAGGAGGAACCATACCAGAAATGTTATTTGCACCTAAGTGAAGATAAAATAAGCTCCTTAATCGACCTAGAGAATAAGGAATTGTCCCAGACAAGTCATTTGAACGTACAACAAGTACTTGCAAAGCCGAAAGATTCCCGATGGAAGTTGGGATTTGTCCTGTTAGCTGATTCTCTGCAATGTACAAAGTCTCAAGCTTCGATAGGTAGCCAATCTCTGTTGGGATTTCTCCCTGTAGGTTGTTTCGACGGGCATAGAACTTGATGAGTTTTGAGCAATGGGACAAGTTTTTTGGAATTGTACCTGAAAAGGTATTATTGGCCAGCATTAGAGTTTCAAGCCGGGAAAGAAGACCAACTTCATTGGGAATATCACCATGGAAGTTGTTGTCTTCAAGATGGATCGATCTAAGAAAGCTAAGATTCCCTATAAAAGGTGACAATTCACCTCCCATGCTTTGATTTCTTAGATCCAACTTCGTAACCCTTTGGTGCCGACGACCACATGAAACACCTGTCCAGTCGCATAAGGGAACGGAATCGTTCCACGAGCTTATGACTCCCAATGGATCATCAAGTCGAGACTTAATGACAAGTAATGCAAGACGGTCAGTCTCGTTTGAATGGATTGTGGCAGTGGATGGAGTAGAGAAGCTATGAATAAGCAAGAAGCAAAAGCAGCATAGAAGAATGGAACTAGGCATGTTTACAAGGCTGGATTAGACAATGCAAGGAGTAGTGTTTGGAATGTGGATGCTCATTTCAACCTGGTGTCAGGGGACTTTATAGAGCAAACTAACCAAGAGTTTCGTGCGGGGAAACTTTTGGTGCTTATTTTGATAGTAAAGATTGTTTGTCTATTTGCTAGAATTTCCACAAATAAATTACAAAACAATCTGTCAACCCTCTGTTTTCCCTCTCGATGACTTATATATGCCGGAGTCTTCAAGGCAGACTCTGTAGTATACTGTATTCTTGAAAATTCAACAAATACACCAAGGTCTTGTTATGCATCCACTTATTAATAAAATCTTCGAGAAGAATTAAAATACTATTACTAACAGCCTTGCAGTTTCCATGTGTAGTTTAATTTCATGGGTCCATAACTTTGTCTCTACTCGGGAAAAAAATTGCAATCAGCAATCAAATTACCCACTGGTTTGCAACATTGAATATTGGAACTATAGAGTACTAGTAACAAGTTGACAACAATTCGAAAATGTGCAACACATTTCATCTAGAAAATCTTCGAGTGAGCCTACTCAATCCTCATGAAAGTCCTGTTCTGTGACTAGAATTTCCACAAAGAGAGCAGACAAAGTTACATGTAGGCTTGGATAATCAGACAAAGCAGAAGCCTTGTTTCATGCTAAATAAAGTCGTTGTTTCAAGTCTTGCTTTTATTTAATTGCAATCAGCATTCAATTAACACTACTCATGAAAGTCGAGGTCTCCCACTCTCCCGTGTTTACACTGCAACGCTCAAACTAGGACAGAAGCATTTACTAGGTACTTGAACAACTAAAAACAAATATTTTTATAAATTCTAAACCCAAATTATCAAAATGTTGATAATATTTCATCAATTAATTTTTTTTTTGTTGAAAAGGAAATCAATTAAAATTTTTGATTGATAATAATAAGTAAAATTTTATATTATTTAATAATATTTTAAAAATATATTAACTCCATATAATTCAAAATCAAATATGAATATGAATATTAATTTCATATAAAGCAGAATGTGAATCGTACCATATGAATTGCTCATGAACGTGAAACCAACAATATGAAGGGTCACCGGTTCACCACTCAATTATTAAAAACACAACATAATATTTATTGGAACAAGTTGTGGAAAATAAACTTATTGTAGAAGAATGACCCAGTTTCTTTGTCAGATAAAGTTGATTGGTATATTTAATTTGAATGTCCAAATTTCTTCACATTATGAAAAGACATGAAAACATGTTGATGAGTTGTGATTTGCATGCTAAATAAAGTCTCTGTCACGGTGTCACCACTCTTTTCCCTTTCCATACGTAATAAGTCAAGCAAAGTCTTCAAGGCATCCCTGTATTATTCTTCCAAATTCATTGACGATGGGAACTATGCTCTTGCAATGCATGTCCTCAAAAATATATATAGGTATGAAAGACCCATATAGTAGGAGACACTAATACTTAATCATAAAAGACCGATGGAGACACTATTTTAACTACCAACAAAGGTATGAGTAAAATAATGAAAAAAAAGATTATCCAATGAAAAAAAAAGATTCTGAATAGTGATTTTGTAACAAAAAAACAGCAGTAATTTCAATAAATTTTAGCAATTTGTATCATTAAAAATTCGTTCTTCTGAAATATTTTCTTGCGTAAGGTCTGCACTAAATAATTTTTATGTGTGTATAGACTATAGATCGACTAATAAAATAAAATCTTGTGACCGAATTCCCCTCTTATATAAATTCTCGTCCCTGAGCGGCTGAACCAATCAACATCTTAATGTAAAATGAAAGACAAAGGCTGGTCCGAGGCATAGTCGGGTGGTAACTACACATCTTAACAAAGTTGAGTTTTGAGTTCAAATCTTCCCTCCCCAATTTCCAAAAAAAAAAAAAAAAAAAAAAAAAAAAGGTGTTAAGTATCATCATGGAAAGCTTATTATTTTATTAAGGTCCAACTTTCACTCCTGTTAAAAACCAGATCTACTGGGGACAACACAAATATCAGCTTAGTTGAAGATCTCAAATTTAAAACCTAATACACGTACTCTCTAACAGAAATATCTAGAAAAATCTTAAATATAATAAAATACGTTTTATGACTGTAAATAGTTAGTCATAAAATGTAATGTGAATGTGAGAAATGGAGGATGAAATTTGGTGAAATAAGGTGTTGCATTATTTTAATTCTTACTTTGAGACCGAAAAACTGCAGTAAAAGTTTTCTACAAAAGCCAAGGACACTAAAAAAAAATGCTATTGCAGTCTTTTCAAAATAAAAAAATTTCAAATTACTCCAAAATCAGTGGCTCAAATCCTACAAATAGTAATAAGCTTTAAAAAAAAAAAAAAAAAAAACCTGGATAGATGATTAGGTAGATATTGTCAAAAAATATATATATATATTCAACTTTTTTATCCTTTAAATATTAAATACTACAATAATTCAACCTTTTGTGGTGGAGTATCACACACGGTATTGCAATTTGCAATTTCATTAAAGTTTAAATTTGGTTAATTATTGCTTAATTTAAGACTAGTATAAAGTTAATTAAGTCAACAATAGATATAATTTTTTTTCTGGAGTCACGACCCTGCCATTAATAAAAGTTCACTTCTTTTTTTCCTTTTTAATATGTCACGTAATTAGGATCTACCAAAATCAATCATTATATACAAGGCCCGAATATCGTTGCTAACTTACTATAATACATGAAGAAAACTTATCATACATAACAACGGTAAATGTGTACGTTTGGAGCGATTTGGTTTAAATTTATTTTGTCCCCTGCACAGTTGGTTTCCATTTCTCAACAGCTTAACAATGGTTTTGATTCTAATAATAAAAGTTGAATAACATATTACTTTGTTAAAATTTAGATTTTCTTTTTTATTATATAGATAAGTAAATCACTATCCGAGAGTGCTAATATATATATATATATATTATTAGGTGTGAGATTCTCATACGTCTTTTTACGTGCGATAGACGGTAATTACATAGTGAGCTATGTAACATTATAGATTAATCTATACACACTCACTAAAGTGATAAATTGATGTAGGACAGTTGGGTTCCCCCGGTTGACGTCATTTGCGTCCTCATCGGAGCAGTTTAAGTTAGGCTGTCGGGCAACCGAAGATTTTTGTGTTTTTTTCTTATTTTTCCGTTTTTAGTTGTTTTTATTTAGTTGGAGGATATTTTAGTCTTTTGCTTATTTTAGGGTTTCGAGAGGCTATTTAAGGCCCTTTGTTATCAGTTTCAGGATTCATTCAATAAAATTATCAATTTTCAATTACATACATTCGTTATTTGCTGGTGGATTCCAGTTTTGTTACTTTGGGGGTTACGCTGGTAAACCCTAGAACTTCCATTCTGCGTCATAAATTGAAAACCCGTATGAAACAAAGTTAGAAAACCCTTTAGTAGTTTTCACTTTTCAGGGGTCCATATACAACTTTGTGTCTACTTATAAAACAATTGCATACACACCTTTAAATTGTAAACTTGCTAAACAAGAAACAAAGACCCAAATTAATAAAATACGAAAACACCCAAAACTGTTTGAATCTGAAGTTAGGCACGGTTGGGCCGTAGGACACCGGTAGCACCATGGGCCGTGGTTCCTTCTTCTTCGTCCTACATCAGTCTCTGATTTCCTTGACTTGAGTCAATCAAATGAACCAGTTTACACGATACAATTTCTTGGACAACTCATTAGAATGAATTATTTTATCGAATGAAACTGCTGGTCGGTGTTGTGTTTGGAACGTGAATACTCATTTCAAGCTGGTGTGAGGGGACTTTATTGAAGAAACTAATCAAGAGTGTCGGGGCAGTTTTGGACCTTTTGGTGTTTATGTTCATAGTCAACATTGCTTGTCAATTGATTTTTTTTTTTTTTTTTTTAAATTGTTACCACACACATGTAAATTACAACTTCTTATCCAAAATTTGTTAGATTATACAAAAATTATGTTACATGTAATTTATCATATAAAAAATAATAAAAATAATTATAATATTTAAAATGAAATTTTAATTCAAATAATTAAATCAAATAAATATTTATTTCAAGATATAATGCATCAAAAATATTTTAAAAATTAAACAATATATTTTTTTATTTTCTGAAAATAATAATAGTTTAAAATAAAAATAAAAACTAATTTTGACTATTTTAAATTTGTTATATTATAAATGTTTAATTAAATTAAATACAAATTCAAATAATAAAAAATATCATATATTTATTTAAATCACAGAAGATTATTGTGAGAATATGTATAATCCTTATCTAATTATCATTTAAAATTATTTAACATAATTATTTAAATTTAATTTAATTAGATTATTACATTTTTATAATAAAATATGAATAATGCTAAACATCACATCTAAAATCCCACATTTTTCATCCCAATACATGTGGCATGTGAGGTGTCAAATTATGAGTGAATACACATTAATGATGCTTTTCACCTATCACATGTATCCACTCACCATTTGACATTTCAAGTGCCATATGTGTTGGGATGAAAAAAGTGGGATTTTAGGTGGGATGTGTAGCATTACTGATAAAATAATTTGAAAGTAACTGATTAACTAGTTATAATCAGTTACTCATCTTTTTTAAAGTGTTTGGTTGCCACATGTCAATAAAGTATTGGAAGAATCATGTAATAAAATTTCAATAACATTATAGAGATTTAATCTCCCAACAATGTAGTTATACCCATGATTGTAAATAGTTAGTGATAAAAAGTAATATGAATGTGAGAAATGGGGGATGATGAAAATTTGGTGAAATAAGGTGTTGCATTATTGTATGTATCACTTTGAGTCCCAAAAATTGTAGTAAAAGTTTCCTACAAAAGCCAACAGCACTACAAAAAAAAATGCTATTGCAGTCTTCTCAAAATAAGAAATTTTCAACTTTTTTAACGTTTAAATATTAAATAATTCAACCTTTTGAGTATATCGAGTATCACACACGCAATTTCATTAAAGTTAAAATTTAGTGGATCATTGTTTAATTTAAGACTAGTAAAGTTAAGTCAACAATAAATAAAAATCATTTGTAGCCAAATTTTCATCATCCCCCATTTCTCACATTCATATTACTTTTTATGACTAACTATTTACATTGAAAGCAACCTGCTTTGTCAAATTGAGACGAATTGCTTCCAATGTTTTCTGGTCTAGGAATTCGAAATCCTCTTCATCCATGTTCTTTGGCATCCGTTTCATTAACCAATCTGCATCGGTCATACTCTCCGGCTTCTCTTTTATCGGCCAATACAGGTCCTTCTAGTACAGATAATCCTCCATCTGCATCTTCTAGAAATTGAAATTCATCCTATCGAATTTCTCAATCCTATGAGAAGCTTTCTCTGATCCCTTCTCTACGACAAAATCGATGACCTTGAGAAAACCTAGATTTGTGTGAAAAAAATAATTTGTCCCAAACTAGGGCTCTGATACCAATTGTTGTTAAGAAGAAAGGGGATCGCACACACAAATATAAATACACACAGATAATATGAAAGAAATAAAGAAGAAAAGATGACACTAAAGATTTTACATGGTTCAGCAACTTGCCTACGTCCATGGAGCGCACCGCACTCAATCCACTACTTTCAAAGTTGATTACAATATCTCTGTCTCTCTCTCAAGTCTCTCTACAATTTGCTCTCTATCTCTCTAGCACCCTTTTTCTCACACCCTTTAGGGTTTACATAATGGTAGTATTTATATGGGAACACTAGAGTAAGTCAAAGCTCCAAAGGATTACTTTCCTTTTTGCACAGGTTTTCCTAATTTGCACAATTTCGGTCACTACCACGGTCTGGACCGCGGTGTGTACCTTATGCCTACGCCACGGTTTGTGCTTCGTGTCACCTCTGGAATCCACTGATATGGATGCCGCACTCGATGCTCTATGTCTGCACGGTGGTCTACTCGGCGTGTCTCCTCTGGAATCCACCGTTGTGCATGCCGTGGCTGGTGCTCTTTGTCCGCACCGCGCCTACTGCCGAGGTTCGATTCTCAGGCTGGTTTCATGCTTCACAATGTAGAGAATAATAATTCACCAAATATTATTGATAATCTCGGTTACAATATATACATGCACGCAAATGAGTGTTCTAATAAAAGTTATCTACTCCTATACAACAACTGGAAGGATAATAATAAAAGAGTTTGATAACACAATATTGACAAGTAAAAGATAATAGAATGAGATATATACAAAGTCTTCAGTTAGAGTTATTCTTAATACGCCCCCGCAAGATGGTGGGCATTTCAGACACACCAATCTTGGATCGTAAAAATGCAAACCTTGTCCTGGAAAGTGGCTTGGTAAGTGAGTCAGCTAGCTGATCAGCGGAGGAGACATGTGACACTTGAAGCTGTCCACTCTGAACTTTTTCTCGAACAAAGTGGAAATCAATGGCTATGTGCTTCATTCCTGAGTGGAACATAGGGTTGGAACATAGGTATATAGCACCAATGTTGTCACAGTAAATTGTTGGTGGGATGGTAGGCGGAAGTAGTAATTCGGATAGGAGTGACGAAAGCCAGACCACTTCAGAGGCAGCATGAGCTACGGCTCTGTATTCCGCTTCAGTCAAGGACCTAGCTACAGAGCGTTGCTTCCGGGAACACCATGATATTGCATTGGATCCGAGGAAGATGACATAGGCATGGGTTGAGGTGCGGTCATCTTGGTTGCCGTCCCAGTCCACATATGAGAATGCATGTAGTGATATAGGCGAGTCATGACGTAGTAGCAGACCGTGAACAATCATACCACGCAGATATCGCATGAGTCATTTCGCAAGGGACTAGTGACCAGTTGTCGGACGATGCATGAATTGAGCAAGTTTGTTTACTGCAAATGCAATGTTAGGACGAGTAAACGACAGATATTGTAAGGCACCAATTACCTGACGAAATTCAGTGGCATCTGTGAGAGAGATTCCATCAATAAGCTTAAGACCATGATCAGTGGGAAGAGGTGTGGTGACCGGCTTGGCATTAAGCATTTTGGATCGAGATAGGAGATCAATAACATATTTTTGTTGAGAGAGAAACAGGTCGGCCGAGCAAGGTAAGACCTCGACACCGATGAAGTAAGATAAGCTGCCAAGATCTTTGATTGAGAACCGCTGAGTAAGAGTTGTAACAAACTCATTAACACGAGCACCATCTCTCCCGGTGACAATTATGTCATCAACGTACACTAACAAAAAAAGAACACAGTTGTTAGTATTAAATATGAACAAAGAGGTGTCAGAATGTGAGTTGACAAATCTATTCTGGAGAAGGAACTATCGAAGTTCACTATACCATGCTCGATGCGTCTGTTTGAGACCATAAATTGCCTTCTTGAGACGACATACATATGACGGATAGACAGGATCCGCAAACCCTGGTGGTTGTGTCATGAACACGTCCTCAGCTAAGTGCTCCTGTAGGAAAGCATTATTCACATCAAGTTGGCGAAGGGTCCACTCGCACGATACCGCAATACTCAGTATTACCCGGATTGTAGTGGTTTTAACAACCAGACTGAATGTATCAGTGTAATCAAGACCTTGTCGTTGACGAAATCCCTTGGCCACCAGGCGAGCCTTGTACCGTGAGATAGATCCATCCAGAGATCGTTGGATACGGAACACCCACTTACACCCCACCACATTGTGTGATGAATTTGAAGGAACTAAATCCCATGTACCGTTACTGACAAGCGTATTAAATTCTTCTGACATAGCACGTCTCCATTCCTAATTTTTCAAGGCTTGAGAAACATATGTGGGCTTAGTGTGAGTTGAAGATAGAATACCTGTGAGAGATAATTTGGAGATGGGTTTGTGTATGTTGTTCTTTGACCGGGTTACCATGTGGTGACTGTTTTCAGGAGCTACTGGTTCGAAAAGACTAGTTGAGGTGACAGTGGTTTGGTCGGCTGTTGTGGGAAGGTGCAGAGGTAAGGTAGGCTAGTGCAATTGCTGTGTGGACTGGAGTGGTGGCTGGGGAGACTGGTCAAGCTAGTTTTGGTGACGTGAGGGCTGTTGTGGCAATGAGGATAGCTGGTGTATGGGAGGGCTACTACACTGGAATGGTAGCGCTGGTATGGTGGCAGTAGGAGGTGCCGCAACTGTGGAGAGTTGCTGTGGTGAAGGAGACGGTGCCGCAGCTGCTGCTCAGGATTCAAGGTGCGGATGACTCTGAGGGATCTCATGCATGACTGAAGTTGATTGTGAGTGAGCATGTGAGACCAGTGTGGTGATATAGGATGAGTCATGAGCAAGCCATGATGTGGTGGTGTTGGTGCTAGTCCTAGGAAGGCTGTTATGTAGGTTTTTGTATGGAAATACTGACTTAACGAAATTGACGTGCCTGAAAACAAATACACGAACGGTTTCAGGATCTAGACAGTGATAAACACTTTGTGACTATGAGTACCCTATAAAAATACAAGCTTTAGATCAAAACTCTAGTTTGTGGTGATTGTATGGCCTAATCCATGGATAGCACATACACCCAAATATACGTAGTTTAGAGTACGACGGACACATACCAAAGATTTTTTCAAAAGGGGACAACATGTCTAGCACTGGCATAGGCATCCTATTGATCAAATACACAGCTGTGGTGAATGCATAGGACTAGAATGTGATGGGTAGGGATGCATGAGTGAGAAAAGACAATCTAGTCTTGACAATGTGACGATGACGACGCTTAGAGACACCATTGTGTTCTGGTGTGTGTGGTGGTGTAGTGAAGTGGGAGATGCCATGATGTGCAAGAATTTTTCTTAAGGCTATGTATTTACCACCATTGTCACTGTAAAGCGAGATGATGGAGTTTTTAAAAAATTTCTCAACTAGGGTTTTAAAACGACTGAAAATATCATGAACATTAGATTTATTTTTTAAAGGATACATCCACATATATTTTGTAAAGTGATTAACAAATAACACATAATACTTGAAACCATCTTTTGAGACAATTGGAGAGCTCCAAACATCTTAATAGATAATTTCCAGTGGTTTAGAGCTAACAACAGTTGAAACTGAAAACGGTAATTTGTGAGTTTTATTGAGTTGACATGCACTACAAGAATTGCTAGAATTACTAGATGTATATGAAGCGAAAGACAATGCTTGAGACGACACTAATTTAGACACTATTTTTAAAGATGGGTGACCTAAGCAATGGTGTTAGTTTGAGAGAGATGCTTTGACACTGGAGAAGGCGATGATGGGAGGTTTTTCAGACTTTGCATAAGATGGCCACTCGTAGACTCCATTCCTAGTCCGTCCTTGCATGAGCTGTGCCCCCGTCCAAAGATCCTTCACAACAAAAGAAGAGGGCAAAAATTCCACAGTGACTTGGTTAGATACACAAAATTTTGAGACAGATGTCAGATTTTGTTTCATGGTAGGACACATAACACATCAGATAACAAAAAAGATGAGTTTTTATTAGGCAATTTTAAGGAGCTTGTGTGTGTAATAGCCAAACCTAAGCCGTCACCAATCATAATTAATGTCATCGGAACCATCATACGGAGAGTGCATAGAGAGGTTTTATAGATCACTGGTGACATGGTGTGAAGCACTTGAGTCAAGAAGCCAATTTGGTGTAGAGGAATTTGGTGTAGTGTAGTGAGCACGAGGCTACCATTGCCTAGTTGGTTGGTTCACCAGAGGTTGTGGTTGAGTTGATGTGAAGGTGACTGTGGTGTACCGTTTAGCCGTGTGTCCCTGCTCACCACATAATTGACAAAAACCACGATACAGTTTACCTCTATTTGGTTGGCCTTGAGGGTTTGGATTCCGTGACTGCTGGTTCGACGAATGTGTGACTGCCAGCATGCGGTTGCTGTTGCTACCAGTGTTGTATGTCCGGCGGTAGGTGTTTTGGTGACCGCCGGTTGGAGGTTTGGTGGTGTAGTTGGCCGTGATAGGTAGTCTATGATTTGTCATTGTTTCTTGTTTCAGGACGGCCTCAAAATTGAGAAGTTTCTCATGTAGTCCTTCAAAGGTAATAGCGGAGTCACGAGCGCGAACCGCAGCAGATATGTCTTTGAACTCATCACCCAAACTGTTTAGGATTTTGACTGTCAGATCTTTAGAATTTTCCAGAGCATCAAGCATGGCCAATTCATCTGCCACGCTTTTTGCTTGTTGCATGAACTCGGTTACTGATTGTGTGCCTTTTGTGATATTGGTGAGCACGCCTTTAAGGTGCATGATGTGTCCTCTAGAGGGTTTTGCATAGGTATTGGCAAAGGCAGTCCAGGCATCCTATGCAGTCTTGGTGGAAGTGATAAAAAGGATGATGGATGGAGTTATGGAGCCTTGGATTGCGTTTAGAAGTAGCTGATCTTGCCTGTTCCAGATGTTGAACGCCGGATTTGATGTGGTGATGTCATTGGTTGTGATAGTGGCCGGCGAGCATGGACGTTGAAACCCATAAGATCAAACCCAATGAGAAGAGTGTGAAATTGGAGTTTCCAGGAGCGATAGTTTGTTGCAGTGAGTTTTAAAGGGGCTTGGGCAGAAATATTGATGGAGATGATCATGTTTGCGGAAGAGGTTACGTCATGAGATGAGGAGAAGGAAGAGATGACCGTTACCGAGTTGGAGGTGGAAGAACCGATGGTGGTCATGTTGGATCGTTTGGACTCTTTTGAGTTATGGGAGCTCTGATACCATGTAGTGAATAATAATTCACCAAATATTATTGATAATCTCGGTTACAATATATACATGCACACAAACGAGTGTTCCAATAGAAGTTATCTACTCCTATACAACAACCGGAGGGATAATAATAAAAGAGTTTGATAACACAATATCGACAGATAAAAGATAACAGAATGAGATATATACAAAGTCTTCAGTTAGAGTTATCCTTAATACACAAAACCCAACAATCACTTCCATTTAATTTGCTCAACTAAACATTTATTGATTTGTAGAATATTCGCAAACAAAAACATTCTATTTAGAGTAGTGAAGGAGCCCTGCATAATTCATTCTACAACAGTGATACAAGTTCTGGTGAATCCGGTCATTTTGGTTTGAAACCGAAACCGCTGAAAGCACACCAAATTGAGTTATATTTGTAATTAATGTTAGTAATTCTTGATTTTGTCATTTGTTTTGCTTATAACTTGATCAAACTAAATTGGTGATCGAACCCAAGTTTAGTTTCATTAAAATTGCTGAAATTAATGAACATTAAATTGATTTATAGAATATTGAAAAACAAAAACATTCTACTTATTGCATTATTCATTTTACAGCTGTGTTCATTGAACATTAACCCAAAATCTTGAATTATATCAAATCCTCCTAAAAGACAATTCAGAATAATGAAAAAAATTGACATATCCTTGGAGTGATACAGAACTGCCAAAGATTTGTGCTTTTATTAATCATTACTATTATTTTTCATTTTGCTACATATATGTTGTACTGGTATCAACTTAACAAAGTTGAGTTCCGAGTTCAAATCTCCCCTCCCCAATTTAAAAAAAAAAAAAAAAAAAAAAAAAAAAAAAAAAAGGTTTAAATATCATAGAAAGCTTATTAAGGTCCAACTATCAATATCAACAGTAAACTATGAAAAACTTTAACTCACGTTAAAAATCAGATCAGCCGAGGACAATACAAATATCAACTTAGTTGAGGATCTCAAATTTAAAACCTAATACACTTCCTAACAGACACAACAGAAATATCTAGAAAAATCTTAAATATAATAAAATATATGACCGTAAATAGTTAGTGATAAAAAGTAATATGAATGTGAGAAATGGAGGAGGATGAAAATTTGGTGAAATAAGGTGTTGAATTATTGTATGTATCACTTTGAGACCCAAAAATTGTAGTAAAAGTTTTCTACAAAAGCCAACAGCACTAAAAAAAAAAAAAAAAAAAAAAAAAAAAAAAAAAAAAAAGCTATTGCAGTCTTCTCAAAATAAGAAATTTTCAACTTTTTCAACCTTAAAATATTAAATAATTCTACCTTTTGAGGATATCGAGTATCACACGCATTTCATTAAAGTTAAAATTTAGTGGATCATTGCTTAATTTAAGACTAGTAAAGTTAAGTCAACAATAAATATAAGTCATTTTCACGACCCTGCCACTTATTAAAGTTCACCTTAATAAATAAATAAATAAATAAAAGATACCAAACGAATTGGTATATGTCAAACACTAATGTTAGACAATCCAAAATTTTAGTCCAAATTTCAATCCAAATGTGGTGATGACAACTCACTTGCCACATCATTTGGGTTAATTATTTGGGTTATATAGCATTACTCTATGTCAAAATCAATTGTAATATGCACGGTTTGAATACTATTCCTATAATACATTAAGGGCGCGTTTACTAATCAGGAATGGAGGGAATCGGAATCAAGTTCCACTAGAAAGGGAATGGAGAGGAATCGGAATTAAGTTACTAAATCCCATTCTAGTGTTTACTAACAATTTATGAATCAGAAATGGAATCAAATTTATTCCATTTCTAGTGTTTACTTCAACTAAAGAATCGGAATGATATATAGTTGATTACAAAAATACCCTTGTGTATATAATATGTTGAATTTTTTTTTTATTATGAAAAACTATTTTTTATAGTGCTCATAACACTATAACTAGTAATTAACATCTTTATATCGAAAACTTTGAACTAATTAGTCAATATTCAATAATAATTAAAAATTGAGGAGTAATTCAGATTTGAAAGCATAATTAATTTGATGTCGAATTAATTTCTCACATTTAGATGCTTTTTTCCCTTCTCTCGAAAATTAAAACACAAAATAACTCGACATATGCAACCATTAGCTTACACAATACTTGATTCATTATTAATTGTATAAAAGAAAATAAAAAATTATATATATAAATTATAAACTACGTCTCAAAAGATTGTCAAACAAAACATATATATATATATATATATATGAATATGTAATGCTTTATATTGCTTTATACTGCTTTAGTAAAAAAGGAAAAAAAAAAAAAAAAAAAAACTTAAACAAAAGAAAATATATAATAGCTTCACGTTAAAAAAAAAAAAAAAAAAACCCTTACACAAATAGCTATTGCAGATTTGACAAAAAGAGAAAAAAAAAACATCAATGAGTCAAAGATTTCTATGCATATTCAAGAAATTAAAGATTAAAAAAAAAAAAAGCGTACCTACAGCAAGATTTGGAGGAAAACGATGAACAAAAAAAAAATGACAGAGAACAATCCCTAAAACAAAGACAATTTTTTTTTATTTATATATAATTATTATAAGTGAGGATATTTTAGTAAAAGTATATGAATTCCCTTTTTAATCAGGAAAGGGAATTTGATTCTTAGGGTGGGTGGGGGGAATCAAATTCTCTTTCCATCAGGAACTTAATTACTGATTTGAGAATGGGGTCCACATAACTTGATTCCCTAAAATTTTAGTAAACATTAGAATTCACAAATCAGTAACTTAATTCCCTTTCCTGAGTTTGATTACTGATTAGTAAACGCGCCATAAGAAAATTTCAAACGTATATCGACATATTAGGCTGCTAACTATCTAGTCAAGGGGATTATGGTACATTTAAAAGCCCAGCCCACTTCAATTTGGATTCCACCACCCTTTTAAAAGTCTATCTTTGACATGCCAAGACACGTCTTCGAGTCAACTCTTCTTACTTCTTCGATTCGAATCTCTCACTCTTGACTCGGCTATTCAATCGCCGACGACTAAATACTAACTGCAAGGACGACCGGATCACGATACAAGTAACATGCACACGTTATCAAATTTATCAAAGTATTTTCAAGACATTATCCTGTGCATCTTAATTAGAAGAGAAATGAATGCAAATGTACTGGTATTAACTTAACAAAGTTGAGTTCCGAGTTCAAATCTCCCCTCCCCAATTAAAAAAAAAAGGGTTTATGTATCATAGAAAGCTTATTAAGGTCCAACTATCAATATCAACAATAAACCATGAAAAACTTTCACTCGCGCTAAAACTCAGATCAGCTGAGGACAATATAAATATCAACTTAGTTGAGGATCTCAAATTTAAAACCTAATACACTTCCTAACAGAAACAACAGAAATATCTAGAAAAATCTTAAATATAATAAAATATATGACTGTAAATAGTTAGTCATATAAAGTAATATGAATGTGAGAAATGGAGGAGGATGAAAATTTGGTGAAATAAGGTGTTGCATTATTGTATGTATCACTTTGAGACCCAAAAATTGTAGTAAAAGTTTTCTACCAAAGCCAACAGCACTATAAAAATAAAATAAAATAAGAAATTTTCAACTTTTTTAACCTTTAAATATTAAATAATTCAACCTTTTGAGGAATGAGGATATCGAGTATCACACACGCAATTTCATCAAAGTTAAAATTTAGTGGATCATTGCTTAATTTAAAAGTTAAGTCAACAATAAATATAAATCATTTTCACGACCTTACCACTTATTAAAGTTCACCTTTAAAAATAAAAAAAAATAAAAAGATATCAAACGAATCAAAATATGTCAAAATCAATTGTAATATGCACGGTTTGAAAACTATTCCTATAATACATTAAGAAAATTGGACTGCTAACTATCTAGTCAAGGGGAATATGGGACATTTAAAAGCCCGGCCCACTTCAATTTGGATTCACCAACCTTTTTAAAGACTATCTTTGACATGTCAAAACATGTCAACAAGTCAACTCTTCTTACTTATTCGATTCGAATCTCTCACTCTTGACCCGGCTATTCAATCGCTGACGACTAAACACTAATTGCAAGAACGATCAGATCACAATGCAAGTAACATGCACACATTATCAAATTTGTCAAAGTATTTTCAAGACATTAGCCTGTGCATCTTAATCAGAAGAGAAATGAATGCAAATGTAAATGTATTTTCTCAAATTTATTTAATAAAAGTAATGCTAGATGTCCCAAGTTTTTTTTTTCTCAAACTCTGTCCAAAATGATGTGGCATGTAAGGTGTCAACATCATATCAGTCACCACATAATCTTATGATTTATAAGATGCTCACACCTCACATGCTACATCATTTTGGATAGAATTTGAGAAAAAAAATTAAGATATTTAGCATTACTCATTTAATAATAATAATAATAAACATACTACGTACTTCGTTGCAGTAAAATTGAGTTGATGAAAGGCAGCATATTTTTGGGCTGGTTTTAGTCAAGACCACAATAAATTGGACCAAAACTCACAGGCAAAGCCCGTAAAGTTTACTTTTACAGGCCCATTAGTCCACTTCACATTTCATTAATAAAATAAAATAAAAATAAAATAAAAATAAAAAAAGGACTCTGTGTGGGCACATTTCATATTATATGTGAAAACTTATAATTCAACAAACTTTACTTTTACAAGCCCATTAGTCCACTTCACGTTTCATAAAAAAATAAAATAAAATAAAATAAAATAAAAATAAAAATAAAAATAAATAAAAATAAAAAAGGACTCTATGTGGGCACATTTCATATTATATGTGAAAACTTATAATTCAACAAATCAGTTGCTTAAATTTCACATACATTTGTAGTGATTATGCCCATATTATTGATATCGGCTTCTTGATGCACCTTTGAACAGGAAATAGAAGGTAGTTTCACTTACAAAGCTGGCGGTCGTTTAGCTTCCGATAAGGGATATCAGAGCATCTTACCAGAGTCCGTTTAATCGGATTGCAGACCAGAAAACTGTACAAGACAGATCCTTGGAGTGATGCAGAACTGCTAAAAATTTGTGCTTTTCTTAATCATTACTATTATTCTTCATTTTGTTATATGTACTGGGATCAACTTTGTACTTTAATTGTTAAATTGCAGATATTGAAGAGCTTTTTTTTTTTGATGATATTCTTTTGGGATGGAGATAGACTCAAACTCACGTGTGAGGGGCAAACCTCATCTTGTTTCAAACCAAAACCTTTGTTAGCATTAGCATATAATCCATTGTCATACAAATAAATGATTGCAAGCTTGGTTTGAATCTTGCAATCTTCATAATGTGACCATTACAAACAAAAAGAGTTGAACAAAAGTGTTGACTTCTCTTGTCAGTTCGGTTCTGAGAAAAAAATAATAATTCATGACCGAAATTACATATTCCACGATGTTATGAAACTATACATTCAGCTACTTAAAGTTGTGGACTTACAAACCTAAAAATGAAAGCAAGTGATTTTCAGTTACATGACTACATGAGAGGTTCGGAATTGATGATGGCATCAGATTGATTAAACGACTATCAACACATTTTATAGAAGAATTCATTTTGCAGAATCAAAAAATTGCTTGTTATGAAAAAAAGAAAAAAAGGAAAAAAAGAAAAAAAAGAGCATACATCAAAACGACAGAGACATGGAAGTAGATTTCGAAAATGGCTACAAGGCATACATCAGTGATGCAAGGCTAGTCCACGTGACTGACAAATGGTTGGACAAACAGATGATTGTTAATCCATGCTGGCATATGTTTGACAAGTAAACAACCAACGTGGTCAACAACTTCCAGTCAGTTAAACATAATGCTCCACGCCTCCACCTTCTCCTGTTTCTGCGTTGCAAGTCCCTGTTTCTTGGGCTACTGGTTCTCATGTGTTAATTGCTATTTGTTTAGTTGCTTCAATTTCTGATTTAGTTGCTTCAATTTCGGATTCATTTTCTTATGTAAATTGGCTATTTAAAGCCTAGTCTTTTTTAATGAAAAGCAGTCAAGTTGAAAATCCCAAATTATTTGTTGGAGAGATTCCATCTACTGGAAGAGATTTCCAGAATTTATTTATTTCTTTTCTAGTTCCATCAAATTGGTATCAGAGCCTGGTTTGGTCTGCAACACTTCCTTATGCCTAAAACCAGGAGTGGTCATTCTTATAACTTCATGGATCAAGGTTCTACCAATCCCAACCCACCCAACCCACCAAACCCAAACACCAACACAAACCAAACATCCACCAGTTTTCAGCAACAGATAGATCAACTATCACAAACTTTAGGTGCCATTATGCACAGGTTGGACGTTATTGATGAGCGCAGCACAGCAGCCGTGACAGGGGACGAATACCTAGGGGAGATCAACGAGCTCCTCGAAGGCGAGATGGGATTGGCGATAGCGAAGGAGAAGAAGAGGAAGTGCAGCTGGGCGGGGTTAGACGCAGAGCACACAGTTTTATCCAAGTGCCACCACGGGATGTAGAAACTCGACGAAATCCTTTGGATGAGTTAACCAAAAGAATGAAGGTTGACGTTTCTGATTTTGTGGGAAAGCTCAATCCAGATGCTTTCTTTGATTGGATTACTGCCCTTGAAGATTATTTTGATTGGTTTTCTGTACCCGAAGATCGCAAAGTTTGGTTTGTCAGATTAAAATTGAAAGGGCCAGCCCGCGCTTGGTGGAGTAGCGTTGAAGAGCAACTCAGGCGAACTCGCCAAGCACCTATTACAGAATGGGAAGAGATGAAGGAACGCTTAGAGTCGAAATACCTACCCATTAATTATGAACAACTCATCTATGAAGACATGCTTCAATGGAATCAAGGAACCAAAGCCACCGTGGATCAGTACACAGAACGATTCCATGAGTTGACAGTTAGGAGTTAGGCAAATGAGACCGAAACGCAGGTTTTGGCTCGCTATCTGAATGGGTTAAAAATAGAAATTCGCAAAGAGATGCTGACTGCTCGTGTTTATTCTGTTGAGGAAGCATATCAAATAGCATTGCAAATCGAAAGACAAAATTCTGGAAATACGCGTCGCCTTCCTTACAATGAACTCGAGAGGCAGAATTCTGGTAATACACGTCGTTTTCCCTACACTGACTCTGGGAATATTCGTTCCACCTTAAGACAACCTGCAGATGCAACAAAAGGCGGAGCAGTTGGGGATAATAAAGGCAAGGCCAAAGCATTCGGCGAAGGACCCCAATGTTATAAGTGCAAAGGCTTTGGGCACTTTGCAGTTGTCTGTCCCACTCGTGACCAACGTGTGGCCTATGTGTGCGAAAAAGATTTGTTATTTGAAGAAGAAGAAGATGTCAATAATGACGTTGGTGACCAGGAAGAGGCTGAATCTGAAGAAGAACGATTACAAGCCACAAACCTTCCCATCTGTGTAATTCAGCGTGTTCTGACAGGACACAAGAACAAAATTGATCAAGTAAACCATGACTGGAAACGAACTAACATCTTCCACACAAGAGTCGTACACGGAAATAAGGCCTTAAATGTCATTATTGACAATGGTAGCAGTATGAATGTTGTGGCTAAAGAAATGGTTGAGCGACTTGGATTACCACAAGAAACACACCCTACGCCATATCGGGTCAGTTGGATCAATGATAGCAGTTCAGTTCCTGTCAAACACCGATGCCTCGTCAAATTTTCGCTGGGAAAAAGGTATATGGATGAGGTATGGTGTGATGTATTACCCATGACTGTGTGCCATTTACTTTTAGGGAGACCATGGCTATATGATAGGTGTGTCAACTATGATGGCCTGGAGAATACTTATTCATTCAAGTTTCAAAACCGAAAAATTGTGTTGGAACCCCTCCCAATTGCAGAGTTTGGATCCTCGAAGGAGTCTAATTCCATGTTGACTCTCCGTCAAGTAGATGAAGCTGTACAGGCAGGAACCACACTTCTCTTTCTAGTTGGGCGTACTGTCAAAGAATTAGATGGAAAAGTACCAACAAATGTGAACATGTTACTTCAAGAATTTCAAGACTTGATGCCCGAAGAACTTCCACAACAACTACCACCTTTGCGTGACATTCAACACGCCATAGACTTGGTACCAGGATCAACGCTACCCAATCTACCACACTATCGGATGAGTCCAACCGAACACACTGAGCTTCAAAAACAAATTCAGGAGCTGCTGCACAGAGGATTCATCCGCGAAAGCCTTAGTCCTTGTGCTGTGCCCGCATTACTGACTCCAAAAAAAGATGGCAGCTGGAGGATGTGTATTGACAGTAGAGCAATGAATAAAATCACTGTCAAATACAGGTTTCCAATTCCGCGTCTCGACGACATGCTTGATCAATTGGGTGGCGCAACTGTCTTCACAAAGATTGATTTGCGGAGCGGATATCATCAAATTCGGCTAAGACTTGGGGATGAATGGAAAACGGCTTTCAAAACAAAAGAAGGGTTGTATGAATGGCTTGTGATGCCTTTCGGATTGACTAACGCCCCAAGCACATTCATGCGTGTAATGACCCAAGCACTCCAACCCTTTTTGGGTAAGTTCGTGGTGGTATATTTCGATGATATACTCATATTTAGTAAATCCATTTCAGCTCACTTAGATCATCTGCACCAAGTATTGGAGACATTAAGGAAAGAGCAACTCTTCATCAACAAAGGTAAATGCTCCTTCCTCAAAGAAAAGATGAATTTCTTGGGGTTCATTGTATCACGCAGCGGTGTAGAGGCGGATCCGGCGAAAGTACAAGCCATTCTTGAATGGCCAGAACCTCAATCGTTTTTTGATGTCTGTAGCTTCCATGGCTTGGCGACATTCTACCGTAGGTTCATCCAAGGATTCAGCACCATCACATCCCCCATCACCGAATGTTTGAAATCCAAGACTTTTGAATGGACCCTACTGCCGCCAAAGCCTTCGCAGAGATTAAAAAAAAAATGTCTTCTGCTCCTGTTTTGAAACTCCCAGACTTCTCAAAGGTATTTGAGGTTGCTTGTGATGCCTCACATGTTGGCATTGGTGGTGTCTTGAGTCAAGAGGGCCATCCCATTGCTTTCTTTAGCGAGAAACTCAACGAATCAAGATGGAAATATTCGGCCTACGATATGGAATTTTATGCTTTAGTTCAGACTTTGAAACACTGGCGCCCCTATTTAATTCACCGTGAGTTTATCCTCTTCACTGACCATGATTCTTTAAAACATCTTCATTCTCAGCGGAATATGAACTTGATTATTTACAGCAATTCGACTTCGTCATTCGACACACAGCGGGTCGTGAGAACAAGGTCGCTGATGCCCTCAGCAGACGCCCACACATCCTTTCCATATTCACCATCACGACCACTAGTTTCCATTCACTAAAAGACCTGTATGCAACCGATTCAACTTTTGCTGACACCTGGGCTATGCTGCAGAATAATCCAACTACTGCCAAAACTGATTTTGCCATTCAAGATGGTTTCCTCACTAAGAATGGCCGCATATGCATTCCTGCCAGTTCAATGCGTGAATTTATCATCACTGAACTCCATGGAGGTGGCTTGGCTGGGCACTTTGGGTTCGACAAGACTTTTCTCTTGGTGGCTGATCGCTTTTATTGGCCACATATGCGCCGTGATACACATACAATCGTCACCAGATGCCGCACCTGTCAAATAAACAAAGGAACGAAGCAAAACACAGGACTTTACACTCCCTTGCCTGTTCCACATCGCCCTTGGGTTGATCTAAGCATGGATTTCGTCCTCGGATTGCCTCGCACCCAACGAAACAATGACTCTGTCATGGTAGTTGTGGACCGTTTCTCCAAAATGTCTCATTTTGTTCCCTGTCGAAAGACGTAGGATGCCTCCCACATTGCCGCCCTTTTCCTCAAAGAGATTGTCAGGTTACATGGCCTTCCTACTACTATCGTCTCTAATCGAGATGTCAAATTTGTCAGCTATTTTTGGAAAACATTATGGGCAAAACTCGGCACCCGGCTATCCTTTTCCAGTGCTTTCCATCCACAGACAGATGGTCAAACCGAGGTTATAAACCGAAGCTTGGGTAATCTATTACGATGCTTGATCGAAGACCATGCAACCAGTTGGGATCTCATTCTACCACAGGCTGAGTTCGCCTTCAACAATTCGGTTAATCGCACCACTGGCAGCACACCATTCCAACTTGTTTATGGTATTCATCCTCGCACGCCTTTGGATATCATTTCTTTGCCAATACCGCCAAGACCGAGTGAAGCAGGGCTTGATTTTGCTGCCCATATGGCCTCTGTACATGAGGAAGTCAGAAGAAAGATAGCACTCCAAACAGAATCGTATGCACGACATGCCAATCTAAAGAAAAGAGATCAACAATTTGATATTGGTGACCTTGTCATGATCAGACTTCGTTCCGAGCGGTTCCCTCCTGGCAGCTATAGTAAACTTCATGCCCGCAGAGCAGGTCCCTTCCAAGTCTTAAAAAAATTAGGACCTAATGCCTATGTCATCGACTTGCCTTCGAATTACACCATCAATCCTATTTTCAATGTGGAGGATTTAACAGAATTTCAGGGCAGCAACGTTCCATCAGATTCAATGCCAGAGGCCACTATTCGACTCCCATCTATTCCCATACGACAGGACAACATTGCTGCCATCTTGGACCATCAATTCGTTTCAACACGTCGGGGAGGATATTACAAGTTTTTAGTTCAATGGTCACACAAGCCTGCCTCGGAATCTGTCTGGCTCCAGGCTGACGAGATTAAACGCCTCCAACCAGATCTTTACCATGCTTACCTGCAGCAAAACTTGCCGGAGGCAAGTTCTTCCGAAGGGATGCAATTGATGCAAGGCTAGTCCACGTGACTGACAAATGGTTGGACAAACAGATGATTGTTAATCCATGCTGGCATATGTTTGACAAGTAAACAACCAACGTGGTCAACAACTTCCAGTCAATTAAACATAATGCTCCACGCCTCCACCTTCTCCTGTTTCTGCGTTGCAAGTCCCTGTTTCTTGGGCTACTAGTTCTCATGTGTTAATTGCTATTTGTTTAGTTGCTTCAATTTCTGATTTAGTTGCTTCAATTTCGGATTCATTTTCTTATGTAAATTGGCTATTTAAAGCCTAGTCTTTTTTAATGAAAAGCAGTCAAGTTGAAAATCCCAAATTATTTGTTGGAGAGATTCCATCTACTGGAAGAGATTTCCAGAATTTATTTATTTCTTTTCTAGTTCCATCAATCAGCCAACAATATAGGTCCTGCAACTTCAATTTTGAACACTTAACGAAACAAATATAAAGTTTTCTTCAATTTATCATTTCCATATAAAATGCATTTTTTTTTTTTTTCTGAATTGCTTAGTTTTTATATCTACTATGATTTTGTTGTTTCTTTTGGTTTTCTTCTGAGGAGTTTATTATAATTTTCTCAGAATGATAATTTTTTTTATTACAAATATATATACAGCAGAAACAGAGAAAAAGAAACAAATTATACTTCCATTTAAATTGCTAAACAAAACATTTATTATTTTACAGAATATTGACAAACAAAAACATAAAATTCAACAATATATCAAATCCCTTCTGCCCAGAAAGTTCTCTCTGACAACACATAATTTTGCCATAACATCTGTCATCTCCATTCTCTCAGCTGGAGATTCCATTGAACATACAACTCCAATTCTCAGTACACCAACCAAGCACTCCTCAATTCACTTTTATTTATTTATTTTATTCTTGTTCTATATTTTTCTTTTTTCTTTTACTTTAAATTTTTTCTTCAGATTCTTGTTCTTTGATTGGCGAGATCAAAGATCTCAAAATCTGTTAGGTTTTTAGGGTTTTGTTGGGTCGTTCAAAGCCATGTATGTATTCAAGTATACTAAGGAGTACCAAAATCATGTAGATTTTCGATTTTTGGAGGTTTTTTGAACTTCGAAATTTTTGACGATATTTGCACCCCTGAACACCACCAATCAATATATTTTTAAAATTTCAATATTGATTTTTAAGTATCATCATTAAAATAATTATAAATACTCTCTTTATATTTATATTATTACAAAGATTACTCTATGTTGTTAAAATTTGTTTCTTTAGGGAACCATGAGGGAAAAAAAAAAAAATGAATAGTGGTCGCTGCTACAGTAATTCCGTCAATGCTACAGTTCCTTCAATGCTACAGTGTTTCCATCGCTGCTACAAACTGCTACAGTGTTTCCGTCACTGCTACAGTGCTGCTGCAGTGTTCTATCGCCGCTACAGTGTTCCACCGCTGCTACAGTGTTTCCGCTACAATCTCGTTCACTGCTATAGTGATTTCTCTACAGTATTTCTACTACAGTTTATCGAGCTCTATAGATCCTATGTGCATGGAGGCCGCTTTGTCTCTTTCATCTCCGGTGGCGTTGTCTTCCACCTTGAATAGTCAGGTTAGTCTGAGTATGGTGAGTGGGGTGAATTCCTCTTCTTGGGTTGTTCCTCTCGCATCTGGTGGGATGTGTTCTTTGGTTGGTGGGCCGATTCCGCCTCAGCCTGAGGGGGGTATTTCGGTGATTGTTCCTGATTCGGTTACAGGTCTCATTCAGAGTTCAGCACCTATGGTCCAGGGTGGTAAGTTTTTTGCGGGTCTCTTCAAATCTTCTCCTGTTGAGACTTTACTGGTGTCATCAGTTCCCTCTAAGAAGGGGGTATGTTTCTATTCCAGCATGTTCGAAGGCTTTGATAAAGCCAATTTTGTCACAACCTTTGGATCGTGTTCCTATGAGTGTTGGGGTCTCTATGCATGGTTCAGTTCAGAGCTCTGGACTATTGGTTCAGGGTAATAAGTCTTATGTGGACCTCTTCAAGACTTCTCATTCTTTGCCTAGAGGTAAGGCTATTGTTGGGGAGGTGGATCCGCTCATGGGTAGTTCCTTGCCTCTGTCATCTATTAGGGGCTCTTCTTATGCGGATCTTTTTATGGCTGCCCAAATTCAAGAGGATAATGTTTCCAGTCCTTTGATTCTTTCGAAAAAGGGTGGTTATGTGGCTGTTCAGGTGGATCCCTCTGCTTATAAGTCTAGATTGGAGGTTTGTAAGTTTTCTCTCATTGGTCGAGTTGTCCTTTCTAGTGGTGGAAGTTGGCTGATTTTAAAGCCAAGATGCAATCTATTTGGAAGTTAAACTCTGTTTAGAGGCTGATTTCTTTAGGTAAGGGGTATTTTCAGATTCTGTTGAGTTCCGATGCTGACAAGAATATGGTTTGGAGTTTGGGATCTCTTAATCTCAAACCAGGTATTTTACGGCTTCAGCCTTGGATTCCGAATTTTAATCCGACATTACATAAGTCTTCAAATGCTTAGGTTTGGGTCCGTTTTTATGATCTGTCATGGGAATATTGGCATTCGAAGATTATTTCTAATTTAGCTAGAGGGATTGGAGTGCTTTTACGGCTGGACAGGACTACTGTGGAGGATGATTTTGGACATTTTACGCGTATTCTGGTGGATATTGATGTGTCTATTGTGCCTCCGTCTTCTTTACTTCTTGAGAGGGATGATTCTCATAGTTCTTTCATTTCGGTGGAATATGAGAATCTCCCAGCTTTCTGTTCTACTTGTTCCTCCATTGGTCATTTTCTCAATGTTTGTCGTTGGAACAAGTCTGACAAGGGGATTCCTGTTAGTTCTAGTAAGCCCGATTCGGCTAGAGATGGTCCGGCACGGTTGTTGCAGATGAGGGGTGTTAGATTCCTCACAAACATGCTCTTAAACTGGTTTTTCCTCAGGTAGAAGTTCCAATTTCTAATGTATTTGCCGCTATTCAACAGGATTTAGGGTATTTGGATTCAGTTATGGTTCATTCTTCGGCAGGTTCAGATCCGATTTTGGGTATGGTTTCTTCTGCTAGTCTAGTTGATTCGCCATATTTAACTTCTTTGGTGGCTCTTACTACGTCGGTGGTGGTTGCTCAGGTCTGTCGGTCCCAGTAGGTGGGGCGAAATGAGGATTTTCTTATTGGTGTCCCTGTTCATTCCTCTAGAGTGGGAGCAGTGCCTGTTTCTTCAAAGGACCCTTCTTCGATTCTTGATGTTTCAGTTGGTGTTGTTGTTTCGATCTCTTCAGTTGTTTCGATGGTTGGGCAGGGGTCGAAGGTTGGTAGGGATTATGTTTCTCCGTTGGTTTCTTTTGATCAACCCATTGTTTCTTCAGTGGTTTCAGTTGATGAGTTGGACGATAGGGTGGGTATAGTTTCTCCTTCGGTTGAAAGGGTTGAAAGGGTTGAAAGGGTTGTTTTGAGGAATGGATCTGGATTTTCATGTTCCCCTATCTTGGATGTGGACTCTGATGTTCAGGTATAGGGTCCTGAGTGTCCGTTGTCTGATTCCCAATCTGAACTTCGCCCCATTGCTGATTCTTCCTGGGCTGACCAGGTTGAGGAAGAAAAGTTAGATGATACTACTACTATTACTCGAAGGTCCACTAGGATTGCATGCAGACTGGCTTTTTATAAGTCCGGGTCCCGGGCTTTTTCGAGGGTTTCTGATTATTAGTGTCCTATATTGGAATTGTCGTGGGATTGGGAAGGGTTCTACGAGGCAGGTTCTCAGAGATCTGAGTTGACTGCATGGGTCGGGAGTCTTTTCGTTTTTCTTGTTGGTTTTGTTTTCTTGTGTGGCCTGCGCACCACTTTTCTAGTTGGGGATTTTGCTCGTGGTGTTTTTGTGGTTGGTTTGGCCTTTGCTACTTTTTGTTCTTTTCTTTTTTTATTTATATAGTTTTATTTGATTGAAAAAAAAAATTTCTGAGTATTTTAATAAACATGTATAATATATATATTTTTAATCAAAATATTAACTATTTATTAATTAAAAACTTAAAAATAATTATTAAAAAAATAAAAATATAAAATAACTGTATTAATAATCAAAGTAATTGAAAACAGTAATGAAAATCTATCACATGTAATTAAAAATCTAAGGTAAAATAAAAATTAAAGAAAATTTAACTTAATTACTTTAATTGGGCTCTCGATTAAAATCAGGTTTTCATTCTCTTAATAAATAAAAAATAAAAATGGGCTGTTTGATATTGGGCCAGGGCAGTTGCAGCTGGTGAACCGAGCCCAGTATCAAGCTATTTAAGCTATTAAGAATGTTAAGAGATCATCTATGGCCATTCAATTTACTGTATTTCCAACCTCATGAACAATAAAAGATTGCAAGCTTGGTTTGAATCATGTAATCTTCAATTAATGAGACCATTACAACCAAAAAGAGTAGAACAAAAATGTGGATTCTCTTGTCAGTTCGGTTCTTAAAAAAAAAAAAAAAAAAAAAACTTTATTATACATATGTATAAATTTTTATAGTTACTATTTACTAAGGGAAATTTGAGTGAAAACTTAAAATTCATATATTTCATTGTAAATGTGAATTAATCCTTATATATATATATATATATAGAATATGATTTTTTATAATGGTTAGTTAGGGAAATTTGAACAAAAACATTAAAATCGTATATTTCTTTGGAAAATGCAATTTATTGTTTTTACAAGATGACACGTGATAATTTCGACCATTGTAGAAGAGTGCATCGGCATAAGTTGACTGAACATCATCTTTAGCATGGTAACTGATAAATATATCCTCTAAACCTGACTTCTTCCTCCTAGGCTCAAGATCCGTAAACACGAAGTGGATATCCACTGCATCTTTGACAAGCACAAGAAAAAACTACTTTGAAGTTTTCTATTATGAATAGTAACAAAAACGTTAAGTAGTTTAACATGGCAAACACATATTGTAAAATTGCAAAGACCAGAACCGGAAAGGATGTGATAATAATAATGACAAGTATGTTGTTACATTAATAATTATGATTCTTGTGAATAGGTCAGAATAGTGGATATCTTGATACGACACGGAATCAAAACATTTTTAGGCTGAATGAGCAAGCGAGGGTTCTTTGTTAGCTACATTGAGCAGTGATTATCTTGATATGACTCGAATCGAAACATTTTTAATCTGAATGAGCGAGCGTTCTTCATCAGCAAAGCTGATAGTTCAGCAGTAGCTCATCTTTTACAATCACAATTTTTTCATTAAAGATCACATGTTTGATGTTGCATTTTATAATTTAATATTGTCGCTGACAATAGACAAGTTTTGTAATTTTTAATGTCCGAAACTGATTTTACCTTAATTTTAGGCAAATTTAAGGACATAACATAGATTGGTAAATTGAGTCGGGCAGGTTCTAGCCCGACTTACAGTCCAATATATATTTGGGTCAGACAGGAAAAAGGTCCACATTCGATAGTCAGAAACTCAGGTACATACCAATTGGTTCCAAACCGGCCCATCAACGAAGCCCATAAATAAAACACATATTTATCTTTTAAACGTAATTAGCCCTAATAAAGTAGCCGTTAGTTGCTTAAAATTGAAGCAGTAAAATAAAATTATAAAATTATTTTAAAAAAATTAAAAATAAAAATTAAAAATAAAATCTTGAACCGCACGAAACAAAGCCGCTGTTTTTTCAGTGTATATATATAATATATATAAACAGAGCAACTCTCCCGCTCGTCTACGTCTCCGCTCTTCAAGCCACCTCTTCAATTCATATTTATTTTATTTTATTCATTCTTGTTCTTTGATTGGCGAGAGATTTACAAGGCGAAATCGCTTGTTGGTATGAAAAAAAACTTTGGTTTTCTACAAAGGAAGAGCCCCAAAAGGAGAGAAAACCAACTCTGTCATGCATGAATACAGATTGGAAGGCAAATACTCTGCTTATAATCTCCCCAAAACAGCAAAAGTACAGTTGCTTCTCTGTTTCTTCTATTGATTCTAGTGTGTGGTTTTGTGGTAATGTTGTTGATGGGTGTTTTTTCTTTTTTTTTTTTTTTTTTTTTTTTGGCAGGATGTCTCAAAATCTGTTAGGTTTCTAGGGTTTTTGTTGGGCAGTTCAAAGCCATTTATTCAAGTATACAACCGAGTACCAAGATCAGGTAGTCTTTCACTCTCAATTTTGTGTTCAAGAACCTGGGTTGCAGATCTTCTTCTTCTTCAAATCGGGTGTGTAAACAATTTTCTGGTTTTTTCAAAAAAAAATTTGATCTTTTTGTTTTTCTTCTTGAATTGATTTACTTTTTCTTGATTGTTGAATGAATCTTGTTCATTTTCTGAGTTGAAATATTTAGAAACCTTTTTAAGACTATTTGATTTCTTGATATCATTCGACTGCTTTTGAAAGCCTTTACTCTGAATCTGTCTAGTTTTCAGTTTCTTTGTGTTACTTGAAAATCCATCTTTTGTTAGCTAAATTATTGACTAGAATCAAGAATTGTTGAATGAATCCATCTTTTTTAATATAAAAAGCCATTTCTTTCTTGAGCTACTTGAAGACTCATCAGATGTCAACTGGGTGGGGTCATATTGGGAGTTAAGAAATCTTTTTATTTCTTATTTCCATATATTTATATTTCTATTATTCTTGTTATATCTGTTGCAGTGGTAACAGATGGTTGGGTACCAGAGAAATTGACCTTAAAGTTGTTAGTTAGTTATGTTGGTGATAAAGAACATTCATGCAGTCTACACAAAGTAATGTATGCCCATGTGAAGTAATGTATCTGAACGCTTTTGCATTGTGGGTAGGGTTGGGCACAAAAACCGAAACCGAATTAAACCGAATCGAACGAAATCGAAAAAGGGTGTTTGGTTCAGTTCATAGCTTCTATTCGGTTCAAACCGATTTAAACCAAACCGAATAAACCAAATTGTCTTAATTAATTATTTTGTAAGGTTCAATTTTATTATAGAATGTTTGTTGATGATGTTTTATTTTGGACTACATTATGTACTACATTTTTTTACTTCTATTTTATAGAAGTTATAAAGATTTTATATTTTGATTATGTAGAATTAATATGATTGAAATTTTAGATTTGGATTGAAAATTGGGTTGTATTTTGTTTAAATTATTTTTTACATATTATGTTTTCTTAAAAAAGTTTAAGCCTAAATGCTAAAAATGCAACTTAAAGGCCCAAAAAATTAAAAAAACATATAAAAAAAACCTTCAAAGCCCAATAGACTCAAAACCAAATTGAACCGAACCAAACCGAACCGAGATAAAGGTGTTCGGTTCAATTCGGTTTTCAGGTTCAAACGGTTCAAATCGATTCACATTTTCAAAAACTGAATATATGTCAGTTCAATACGGTTTTGGCCAAAACCGAACCGAACCATGCCCACCCCTAATTGTGGGTGACATTTTACTTTGAAATAAGTTAATCTTTTAATTGCCATTCCACCTTTGGCTTAATTTAGTGGGCGTAGGACTAGCGACATGTCTGTTTCTGCTCTACCTGTTACTGTAACATGTAAAATTATCAGCTGATAGAATTAGAAGACCGACTTCTCCAATTTGGATCCCCCCACCAGCCTTTTTAAAGCCTATCTTTGACATGCCAAAACAAGCATTAAGTAGTCAATGATGTGCTCAGGTACGTCATCGAGTCAACTCTTCTTACTTCTTCGATTCGAATCTCTCACTCTCGACCCAACTGTTCAACCGTCGAGACTGAACACCAACTACAAGGACAATCGGAGCATGATACAAGTAAAATGCGCATGTTATCAAATTTGTCAAACTTTTTTCAAGACATTATCCTGTGCATCTTAATTAGAAGAGAAATGAATGCAAATGTAAATGTATTTTCTCAAACTTATTTAATAATAATAAAAACCATACTACTTACTTACGTTGCAGAAAAATTGAGTTGATGAGAGGTAGTTTATTTTTGGGCTGGTTTTAGTCAAGTCCACAATTCACAGCTAAAGCCCGTAAACTTTACGTTGACAGGCCCATTAGTCCACTTCACATTTAAACATGCAACAGAAACAAATTATGATCACTTCCATTTAATTTATTGATTTGTAGAAAATAATGACAAACAAAAGCATTCTCTTTAATCATAACTACTAAATGTGTTTTTGGATTTCTTTTCATTGTCTTTCAACGCTTTGAATTTCTCTTATTTTGCAGTATTAGATCTCTTGGTGAAGCAGCAGATTGACAGTGTGCTGCAGAAGAACCCCTTTGTTCAAATAGTGCCATCGTCCAAGTCTAAACCGAAGAAATCTATTAAAAAACAGAAAGATGTTTTGAAGGAAAATGATGCAACTGTAGATTGTCCCAAGGTAGGCAATCAATTCATGGGAATATAATATGTTTTGGTATTTAATTAAAATGTAATTATGTGTTTTCAATTTATTTTCTCAGGATGGTAGTGTCATTGCTTTAGGCATGCTTGATATATGGGCAAATGATGAAGGTAACATCCAATAAACGTCTACATTTTTAATATTCGTATGGCTAAGTATTTCATATTCCCAGTAAGTGAAATTCCTGTTTTATTGGTGAAAACTCCTTTCGTTGGTACTTCTTCCTCAAAGTGATTGTAAGACAGGTTTAAGTATTTCAAGAATAACAGTGTCTCCAAATATCTTGGAATTTGGCCGGACAAATTGTTGGAAGAGAGAACTAGCGCTTGAATGCTTTTCAAAGAACTCAGAGAGGGGGGGAATGCTTCCATTGAAAGAATTGTTATGCATATAAAGATATTCTAAGCTTGTACAACTACCCAAGGTACTAGGAATCTCAGAGATGTAGGAATTCTCCCTTGTAAACTATTTTCATGCAGGTACAATAATTGTAACTTCTTAAGCTTACCAATGTCATGAGGAATAGCGCCGCTTAATTAATCGGTTATGTTCCATACCTATGCCATTAAGATTGACTAGATTTCCTATCCCAAAAGGTATGGATCCATATATTTGATTAAATCCTATGGCGATTTGAAACATGGAAACTGTTGTTCTCGAGGTGGATGGACTTAAGGAAGCTAAGGTTCCCTATAAAAGGTGACAAGTTACCTCCTACGTTCTGATTTCTCAGATCCAACTTCTTGACCCTTTAGTGCCGTCGACTACAAGAAACACCCGTCTAGAAACATAAGGCTCCAGAACTGTTCCATGAACTTGTAACTCTTGATGGATCATGAAGCTAGGACTTTATAGCAAGTAATACAATACGGTCTGTCTCGTTTGAGTGGATTGTGGCAGTAGATTGGGTAGAAAAGCTGTAAATTAGTAGGAAGCTAAAGCACAATAGAAGAATGGCAGGGCAGCTAATGAAACTAGCCATGTTTACAGGGCCTGGATTAGACAAAGCAGGAGTTGTGTTTGGAATCTGGATGCTCATTTCAAGCTGATGTAATGAGACTTTATAGTAAAATCTAACCAACAGTACTATTAATCATCTCTTGCTAGAATCTTCACAAATTTTTGCTGCTTATCTTGATAGTCAATAATAATGTTTGTCTTGCTAGAATTTCCACAAATCAACAACTAAGCAATCTGTCACACCACAGATATGTATAAATATCACTTTAATAATGTAACACCCGGTTTTTACTAATAATGAAATATATATATATATATATGTAAATAAATAATGAATTATAATATAATAAATCTTTTATATATATATATTAGGGTTTCATGAGAAAGTCAACTTTAAAATGTGTGTCTATATATTGATAAGAAAAAAAATTAAACGGGAGGAGGAAAAAAAAACAGAAAAAAGGAGAAGCTGTTTTTGGTTTTGGCTGCCACCAAGCCATTCTTTGGGAGGAGTTGCTGGTAAGTGAGATTTCTATTAGATATAATATATATACGTTTGTGTTATTGCATCAAGATTTGATCATCCACCTGTCCGGATTGCATGATATAAATTTCAAGATTTATTTGAAAGAGCAAATGATCTTAGTAAATTCTGAAATTTTGTATGTATTGTATTATTCATGTCTAGTTTCATGCAATAAAATTTCATAATTCTTAGAATTGTATTCGAAGTGTTTTCTTGATTATAATTTTACAAGTGGTTCGTATTGGTGATACTACCTTGAAGTATTTGGGCCGGGTCACCGGGCTACGGGTGACATGGTTCGGATTTATTTGGGCCGGGTCATCGGGCTATGGGTGACACTATCCGGATTCATTTGGGCTGGGTCACCGGGCTACGGGTGACACTATACGGAATTATTTGGGCCGGGTCACCGGGCTACGGGTGACACTATTTGGAATTATTTGGGCTAGGTCACCGGGCTACGGGTGACACTATTCGGAATTATTTGGGCCAGGTCACCGGGCTACGGGTGACACTAATCTGAATTATTTGGGCTTAGATCACTGAATTACTGGTGACACTATTCTGATTCATTTGGGCTAAGTCGTCAGACTACGCCATAAGTTGATATTAAATGTTATTTGATATTTATTATACTGTTTTATGTTTGACAAATCTCTGTGTGATAAGTATTTTATTGAGTTAATTACACATTACCAATTGTTCGTTTGTAGTTCATGATTATTGCAAAGTAACATCTTCATAAGGTAGTTAATTTCATGATTTATTAAACTGTCTTGTGTTGCTACGTGAACTTACATATCAAGTTGATAGCTTACCCATTGTTGTTATTGTTTTGCAGAGTAAATTTCAGTATTATCAAGAAGATGAGTTATTAGGGTTTTGGTGTTGCTCCAATTAAAGATGTGATTGTTATTCTCATTTTATTAGTCTTTAGAACAGAATACTCAAGTTTATCATTTGTTAGAGCATCAGATTGTGATGATTGGATTATGTTATCCGTTAGTTATTATGGATTTTTATGAGGATTTTTAATTGTTGAGATGTTGACATTTTTATTTTGGGTGAATGATTATTGGGAATTAAAATTTGTTGCCATTAGCACACTAGATCGATTAAATCAAATTTGGGGTGTTACAAATAAAATCTTCAAGAAGAGATTACAATCACCAACAACCTTGCAGTTTCTATCTGGATGCTCATTTTCAACCTGGTGTGAGGGTCCTGTCATGTAGGACAGTTTTGGTGCAAAAATTTCTACAAATCAGTTTTAATTGTCAACATATATTGTTTTAAATTTAAGAGAGGCAAGAATTTCGACAACTTGGTTTTATTAAAGAAGCTTGTGTCAATCAAATAAAGCTTAGTAAGAAAACTTATAACCAAGAGAGTCCTGTCCTGTGTGACAGTTTTGGTGCAAGAAATTGTTGTGGCAACAATTTCCAAAATTCAGTTATTGAAGTAGACAACTCAGTTTGGAGATTTTAATGAATGGAGGTAACGTTGTGGACTTATGAGCCTAATGACACAATTTGCAGTTAAAGCTGAAAATAAATTCATTATTCAGTCAATCAAAATGCAAGTTCCATACCTAGAGGATTGTTAAAAAGTCACCCCTTTTTTTAAACTCTGTTATGGGTATTGCTTACTTTGGCGATGAACTGATGCCATGATTTTTATAGATTGCCATGTTATGAATTTGAAGGTTCGAAATTGATGATGGCATCGGATTGATTAAACAACTACCAACAAATTTTATAGAAGAAATTATTTTGCACAATCAAATATTACTTGGATTGTAAACAAAAAAGAAAGAGCCACAGAGAAGTAGATTTCAAAAATGGCGACAAGGCATTAGCAAACAGACATTGCATCAGAGAAGTAGATTGATCATTTCGGTATGAAACCGAAAAACCACCGAAATTGAGTTCTATTTGTAATATTTGTTAGTAATTATGGATTTTTTCATTTTTCTCAGAATAATAAATATATCTTGCAAATATTCAGCAGAAACAGAGGTAAAGAAACATATGTGATATGACCACTTCCATTTAAATTGCTATACAAAACATTTATTGACTTACAGAATATTGACAAACAAAAACACAATATTCTCTTTATGGTTTTGTGATCACTAACATCTCTCATATATCAAATCCTCCTACCCAGAAAGCTCTCCCTGACAGCACATAACTTTGTCACAACATCGGTCATCTCCATTCTCTCAGCCGGAGATTCCATTGAACACACAACTCCAATTCTCAGTACGCCAACCAAGCACTCCTCAATTCCATCTCTTCCCTCTCCACATCGATGTCTCGCATAAGTTTCAACATTGTTGTTTCCCGTTCTTGCTTCTAGCAGCAATGAAGGTTCAACAATCTCCATCACTCTTTGTGGCAAAGCCATCTTTGCAAATTCATGGAGAGTTAGTCCACCATTGAACAAGATATCAATAGGACGCTTTCCGGTGAACATCTCCAACAAGAGAATTCCAAAGCTGTACATGTCTCCTGGCATGGACACTTCATTGCCCATACGGTCCCTCTGTAAAAGCATGTGGAATCATCATGTCAATTTTAGTAAATGAATTCAGTGGCAGAGATAATGTCATAAAGATGCAAATATAACTCATAAAATAGTTACCCAGTGCAACATAACCAACGGTCCCTCTTACCCCAATTGAGCTTGATTGAGTTTCAGAAACAGTACTAAGAGGATGATGATCAAATAGAAACTTTGATAGACCAAAGTCACCAACATGGGCAACCATGTCATGATCAAGCAGGACATTGCAAGGCTTGAGGTCGCCATGAACAATTGGTGGTTCACAATGGTGATGAAGTTAATCTACTGCAGAAGCCACATCGATTGCTATATTTAGTCTCTGAATGAGACTTAAAGAACTTGCATCAATTTGATCTTGGTTCTTGTGCAGCCACTTCTCCAAACTTCCATTTTCCATGTATTCGTAAACCAGAGCTTTAAAGTCAGCACCTTCAGAATCTATGCTTGAGCAAATAGTTACTATTCCGACGAGATTTCGTTGTCGAATATTCCTTAGTGCTTCACATTCAGAAATGAAACTCTTTGAACCCCCTTTTTGTTGAAGATTGATCACTTTCACTGCAACAAGCATTCTATTTTCACCTAAAATTCCTTTGTACACCAAACCGTGGCTTCCTTGTCCGATCATGTTTGATGATGAAAATGTATCAGTTGCCCTGCTTAGCTCTACATAAGAAACCACTGGAAATAGTTCTTCCATGTGCAACGTACTTGAAGTGTTTCGTGCAGGTTTCCTTTTTCGAGTAAAAATGACGATGAAGAATGCTAATGACAAGATCACGCATGAAACAATCACAAGAATAACCACTTTGAGATGAGCGATTTTTGATTCCTTTAATCTCTTGTAGGGGCATGATGACAAATGCATTTCAGCTAAACCTCCACATAGCCTCTTATTCCCTGTAAGTGAGATTCCTGTTTTATTGCTGAAAACGCCTTTTGTTGGTACATCTCCCTCAAAATCATTGTGAGACAAATTTAAATATATCAAGAATGATAAAGTCTCAAGATATTCTGGAATTTGGCCGGACAAATTGTTGGAAGAGAGATCCAGCTTTTGAATGCTTCTCAAAGAACTCAAGGAGGGTGGAATGCTTCCGTTGAAAGAATTGTCACTCATATAAAGAGATTCCAAGCTTGTACAACTGCCTAGGCTACTAGGTATATTCTCACCAGAAAATTTGTTTTTAGAAACATCAAGGAAAAGGAGAGTCTTCAAGTTGCCCAGTTGTGAAGGAAAAGGACCACTGAGAAGGTTATCAGACACATCTAGGGCAAGTGATAGGGTTGTTATGCCAAGAATTTGTTGAGGCAGGATACCCGTTAGCTTATTTTGGTAAAGAGACAACTCCATCAAATTTTGACAATTTCCAAGCGAGGAGGGTATGCTGCCTTTCAAATTATTTGACGATAACCACAGTTTGGTTAATAATGTTAAATTACCAAGAGAGGCGGGAATGCTCCCGCGTAGACTATTTTCTTGTAGGTACAGAATTTGTAACTTTTTAAGCTTACCAATGTCATGAGGAATAATACCACTTAATTGGTTTGTCTCCATACCAAGGCCTTGAAGATCGACCAGATTTCCTATCTCAGGAGGTATGGAGCCATATATTTGATTTCCACCCATGGCTAATATCGACATTGTACTTGAGAAGTTTCCTATAAACTTTGGTAACTCCCCTCCAAATTGATTTTGATTTAAAAAAAGCCCTACCAATTTGCTGCAATTTAAGAGGGAGGTTAAAAAATGAAGATCATCGGCTGTCCCAATTCCCAAATTATTATTAAACAAACTTAGAAATGAAAATTCTTAAGTTGACTAAAATCAATTGTTACTTTCCCACTAAAAGAATTGTTAGAAAAATCAGCACTTTCAAGATTTGATGTATTGGACAATGAATATGGGAGAGAACCTACATCAAGTACTTGCAAAGCTGAAAGATTCCCGATGGAAGTTGGGATTTGTCCTGTTAGCCGATTCCGAGCAAGGTGCAAAGTCTCAAGCTTCGACAGGTAGCCAATCTTTGTTGGGATTTCTCCCTGGAGGTTGCTTCGACAGGCATTGAACACGATTAGTTTTGAGCACTGGGACAAATTGTTTGGAATTGTACCCGAAAAAGAATTATTCGCCAGAAATAGAGTTTCTAGCCTGAAAAGAAGACCAACTTCATTGGGAATATCACCATGGAAGTTGTTGTCTTCAAGATGGATCGATCTAAGAAAGCTAAGGTTCTGATGTAGCGGAAGCTCTATCGAGAAAAACCTGCGTAAAACGATTAGAAACAACCTACTAAAGTTCCGTTGATTTGCACACAAATACTGGAAAGTTAGGCTTCAATTCGTTGATTCACGAAGAATACCGAAATTGGGATAATTAGAGAAAACTCTAAATTTTATAAATCAAAAACTGAATGGCTAATTCGACCTACATCATTATTTGAAGCAAACAAATCCTAAACCTAATCGAATTCCTTGGAAAGCAAGAAAACGACTTAAAAACGGAAAATTACCAAAAAAGGCAAAAATGAGTTTAAAGCAAAAACTAATTCTACTGAGAATCCTAAACACTCCAGAATTGACGGAAGTCGATTCGGAATTGGTTACTCAATTTATTGCGAAAACGAAACTTTCCTAAAACGGCAAAAACTGCAACTTCAAGGCCTAAACGACGGAATTTGCCTAAAAAAGGACGTGCTTACGCAGCTAAGCTGCGTAGCAGTTCCGGAAACGTCGAAACGTATCAGCTGTCAAAATTTCAAGTCATTCTGATTCTGTCGCCCGGGTTTGGTCTTACTTGGTTTGTTTCAAATCCCACCCCTCCAAATAATCTAATGCCAGTTGATCCACTGCTACCGCATCAAGTTCTCTATAAAAGGTGACAATTCACCTCCCATGCTTTGATTTCTTAGATCCAACTCCGTAACCCTTTGGTGCCGATGATCACATGAAACACCTGTCCAGACGTATAAGGGAACGGAATCATTCCACGAGCTTGTGACTCCCAATGGATCATCAAGTCAAGACTTAATGGCAAATAATGCAAAACGGTCAGTCTCATTTGAATGGATTGTGGCAGTGGATGGAGTAGAGAAGCTATGAATAAGCAAGAAGAAAAAGCAGCATAGAAGAATTGAACTAGGCATGTTTACAAGGCTGGATTAGACAATGCAAGGAGTTGTGTTTGGAATGTGGATGCTCATTTCAACCTGGTGTCAGGGGACTTTATAGAGCAATCTGTCACACCTCTGCTTTCCCTTCTCGATGACTTATATACGCCGGAGTCTTCAAGGCAGCCTCTGTAGTTACGAAAATTCAACAAAGACAACAAGGTCTCGTTATGCATCGGCCACTTATTAATAAAATCTTCGAGAAGAATTGCTAACTTCTATGTGTAGTTTAACTTCATTGGGTCCACAACTTTGTCTCTACTCTGGAATAAAAAATTGCAATCAGCATTCAATTACCTACTGGACAAGTAAAATCGGTGTTTGGGTGGTCAGACTGATGACAATTTAATTTCCTTTTTTATTTTTAATGAGATTTTATTTGGAATTAGGGCCCCACTCTAATGCAATAATCAAGGCCCAAACCAGCCCGTTGTGATATTCTACGATTTTGCTAAAAATGGGCCATTAAAATCCCAGCCCAGTACGATTTTTCTTTTTAAAAGCCCATCAGCGACAGGCTATATATTCACTTGAATATTGATTGATTGTTTGTTTGCATCCATTAGCAACAACAAATGAATCCTACTCTTGATTACTGCCGATGCATTATTCTCTTGTAATTTTAACACTTTTATATATGTTTCTTTTAACTCATATAATACAGAGATGCTGTTGCCTTAGCTAGAAGAACATCAAAATAGCTAGAAAAGGCTTAGATTTTCACTGTCTCGTGCTATAATCTAGTAAATTATAATAGTAATTGGGAAGATTATCAACCATTTTTCAATCAATCACCATCATCTTCATCACGATGAGCAGCAGCAGCAGCTCGATCATTAAAGTATCTGTTTTCCAAACCGGTAACCGAGCTAGACTCAATTTCGCAACCTAACTCAGTCTACAGTGGATTCAGTTATTTCGGTTGGTACCAAAACCACCAACCCTGGTTTAGGTTAGCGAAATCTGAACCCACATTCAATTTTTATGTGTCTTCATGTTATATAAATAAAAGTTTGACTCTCTTACTTGAACTATTCAATCCACAGTTTCTGTGCTTGTTTTGCAGAGATTGAAGTACAATTTCAGTTTTTGCATTCAATGATGGCCTCTGTAAATTGCATTTGTTTCAGCAAGGTATGTGCTTAAGATTAGTTTTGTTTTTAAAGACAAAGTAGATGCTAATTCCTGCAATTTTCAATTTATTTTTTTCCTACTATAAGTTGTCTAAATTTTGAAATTACTACTTGGATTATAGTGCTTGGTGCTTTATAATTATCAGTGTCTTGAACCTTATCTCCAGTCCAATCAACTCTACCACGATAAAATGACCCATCAAATTTAGGTCTTACTCTTCCTAATCTCCGGTATTTTCAAATATCATCCAACTTGTTTATTGGATCCATTCCAATATCTTTATCCAATACTTCAAGATTCGAATCTCTTGACATGTCGGTTAACAATTTAGTTGGAAAATTGTCTGTCGATTTCAGAGGCATGCAACATCTTGCAGCAGTACGTCTCCACTTGTGAAGTTGATGAGATGAGCTTTATTAATTCTTTGGCAAACTGTAGCAGTTTGTTGATTCTAAGCATACAACAAAACCAGTTTAGAGGGATATTGCCTCATTCAATTGGTAATCTCTCTAGCAAACTCCAATTTATGGCATTAAGTGACAATCAATTGTATGGAAGCATTCCTCTAGGAATGGCTAATCTTGTCAACTTAAGTTGGGTGTCCCTGGAGCATAACCAGTTTACAGGCCCAATTGATGTGGTGTTATCAACTTGTCTGCCTCCAACTTGTTCTCTTGCATTCACTGAGTTTTGCAAACCTCTGCTCTCATGAACAGAGTTCTGCATTGCTTCAGTTTAAGCAACTCTTTTCATTCCCTAATCATTCATCTTCCGATTGTGATTATGTAGGGATTGTTAGAAATGTGAAACTTCTCCAAAGACTCCCTAGCTTATTATATGGTTATGGTTATGTTTTTATGGTTTATGTAATTGTATGGTTATGTTAGTTTAGTTTGTTTATGATTGTAACTTGTAACGGTGGTTATCTATCAAGTATAGCTCATGGTATGGATGTTATGGCCTTAATGGTATGGGTGTGTCAGTTTGTAATATGACTCTAGGTATGGCTGCGTCAGTCAGCCATTACCTTTGTATTTTGTATTTATACCCCTTATGTGATTGTAATCTGAACATAACAATGAAAATGGAGTCTGATGTATGGTTAATGGAAGTAATGTTTTTAGCTAAATATTGTGTAAACTCTCTCTTTTCTTCTCTTTCATGTTTATGTTTATGTTGAGTGTTTTGATTTCACGTGTATGAAAGTAGACAAGCAAGCCTCCTCTTCTAGTTTCATACGTATGAAACTAGTTGAGCAAGTTTCTCTAGTTTCATGTGTATGAAACTAGTTATGTTGGATGTCACCGATGGCCTACGAAGTCTAACAGAGCAATGAGCAAGAGTATGGTTTCTATGTTTATTGATGGTATGGATAAATGTTTAATGGTTTAGATTTTTAACAGGGATACCGTCTTATCCAAAAAGGATGTATTGGAAAGACAATATTGATTGCTGTTCATGTGATTGGCCTCGATCTCAGTTGTAGTTGGCTTTTTGGCAGCATCCCTACCAACACTAGCCTCTCCCTCCTTTCTTACCTCCAAAAGCTCAACCTTGCTTGCAATGACTTCATTCTTTCTCAAATTCCTTCTGATTTTGTCAAATTCTCAAGTTTGACACACCTTGAAATCTCTCATTTGTCTAAATTAATTTCACTTGATCTCACTGCACTTAAATTGATTTTTAGTGATTATTTGACACTCGAAACGCCGGTTATGGAAAGGATATTCCAAAATCTGACACAGTTAGAAGAACTTAATATTGATTCTGTAACCATGTCTACTGTAGTACCTAGTTACTTAAACATACAAGTGATGATTCTTAGTCAGTTAGTCACAATCAACTATCAAGTGAAATTCCCTTCTCTCTAGGAAGCTTGTCTTTACTGGAAGAGCTTTCTTTGGGAGATAACAAATTATCTGGAGCCATTCCTTCTAATATAGAAAACTTGAAACAGCTAGTACTCTTAAATCTTTCCCAAAACGAGCTCAGCAGAACTATACTTGAACAAATCTTTAATTTACATTTATTGTCGATTTCACTAAGCCTAGCTCAAAACCATTTGGTTGGATCCATACCTTCAAACATCGGAAATCTAAAAGTTCTAACGGGATTCGTTGTGGCGAAATTCCAAATAAAATTGATCTTTGTCCTAATTTTGAATACCTTTACATGGAGGGCTATTTCTTTCGTGAATCTATTCCTCCATCATTGAAGTCTTTGAAAGGAATTCAACAATTGGATCTCTCACGTAACAATTTGTCTGGTCAAATTCCAAAATTCTTGGAGACTCTTCTATTGGAGAGAAGCTAAACTTATCCTTCAATGATTTAGAGGGCGAAGTACCAATGAAAGGAATTTTCACTAATGCAAGTGCAATATCAGTTGTTGGGAATAATAATAGACTTTGTGGAGGCATAGCCCAAATGGGAGTCTTGAGAAGTGGTTGTGTCAACTCCAGAAGCAGAAGAAGAACAACACAAAATTCCAAATCCTACCATTCTTCAAAGAATAGGCATTGCAATTGATGTGGCATCTGCATCAGAATATCTCCATCACCACTGTCAAGAGCAAGTCCTTCATTGCGATGTAAAACCAAGCAATGGTCTTCTAGATAGTGACATGATTTCTCATGTTGGAGATTTTGGGCTATCAAGGTTTCTTCCAGAGGTCTCAAATCCTATTCAAAGCTGCTCTGTTGGAGTAAAAGGAACAATTGGTTATGCAGCTCCAGGTTTCTTCCAGAGGTCTCAAATCCTATTCAAAGCTGCTCTGTTGGAGTAAAAGGAGCAATTGGCCATAACACTTGCTAACTTCTAAGTATGTTGTTCTTATTCAGTTCTCAAAATTCATATACTTTTTTTAAGTGAATTATGTGTAGTGCAATTTGCAAGAGTGTGGTCTTGGAAGTGAAGTGTCAACAATTGGGGATGTCTACAGTTATGGGATCTTGTTGTAAATGGTGACGAGGAAAAAACTCACAAACCATATGTTCGATGGAGACTTTAATCTTCACAGTTTTGCTAGAATGGAGTTGCCTGATCGGGTGATGGACATCATGGATCCAATGCTTGTAAATGAAGAGATGGCAGCCACTGACGATAGGATGAGGCAAGGATTGAACAACCAAGAGGAATGTCTGATTTCTATGGTCAGAATTGGAGTGCATGTTCTGTGGAGTCACCACAGGATCGAATGAACATAAGCTGTGCTGTCCATGAATTGCAATCGGCAAATCCTTCTTCAAGCTACAACTGGGTTCAACATGCAGTGAAGGCAATGAAGTTGAAAGCTTTATCAAGCAGTAGAGAGTTAAATATGATATTGTAATTTAATTTAAGACTGATTATAATAATATATGGATTGAATACATATCAATGAATGTATTATTCACTGAAATGATCCAATTCCAACCAAACAAAGAAGACGAGCTTTGGTGATTTTGAGTAAAATATAGCTCCTGTAACTTCAATTTTGAACACTTACCAAAACGAATTTTGATGATGTGGGGGCTAAACAAAACATTTATTGCTTTACAGAATTTTAACAAACAAAAACACCAACATTCTCTTTATGGCTTGGTGATCACTAACATCTTTGATATCTCAAATCCTCCTACCTAGAAAGTTCTCCCTAATAGCGCATAACTTTGCCACAACATATGTCATCTCCATTCTCTCAGCCGGAGATTCTATTGAACACACAACTCCAATTGTCAGTACGCCAACCAGGCACTCCTCAATTCTATCTCTTCCCTCTCCAGGTTGACGTCCCTTGGAAGTTACAACACTGTTGTTGCAGGTTCTTGCTTCTAGCAGCAGTGAAGGTTCAACAATCTCCATCACTCTTTCCGGCAAAGCCATCTTTGCAAATTCATGGAGAGTAACCCTGTCATTGAACATGCTATCAGTAGGACGCTTTCCGGTGAACATCTCCAGAAAGAGAATTCCGAAGCTGTAGACATCTCCTGACATGGACACTTCATTCCCCATACCATACTATGTAAAAGCATGTGGAATCATCATGTCAATTGTAGTAAATGAATTCAGTGGCAGAGATAATGTCATAAATATACAAATATAACTCATAAAATAGTTACCTGGCGCAACATAGCCAACAGTCCCTCTTATGCCGATTGAGCTTGACTGAGTTTCAGGAGCAGTGATAAGAGGACGGTGATCAGTTGGAAACTTTGATAGACCAAAGTCACCAACATGGGCAACCATGTCTTGATGATCAGATAGAAGCTTTGACAGACCAAAGTCACCAACATGGGAAACCATATCATGATCAAGCAGGACATTGCAAGGCTTGAGGTCGCCATGAACAATCGGTGGTTCACAATGGTGATGAAGATATTCTACTGCAAAAGCCACATCAATTGCTATATGTAGTCTCTGAATGAGGCTTAAAGAACTTGCGTCAAGTTGATCTCTGTTCTTTTGCAACCACAGCTATTTATCGAGTGAAATGTTACTGGGCAATTTCGCGGTCGATTCCGCTGGTAGATCCAGTAACAATGCAGGTGAGATCGTTGACAGGTGGGAGAGGGAGAGGATTTTGCAGATGACTAGCGCGGATCCTCTGGAAAAGCATCTCGTAAATCACGTACAACCAACCTCGAAGCCACTCCATCCACCCTAGCGCATCCTTCTTCTTCGCCTCTGGCATCTTTCAAGATTACTTGTAGCTTGTCGATTCCTATCGCGAATAACAATCCAAGTTATGTTTGCTTATGCTGTCTAATTAATTAATGTTTTAATTAGACATTAATTAATTATGTTTGCTTATGTTTTGGTAAACATCCAATAACGTATACATTTTTAATATTCGTATGAGCTTCTATTCAGCGATAAAGTGTTTGACAGGCTACCCCTGACTCGTGCAGGTGACAACAAGTCTAAAAAGGTATGCCGTTGTTACTGATACTTTAAATGCAATAGCGATCACCTCTGGATGCCTGTATAGAAAGAAATGGTTGTATGCCTGTTAACGTTTAATATTTGTTGTCCTTTATTTGCTTTGTTTGTCATGAATTCTGTCTCTTCTAAACTGGTTTTAATCATGAACTCAAATTTATGTGGAGTACTGTTTGAAAGTTCTTCTACACTGCAGTGAGTTTCTGTTTAGTTTGGAAATGGAACCTACTTGATTATAGTCATTGACAGGTATCAAAACCCTCAGTTATTCCAGCAGTAGAAGTTGAGGCTCCGGGATGTTCATTCAATCCTGCGTATGAAAGTCGTCAGGTAATTTCTTAATGTTTGATATCTATAAATGTTATTTGTGTTTGTTGTTTTTCTAGAAAGTAAAAGATTGTATTTCCTTTGCGTCACACTTTAGGAGTCATTAGCTCAAGCTGTTGCAGAAGAAATGCAGAAAGTCTATCAAAATGAGTTGGGTCCTGAGCCAATTCCATTTACTGTTCCTGGACATGCTATTGATGACGAAGATGTAAGTCACGTTTGTTTTATGTATTTGGGATTTACTTGGAGTTCTGCCAATCGAGTACTGTAGTTGTGCAATGGCCTCCTGAAAAATAATTATCCATTGTATAACCTGTAAATTATATGCCTTAAGTGGAACCTTACAAAAGGTTATTTACTTTTAGAGGTACTTCCTTGAGGTGGATAATGCAAGTGATGATGAAGGAAATGTGGAGAATTTGAGTGAAAACGCACAGGAGAAAAGGTAAACTTCATTGTACCTTTTTTGAATACATTAGAGCGAAATGAGTAATCAAATATGAAGAAAACTTGATTATGTGAGTTCATTCTATTTCAATACCGTGCTGTAGATCAATAAAGACAAAGAGGGTCACTCGAGTTGAGTTGAATAAGAGAGCTAGACTTAAAGACCTGCAGACGAAAAAAGCAAAAGCAAAAAAGGTGGAGGAAGTATCCAAGCAAATCGACTGGTAAGATAATTAATTGTGCGTCTACTAACATTTATTTTTCCGCAGACGGCTATCTTACTATAGCTTTCTTGTTTCTCTGCTTGCAGCTTGCCGGATATCATTCAAGAAATTGCCAAAGAGGATGAGGAGAATAAAAAAAGACATATGCGCCGACTTGTAGCTAAGCAAGAAAGACTGAAAGTTCGTCCACCACGCTTGGGAAGGCACAAGTATGATGTTCTCTAAACTTTGTAAAAGAAAATTTTTTATGTGCATCATCTATATATACTGACTACCAACTTTATTTCAGATTTGAGCCTGCTCCTACTCAAGTCCTATTATCTGAAGAAATCAATGGATCCCTCCGTAAGCTGAAGGTATGCTGAATTTCTCTTTTTTTTTTTTTTTTTTTTTTTTCCTTTATAGTAATGAATTTTCTCGTTATCAATTGTATTTGGATACCATCTGATGATTTTTTTTGTCTTTTTAAAATTAAATGAAGGGTTGTAGCACGCTCGCAAAGGATCGGTTTAAAAGTCTGGAGAAGAGAGGGATAATTTACCCAGTGAAGGGAAAAAGGTCAATTATATGTCCTCAATTGTTCATATGATATTTCATCTCTTATGATACAACAAATCGAGAGGAAACTTTCATGTCTTGAACTTATTTTCCAGTTGAAATGAAACTTTTTTCCCTTTTATCCCATGGCTTGTATTTTCGGAAGTCATAGCGTTTTGATGGCACATTTAATCAGACGGATAGTATAAATTTCTCGTGCCTGAAATTTCTTATACATTTGGACTTTGGAGTGATTATGCTCATATTATTGATATCGGCTTCTTGATGCATCTTTGAACAGGAAATAGAAGATTGTTTTTCAAAGCTGGCGGACATTTAGCTTCCGATAAGGGTTATTGGAGCATCTTACCAGAGGAGTCCGTTTAACCGGATTGCAGACGTGAAACTTGACAGATCATTGGAGTGATGCAGAACTGCCAAAGATTTGTGCTTTTATTAATCATTACTATTATTTTTCATTTTGTTACATGTATGAGCTTACTTTGGTTTTCACAAATTAAAGTATAGAATATGTACTTGTGTTAAATTTTACATGTATCAACTTTGCACTTGTGTTAAATTTTACAGATATTAAAGATCATTTTTTTGATGATATTCGTTTGGCAAATATCCATGTAAAATAAAATTCTAGTAAGCACGAATCATATAAATTAGTATTTTTTTTACACTGTATAATTACAATTTACATCAATTTTCCCTCGAGTTTTGTTGAATTTCGACCTTGAATTTTGAATTCTACAATTTTCTGGTGATTTGAGCTTTGAAGGACGAAAATGGTGGTGGCTGTGCAGAATTCATAACTCGGTGCTTAATTTTTCACTTACTGAGTCGACTCAGAAAAGATAGAGCTGACATAGAATTAGATTTCGAAAATGGCAACAAGGCATCAGAGAAGTAGATTGATCATTTCGGTTTGAAACCGAAACCACCGAAATTGAGTTCTATTTGTAATATTTGTTAGTAATTATGGATTTTTTTCATTTTTCTCAGAATAATAAGTATATCTTGCAAATATGCAGCAGAAACAGAGATAAAGAAACAAATGTTCCATTTAAATTGCCAAACAAAACGTTTATTGATTTACAGAATATTGAAAAACAAAAACACAACATTCTCTTTATGGCTTTGTGCCTTTGTGATCACTAACATCTCTCATATATCAAATCCTCCTACCCAGAAAGCTCTCCCTAGTAGCACATAATTTTGCCAAAACATCACTCATCTCCATTCTCTTAGCCGGAGATTCCATTGAACACACAACTCCAATTGTCAGTACGCCAACCAAGCATTCCTCAATTCCATCTCTTCCCTCTCCATGTCGACGTCTCGCATAAGTTTCAACATTGTTGTTGCCAGTTCTTGCTTCTAGCAGCAATGAAGGTTCAACAATCTCCATCACTCTTTCTGGCAAAGCCATCTTTGCAAATTCATGGAGAGTTAGCCCATCATTGAACAAGCTATCAGTAGGACGCTTTCCGATGACCATCTCCAGCAAGAAAATTCCAAAACTGTACACGTCTCCTGGCATGGACACTTCATTGCCCATACCATACTCTGTAAAAGCATGTGGAATCATTATGTTAATTATAATAAATGAATTTAAAGGAAGAGATAATGTCATAAAGATCCAAATATAACTCATAAAATAGTTACCTGGTGGAACATAACCAATGGTCCCTCTTACCCCGATTGAGCTTGATTGAGTTTCAGAAACAGTACTAAGAGGATGGTGATCAAATAGAAACTTTGATAGACCAAAGTCACCAACATGGGCAACCATGTCATGATCAAGCAGGACATTGCACGGCTTAAGGTCACCATGAACAATCGGTGGTTCACAGTGGTGATGAAGATAATCTACTGCAGAAGCCACATCGATTGCTATATTTAGTCTCTGAATGAGACTTAAAGAACTTGCGTCAAGTTGATCCTGGTTCTTGTGCAGCCACTCCTCTAAACTTCCATTTTCCATGTATTTGTAAACCAGAGCTTTAAAGTCAGCACTTTTAGAATCTATACTTGAGCAAATAGTTACTATTCCAACGAGATTTCGATGTCGAATATTCCTTAGTGCTTCACATTCAGCAATGAAACTCTTTGAACCCTCTTTTTGTTGAAGATCGATCACTTTCACTGCAACTGACATTCTATTTTCACCCAAAATTCCTTTGTACACCAAACCGTGGCTTCCTTGTCCAATCATGTTTGATGATGAAAATTTATCAGTTGCTCTGCTCAGCTCTGCATAAGAAACCATTGGAAATTGTTCTTCCAAGTGCAACAAACTTGAAGCGTGATGTGCAGATCTCCTTTTTCGAGTAAAAATGATGATGAAGAATGCTAATGACAAGATCATGCATGAAATAATCACAGGAATAACCACTTTGAGATGAGCGATTTTTGATTTCTTTAATCTCTTGGAGGGGCATGATGGCAAATGCATTTCAGCTAAACCTCCACAAAGCCTCTTATTCCCTGTAAGTGAGATTGTTGTTTCATTGCTGAAAACGCCTTTTGTTGGTACTTCTCCCTCAAAATCGTTGTGAGACAAATTTAAATAAACCAAGAATGATAAAGTCTCAAGATATTCTGGAATTTGGCCGGATAAATTGTTGGAAGAGAGATATAGCTCTTGAATGCTTCTCAAAGAACTCAGGGAGGGAGGAATGCTTCCGTTGAAAGAATTGTCACTCATATAAAGAATTTCCAAGCTTGTACAACTGCCTAGGGTACTAGGAATATCACCTGAAAATCTGTTTCCAGAAATATCAAGCCGAAGGAGAGTCTTCAAGTTGCCTAGTTGTGAAGGAAAAGGACCATTGAGAAGGTTATCAGACACATCTAGGGCAAGTGATAGGGTTGTTATGTCAAGAATTTGTTGAGGCAAATTACCAGTGAGCTTATTTTGGTTGAGAGCCAACGACATCAAATTCTGACAATTTCCAAGGGAGGAGGGTATGCTGCCTTTCAAATTATTTGAGAATAACCACAGTACGGTTAATAATGTTAAATTACCTAGAGAGGCGGGAATGCTCCCGCGTAAACTATTTTGATGCAGGGTCAGTATTTGTAACTTTTTAAGCTTACCAATGTGATGAGAAATAGTACCACTTAATTGGTTTGTCTCTATACGAAGGGCTTGAAGATTGACTAGATTTCCTATCTCAGGAGGTATGGAGCCATATATTTGATTACCACCCATGCCTAATAAAGACATTGTACTTGACAAGTTTCCTATAAACTTTGGTAACATCCCTCCAAATTGATTTTCATCTAAAATAAGCCATTCCAATTTGCTGCAATTTAAGAGGGAGGTTAAAAAATGAAGATCATCGGCTGTCCCAATTCCCAAATTATTTTCATTCAAACTTAGAATTGACAAATTCTTATGTTGACTAAAATCAATTGATACTTTCCCACTAAAAGAATTGTTAGAAAAATCAACCCTTTCAAGATTTGATGTATTGGACAATGAATATGGGAGAGGACCAGTGAAATTATTACCAAAGATGCAAATCATTTTCAGCTTTGGAAGATCATAACCTATGTTGTGTGGTAAACTTCCAGAGAGTCTATTAAATAGAAGAAAGAGAATAGTAAGGGAAGAAATGTTAAAAATTGGAGGAGGAACCCTACCAGAAATGTTATTTCCACCTAAGTGAAGATAAAATAAGCTCTTTAATCGACCTAGAGAATAAGGAATTGTCCCAAACAAGTCATTTGAACGTACAACAAGTACTTGCAAAGCTGAAAGATTCCCAATGGAAGTTGGGATTTGTCCTGTTAGCTGATTCTCACCAATGTTCAAAGTCTCAAGCTTCAACAAGTAGCCAATCTCTGTTGGGATTTCTCCCCGGAGGTTGTTTCGACAGGCCATGAACACAATGAGGTTTGAGCACCGGGACAAATTGTTTGGAATTGTACCCGAAAAAGAATTATTGGCTAGCATTAGAGTTTCTAGCCTGAAAAGAAGACTTACTTCATTGGGAATATCACCATGGAAGTTGTTGTCTTCAAGATGGATCGATCTAAGAAAGCTAAGGTTCCCTATAAAAGGTGACAATTCACCTCCCATGCTTTGATTTCTTAGATCCAACTCCGTAACCCTTCGATGCCGACGACCACATGAAACACCAGTCCAGACGCATAAGGGAACGGAATCATTCCACGAGCTTGTGACTCCCAATGGATCATCAATTCGAGACTTAATAGCAAGTAATGCAAAACGGTCAGTCTCATTTGAGTGGATTGTGGCAGTGGATGGAGTAGAGAAGCTATGAATAAGCAAGAAGCAAAAGCAGCATAGAAGAATGGAACTAGGCATGTTTACAAGGCTGGATTAGACAATGCAAGGAGTTGTGTTTGGAATGTGGATGCTCATTTCAACGTGGCGTGAGGGGACTTTATAGAGCAAACTAACCCACTGGACACTCCGTTAACTGTACGAAATCTCTGGTTTCTTGGCGTGAATCAATCAAATAAAGTAACAACTGAACAACTCACAAATCATTTTTTTAATCATATAGAAGTAAATTGTACGTGAAGAAGACTAAAAATGTGAAACACATTTCATCTAGAAAATCTTCGTGTGAGCCTACTCAATCCTCATGAAACTCCTGTTCTGTGACTAGAATTTCCACAAACAGAGCAGACAAAGTTACATGTAGGCTTGGATAATCAGACAAAGCAGAAGTCGTGTTTCATGCTAAATAAAGTCGATGTTTCAAGTCTTGCTTTTATTTAATTGCAGTCAGCATTCAATTAACACTACTCATGAAAGTCGAGGTCACCTACTTTCCGCTGTGTTTACACTCCGACGCTCAAATTAGGACAGAAGCATTTACTAGGTGAAAGATAATCAAAGCCTTACTATAATATATACTTCTTTGCTATGATATTTGAACAACTAAAAACAAATATTTTTATAAATTCTAAACCAAAATTATCAAAATGTTGATAATATTTCATCAATTATTTTTTTTTATTTTTTATTTTTGTAAAGGAAATCAATTAAATTTTTTGATTGATAATAATAAGTAAAATTTTATAATTTAATAATATTTTAAAAATATATTAACTCCATATAATTCAAGATCAAATATGAATATGAATATTAACTTCATATAAAGCAGAGTGTGAACTATGCTCTTGCAATGCATGTGCTAAAAAAAACATATAGGTATATTTTTCGCTTTTGTGTTATAAATAAATATACCTAAGATGTAACGAGGAGTAATATTATTTTTGAATAATTTAAACTAGTTTCAAGATCGAAATCTATATAACGTCAATTTTTTTTTTATATCATTTTAATTCGAACCGATTAATACAAGGAATTAAAATCCTCTTCTAGTCCGGCTTTTTACTGTCTTAGTTTTCAAGAGTTTTTGAGATTGAATGAAAAAACACTTGCCGGTATGAAAGACCCATATAGTAGGAGACAGTGAGACACTAATACATAGTGCTTGTTTGGTTGAGTTTTCTGCTGCCTCAAAAGGTCTACCGACGTCTATTTGAGTTTTTTAGAGTTGTTTGGTTGAGTTTTTGAGGTTATCTATTTTAAACTGAGTAGATGCTAGTAAAGTTTAAACCTCTACTAGGCAAAAGCTCATGGGGAGGTGCTTCTCCAAATAGACCTTTTTTATAAAAAGTCTAACAACCAAACAACTATAATTTTTTTTTTTTCAAAAACTCTATTTCTAATAGATCTACTGCAAGTAGATCTTTTACCAATAGAGGTTTTTCAAAAGTCCAACCAAACAAGCTCTTAATCATAAAAGACCGATGGAGACACTATTTAACTACCAACAAAGGTATGAGTAAAATAATGAAGTTAAGGGGGTGTATTGGAGGGATTTTAATATAGACAATTTTGAGGTGCAATGACTTTATGGATTTGCAAGACTATTATGATTATATGGACTAGACTTTTATGATTCTGAAAGAGTCTTTAGGCTTTATTTATAGACTATTATGATTGTCTAGACATTATTTCAAGACTTTTTAGACTTTTAAAAATATGAGCTTTCAAGAGTCGATTGTAGGTGCGAGATTCTCGTACGTCTTTTTATGTGCGATAAACTGTAATTACATAGTGAGCTATGTAACATTATAGATTAATCTATACACACTCACTAAAGTGATAATTTGAAAAACCGTTTGAAAACCCGTATGAAACAAAGTTAGAAAATCCATTAGTAGTTTTCACTTTTCATGGATCCATACACAACTTTGTGTCTACTTATTAAACAATTGCATACACACCTTTAAATTTTAAGTAGTCTGACGACACGTCGTTGCGATGTCGGTCAAAAGATGAACATTTAAGTTCGACCTCGCTAGCGCGCGAGTCACAGGGACTAGCACAGCGGCAAGTGAGGGTATCGTTCCGCAGGGAGGTGGGATTCGCCAACCGTTACCGGTTCTAGCTATTATTACAACACTCTGAGAGAACTCGTGTGTTGCGGTTGCGGAAAAGTGTAAATAATACTATAAATAAATAAATAAACTAACATAATATATACATGGATAGGATGGAATGGAGAGATGCATGAAATGTGGTAACACTAGGAAAATGATTCAACCGTAACAATCCTCCTAATTAAGCTCTAGACTCACTTAGTCCCTCAATATGCAGGTATATCATAGGCTCGTGTCCCCTTAATTGATCTCTAATCTCTCTCGAGTCTTAGAAATCACATCCACACATACAAAGTACACATGAATTCATTAAGTGCCATGGCACACACACAAGAGCCCTGTATGCCAGCCTAGTGTTTCTCTCACTGTCTGGTCATATACAGTGGTTATTTCGTTGGGCATGTAATGCGCAACCGCGTGGGCCATACTACAGCCAATAATTCATTCACAATGGCTAACCAAATACGGGATGGCAACCAAGTGAAAGCATTAAGAATACGAGATACCCATACAACACGTATGTTATATGCTCGTGTCCCCTTAATTAATCTCTAATCTCTCTCGATGTCTTAGAGATTACATCCATGCATAAATGCTTGGATTCATTAAGGACTGTGGGACACACACACGAGCTCTACACGCCAGCCTAGTGTATCTCTCACTGTCTGATCAAATGTAGAGGATATCACTCTGGACATGTTAATGTGAACCACGCAATATATAACACATAGCCTAAATATCATCCACAAGGTGGCTAACCGAGTGAAAGCATTAAGCAATGAAATACCATATAACTACACAAGCACAAGAGGAATTCAGTTTGTCTTAACTCTAGATACGGATTCGGTTTTATCAATCTCCCTAGGATGGCTAAAAGTGGAAACAAGCTTACCAAACAACTACATGCAACAAGTTGATTGCTTTACATTAAGACCATTCAATATAGGTTAAGGGTTCATTCTCTTGATTTGGAAATTATCCCTAAATCAATTCATCACCCAACCCAAGCCATAGGTGAGCAATTGTGCCTTTGAAATAAAGACCCATTAAGAACAAGAATATAGAACCAAAGTCTAATTTAGCAAATACATGCATTAATCAAACTTCTCCCACTCTTTAGAGCTAATACTCAACACTCAAATCATTCTAAACATGGTATTTTGGATCATGCACCAATCAATCAACAATCATGGGATGCTAAATTATCTCTACTCCTAAATTAAATTACACTACTCCTAATCCCATTCATGGACACATATCAATTTAGACCCATCACACACATGAATATCACAACAAGAGATTTAATCATAAATAAAACAAAGAGTAGAACAAAACTCATAGAATATAAGAGCAATCATACATATATTGCAATAATTGTAGGTTTACAAAATTCCCAAATTGGGGTTACACACAAAGGAAAACAAGAAATACAAGAGAAAGAGTAAATAGAAACAACCCTTGAAGACAACTCCTCCAAAGGTGCTCCATGCTTTCCTAGCTCGGATTTGGTTCAAAGACCACTCCTTTCCCTTGTAATCTACTCCTAAATGTGGTGTAGGAGGTGTAAAAATGGTGGTGGAGGTGTATGGTGAGCTCCCATGGAGGAAGAACCTCCATGGGAGCTTGGATCCTTTCCTTATTTAGTGAGAAAGTGAAGAAAATGGAAGAGAGAGAGAGTGGGGCGGAAGAGAGAGAGAGGGAGTGAAGGGGTTCTCTGAAAACTGATGAGAAGAGGGGATATATATAGTGGGGAGAAGGGTTTAGGTCAGAATTGAGGGGAAAAGACGAAAATGCCCTTAAGTGGCAGATTTTTGAGGGGTCTCGCGGGTGACTTTCCAACAGCGCGCACCGTTACAGAAACGGGCATAACTCTCTCCATAAATATCAGAATCGCGATCTTGAAGAACCGTTGGAAAGAAGACTTCTAGATCTTTCCAACCATATGTAGCACGAAACCCAGTTCGATCGAAGGAGAGAGATATGGGCCCGCAAGATGAGAAATCTGCAGGAAACTTTCATCAAATTTTCCGCCTTGACTTTTGCGCCTTATTCTGCGCCCTAGGGCGCAGAATTACAAAAAGTGGGTCTTCTGGTCCCTTTCTGCGCCATTTTTGCTGCCCCTTAACGCAGAACAAGGGCGCAAAACCAACTTTCAAAAATTACACTTTTGCCCCAATATTTCTCTATTTTTGCACTTTAGCCCCTGTTCTGGAAAATTACCTGAAACACTTATTTAAAACGTTAAATACCTGGTTTTACCCGAAAAAAAAGCATAAAAGATAAAAGTAAGGGGCTACACAATGTGTAGAAATAAGAGTTATCATAGTCTCTGATTTCCTTGACTTGAGTCAATCAAATGAACCTGTTTACACGATACAGTTTCTTGGACAACTCATCGGAATGAATTATTTTATCGAATGAAACTGCCTGATTTTTAATTTATTTTTTATTACTTTATGATATTTTATTTGGAATTGTGTAATTTTATTTGGTCTTGGCCCGATGACCACGAGAAATAAAGAATGGGCCATTTAAAAGCCTAGCCCAGTTGGAACACAATATACCAACCGTTTTAAAAGCCCATCACTGATATGCCCAAATACGTCATTAGGCTATTGGTGATGAGCCCAGGCACGTCTCCATCCTGTTGTGTAATTCTCTACTTTGTCTTGGGTTGGTAACCATTTTTCAAGGGGTATATGGGCCACTTAAAAGCCCAGCCCACTTCAATTTGATATGCCAATCATTTTAAAGCTTATCTTTGATGTGCCAAGACTGCAAGATACATCATCAAGCCGTCAATGACATGCCTTGGCATGTCATCGAGTCAACTCTGCTTACTTCTTTGATTCAGATCTCTCACTCTCGACCCAACTGCTCAATCGACGACGATGAACACCAACCGCAAAGATGATCTGAGCACGATACAATTACCATGCGCAAGTTATCAAAATTGTCAAAGTTTTTTGAAATCTTGTGCATCTAAATTAGAAGATAAATGAATGCTAATGTAATGTAATTTCTAAAAGTTATTTAATAATAACAAAAACCATACTACTTCGTGCTTCGTTGCAGAAAAATTGAGTTGATGAGAGACAGCTTATTTTTGGGCTAGTTTTAGTCAAGAACACAAACAATTGGGCCAAAATTCACAGGTAAAGCCCGTAAAATTTACTTTTACAGGCCCATTAGTCCACTTCACATTTCAACAAAAGAAAATGGACTCTGAGTGGGCACGTCAATCGATGTAGCCGACTTGACCGGATTGAGTCTGCTAGGATTAGCCGCATTATTAGCCACATTGGCTAATTTAAGTGACATGGCACACGCACTTTATAAAGCCAACGTGATTGGCCCATTTGGCCACAGATTAGTTTATCATACCAGCCGAATCGGCTGACGTGCCCACTCAGTCAACTATTCGTTGCAAAACCCAAAATAAAAATAAAATAAATTAAATTAAAAATTAAAATCGAAAATGGAAGCAAAGAAGATCGGAGATGGAGAACAATGAGTTGGTTTCTCAGAAAATTAGGTTTCGAAGGCGCAGATAATTAAGGTAGAGTTTTGTTGTGTCATTTCTTTGGGTTTTATTTTTAGTTGTTAATTACCTACTTTCTAAACTCAATTATTAATCTTATTTCTAAATTGATTAGCTTTTATTATATATACAAATACTATGATTTTGGTTATCTGATGATGAACTGATTATACATTTCTCACAATTACAGAATGTATGAATCAAATATGAAACAGAAACTGAAAAAAAATAAACAAATTATGATCACTTCTATTTAAATTTAATTATGTGTTTTCAATTTATTTTATCAGGATGAGAGTGTCATTGCTACAGGCATCCTTGATATATGGGCAAATGATGAAGGTAACATCCAATTAAGGTCTACATTTTTAATATTCGTATGCGCTTCTATTTAGCGGTAAAGTGTTTGATAGGCTACCCCTCTGACTCTTGCAGGTGAAGGTGGCAACAAGGCTAAAAAGGTACGCAATTGTTACTGATAATTTAAATGCAATAGCAATCACCTGTAAATCATGCCTATGTATCCTTTATCTCGCTTGTAAATCATGAATTCTGTTTCTTCTAAGCCGGTTTTAATCATGGAAACAATGCTCAAATTCATGTGGAGTACCGTTTAAAAGTTCGTCTAGAATGCAGTGCATTTCCGATGATAAGAGTCATTGACAGGTATCAAAACCTTCAGTTATTCCAGCAGTAGAAGTTGAGGCTCCGGGATGTTCAGTCTCAAGTATGGAAGTCATCACGTAATTTCTCAATATTTGATATCTAAAGACGTTTTATGTGTCTGTTGTTTTTCCTGAAAGTAAACTATTGTATTTCCTTTGTGTCACTTCAAGAGTCATTACCTCAAGCTGTTGTAGAGGAAATGCAGAAAGTCTATCAAAATGAGTTGGGTCCTGAGCCAATTCCATTTACTGTTCCTTGACATGCTATTGATGATGAAGATGTAAGTATCGTTTGTTTCATGTATTTGGGATTTACTTAGTGTTCTGCCAATAGAGTATTGTAGTTGTGCATTAGCCCTTCAAAAAATAATTATGCATTGTATGACCTTTAAATTATATGATACGCCTTAAGCAGAACCTTATAAAATGTTATTTACTTTTAGAGGTACTTCCTTGAGGTGGATAATGCAAGTGATGATGATTGAAATGTGGAGAATTTGGGTGAAAACGCACATGAGAACAAGTAACCTTCATTGTACGTTTTTTTGTATACATCTGAGCGGAATTAGTATTCAAATATGATGAAAACCTGATTGTGTGAGTTCGTTCTGTTTCAATACAGCGTTGTAGATCAGTAAAGACAAAGAGAGTCACTCGATCGAGTCTAGTTGAATAAGAGAGCTAAACTTGGCATCAACCAAGTTCAACTTAAAGTGCATGAAAAATTCTCTTGTCATAATATATACATGCTCGGTGCTCCAACATTTAAAAAGACGTCAAACTACGAAAACTATTTTTCTAAAGCCAGCTCATCAATGATGTGCCTGGGCACTTCACCAGCCCATTGTATAGTTCTATACTTTGTATTGGGCTGGTAACCGAAGTGCAAAGCGTCAAATGGGCCATTTTAAAAGCCCAGCCCAGTTCGATTTTATCCATCAGCCATTTTATAAGCCCATCGATGATGTGTCAGATAAGTTGTCGGTGACGTGTCATCATAGCTCCTGCAGGCTGCAACTTCAAAGTCCACTGGTTTCAGTTGAATCGGTTGCCAACCTATTTTATCGAGAATTTGATGCCCAAATTATGTGACAACACTATAATCCATTCATTTAAATTGTATTAAATTTATATAATTTAAATGAATGGATTAGAATGTTGCCACATTATTGGACACCAGAATTGAACACCAAATTTGGGCAAGGTAGCATTGCTTTTATCGAAACATAGATTTTGAGACTGTAATCTGCTTTTAATTTTCTTCACCATTTTGGACAACAACTCGTGTTTCTTCTTATTGGATGAGACTGGTCAGAATCGCAGTTATGTAAGTTTATGTTTTTCTTTTTATATTGAGAACTGTTTTTTTTCTTTCTATTTAATGTTTCTGGGTAGTATAAAGATTCAATCTTTATTTGTTGTTTTTGTTATAAGATTGATGTGTAGTTTAGTTGCAGTGAGTTAGTAAAGGTGAAGTTCTGATCCAATAAAATGTATTGACGATGAAAAAAGTTTAAAATTTTAGAGAATAATGTTCGTTTTTGGCGATTTGTTAAGTAAAAAAGCTAGGGGAAAATTGGAAAGAATAATGTTATGTTGAACACTTACCAAATCAATTTTCATGATATGGAGGCTATAGGCGATTTCAGGTTCTAAATATATTGAGAATACAAACCAAAGTAATGAATTTTTGAACTGTTTTTTTATTTAAATTAGGAACTGCTGATGCTTTTTGCTCTGTTCAAAGTTCAATTCACTGTCTGAGACTCTGAGATTGTTTTCATTGTTGCAGTTTAAATCTTGATTATATCCTTTTTTGACTGGTCAGTAAAGATTCACTTATAAAGTTCTATAGCTCGTTGTTTGAGTGTTGGAACCTTGGTCAAGCATCATTGTTTGTCATTTTAGATTATTTATTCAAATCTATGTATCGATTATAGTCATTGACAATAAATTACAAAGCAGGAAAAAGAAACAAACGATCACTTTTTATTTAAATTGTTGAACAAAACATTTATTCTCTATATGGCTTGGTGATCATTGAGCATTAACCTAACATATCAAACCCTCCTGCCTAGAAACTTCTCCCTAACAGCACATAACTTTGCCACAACATCTGTCATCTCCATTCTCTCAGCCGGAGATTCCATCAAACAGACAACTCCAATTCTCATTACACCAACCAAGCGCTCCTTTATCGTGTCTCTTCCTCTTCCAAGCCTTGCAAAATTTTCAACATCGTTGTTGTTGGTACTTTCTTCCGGTAGCAGCGAAGGTTCAACAATATCCATCACTCTTTCCGGCAAAGCCATCTTTGCAAATTCATGCAGAGTAAGCCCGTCATTAAATATGTTATCAATTGGACGCTTTCCTGTGAACATTTCCAGCAAGAGAATTCCAAAGCTATAAACATCTCCTGGTATGGACACTTTACTACCCATACCATACTCTGTAAAAGCAGTGAATTAGTCTTGTTATTAATTGCAGTAAATGAATTCAATTGGAGAGATAACATCATAAAGATCTAAACAAAACTTGTAAATAGTTACCTAGCGCAACGTAGCCAACAGTTCCTCTTATCCCTATTGAGCTTGATTGAGTTTCATGAGCACGTGGGAGATCAAAGAGAAACTTTGATAGACCAAAGTCACCAACATAGGCAACCATATCATGATCAAGCAGTACATTGCACGGCTTTAGGTCACCATGAACCATTGGTGGTTCACAATGGCGATGAAGATATTCTACCGCAAAAGCCACATCAATTGCTATATTTAATCTTTGGATGAGACTAAAAGAACTTGCGTCAAGTTGATCCTGGTTCTTGTGCAGCCACTCCTCCAAACTTCCATTTTCCATGTATTCGTAAACCAGAGCTTTAAAGTCAGCACCTTTAGGATCTATGCTTGAGCAAATAGTTACTATTCCGACGAGATTTCGATGTCGAATATTCCTTAGTGCTTCACATTCAGAGATGAAACTCTTCGAACCCCCTTTTTGTTGAAGATTGATCACTTTCACTGCAACATACATTCTATTTTCACCCAAAACTCCTTCGTACACCAAACCGTGGCTTCCCTGTCCGATCATGTTCGATGATGAAAATTTATCGGTTGCTCTGCTCAGCTCTGCATAAGAAACCATAGGAAATGGTTCTTCCATGTGCACCGGAATTGAAGTGTTCTGCGCTGATCTCCTTTTCCGAGTAAAAATGACGATGAAGAATGCTAATGACAAGATCACGCATGAAACAATCACAAGAATAACCACTTTGAGATGAGCGATTTTTGATTTCTTTAATCTCTTGGAGGGGCATGATGGCAAATGCATTTCAGCTAAGCCTCCACAAAGCCTCTTATTCCCTATAAGTGAGATTCTTGTTTTATTGCTGAAAACGCCTTTTGTTGGTACTTCTCCTTCAAAGTCATTGTGAGACAAATTTAAATATATCAAGAATGACAGAGTCTCAAGATATTTTGGAATTTGGCCAGACAAATTGTTGGAAGAGAGATCCAACTGTTGAATGCTTCTCAAAGAACTGAGGGAGGGAGGAATGCTTCCATTGAAAGAATTGTCACTCATATTAAGAATTTCCAAGCTTGTACAACTGCCTAGGCTACTAGGAATCTCACTGGAAAATCTGTTTCCAGAAATAGCAAGCTCAAGAAGAGTCTTCAAGTTGCCCAGTTGTGAAGGAAATGGACCACTGAGAAGGTTATCAGATACATATAGGCCAAATGATAGGGTTGTTATACCAAGGATTAGTTGAGGGAAAATACCAGTGAGCTTATTTTGGTTGAGAGATAAATCCATCAAATTTTGACAATTTCCAAGGGAGGAGGGTATGTTGCCTTTCAAATTATTTGAGAATAACGATAGTATGGTTAATAATGTTAAATTACCAAGAGAGATGGGAATGGTTCCGCGTAAACTATTTTCTTCCAGGTTCAAAACTTGTAACTTTTTAAGCTTACCAATGTCACGAGGAATAGTACCACTTAATTGGTTTGTCGCCATATCAAGGCCTTGAAGATTGACTAGATTTCCTATCTCAGGTGGTATGGAGCCATATATTTGATTATCACCCATGCCTAATTTAGACATTGTACTTGAGAAGTTTCCTATAAACTTTGGTAGCGCCCCTCCAAATTGATTTTGTTGTAACAGAAGTACTTCCAATTTGCTGCAATTTAAGAGGGAGGTTAAAAAATGAAGATCATCGGCTGTCCCAATTCCCAAATTATTTTTACCCATACTTAGAATTGACAAATTCTTAAGTTGACTAAAATCAATTGATACTTTCCCACTAAAAGAATTGTTAGAAAAATCAACCTTTTCAAGGTTTGATGTATTGGATAATGAATATGGGAGAGGACCAGTGAAATTATTACCAGAGATGGAAATCACTTTCAGCTTTGGAAGATCATAACCTATGTTGTGTGGTAAACTTCCAGAGAGTCTATTAAGTGGAAGAAAGAGACGAGTAAGGGAAGAAATGTTAAAAATTGGAGGAGGAACCATACCAGAAATGTTATTTCCACCTAAGTGAAGATAAAATAAGCTCCTTAATCGACCTAGAGAATAAGGAATTGTCTCAGACAAGTCATTTGCACGTACATCAAGTACTTGCAAAGCTGAAAGATTCCCAATGGAAGTTGGGATTTGTCCTGTTAGCTGATTCTCACCAATGTACAAAAATCTCAAGCTTCAACAAGTAGCCAATCTCTGTTGGGATTTCTCCTTGGAGGTTGTTTTGTAATGCATTGAACTCGATGAGTTTTGAGCAATTGGACAAATTGTTTGTAATTGTGCCCGAAAAAGAATTATTGGCTAGCATTAGAGTTTCTAATGTGGAAAGAAGACTTACTTCATTGGGAATATCACCATGGAAGTTGTTGTCTTCAAGATGGATCGATCTAAGAAAGCTAATGTTCCCTATAAAAGGTGACAATTCACCTCCCATGCTTTGATTTCTTAGATCCAACTTTGTAACCCTTTGGTGCCGACGACCACATGAAACACCTGTCCAGTTGCATAAGGGAATGGAATCGTTCCACGAGCTTGTGACTCCCAATGGATCATCAAGACGAGACTTAATGGCAAGTAATGCAAGACGGTCAGTCTCGTTTGAATGGATGGTGGCAGTGGATGGAGTAGAGAAGCTATGAATAAGCAAGAAGCAAAAGCAGCATAGAAGAATGGAACTAGGCATGTTTACAAGGCTGGATTAGACAATGGAAGGAGTTGTGTTTGGAATGTGGATGCTCATTTCAACCTGGTGTCAGCGGACTTTATAGAGCAAACTAACCATAAGAGTGTCGTGCGGGGAACACATGTTAAAAACTGGAGGAGGAACCATACCAGAAATGTTATTCTCAGCTAAGTTTATTATTGAATTAAAATTTGTCTCAGAGACTCCAAAGCTTGCTGCTGTCTATGTTTCTGTTTTGTTGTTTGTTATGGTTTATGTGTAATGCTTAGTTATGTTTGAATTGTAATTTAGTTTACTTTTTAGATTGCTTTGAAATGTGTTAGATTTACTTTTAGATTTGTCAGATGTTGTTGGTAGCTGTGCCAGTTCTTTTGTCTGTAGATCAGGTTTAGCAGTGTCAGTTCATTGTTGCATATTGACCTTTGGATGGCAATGATGTGGTAGGATCTAATGGCCCTGTATTTTGTATATATATCCCTTCTGTCAGTGTTATCTGATAAGAAGATTGTAATGGATGTGTAATTTGAATGAATGTTTATAGTATGTGTAATGTTTATGGTATGGTATGTTGAGTGATTCTCCTCTGGTTTCCATTGGTTTCACGTGTATGAAACTAGGCAAGTTAACTTCCTCTTCTAGTTTCATGTGTATGAAACTAGTTAAGCAAGAGTGAAATTTTAACATTTATATCATATAAGTTCCTTAGCCGGCCTAGGGAATAAGGAATTTCCCCGGACAAACTATTTGAATATACATAAAGTTCTAGCAAAGCTGAAAGATTACCTATAGAAGTTGGGAGTTGTCCTGTTAGATTATTCTCAGCTAGGAACAAAGTCTCAAGCTTTAACAAGTTGCTGATCTCTTCTGGGATTTCTCCATGAAGCCTGTTTCTATGGGCACGAAATATAATGAGATTTGAGCAGCGAGACAAGTTTTTTGGAATTGTACCTGAAAAAGTATTATTGGCTAGTATCAGAGTTTCAAGCCGGGAAAGAAGACTAACTTCATTGGGAATATCACCATAGAAGTTATTGTCTCCAAGGTGGATCGACCTAAGAAAGCTAAGGTTCCCTATAAAAGGTGACAATTCACCTCCCATGCTTTGATTTCTTAAATCCAACTCCGTGACTCTTTGATGTCGACGACCACATGAAACACCTTTCCAGAGGCATAAGGGTACGGAATTGTTCCACGAGCTTGTGACTCCCAATAGATCATCAAGTTGAAACTTAATGGCAAGTAATGCACGACGGTCAGTTTCGTTTGAATAGACTGTGGCAGTGGATGGAGTAGAGAAGCAATGAATAAGCAAGAAGCAAAAGCAGCATAGAAGAATGGAACTAAGCATGTTTACAAGGCCTGGATTAGACAAAGCAATGAGTTGTGTTCGGAATGTGGATACTCCTTTCAAGCTGGTGTGAGGGGACTTTATAGAGGAAACTAACCAAGAGTGTCGTGCGGGGACTCCATAAATCAATTACTAAGCAATCTGTCGCCCCTCTGTTTTCCCTCTCAATGACTCATGCCAGAGTCTTCAAGGCAGCCCTGTACTGTATTTTTGAAAATTCAAACAAAGACAATAAAATTGTCAACAACCTTGTAGTTTCATTTCATGGGTCCATAAACTTCGTCTCTACTCAAGAAAAAATTGTAATCAGCATTCAATTAACAATACTCATGAAAGGCGAGATCTCCTACTCTCCCCTGTGTTTAATTTACACCCCGACGCTCAAATTAGGACAGGAGCATTTACTAGGTGAAGGATGATCAAAGCCTTACTATAATATATACTTCTTTGCTATGATACTTGAACAACTAAAAACAAATATTTTTAAAAATTCTAAACCAAAATTAACAAAATATTGATAATAATTCATCAATTAAATTTTTTGATTGATAATAATAAGTGAAATTTTATATATATTATTTAATAATATTTTAAAAATATATTAACTCCATATAATTCAAAATCAAATATGAATATGAATTTTAACTTCATATAAAGCAGAGTTTGAATCGCGACATATGAATTGCTCATGAACGTGAAACCGACAATGTGAATGGTCACCACTCAATTATTACACACACAACATAACATATATTGGAACAAGTTGTAGAAAATGAACATATTGTAGAAGAATGACTCAATTTCTTTGTCAAATAAAGATGATTGATATATTTGAATGTCCAAATTTCTTCACATTATGACAAGACATGAGAACTTGATGATTTTTTTTTTTTTACTAATCAATAGGCATGAAAACATGGTGATGAGTTGTGATTTGAATGCTAAATAAAGTCGTTGTTTCAAGTCTTGCTTTTAATTAGACCAATATATATGTTTTGATAGGACCCACACGCCAACTCTTCTCCCTGAGCAAATTTTTTTGTCTATGTATGTTTGTGAAATGTTAACTGAATAATAATGTTGAATACTACCGTTGGTATCGGGTATTTATGAAAATATCATAGAATCACACTACAATTTATTCAAAATTAATAAACACTTCTAAATAGAAACACAACTCACACGTTTAGAAGATTTGAAAGATTAGATTCAGTGCTTTTGAATTTAGACTCACAAATTTTCATTGAATTAGTTTGGGTGGTGACCCGTGAGAGGAGTAGAAATCAGAAATTTTGACCAGTGACTCATAATGGGTTATAAAATACTTTATGACAAGTAATGTTAGAATCATATATTAAAAATTTCTAAGACCACAACTATGTAACAGTAAAAAACTAGTCGTGTAAAATTTTTTGTACGACTAAGTAAATTATAGTCGCTTTCCTGAATTTTTATTCTTCAGAATCAATCTAACTAAAGAAGAACCTATGGGTAGAAAAGCTACGAATCAGCAACAACCGAAGAAGCAGACAAAGCAGAAGCCGTGTTTCAGAATCTGGATGCTCATTTCAAGTTGGTGTGAAGGAGACTTTATGGAGGAAATTAACCAAGTTGTCTTGTGGGACAATTTTGGTGCGCAAGAATTTCCACAAATCACTTTTGATAATCAACAAAGGCAACCAACAAGGACAGTCACAAACATCCTTTTCAGTTTCTATGTGTAGTTTAATTTCAAAGAAACCCAACTTATATAATAAGATGGATGTCGTCTGCAAACAGAACGAAGTGAACTTGCAAAGGATAATAAGTCTTGAAAGAACTTGCAAACGAATGTGTGAATCCCACACTTGAAAGTTCTTAATATATTTGTCACTATTAGAAGATCGACAAACCCCAAAGGTTCTCTAACATTAGAGAATCTCCAGAAGACAAAAAACCATTAATTCTTTAACATACGTGAATTGAAATCCCACGTATAAGAATATACGTGGCTGGATCCTGCACCTGATAAAATATATAATAACATGATGGAGCCAGAGGTTACATAATGAACATTAGATTACTGATTGTGTTGATCGAGCTGAAGGTAATTAATTAATTATCGTTCAATTAGCACCAATCACCAGAGGAGCCATCAATATAGACTTTAGCGGTCATCACCAACAACTTTAATTATTTAATTACAACTAATTTGACCAGATTTTTTTCTCCAACCTACGACTATGAAAGTGTTATAGACTTATAGCAGTAGCAGTAATGCATTTGAATTTTTCGACCACTATATATATAGTAGGGGCAAAGGTAGCTCTTAAACTCACACACAGCAAACGGAGAGTGAATTTGCTTATTTCAGAAGAAATGAAGACAAGCTTTTACTACTCAGTTTATTTACAATCCCTTCTTCTTTTCTGCATCACAGTGATTCTTCTTGTACCTTTTGCCTCCTCTACCACCTTCAAAACTAGAAACTTTGCTCAAAATGAGGGAGATGATGAAGTGGCCTTGAGGGCCTTCAAGTCGAAGATCATCCAGGGCCCTCAACAAGTCCTCGACTCCTGGAACAATTCTAGCCATTTCTGTGAGTGGGAAGGAATCACATGCGGTCGCAGGCGTAGAAGGGTTATTATGTTAAACCTAACTTCAAAAGGTTTGTCTGGCTCTCTATCTCCTTATATTGGCAACCTTAGCTTTTTAAAAGTGCTCAGACTCTATGACAACAGTATTCAAGGTGAAATCCCTCCTGAATTCGGCCGACTCTTCAGATTAGAACGTCTATATCTTTCCAATAACTCCCTCATCGGAGAACTCCCGACCAACTTATCTCGTTGCTCTAGGCTCGAGGACTTGTTTTTAGGATTCAACAAACTAGTAGGAAAAATTCCATCGGAGTTTGTGTCCTTGTACAACCTCAAATCATTAGTTTTGCACATGAATAATTTGACAGGTGGCATCCCGTCTTCTCTAGGGAACCTTACATCCTTGCAAATTATATCTGTAAGTGAAAATGCTTTGGGGGGAAATATTCCAGATTCATTAGGTCAATTGAGAAAACTACGGTTTCTTGCATTTGATTATAACAATCTCTTTGGTAGAGTCCCTCCTTCTTTGTACAATCTTTCTTCCCTTGTTTTTTTCTCTGTGTCTAATAATCAGCTTCATGGAAGTCTTCCATCAAATTTAGGTCTTACACTTCCTAATCTTCAACTATATCTAACCGGATACAACTTGTTTAATGGGTCCATTCCATTTTCTTTATCCAATGTTTCAAAACTCGAACTAATTGACATGTCAAATAACTATTTTTCTGGAAAACTTTCAATTGATTTCGGAGGCATGCAAAATCTTGAGCTCCTATATCTTAGCAATAATAATTTAGGAAGTGGTGAAGTTGATGAGCTGAATTTTATCAATTCTTTGGCAAACTGTAGCAATTTAATTGATTTAGATTTAGGGGAAAACCAGTTTAGAGGAGTTTTGCCTCATTTAATTGCTAATCTATCTGCTAAACTCCAACGTGTAGCATTTAGTAACAATCAATTAAATGGAAGCATTTCTTCAGGTATAGCTAATCTTGTCAACTTAAACTTTTTGAGCATGTGGAACAACCAATTGACAGGCCCCATTCCCAGAGAAATTGGCAAACTTCAAAACTTACATTTTCTGAGTTTTAGTGACAACCAAATCTCTGGTGAAATTCCTTCCTCCATAGGAAACTTGTCTTTATTGGAACAACTTCACTTGGAAAATAATAAGTTATCAGGAGTCATCCCTTCTAGCATAGGAAATTTGAAACAACTAACAACTTTAAATCTTTCCAAAAATGATCTCAGTGGAAGTATACCCGAACAAATTTTCAATATACCTCATTTGTCGATTTCACTTAACCTAGCTCAAAACCATTTGGTTGGATCTTTATCTCAAATGATTGGAAATTTAAAAGTTCTAACGGAATTTGATGTGTCCGGCAACAACTTATCCGGTGAAATTCCGAATGAAATTGGTCTTTGTTCCAGTTTTGAATACATTTACTTGGAGGGTAATTTTTTCAACGGATCTATACCTCCATCAATGAGTTCTTTGAGAGGCATTCGGCAAATGGATTTCTCACGTAACAACTTGTCAGGTCAAATTCCGAAATTCTTGGAGACTCTTGCTTTGGAGAATTTAAACTTGTCATTCAATGATTTTGAGGGTGATGTACCGATGAAAGGAATTTTCACTAATGCAAGTGCAATATCAATTGTTGGAAATACTAATAGACTTTGTGGTGGCATTGCTGAACTGAAATTGCCCAAATGCCCCAACAATGACCCAAAAAAAGACAAGATCTCTTCAGTATTCAAGATTCTAATCTCAACAGCAAGTGCTATCTTGGGGTTAACCATGATTTTGATTTTCATTTTCTGTTGGCCGAAAAAGAGAAGAGAAGCACAATCTTCTGGGTCTACGTCGGAAAAATCACTTTGGAAAGTGTCTTATGAAATGCTCCTCAAAGCAACTGATGGGTTTTCCTCAACACACTTGGTTGGTGTAGGCAGCTTTGGCTCGGTGTATAAGGGAATTCTTGAACAGGATGGAGCCATTGTTGCGGTCAAAGTACTTAACCTTCAGCGCCAAGGAGCTTCCAAGAGTTTTATGGCCGAGTGTAAAGCATTGAAGAATATCCGTCATAGAAATCTTGTCAAGATCATAACGTCTTGCTCAAGTGTTGATTTTCAAGGCAACAACTTCAAAGCTATAGTTTATGAGTTCAAGCCAAATGGGAGTCTTGAGAAGTGGTTGAACCCAGCTCTAAAATCAAAGGAAGAACAAAACAAAATTCAAAGTCTTACGATTCATCAGAGAATAAGCATTGCTATTGATGTGGCATCTGCAATAGAATATCTCCATCATGATTGTCAAGAGCCAGTCCTTCATTGTGATTTAAAACCGAGCAATGTTCTTCTAGATGATGACATGACCGCTCATGTTGGAGATTTTGGACTAGTGAGGTTTCTTCCAGAAGTCCCAAATCCTAATCAAAGTAGCTCTGTTGGAGTAAAAGGAACAACTGGATATGCAGCTCCAGGTAAACATAACACTTGCTAACTTGTTAGTATGCTGATCTTATTCCCTTCTCAAACTCCAAATACTTTTCTCATTGATTTTTGTGTACTGCAGAGTATGGTCTTGGAAACAAGGTGTCGACAAACGGGGATGTGTATAGTTATGGGATCTTGCTGCTAGAAATGGTGACAAGAAAAAAACCCACGGATGCTATGTTCAAAGGAGACTTCAATCTTCATAGTTTTGCTAGAATGGCATTGCGTGACCGAGTGATGGACATTGTGGATCCAATGCTTATAAATGAAGAGATGGCTGCCACTGACCACATGATGAGGGAAGCATTAAACGACAGCCAAAAGGAATGTCTGATTTCTATGGTCAGAATTGGAGTGGCATGTTCTATGGAGTCGCCACTGGATCGAATGAGCATAAGCCGTGTTGTTCATGAATTGCAATCGGCCAGGAAAATCCTTCTTCAAGCAACAATGAAGTGCACTGAATTTGAAGGAAAGAAGTTGAAAGCTTTATCAAGCAGTCGAGAGTTAAATAGGAATTTGTAGGTGCATTTCTTTGGTCTGTTTACGGTTTTTTGCATATAAGCAGTTGACAAGCACTGAATTCTGTATTTTTTTTTTCCTTCTTCTACGTCATGTAAAACGCTCCCAACAACCTCCGGAACATAACCTCCTTCTACCTGTAGTTTCAACATTATCTCTCTTAGCTTGTCATAAGCTTCTTCGTTATGTTATTTTGTTTTTCACCTGCAACGAAACTATACAACCGGGAGTTTTCTTGACCCGCTGGTTGGTCATTGATCTTCTCACAGTTTCAACATTGTTCCATTTCCCAGCAACAGCATAAACATTGGACAATAATACATAGTCGCCGGAATCAGTAAGGCATAGCTCGGATAATCTTTCCTTCACTTGTTCTGCCAATTCAACGTTCCCGTGTATGCTACATGCCCAAAAAAGAGTCCGCCAGATAATATCATTAGGCAGGATTGGCATTTGACTTACAAATTCGTATGCCCTTCGAATAATCTCACCAGCTCGACCATATAGATCAACTATACAAGTATACAACCATAATGTTCAATTGATTGTTCAATGTTGTACACATTCTTCATCTTCGAAAAACACTCGTGTCCTTGTTCGATTTCATGCAAAAGTTGTATCGCTTCTTCTCCATGCCCGTGCATTGCCAGTCCTGCTATCATTGAAGTCCACGGAGCAATGTTCTTCTTCGCTGGCATCCTTTCAAGTAATAATTAGTGTATTATTCACTGAAATGATCCAACTAAACCCGAATTTCTCAACAAACCCGTGTACAATTCTCCCAAACTCCAACGCTCCAGCTTGTGCACACGCAAAGCGCACTCCTGTCAAGCTCACTTCATTTGGTCTCATCCCCAACTGTCTCAAATCCATGAAAACACCAAAAACCTCATCAAAGCACCCATTTTGAGTAAGTGCAGTTACCATACTACTCCATGGAACGTCGTCTTTCACTTCCATCTCCGAAAACACCTTCCTCGCCATCTCCATCTCCCCTGCTTTCGCGTACCCAGCAAGCATCAAGTTCGACGAAGTCGAATCCTTGAACGGCATACTTTCAAACAATCTCTCAGAGCTCTCCAAGTCACCGCCTCTAAAACACGCGGTGACCGCCGCATCCCAGGCAACAAAGTTTGGTTCAAGCATTTCATCGAACACCTTCATCGAAAATTCGACACGGCTACTTATCAAAGTCGTCCCAACAAAGAGATGCCCATCAAGCCCGTGAAGTAGAGCTTGACAATGCAACTGCCTACCGGTCATCAACGACCAGTAATTCGCGGCTGCTTTAAGAAGAAAAACGAAAGTGAAACTATCGGGAGCTGCTGCTGATAACAAGCCCATTTTGTAATTCTCTACTTTGTCTTGGGCCATATAAGAGCCCAGTCCAGTTCGATTTCGATCCACCAGAAATTTTAAAAGCCCATGCCACGTCATCAAGTTTATAGGTATTGACATCAACATTAATCGACTCAAGCTCTGTTTACTTCTCCGATTCGGATCTTTCATTCTCGACCCGGTTGTCCAGTGCACCGACAAACCAACCGCAAAGACGACCGGAGCTAGATATCACCGATACAAACACAATGCGCACTTTAGCGTCGCAGCTTAGCTCGGTAAAAATTTGCTCTTTTTCAGCTTCAGATATATTCAATTTTATGATTGTTTGTTTATTCAATTTTTTTTTTTTTTTTTTTGTTCGCGTAGTACCTGTGTAGAAGAAAACCCGTCAATCTTCAATCTCGAAATTTCGCTTCATTCAATAGAAGAGGTGATTCTTCATATATATGTTGTTGATGCTTTGATTGATTAGGGAATACTAGAAATTACAAATTTTTATAATGTTTATGCTGATTTTCTTTCAAATTATGAACAGAAATGGAATTTATAAAATGGCCCTAGAATGAATTTAGAGTGAGACTTCTAATTGTGTTGAATTGGAGATAATTGACTATGATAGTTAGTTTTGTCAGTAATGCTTTTGATTGATGAGGAAATACTAGAAAGGACAAATATTTATAATGTTTATGCTGATTTTCTTTCAAATTATGAACTGAAATTGCATTTATAAAATGACCCTCGAATGAATTTAGAGTGAGACTTCGAATTGTGTGGAATTGGAGATAATTGACTTTGATAGTTAGTTTTGTCGATAAGACTGATTTGTGAGTTTGTTGAGATGTAGATGAGCTCGAACTTGAACAGGAAGCTGAGAGGAAAATAGGATGGTTATTGAAACTGTTCTTTGCCGGGACTGCTGCAGCTGTTGGTTATCAGTTCTTTCCTTATATGGGTGAGTGAATTGGTTTTTTGAATCGATTTTGGTACTGGCTTATGTTGTTGAAACTCACTATCATGGCTTGATATTTCAGGGGATAATTTGATGCAACAGTCCGTGTCACTTTTGAGAGTCAAGGATCCGTTGTTTAAACGAATGGGAGCATCTAGATTAGCTCGTTTTGCAACAGACGGTAAAAACTTTTTTCGTTAAAGTTATGGTTGAAAATTGTCTACTGACTGCAACTCATGTATAGATTTTCTTTTCCTTTTTGATCATAGATGAAAGGAGGATGAAAATAGTGGAGATAGGTGGAGCTCAAGAGCTTTTAAATATGTTGGAGGCTGCTAGAGATGACCGCACACGGAAAGAAGCCCTGAAGGCTCTTGCTGCCATTTCACGCTCAGGTTAGTTATGTTTGCATTTGATAGGTTGACGTATTAATCTATAAACGCTCTAGTGGATGTAACGCATTGATACCTTTTTTCTTTGAGCCATTCCTCATCTGTTGAAACTGTCAAACAATGGTTGAAAAGTGAAGTTGTGTACGATAAAGAGAATTTCTAGATGGCATAAGTCATGTTTGCTCTGTCATCTAAAATCAAGTTATTAATTAAAAGAGGGATATCCAAAATCACACTTTAAATGACATCGGAGTAAACCTTATGCTCTTTATAAAATTATTGTATGACAATGATAAATGCACAGCTATAATATTCTTGTCTAGCAGAATAATCTATGTAACCCTTTAATTCCTATCAAGATACTTAGGCAGTTAGGCCTGATAGACAGTCTCCATTAAGTCATGTTTTCATAGCAGTGTAAATGTCAAGTTGTTAGTGCTCTGTGGAAGCTTCACCATTGTCTCCACAGAGAAGTTTAAATGAGGATATGTCATTAGAATTGAAGAATCCATGAGTAATATGAGTGTTAAGAAAGAAAAGACACTAAGTATGAGAACCTCATGATGCTTTTAAGGTCTAATTAATGGTGTTAGAGAGTTGAATGTTTTGAGTTTTAAGATTAGCTTATTGAGTTTGATGACATGTTGCATAACTAGAGTGCCTTTTATGCCTTTTTGTGTATATGGAATACAAGAATCGAAATGCCTGTAGTCACCAAATATTTTGTTTTCTAAATTTATAATGCTAACTTGCCCTTTTCATATTGCAGATAAAGCTGTTGGAGCTTTACACAATGCTGGGGCTTTATCAGTTATAAAGTCTACACCAGAATCCCTTGAAAATGCAGAAGTCGAGAATTACAGATCAAGCTTATTGAAGAGATTCCAAGACCTGAGATACGATTCTTCATCTTGAGATTGTATTCATGATATACTTTTTCAGCTTTAAGCTTAAAACATAGTTTCCAAAAGCAATGCCTGAATTTAGAAGAGATTGTTGTTTTATTAGGACAAACAAGAAGTACTGTGTATTTTTCTGTTCGTTCAAGTAAAAGATAAGTTGAAAATTCCATACTTGGTGCAATTGTTTTGGTTTCTCATATTCTAGATTATTCATCTTTCGTACTCATTTTTATGTGACTGTGAGTTATATCATGATTGTTTGATTGTTTCTATGTCTAACTCTTTGATTTGTGTTGTAAGGGGATAAGCCTCACTGATGCTCTCTCTAAACCAAATCTGATTTATTATTTAATTGTATTAAATTATCTGAGTTCAATGTGAGAGAGTTTATTAATCAAATTTGAATGAATAAATTAACTATAATTATTTTGACTTCAAACCCTGGTGAAGATTCAAACAATTGTTTTTTTTTTTAAATACATGTTATCTAACATTGCCAACGCGGTTTCCCTGTTGATCGAAAGAGAGATTTTTCCAGGAAAATTGGCAAAACCACAATAGCCTTATTTAAGGGATGGAGAGGAGCTCAGAATTGCAGAGAAACATCACTCAAGATTTCAGAATTATCCTGTGTTGATATCGGGCACTGTGATGGCAACACCTGAGCCGGCATATGGGGTTCCCACGGTTAGCGTGGTCGGGGAAGGCTTCTGTGTTCCTTATCCTGTGGAGTTAATTGTCAAGAGGAAAACAAAGGGACTCTCTGATACGCGCTTTGAAGTGTTAGACGTTAACGGAAATCTATTCCTCCAAGTTGATGGCACTTCCCTTGCTTTCCAATGCAAAAGAGTCATGCACAATCCTGCTGGTTTTCTGATCCTAACCTTGCGCGAAAAGGTACCCAGCTTAGTTCTTACTCTAATGCACACATAAAAGAGTGTGATGAATATCTCTGGCTTGATTGATTGTTTTCATTCTGAAATTTAACAGACACTCACAGCCAGTCATCGCTAGACAGTTCATCGGGGAGAAAGCTCAAAACTACACAATCTCCTCTTCAGCGTGCAAGAATCGCATGCTCTCCAACTACAAACCCGGCTTGATGTCTTCCTTCCAAGCAACTTCAATGAGGATATCAGCAACTTCAAGGTCGTGGGACGTTACGCCTCTGAGTCTTTCAGAGTTTACAAAGGAGAGACTGTCATTGCAGAGGTACTGAGCTTTGATACTCTCTGAGTTCACTTAAAAGTCATAGCTTCTGTTTGTTTCTCGGAATTGATAAGGAAAAAAACTAACCCTGCCAATATAACTGTACTGGAAAGCTTCTGCAAAAGCAAAAAAAACCTTTAAGGTTAAAGTTTATCCTGGAGTGGATTACGCATTCATCGTGGCTCTGATTGTAATTGTTAACAAGAATGACGCTATTTGAGATTCTGAAGCTGTTTCTGCAATTTATTTGTGACTATTGTAATAGTTTCTCTACTTTTTTCTTCTATGTAAACATCTTGATTGTTTGATTAAGTTTTACTAGTAACAATCACTTGCTGAATAAAGATTATTCATTATAAAATGCAAATTACAAAAATCTTGCAAATGAAATTCTTAATTCTAACCGAATCAACTGAAAACCGGTTCAGTAGCTTCATATAATGGTTCTCCCACAAGAACCTGAAGCCTATACTTTTCTTTTGGTAACTTTCTTCCTTCACATACTGCAAATCACTTCAAGGCTGATGAAATCTTCATTAAAATCACTTTTTGACTTCTTGAGGAAGTGCTTTTATAATTTGATTGTGATGATGATGATGATTGATGATCAACAGAGAGTTTGTGCTTCCTCCCAAGTGCTTGCTGTCTTCCCAATCTTTTGTATAACTCTAATGACTTCTTCTGTTGTCACATTTCCAGTCACTATGACTTTGTTCAGCTGTGTATCCACATTATAAGTTTCAATATCTGCTACCCAAAAACACATACAAGATGAAAAAACGATTAAACGGGGCGTTTCAATCGCGATCTAAAAGCAGATTATATATTTTTTTAGATTAATTAATACCTTCAATCTTCTTGATGGCCTTCAGGATTTTCTTGATACATTCATCACAATGCAGACCTACTTTCAGCTCCACAACCTACAATATATGAACACAAAAAGTGAACCAAAAAAAAAAAAAAAAACAATTAGTTTTTCATTTAAAAGGATCAAAAACAGAGATTGTTTTGATATACTTACATTGGCCATTTCGATTGATCAAAAAAAAAAGCCCCAAGTTTGGCAAACTTTAGTGAGATTGTGAGAAAATATGTTTAAGAAAACGAATTTGAACTTTGAAGCATATAAAATATATAGATATATAATAAGATGATGAGTGACTGAGGATAGGAATTGGATTCTTTAATCTTTACTTGATTGATGGGAATTTTGTTTGCTTTTCTCAAAAGCTGTCTTCTTTTTTTATAATTTTTTTCATTGACTTGTGAGACATAATTCACTAGCATCCACACAAAAGGGTTGGCCGGCTTTGTTGGGTTTGGTTGTGACAATGTATTCGGTTCACATTTTCAAATCTTAAAATAATCCGATGTTCCGACAGAGACATAGCTCATCTGGTAGATTGACAGGTTTGGGGTTTAGGTAAATGATTCACATGTCAGCGGCTCAAAGCTTTTTTTTTAAAAAAAATATCTGATCCCGAATTAATAAATATTATAAAATAATAATAATAATCCTATGTTGATTTGAAATTTGTCCATCGATAATAGATGTTATGGAATATTGGAACCTAACTATTATTTTATCAAAATATGTTAATGTTATAAATCCTAAAATCTACATTTTGCTTAAGATAAAAGCTGATTATAACTTATGATTCATATAGGAATTTGGAAAACAGAGGATTTTTGTCCTATTAATAACTTTATCATTATTTGCTGCAGTTGAAATGGACGGACCAGAAGGCTTCTTTTTATTGCTTTTGTATACAGCTATACATCAGCATCAGCTACTTCTTTTTAGGTGGAATGATAACAAAACGAAAGAAGACATTTTTGAAACTATAAATATAGCTAGAGACGTAATCAAGCTAATCAGTTTTGAGATCCCACACGTTTATTTATATATATATATGGAATCACAGTTCTCTAATATTAGACAAATGGATTTCTATTGTACAGAATAAGATTAGAGAAGTAGTTTCTGTAATGGTAAAGAAATAAGATCTCAAATTTGAGAAAAATTATAAGTTATAGATCAAGAACATAGTCAAGTCGTAGGTCAAGAATATACGGTCATTCACTAGTTAGGACAGTTGATTTTAGGACCCTTCTAGTAAAGCCATGTAACCTTTTAAGTAAACCCGGTAAAATTTCACACAACCTAAACCTATTCGAAAATGTTGATGGGTTTAGTTTATCGGATCGGGTTGTTAATGGGTCGACCCATTAAAACCCATAATATAATGGGTCGGTTTTAGATTCACCTTTAAAAAACCATTAATTCGTGATAACTCATTAATATAAGGATTTTTTTCAAAAAATATATGTGTTTATGAAATTTATTAAAAAAAATCTTTGTATTTACTAACTCAATAGTAAATAAATTTATTAAAATTGTTGAATTTATAAAAAAAAAAATATCTCTATAATTACATTTAGAATATATTTTAATAATTAATTAAAAAATAAATTAAAAACTATAAAACTATAAATTGATTGTATCATTATATTCTAACTATAACCCTAAAAGTAGTTGTCTTCTAACACAAGCAATTTAACATTTGTAAGCATAAGTGAGGACTGAGATTCTCAATCGCAACATAATAAATATTTAGGGAAGCCATGTTAGATTTCAGTTTTAAGTTGTTTATTTTTGTTTTTCTTAAAATAATATGTTTTCGATAGAATGTTGGAGCCCATGGTGGACTTGACTGCATGAGTTTGATCATGTTTCAATACTATTTATTTACTACTTTTTAATAAATTTCAAATATAATATTCTGCAATGAGTCGGGTCGGGTTACTCATTAATTTAACAAATGGTTTCGGGTTTTATATCTAAACTCATTAAGCTAACATGTCATGTTCAGGTGAGATAATTTTAACATGATCCAAATACGAAACGACACGAATTCGTAATAACACAACCCATTGCTAGGTCTACTCATAAGGCTGACTCTGAAATTACAAAAAATGGTCCTAAAATTTATTTGTACCGAAGAATTAAATAGTTGGACTAAGATGGTCCAGATTTTATTTTCCTAAGCCCAAACCCAACTAAGTTTGGGCTTAGTTTTTATATACCATCCTTGTCCATTAGATGGTTAGTGGACTTTTGATTTGTGTTGTGTACTTTTGTTTTTATAAAGAGCGACGATATTTACCCTCTTAAAAATCGTATGAATACTCATTTAAAGTATATGAATACTCATTTAAAGTATAACAAATTATATGTACACCCCACGTATTACAAATATGCCTTTCCTAACAATTAACATGAGATTGGTATCATCTTCTTCTTTTCTATTTATTTTTTGTGTGGATGTCCTGTAGATTTGATATCGAAATTTTACCCTATCCTTGACAGGGATTTTGAACCCAGTGAAAATGAGTTTTGAAATTATGAGGACACGTGGTGTACTGACTTTGAAGCTTTGGATTATTTTTTTTAATAAATTATAAAATAAATAAGATTAAAAAACAATGAAAGACGAAAGAGTATGGAAGAGTGTAGAGTGTAATAGTTACTTGGGATTCCAAAACTTTCCCAGAAAACTCCTCCATCTTTTTATTCCTTTTATTTTTCTTTAAAAAAAAAAAATTCTTTCAGTTTAGTTTTTTTTTAAAAAATATATATATATATACAATGATTTTATCTTCTTCATTTTTTTTATAATTTTAAATTTTATAATCAAAAGATATTATAATTTTCTTTTTAACTAATTATAATGTTTGTTAAAATGTTTAGAATATTAAATATTTTATTAATATGATACAGTATTTTCAATATTTTAATAAATTTATTTAAGGGTATTGTTGGAATTTCAAAAAATATGTTGATTTGGGGTGCACATACTATTTTCAACGGGTGCAAATATCACTACCTTTTAATAAATCCTCTCAACATATGGTTTTAACAATAATGTTACTTTGTCTAAATTTGATGTCTAAATCTGAAGCCCAAATGATATAGCACTATTATAATTCATTCATTTTTTTATTTTATTTTTTGACAATATAATTTATTCATTTGAATTATATTAGATTAACATGATTTTATTTTCCTAAGCCCAAACCCAACTGAGTTTGGGCTTAGTTTTTATATACCATCCTTGTCCATTAGATGGTTAGTGGATTTTTAATTTGTGTTGTGTATTTTGTTTTTATAAAGACCGCCAATATTTGCACTCTTAAAATTCGTATGTACATCCATTTAAAATATTCTAAATTATATATACACCCCACATATTACAAATATGCCCTTCCTTACAGTTAACATGAGATCGGTATCATCTTTTTCTTTTCTATTTTATTTTTTGTGTGGATGTTCTCTAGATTTGATCTAGAAATTTTGACATATTCTTGACAGGGATTTTGAACCCAGTGAAAATGAGTTTTGAAATTATGCAGACAAGTGGTGTACTGACTTTGAAGCTTTGGATTTTTTTTTTAATAAATTATAAAATAAATAAGATTAAAAGAATGAAAGACGAAAGAGTATGGAAGAGTGTAGAGTGTAATAGTTACTTGGGATTCCAAAACTTTCCCAGAAACCTCCTCCATCTTTTTATTCCTTTTATTTTTCTTTAAAAAAAAAATCTTTCAGTTTAGTTTTTTTTTTTTTTTTTTTTTTTTTTTTTTTAAGGTTAATTGCACTAACTTTTGCCCTTAGTTTATTAAATCTAGTAAGATTTCAAAAAGATGCAATAAATTAATACAAACACCCACTATCATCAAGTCAATCCATTAACTTTAATGGTTGACTAACCTAGGCCCATAGAAAGCCAAATATACCCCTATCACATGATCCCAAATATAAAATATTTTTTAATTAAAATTTGAAAAATTAAAATAATAATAATAATAATAATAATATCTACCAGCGATGAATCTCCACCGTCAAACAAAACAAGAGATCTTTGACGATCTCTTCCTACTGAAAGAGATCATCGACGATCTCCTTCAACTAGAAGAGATCGGCCTTCTGCAGTTAGCAGAGGAGGCTCCTTCACGAACTAAAAATGTTTCAGCGAACTAATTATCTTATATATATATATATAAAAATTGATTTTTCACTTTTTAATTAAAAAATATTTTATGTGTCAAGGGTATATTTGGTTTTCCACGGGTCAAGGTTTGTCAACCGTTAAAGTTAATAGATTGACTTGATGGCAAAGGGTGTTTGTGTTAATTTAGAGCATCTTTTTAAAATATTGCCAGATTCAATAAAGTAAGGGTAAGTTAGTGCAATTAACTCATTTTTTTTAAATAAAAAAAACCTAAATACAATGATTTTATCTTCTTTACTTTTTTATAATTTAAAATTTTATAATCAAAGGATATTATAATTTTCTTTTTAACTAATTATAATGTTTGTTAAAATGTTTAGAATATTAAATATTTTATTAATATGATGTATAATTATTTTCAATATTTTAATAAATTTATTTAAGGGTACTGTTGGAATTTCAAAAAATATGCTGATTTGGGTTGCACATACGATTTTCAAGGGTGCAAATATCACCACCTTTTAATAAATCCTCTCAACATATGTTTTTAACAATAATGCTACTTTGTCTAAATTTGATGTCTAAATCTGAAACCCAAATGATATTTTTTTTTTTGATAAGGTTGTTGGGGCGAGCCCAACATATTATTAAAGAAAAGAAAGAAAACAAAAGAGAACAGAAAACAACAAAAAAGAAAGCAGATTAAAAAACCCAAATGATATAACATCACTATAATTCTTTCTTTTTTTTTTCTTTTTTTTTGACAATATAATTCATTCATTTGAATTGTATTAGATTAATATGATTTAAATGAATAAATTATAGTAATATCACACCATTTGAGTACCAAATTTAGACAAAGTAGTATTTCTGTACTTTTAAACAACCTAGTCGATTCCCGATTGATCTATCGTATTTCAATTTAATTTTCTAATAAATTAACTTCACTTGATAAATTTTTTAAAACAAGATAATATAATTTGAAATAACTAACCACGCGCTCAAACCGAGCGTGTGACGTAAAAGTGTATCCCAATTCCCAACTTAACTTACAACGTACGACAAACAGTTGATTAAACAAGTTTAACTGCCGCCAGATCAGATTTCTTACATGTTAGATCTTCAACCAATAAAAAGTCACAGCAGATAAATCTCACAACCAATACAAAACCTCCACGTGTCGATCTGTTTATTTTTTTTTTGTTGTCTGTTTCTTCATTTGTCGTTAATATCACGCAAAGTCAACTTTTGATCCCGATGCAATACAAGTTTCAGATTTTTCAATCAAAATTTTTTCAGATTCAATAAAAAAAAATATTCTTCTTCTTCTTCATCCTCATCATGGGAAATGTAATCGGATTTCTATATGAGCAATGTTGCAAGCCCACCACGACGACGGCGGATTTCGGCGGCGGATCAGTTGGACCTCACGGCGTCTCTGCTCTAGCTCACGATCTCTTCAACTTTGAAACCACCTCCCAGGTAATATATATATATATATATATATATATTGCCAGCTTAATTTAATAATTGTGTGATCATTTCAAGCATGTTCAGGTTTTTAGAGCTGATTAGTAAATCAAAATTATTTGACTGAATTTAATTTAGTTATATAGTTCAAGATAAGTGTTAATTCTTGCAAATTTATTGACATTTTTCAAGCTCCAAACTATCTATAAGAGTATATCTGTATATGAGTGATCTTTATATACTTAAATTTTCAATTATAAAGTATATTTTTTCGTATGTTTCGATTTTTCAAAAGCTCATGATAAATGTTGAATATCGTAATACTTGACACTATTAAGTATTTATAGCTTCTAATTAGTATAATTACGATGTAGATTCACTTGTTTTTCCGTTCAACAGATCAGTGATTAATTACCGGATCGTCGTCATTAACATTGTAGAGCTTGTTTTTCGAATGATTTAATTAAGGTTCCAGAAGGGCTTAGTAAGCATGTTGTATCATCCAAGAAAGCTCAGGCTAATTGGTAAGTAATTGATCTGAATCAATTTCTTCCTGAATTGAAAAAGTTATGTATCTATATATGTAATAATTCTATAGTTAGAATCGACCTGATTTTTTTCGTACGGATTAACTGATTATCTCATGTGATAATCAATGAAGCTGTAGGAAAAAAAAAAAACAGGACGATCCTGACTAGAGAAAACTCTTTATATATGAACCGACAAAAGTGCTTCCTGGTTTATATATATGAAGGTATAGAAAACTATCAGAAGCATGGAAACAAACAAAACCACCACCAAAAACACCAGAGGAAGCAACCAGGCTTGTGATTCAGACCTTGAAGAGGCACCAAAAAAAAGATGTTGAGGTACTGAAAAAAAAAAAAAAAAAAAAGGCACTTTGAAAAAGCTGTAATTGAAGAATTCTGATGTGAAAAATTCTTATATCATTCCTATAACGTAACTGCTAATTTTTTGCAGGGCTTCTTGGCTTTCTATGGTTTGGCTCAACCTGACGTTCTTGTCGAAAATTCTACCGGTGTTCATTTGCCCGCAGGAGTGAAGTATGAAATGCAAACACTTCCTGTAAGAAATATCTTCCTCTTAAAAGCTCAAAATTATCTTACATGAATCCGAATTCTTTTGTATATTGATGGAAATACTGTGATGGACTAGGTGGATGTAAAAGCAATTCCGGATGGGGATACCATAACAGTGTATGTTAGTGCAACTGACCCGAGAGAGTCCACGTGTGTTCCCCAAGATGTACAAGTGGCAGCCGTGCAACGATCACAGGCGCGAGCTCAGAGAAATTATACGAAAGCTGATGCACTCCACCAGGAAATCATTAATTCAGGATACAGGTAATTTGGTTAATGAAATCAATTCTGCTTGCTTGAACTTGTTGATTTCTGAATTCTGACTATTACTTTCTCATAGGATGATAAGTCTTCAAAACAACGAGGAGGTTCTTGCTCGAAAATATCGAATTCGATTAAGGTAACTTCATCTACTCTTTCAATTCAATCAAAATATTGTATGTGGTTAATGGTTTTCGAAAAAAAAAATCAGGGGAATTGATGCACCGGAGAGTTCAATGCCCTACGGAAAAGAAGCAAAAGCAGAATTGGTTAAGATTGTTCAAGGGAAGTGTTTGAGAGTCCTTGTTTATGGGGAGGATCGATATCAACGATGCGTCGGTGATATATACTGCAATGGAAAATTTGTGCAGGAATTGATGCTCAAGAAAGGGTGTGCTTGGCATTACACTGCCTATGACCAACGCCAGGAACTTGCAAAGGTGAGTGATCATGCTATGCATTTTTATTTTTATTTTTGAAGTATTACAATAGATTCTGACACCGAACGGTCGGGTCAAGGGTCTGTCGGGACCTATTGAGATCAAACGGTACATGTGTGGTTAAGATATCTACTCTCATAATAGGAGATATCTATTCCCACAACACCGGGGAGAAAACTCCCTATACATACTTGTAAAATGCGATCATGAAATGCCTTCTCATTCCTGATATCTTGTTGTGTTTTGATTAATTCCTCCATGTACTAAGTCTTTAAGTCGTGATCATATATCAGTGGGAGCAACAGGCACGAGCCAAGCGAATCGGGTTGTGGGCATCATCAAACCCGGAGAAGCCATGGGAATGGAGGAAGAACAAACGTCAAGGCAAATAACAATTCCCTTGTCTCCGCCTGAAAACATGTAATTGAAAAACCAACTGTATTGTTATTTTTTCTGCACAAAAGTATCTTGTTGGATGATTAATTTATTTTGAAAGTAAAGTCAAATAAAGTTTATTTGTATAAAATCTATATCAAGGTTCATTTTTCAGTCACGATGGTCCTGGAATTTTATACCGGTGCCAATTGAGGATCTCGTAAGAAAAATTTCGGCATCGTCTTGAACATCAGCAGCAGTTGATTATTTTAGTCAGAATTAGAGAAAATAAGCACATACAACACCAATGAGCCTGAAATGCAGGTGCATGTATCCTGAATGGGTAGCATATGTTTTTCATTGGGAGGAATGGGCTTACCACAATATTGTCACTCAAAAAACGACACCTAATATAAGAGACACACGATGTAAGAGAATATATGATTGGTTGGATATATTATATATCCATTTTCGAAAGAAGATCTTATGACAATAATACTACTCCACCCAAATGTGAGGTGTCATCATCACACACAACATGGCCCCAATTTGAGTGGAGTTTTAGGGTGGAGTAGCATTACTCATCTTATTATCATAACATCTAACACAAGTTTTTCTCTTAAAATTCATCATCCATTGCTCTATTATTATATTATAGGGAAAAAAAAAAAAGAAGTGAAAAAGCTAATATCATTTAGAATGATTGTGTTCATGTGCTAAGAATATATATATATATATATATATATATATATATATATATATAATTGATTTAAGGAAATTAATTTCGTGACTAATAAAAAAAAATAATGTTTTATAGTCTAAAAACTTTTGTTTAAAATACATCACATGTAATATGACAATTCAAATTTTTAAAGATAATTTAATTGTGTTTCCAAGAATAACAACTATAACCAACTTCATATTAAATTGCATAAGGGATATACCTTCAATCTGTTCAAATTTTATCATGTAATATGAGAAATTAATTATTCGAGACTCAAATTCCATACATAATTTAAGGGGCTCGAACATAATTCAAGTACCAGCAATGGCATATGGAGAACGGATCTCAAATACGCCATTGTTGGTATTTGGATCCACAATTATATAAAACAAAACTAAATTTTAAGTTTTTGACAATAAAATACAATCATTATTGATGATTAAAAATTGAATATAATTGTGGAATCCCATTTATTACAAAAAATCTTGTGGCTTGAATGGAATTCTATTGAAGATTGAAAATTGAATATAATTGTGGTCTGTTGGTTTATGAATCATCAATAATAATTGTATTTTAATGTTAAACTTAAAATCTAATTTTGTTTTTCATGATTATGGATCCAAGTCCCAACGTATTTGAGATCTATTCTCCATTTATTTTCTTAAACGTTTTCTTTTATTCTTTTTTCTAATTTTTTTAAAGTCTAAATTTTTTGTTTTATATATTTTTGTCTTTTAAAATTTGTTTGAAAAAATATAATTAAAAGCTTTTTATTTGCATTTTTATATAATTTATTTTATTTATTTTATTTTAAGGAGAACAAAATAAAGTATAAATAAGTAACTAAGGGTATTTTGGACTTTTAATACTAAAAATCCGGTCAACAGTTAATTTGGACGGAAGTCAACTGACGCTAGAGGATGTTTGTGTAATATTTGGTAAGAAGTCCATATATGTGTAATTAGACCTAGTCTCGGGGATGTTTGTGCAATTACTCCTATTACAAAATTACTATTCATGCAAAATTTTCATACAAATAATTTCTCTTTTGTTTTCTAGGAGGACGATGTTTGGGTACTGACCAACAAATAGGGATTTGCCACGTAGTCTATTTACGAAGAATGCAAAGAGATAAATGTAAAAAACTAAAAGAAAAAAGTCACGTGGCAACACACTATCGGTGGGATTAGCACCTTAGGTACTGACCGTTAATACCCAAGCAATTTCCTTTCTAGGAAGCTGTTGAAAGTCTCGAATTTTTCAATTGTTTATTAATTATTAGTGAACCCCTTCACTGTTGTTTTTCTTCTCTTCTTTTTCTTCTTCTTCTTCTTTTATTTTTCTTCAAAAGTCTCTTCTTCTCTGTTTCAAAATCTTCCAGATTCAAGAACAAATTTCTTCATGGGAAATGCAATTGGATTTCTATGTGGGAAATGTTGCAAACCCACAAAAGATGACGTGGACTATGGATCAGTTGAACCTCACGGTGTCTCTGCAATCACTGTCAGTGTCTCTGCTCTTGCTCATGATCTCTTCAACTTCGATAACACCTCCCAGGTACTACTACTACTACTACGACTACTCTGTTTCTTTTCTTTGCAGCTTTTGAGATTTTTCTTTTAATTTCAAGGATGTATTTAATTTTTTTGATTGCTTGGAATTGTTGGGTCATCTTCAATTTTCAATTTTTAACATAAAAATCTATTTTTTCTTTGAATGATTTAAGGTTCCAGAAGGGCTGAGTAAGTATGTTGGATCATCCAGGAAAGCTCAGGCTAATTGGTAATTAATCTAATTTTTTTAATTTTTAATTGTTTTTTTTTATTTTTTTTACTGAATATGATAAAATTAGTAGCTATAAGCACTGAAAAAAGTGCTTCGTGGTAATATATATGAAGGTATAGAAAACTATCAGAAGCATGGAAGCAAACCAAACCCCCTCCAAAAACACCAGAGGAAGCAGCCATGCTTGTCATTCAGGCCTTGGCCAGAAACCAAAAAGCAGATGTTGAGGTACTGATCATAAAAGCACTATTAAAAAATCCATGATCATGGTCGCATACATAGCCCGGTGGTGATAACGAAATGCTTAGAGTGCTTTCCTTATCGGGAGTCCTGGATTTAAGTACCCCGACGTGCATTTGTTTCTGTATTTGTTCTGTAATATGCATATGTAATTTGGTTTGATCCATATGCTAAGATCATCGGTCTGGCACGTGAGGTGAGGGGGTGTGTTATAGTGCTTAAATACTTACTAACAATATAACTGCTTATTTACAGGGTTTACTGGCTTTCTATGGCTTGCCTCTTCCCGATACGCTTGTTGAACTCTCTACCGGTGTTCCAACATCATTGCCTGAAGGAGTGAAGTTTGAAATGGAGACACTTCCAGTTAGAAAAAATCTCTCTTAAACTCCCAAATTATCATACTTGAATCTGAATTTGTGTGTATTGATGATGAAATACTGTAATGGATCGATAGGTGGATGCTAGAGCAGTTGCGGATGGAGATGGTATGACAGTGTATGTTAGTACAGCTGACTCGAGGGAGTCCTCGTGTGTTCCGAGAGAAGTACAGGTGGCAGCTGTGCGACGAGATCAAGCACGAGCTCAGGGAAATAAGCCGAGAGCTGACGCACTTGACAATGAAATCATTGAAGCTGGATATAGGTTAGTTATAAATCTACTCAATGCAACAACTTGTGGTAGTATTGATTTATGATTGTTACAATCTCAGGGTGATATATCTTCAAAACAATGAAGGGGTTCTAGCTCGAAAATATCGAATTCGACTAAGGTAACGTTATCTACTTTGAATGAATTGAATCAACTAATTAGCGTAAATAGTGTAGTGCCCCTGTGGTTAACGGTTTGGGAAAGAGATGATCAGGGGAATAGATGCACCGGAGAATGCAATGCCCTACGGAGAAGAAGCAAAGGAAGCACTTGTTAAGATTGTTCAAGGGAAGTGTTTGAGACTGCAGGTTTATGGGGAGGATCAATACGGGCGCTATGTCGCAGATGCATACTGCAATGGTAGATTTGTGCAGGAATTGATGCTCAAGAAAGGGCTTGCGTGGCATTACACTGCCTACGACAAACGCCAGGAATTCGCAAGAGTGAGTGATCATATATATACTTTGCTCATTCTTTGTATTTTGTTGTGTTTTGATTCTTCCCAGAACTAAATCTTCAGCAATGATATATATACCAGTGGGAGAAACAGGCTCGAGCCAAGCGAATTGGCTTGTGGGCATCATCAAACCCAGAGAAGCCATGGGAATGGAGGAGGGACCAACGTGAAGGCAGATAACACAAGTTTTGCTTCCATGAGTCTGCCTCGACTGGTACTTGTCGAGGTACAACCAAAACCAAAGTAAATATTCACATCCAGAACCTGGAATTGGTAGCAGAAGAGAGAAAAGATCAGAACGGTTCCATGAACCGCAGTTTATGTACTATTTTAATTCAAATGTTAGAGCTTGGTATTTGAATTGAAAAACCGACTGTAATGTCGGTTCGCTAACTGGTTGTTATTTATCACTACACAAGTAACTTCCTTTCACTATGTAAAATCTTCATGTTGATGATAATTTGGACAAAAATGGCAAAAACAAGATCATTCTCATTATTAAACATTCGATTGTATATAACATTGCCCACAAATATGTTGATGAGTGAAACCCTCTCGAACTGGGAAAAAGGAAAATCGTTACAGCCAAAATTTTCAAATCCTAAAATACGGCAAATCATTGGTGAAAAGATACCTAGAGGAATAATTACAAGAAGTAAATTGAACAGTTTGGAAAACACGAAAGGGAGAAATAAATGGCCTCTATATCTTACTAGAAACGTGATGACTGCGGAGGCACATCTGAAGAATATAGCTGCAAAAGATAAAAGGCATTGTTAAGCGCAAGATAGAATTGCCGTGTTGAATATAAAGCATTACAGAAGGTCACTAATCGTAACTAGTATGGTACAAAGAACAACTACGTGTCCAAAGTATTAGCGATATTGATTCTCTCATTAGTCATTATTTCCGCAGACATGATGAACATTCCTCCACACAAGTCCCTGACTCACAGTCAAGTATGCTCAGCGATTGTATTAGTTTCACTTCTCTTTATTATGAAAACGTTAACAGCTTCCAACTTTTACGCTATATTAAACCTTTCATGTTTTGTGCTTATCAAAGTTGAGTTATGAATTCACTCTGGATCACTTGATTCAACTAAAATTTGTCACTCACCTTAGAATAAATGAAACCAACTACAAATTTCGTAAGAAGGTATAAAAGCAATCACTTATTTATCCTAGAAGACTTTGGAACTTATAGATTTGGAAGGTTAATCACTTTAATGCTAAGAAGTTCTTTCTAGTGATTGAAATCAAATGAAATTAGAAAGACACCAAATGATTATTTATTTCGTGGAGTGTAGAAATAACCTATTTCATCAAACAACTATGAAATCTAAAAGAACTCAATATTTATATAATTAGCCAAGATCGGTTACACGGAGGTGAGAGAGATAACAAGTATAAGAATTATCAACCTCAAACTCATATACTCACACTGGCATTCAAGAATTTGATGTCATTTTGTTTCACCCTTCAATTCGTCAGAATCTGAATCACTTGCATTGTAACCTTCAGAAATAAAAAAAATGAATTGAAACAAATGAAATAGTTAATTATCAAATGCAAAATAACACCATAAGCAAAAGCAAGAGAGGGAGAGAGAGTAAGAAAGTACCTGGAGGTTTATTGCTTACTTTCAAGACCGAAGATCGACCCCTTGAACCTCTATTAATCCAAGTACGCCCCTTATTTAAAATATTGATGAGTTCGCTCGTTCAATACCACAAAATAAAAACCATTCCAAACCACAAAAATAGGACAGCAGTAGTCCACCAGAAAATTGAACAAAAAGAAATCCTATCATCGACCAAGATTGTAATGAACGTTGTAGCATCAAGAACATATAAACAACTAAGTTTCATGAAAAAAAAAAAAAAAAGGGGAACAAATAAACCAATACTCTATTTAGTTAACGTTGAATACTGAGTTTGCAAGTTTCTGGTTAAAGTTAATTAAGATCCTAATTGTTGAGACCCTTGATTCTGAAAATTCCTAATAAACATTTGGCCTAGTTAAAGCGAGTTCACTCTCTCATCCAAAACCAAAACAACATTGAACTTAAGATTAGAAATTATGATTCCCCTTTATCATCCTCAGTATTCAAAGTAACCACACATTAAGAATTCATTTCAACATATACAAAGAATTGAATTCAACGGTGACAAAATCAAACGAATCTCTAGAACCGAAAACAACAAAATAAAGCAATCAAAATGAAGCAAAAATTTGAACTTTTTAGGCATCTCTGTCAATACTATAACAACATTGAACTTAAGAATAGAAATCCCAGTTTCCCTTTATCATCCTCAGTATTCAGAGTAACCACACATTAAGAATTCATTCAAATCAACATATACAAATTGAATTCAACGGTGACAAAATCAAACGAATCTCTAGAACCGAAAACAACAAAATAAAGCAATGAAATGAAGCAAAAATTTGAACTTTTTAGGCATCTCTATCAATACTACACTAACATTGAACTTAAGAATAGAAATTCCGGTTTCCCTTTATCATCCTCAGTATTCAAAGTAACCACACATTAAGAATTCATTCAAATCAACATATACAAAGAATTGAATTCAACGGTGACAAAATCAAACGAATCTCTAGAACCGAAAACAAAAACAAAAAAAGGCAATCAAATGAAGCAAAAATTTGAACTTTTTAGGCATCTCTGTCAATACTATAACAACACTGAACTTAAGAATAGAAATTCCGGTTTCCCTTTATCATCCTCAGTATTCAGAGTAACCACACATTAAGAATTCATTCAAATCAACATATACAAATTGAATTCAACGGTGACAAAATCAAACGAATCTCTAGAACCGAAAACAAAAAAATAAAGCAATGAAATGAAGCAAAAATTTGAACTTTTTAGGCATCTCTATCAATACTATACCAACATTGAACTTAAGAATAGAAATTTCGGTTTCCCTTTATCATCCTCAGTATTCAAAGTAACCACACATTAAGAATTCATTCAAATCAACATATACAAAGAATTGAATCCAACGGTGACAAAATCAAATGTAGCTAGAACCAAAAAGTCGAAAACAACAAAATAAAGCAATCAAATGAAGCAAAAATCTGAACTTTTTGGGCATCTCTATCAATACTATAGCAAAGCAAGCAATATACACAAAGATATCAAATTATCAATACAATGTCTATAAAATCCAGGAAAAACAATACAACCCAGATACAAAAACCAAGAATTGAAACCCCCCAAGAACAAAAGATTGTACCTTTTGTGCATCTCTGGCAACACCATAGCCACTGAAGTACATTTGTCCAACAAGGATCTGCATAGACACATCACCATTCCTGGCCTCCTTGAGAGTGTCATGAAACCATCTCTTGGCACAATCAGAGACCACCAGAGCCAGTGGCAGCTTCTCTTGACCCTCCCAAATGTCTCCCATCTTCAATTTCTTAACTGGCTCCAAGTCAACTCTAACCCCACCACCAACAACACCACCACCACCCTGTCTTGTTGTTTTTGTGTCTGGTCGCGGTTTCACAACCGCCGCCGGCGGCGGTTTCAGGTGCCTTGTTTTAGGTCTATGGACTCTCTTCTCAGATGAAGAAGAGAAAATTCTAGCAAGTTCTCTGAGCTTGCTTGTTGGAAGTGATTTTCCCATATAACAAAACAGAGAATACAAATAAAAATCACTTCTTTTTGGTTTAATGAAAAAAAAAAAATTTGATTCTTTTTGAGGTGCTCTTATCTGGTTTTCATGGACAGATATTGTGTTTGTGTGTTGTGAGAGTTGGATTCGGTTTTGGTTTTGTTTTTGTTTTTGGATCTTTTAAAGTGAAAGTACAAAAAGAAGAGTTTGTTATTAGATTTTCACAAAGTGTCATTGCGTTCTTGTTAGTTTTTTATTTTTTATTTTTTATTTTTTATTTTATTTTAGATCTCTTTTAGGGCAAGAGACCTTTCCTTTTTCCCTGTTTTTAGCTCTTATTTTATTTATTTATTTTTGCAATTGCTTTTTTTTTTTTAATAAATAAATTTCAAGCACAAATAAATTTGGATTTTTTTTTGTTTTTGTTTTTGTTGATAATATCTTTATAGTAAAGGACTAAGAGGTTAATTGATAAATTATAAGTGATTTGAAATATTAAATAATTAATTTTATAAAATAAAAAACTTATATATTTATAAGAATGTTATTAAATTTAGATATCAATGAAATTCACTCATTATATATTTATAAGAATGTTATTAACTTTAAGATTTGATTATTATAAATAAATTGGCCTAGTTTTTGTCTTTTTGATGATTTCTTTTACAAGAAAATTTTCTAAAGTAATTATAAGAAAAAAAAAAAATTCAAATTTCAAAAGAAACTTTTAGTATAATTTATAGAATATCAAAAAATTATAAAATTGATAGGATGAGGTTGATCCGTAAATAAACCCTTCACATCTGCACTACGAAATTACGGGTTCAAGTCCTCACTTTTCCCAAAAAAATAAAATAAAATAAAAAAACCTGAATTTATGCAATTATGTAATACTTAAATAAAAAATTAAAATTATGAAAAATTATTTAAGTTTTAATTTTAAATAGTACAAATACATTAAAAAGTACTCTCTTTTTTTTTTTTCTGGCAAATGAAAGGCCCATGCCCAAGTTGCTTTTTAGCCCAACAATAATTTTAGGTTTTTTCCTTTTTTATTGTGTGCGTGTGTGATGAAAAATGCAAGATATGGGATAGACTTTAAAGGAGAAAATCTAGGATTTTAGGTAAAATTGTGTGCTGTCAATTTAGGTCAAAAAGTTACAAATTCAAAAATTTCAGAATATAAAAACTTCTTTCATTTTCAGCTTCTCTCTCTGGGGCAGAAATTTATTATGATCTTCACATTGTTTCAACGTTGATTTTGAATCTTTCATAACAAGGTACGTTTTTCAATTTTTCTTTGGTTTGTAAGAACATTTAAATGAAAAATGATTTTAATTGAACAAGAAAATTGCAAATCTATGCCTTTCTTCTGAATTTATTTTTATATTTATTCTGATTGTTTTCTTGTATTGCTTTTGTACATTTAATTTTGTAAAAAAAAAAAAAAAATGTTTCATTTTCATCAATTATAAATTCTTTAAATTGATTGAATATGGTCATTTTAGATGTTTACATGACACAATTTTCATTTTCTTTATCATGGTCCAATCATTTACAATTAAATAGTGGAAATAGATATTGAAAGGGAATCATCATGACTAAAAAAAAAAAACACGAAAAGATTGTGAAAATTTTACGAATATCTGACGAATCTGTCTGTAATTAGGCTATACTTTCAATAACGTCAGTTTTCGTTGATTTAAGCTGCTCTTTTTCCAGGGAATTAATGTGACAAACAAGGCCCCGGGGGAGCCCTATTCGAAAAGTTTATTAAAAAAAAGAGCTGGTTGAAGAAGATTCAGATTTTCTAGCTGTTAGAAAAATTTTCTCAGGAAAATTCTGAAATGGAAAATCCAGTGTGGGATGATGGAATACCAATGATAAGTGTAGTTGGGGATAATTTCTGTGTTCCATATGGATTGGAGATGGTTGTGAAGAAAAAGATGCATGGATTTAAAAAAGTACATTATGATGTTTATGATACCAGTGGAAATCTGCTTCTCCAGGTTGATGGAAATGTCTGGAAATTACAGAAGAAGAGAGTAATGCGCGATCCCTCCGGTCTCCCTCTCCTCACCATGCGGTGTAAGGTACGAAAATCACGAAAGAATAATGAAAACGCATCTGGTAGTGATAATATTATTTTAGGAATCTTCAGTTTTCGTACATTATTTTTGCACTAAAGAAAACAATGAAAACGCTTCTGGTAGTAGTAATATTATGTTTTGCAGAGTTTCTTGTGTTTTCTGAATCTTCTGGTTTTCATATAATATTTTTGCACAAAAGAAAACAATGAAAACTTGTGTCGGGTAGTGATAATATTATGATTTAGAGAGTTTAGTGTGTTTTTTATGAATCTTTAGGTTTTCATATAATATTTTTTGCACAAAAGTAAACTACGAAAACGTGTCCGGTAATGATAATATTATGTTTTAAAGAGTTTCATGTGTTTTCTGAATCTTCAGTTCTCCTATAATATTTTTTGCACAAAAGAAAACAATGAAAACGCGTTTGGTAGTAATAATATTTTGTTTCGGAGAGTTTCGTGGGTTTTCTGAATCTTCAGGTTTTTTGTATAATGTTTTTTGCAGTCATTTAAATGGAAGAAAGAATGGACAGTTAGTCCTGGAGAGAGTTCGGAGGAAAACGTTCTGTTCAAAGTGGAGGAATCAAATCCTCTCCGATTAAAAACAAGGCTTGATGTTTTCTTGGAAGACAAGAAATCTGACAAAAAAAATCACAGTGACTTCCATGTAAATGGTCGTTTTAATTCTCTGTCATTCAAGGTTTATAGAGGCAAATCTGCCATTGCACAGGTAAAATATTAATCTCTCCTATTTATCCATTCTAATTTTAGATAAATCTCCCAAGTTTGAGTAGAATCAATGAAAAATACCTGAGATTACAAGGGCTAGTATTAGGTTAGCCTGGGCCAGACCGATGGGTTTGGTCCACGACTCCACGCCCAAATAAAGATACAGATTTCAGATTAAATACACAAACAAATGCCTGTCAGGGTATTCTAATCCAAGACCAAACCAAAGCTCTGATACCATATCCGTAACCACTAAACTCAAAAGTTTAAGCTCCCGGGACAAACTAAACCCCTAATACCGTAACCACTAAACCCAAAAACTTACGACAAACCAAAGTTTAAGTTGTTAAGAAATGACCCAACAACAATAGTTCTTATAAGCAATCTAACACCTAGAACTTTCCTAAATTACTTGATATATAATCTCTCTCAATACAAACAATATTTTAAAACCATGTAGGCTTTGAAATCCAAAACGGACAATATCTTCTTTTTATCTTTGACGTTAAAGATTGATTTTAAATTATTGACAGGTGAACCACCACTACTCATGGGGGAGTTTCTGCAAAGGAAAAGAAAACTTCAGAGTAAAAGTTCATCCAGAGGTGGATTATTCATTTATCATGGCATTACTAGTCATTCTTGATGAGGTTGACAATTGATCATGATCACCTAAGTTTCCCTCCAACTTTACTGGATAATCACTTCCATTAATTGTTTTTGTGTGTGTTTGTGTTTTATATATAGGCTTTTTGTCATGATTTTTTTTGTTGTTCCTAAATATGTAATATTATTCTCTCTTTCATTTCTAGTATTTAATTAATTTTTTTTTTTTTTTTTTTATGATAGTTTGCATCTTCTTTAATTCTCTTGCAATTATCATTTCATCGATCAGGTCTGGATTCTCTCATGATCAGTTTTTTGCTGATCTATTTTTTTTTAAAGTAACTGAGTTTGAATGAAACACTTAAAAAAAAAAAAAAAAAAATTTGTTGACAATGTAATGCTTTAGGTGTTACAAAATTAGGAAAAAACCCAACCAAAAAAAAAAAAAAAAATGATCAGGAGATTTCTGTTAATAGTATACATTTTATAGATAAGCTTGAAATGAACTAGTTAATTAGAGATTGAATTTTGAGTTCCTTCGATTAGACGTGATTAAGCTTTATAAATTATTTAAAACAAAAATCTTAGCAACAACTAAACACTTTCTAAACAGTAATAAAAAAAATTTAAAAAAAAAAAAAAAACCTTTGAAAATGACTGTAATTAATTATTTTAAAAGTCATATCAAAGACGGACAATCCTAATTTAGGTTACTTAATCATTGAATTTGAATATATGCCCTCCTTAATAAATTAAAGCTTAATTTTTTATTTTTTATTTTATAACATTTAAAGTTTTCTCCGTAACCTTAACAATAATTTTGTTAGCTTTGTAAAGAGCCAACTCTATAATGTTTGATTATGTAACGTTACAAAATGAGAGAAATATTATTTATTTTTTTATTTTATTTTTTAAAACCCATAGTTTAATTAATATTTAATTAGCAAGGCTATAAGTGTTCAAGCTTATCAAAATTAGAATCACGATCATATATGATAAGGATGAAATCTTATTCAAAAAAATCAATATCAAATTAACAGTTGTTCTTTTTGACTTTATTAATTTTATATGTTTCGTGTAAATATAAATAAATAACTAAAAACACGTTATTCTAATTGTCATTTTCAATAATTTTTAGTGCCTATCAATTTAGATTTTTATAATGGACTAGCTTAATAATTAATGTTGAAAAACCTTGAAGAAGATTTTTTTTGAATTGATGTTTCAAATTTTCTACATTTTTGCAACAAAAGAGGATGGATTCTTTGTAAAGTTATCGAATCAAATAATAATAATAATAATAATAATAATAATAATAAATAAACTTCCTAATTCCCATCCACATTTTTTTACACAAAGTATTTACGGTATGCTTTGCATCTTATTTTGTTTAATGGGATATTTTTACAGTTCAATATTTTTGGTCGAAAATGTTATATATATATATATATATATATATATATTATATGTGGAAAAAATTTCAAATGAGGATGTACTGATAGAATTATATAAGAATATTGAACGTGAGTCACTCGTGTTACATACTTTAAGTTGGTGTGTATGCACTTGTTAAATCACTGTTATAAATGAGTGGCTCACATTCAATATCCTGATAAAGTTATATGAAGATGCCCTGATAGGAACGGGACTGATTATATGTGTATAAAAGAAAGTAACGTTAGGCTATCCAAAAAATTTGTTCAGTCGATATGGCACATAAGTGCTTCTATTTAATTAAAAGCACTTCTAAAATTATGTTAGAAAATGCTTTACATGAAAATAAAAATACATAGCATATATTCTAAGTGACAAATATAAAGCAACACTTGAAGGAGAATAATTGTTGTAATAAAGAACTTTAGTATATAATTTTTTTTATAAGAATCATATGCTAAAATGTTCCTTGGATACTCTCTCAACTTGACCCAACATTCTTCTTTTATTTGCCTTAATTTCCTTTGATAATTGCGATCTCATTATCTTGAAATTCAGACTGAGAGATCAAGATCAAGATTCTTCACAAAAAAATTAGAATAATTTTCAATTTTCAAAGGATCAATATTCTCCAACTAATGCCACAATTGTTCCTCCTTTTATGTCTCCATTTTCCCTTCCATGATCTAAAATGGCATTGCAAGAATATTATAACCCTCGTTTGGGCATATTTGTTTTGATTTATAATTAAAAACGTTCAAAATCAAAAGGAAAAAGAAATATGAACGTACAATCTGATAATAAGATGTATACGTCCGTTAAACTGCGTGTTTGACAGTTTTGAATGACTATATGTAAAATTAATTGATATATGTAATGTAATAATCAAAGTTTACATGTTTTCGACCGTATTAATACATTTTTAAGACCTGTCAAGATCATGATTGTCTTGATTAAAACTTTCATATCTAGTGAAGATTATCCTAATTTTCATTAAAATCAGAGTGCGATAATTAACTATATAAAATAGAGGGAAATTATCATTTTAGTCCCTATGGTTTACCCTATTATCCATTTTAGTCCTCGTCGTTCTAGTATTAGCCATTTTGATCCCCACCGTTCAATTCCGTTAGGGTTTTTGAAATTTCCATTAGTGAGCGAGGGTAAAATGGTAAAATCATCATACATTCTTCTAGAATCTTATTTAAGAAGGACAAATGAGGGTATATTGGTAAATGGATAGTTAATTACTTAATCAAATTAATAAATATAATTAAATTAAATAATACAAATTAAAATATTTTAATAAAAGATTAATATTAAAAGATTAATATTTTAATAAAACTAAAACTAATTAAACTCTCTGTCTCCCACTCGTTAATCATCATTCATCACCAAACCCTAACAAAAAAAATTCTCTATCTCTCTTACTCTCCTCCATCATAACATCAAACCTCCCAACACCCAAGCGACGGTGGCGGTGATGACCAAAAGCGATAACGACGACCGAAATCAGCGACGAAAACGATCGGAAGCAGCGGCGACGACGACAAGAAGCAGCGACGAAGACAGCGGCGATGATCGGAAGCTCAACGACGACGACGACCAAATCTCTGTCTCTTCTTCTTCTTCTTTCTCGGCTTCTGCTGGTGGTGGTGGTGAGATCGATCGATCGATCTAGATAGAGATGAGATGAGATCAAAGTGGCTAGGGTTTGAAATGAGGGAGAGCGACGGGGAAGAAATAGAGATGAGATCAATGGGGAAGAAAGAGAGATGAGATCGGTTTGAATGGATTTTTTGTAGCTTAGATTGTGTGTGATTTTGTGGGTTTGATTGTGTTAATTTTCTAGTTTTTATTGTATTGTTGATTTGATGAGATCGGTTTGAATGGATTTTTTGTGGCTTAGATTGTGTGTGATTTTGTGGGTTTGCTTGTGTTAATTTTCTAGTTTTTATTGTATTGTTGATTGGTTTTAATTTTGTTGTCGAATGAATTTGATATTGTTGTGTTGTTTGATCCGGGTTGTTTGATTTTTCTGGGTTTCGATTTGAGTGGTCTATCGGAGCTAGATTTGAGTGTTGAATGTTGTGGTGTGTTTCGGTTTTAGTTCTGGAGATCGAAACCAAATCTGAATTATATGATGTAAAGTTATTTTTTTTGGTGATAATATGTTTGTGGTTTTTATTGATTTTGTGATAAATTTGTGTTTACATGAATGACGATGATGGGGAAGATTGATTTCCAGATAAATTAATTAAAAAATGAAAAAATAAAAACAAATTAAATTTAAATTTAAAATATATATATAAAAAAAAAGTAATGAAAAATAATATAATGAGGGGAGAGAAATTGTTTTAATATTATTTTTTAATTGTTTTAATATTATTTTACCGTTTTGCCCTTCTTAAATAAGATTATAGAAGAATATATGACAATTTTACCATTTTACCCTTGCTCACTAACAGAAATTTTAAAAACCCTAACGGAATTGGACGGTGGGGATCAAAATGGCTAATACTGGAACGACGAGGACCAAAATGGATAATAGGGTAAACCATAGGGACGAAAATGATAATTTCCCTAAAATAGATGACAATAATATAAAAATAATAAAAAAAATAAACAATACCATATATAATATGCAAGTAGAATTATTCTATTTGTTTACAATTACAACAACATAAAATCAAATTTTTAAAAAAAATACTGAAAGTATAAATAAATATAAAATATAAGTCCATTCTTAATCTTGCATAATCAGCCAACTTATCTACAATTCTTCATCTTGTTTTATTTGCAATTTGTCTTTTAGAAGTTAAATTTTATATATAATTGTCAATTTCCTCCTTAGACAATTTGAAAATATTCTTGTTATTATCTGCTCCAACAATTTGAAAATATTCTTGTTATTATCTGCTCCAACAATTGGGAGTTTTTTTTTTTTTTTTTTTTTTTTTTTGTAAATTTATAAACATTAAATATTTAAAATGCAATATATGTTGACAAAGCAATTTGAGATTCGTGCCAAATTGAAATTGAATATTATTTTTGTTGAGAGAAAGCGATGGGATATTCAAATTTTATAATAAAAATCAAGAAAAAAGAAATGTCTTATTTTGTATGTGTTTTGTCACGTGAAGTTATATTATAATGTTAGTAGACATTCAATTGAGTAAGTAAAACATATAATCGCCAACAGTGACGTAGCTCAGCTGATAGATAAATGAGCTTGGGGTTTGGACAAAACTTTTAAAAAAAATACCTGATTCCAGATTAATAGATATTATAAAATAAAATAAAACATATAATCAACACAAATTTAACTCTCTTTTTTTCTTTTATAAAATTTAACACTAATTGAGTAAAAAAATTATCGGAATACGATAAAATCAACCATTAAAAATCTATATTTACTTATTAACAACTGATAATTTACAGTGTATCTACTTTGCTTATGCAATCATTTGATTCTCAAATTAACAATTCATTTTTCAGTATCTATATTCGTCGATCGATGTAGTCACATTAATGTATATTCATTATAGGTTGAATGATTGTGCAACTTCACATCTATATTTGTGATGGTCGATCGAGTCTTAACAGTAATAACTACCCGAATCGTAATAGTAATGTTTAATATCGATACGTCTCATTAGATTAAACTTCCAACTCATCCCTGTAGATGTTGGCTTGTAAAAATAAAAATCCAAAAAATCCATAACCTCATAATGTAGGTGTGAGGGGTTTTATCACTATGTCAATCTCATCTCGTCAAATTGTCACATCTCTGGTGTTGAATTATTTGGTCCTCGAATTGTCACACCTAGAGATGACAATGGTTCGGATCGGGGCCGGATTGACCCACCCCAAACCCGAAACCTGTTTTTTACAAGTTACCCAAAACCTAACACGTGACCTGAATAGGTTTTCGATTTCCACCCCAAACCCGATCCAATTAGGTAAGTGGTGCCCCAAACCCGATTCGAATGACCTGATTCGTTTTATCCTTAAAAAAAAAAAAAATAAAAAAAAAAAAAAATCTCAAATCACTAAATATATAAATTATTTTACCGTATGATTGAATTTTATGACATTTACTTAAATTTTAACATTAAATTAATATATATATATATATATATAATATACAATTTTTTTTCTTTTTTATTGGAAATTTAAATATACTCTTAAACACAAACATACATCATAGAAAAACATTTTTAACATACACTTAAAATTCATACATAAACTTGAATTTAATAGAACACAACATCTAAGTTTAATAAACTTTAAATTCAAACATAAAATATAATTAAGTAAAGAGATTAGAAATTTATTTTTCCCTTTATATTTTTATATTTTTAAAAATAATTATATAAATATCGGGTCAAATGTGACGAATCAAGGTATAAAGAGTTGACCCATACACAACACAATAAAAAATCGGGTCAAAAAAGGTTGACCATAACCTGACCCAAACCCTATTTTAAGTGTTCAAAACCAGCCGTAAATAGATCAGAGCCCCACTGGTTTTGGGTGATAAGACTATTTACACAATAAGACTATTGATAGTGTTAGAAGATAAGTATTGGAAAAAAAAAAAAAAAAAACTTCCAAGTTGTTTGAATTAATTAATGAAATGAAGAAATTCAAATTTGAATCATATACGGATATACCTCATGTGACTTGTGAGTACATATTCAATTAGATGATGTTATTTTTAAACTTTTTTTGGGTCAACATGTAGGAGAAAATCTTGGTTGGGACGGTCCCATACACGTGGTCATGGGACCGTCCAATGAGAGTGCGCCACATATACATTGGGATAGTATGTGCAGAGTATGTGGCACACTCTCATTGGACGGTCCCATGGCCACGTGTATGGGACCGTCCCAGTCAAGATTTTCTCCAACACGTAGACAAAGTAATAGAAAACCGGCTACAGAAAACGAGAAAGCTTACCTAATACCTATGGAGACAGCAAAAGTATCAAATTTGTCGTCTAGATGTGGACCCAATTCTCAACATCATCAATCACCATCCATTTTTTTTTCAATCACCGATATTATCCATGAAAGAAATACTTGTAAATTTTTATCAAAAATATATAATTTTCAATTTTTTCAATGGTATTTATCTATCTAATTATCTAGACCGGGTATTTTTTTGAAGGACCTGAAAGTTATTTATCCAAATCTTAAGGTTGTCCATCTACCCAACTGAGATACGTCTGGTTTTCTTATTAGCGGGCATTAATATAAGAAAAATATTAGATATCTAAATATAAGTGTGATTTGAATGTTTGAAAAATATATTAAATAATATATATATATATATATATATAATTAAATAAAAGATTATCCACTAACAAAACAAGTAAAACCGAATTGAAGTTCTCTACCCACCAAAGCTTCCTCTTAGTCACTAACAAAGTAAAATGGAATTTGAGTTCTCTCTCACATCAAAGTTTCTTATTATTATTATTATTTTAATGCTTGATCTACAAGTCTAGATAAATGATATGGAGAATTTCAATTCTAACGGTATTTATTCTAATTTATTTTAAATTCTAGTTGAATTTATTTAGGATTTTATTTTTAGTTAATTTTTGACAAGGTGGGAACGTCTCAACTTTTATAGGTATAAACAATTTTCTCAGAAATATTGTTAAATAATTATATAAAAATAATTTCATGCTCTAAGAAAAAAAAAAAAAAGCATTTATAGAAACACTTAAATAATTAAAATTTACAAGCAAAATTTGAAAAATAATAATTAGAATTAGAATTATAAGCAAATGCAAATGCAAAAAATAAAGCATAATTAGATTGAAAAACAAAGTTATTAAATAAACCCATCTTTATTTCACAATCAAAGCACCAATATTTAACACAAACATAAGGATAAAACCAATCGGGTCTGGGTCTATCCATCACAGTTCGACCCATCTCCAAAAGCAGTTTTCAACTTTTCACACACACAAGCCAAAAAGAAAAAAAGAAAAAAAAGAAAAAAAGAAAAAAGCAAACACACCAAAACCAAACCAAACAAACCCCAGTAAAAGTGTCTCTCTGTCTACATTGAGCAGGCACCCAATCAGAAAGCCGACACTTGGGTACCCTATTATATATTCCACTACTCCAGACCGCACCAGATTGATTGTACTACAGAGAGATTCGGGTTTTTATTTTTATTTTTATATAGCGAGAACCAAACCCGGAACAGATTTACCGACCCGGTTGGAGTAGCTACTCTCCCAAACGGACGGGCAATGTACGGAATTAATCTCCACCGTCGATGAAGTCGACGACCTAGGAGAGCAATCGGATGACGACGGCGAGGACGACGAGGAGGACGGTGGTCCGATTCGGGTTACAGTGAGAGAAGTGTTGAAGTATTCTCTCACCTGAGTAATTATCCCATCAGTGACCGTCCAAGCGTGGACCCAGGAGATTTGACCGCTGTGTTCGCAGCCTTCGGTGATGACAGTGGGCCCAAAGGAGGTTATACGCTTTGGAGCGAACTCGAATGACGTGTCAGTTGACGATGACGACGGTGATGATTTAGAGCCGGTGAGGAGGCGCATCATAAATTGGTGAGTAGGTGGGCCATGGAACCACCACTCGAGATCAGGAGCGAGAATCTGGTGGACGGTCTTGACGTCACGAGATTTTAAGGCCTCATAGAGCGCAAGAACCACTTCTCGGTTCTTGTGTTCGGTCTCTTCCAGATCTTTAAGCTGAGAGTTAGCCAGTTCTTGTCTGAAAACACCAAAAAACCAGAGAAAACGAAGAAAACGAAAACAGAGAAAAGAAGAAGAGATGTTGAGAACCAGAAGGAGAGCCGGTGAGTTTTTTATCTGATTTGTGATGAGGAGGGGTATTTATAGAAGAGTTGTAAGGTAGTTTGGTAATTTCATGTGTTTACACGTTTAGCGCATTTTGACCAGGAGTAGGATGACTTTTTCAAAAAGCTCCCTGAATTGTTGCGTTTTTCTATAAATATTCTCACCGAATTTTTAGATAATAGAGTTTTTGAAGATTTCGGATTTCCCAACTTTTGATTTTAATTAAGATGAAAAACTTTAATGGGGCTTTTAGTACATAATTAGTTGAGCTTTTAACTAATTTTTTAAGAGTGGCGATATTGGCACCCCTCAAAAACTGTATATACGCCCCTTTCGTAAGTACACCCCTAAAATATTTTTAAAATATCTAGTTCGTAAATAAACCCCACTTAATGTCAAAAATACTCTTTCTTTAATTTTATTATATTATATTTTTGTTAGCACACCCCACTATTTTGTTATCTAATTAGATTTATTTAAAATTTTATTATTTTATATCTTTTTATTCAAATAAATAATTTCTCCTTAAAAAAATAATTTCTAACTCCTGCAAAAACATTTGATGTCACTAAAAAATTGTATGAAAAAAAAATTATTTTCATTGAATTAAAACTTTTTTTTTAGTTCTTAATGTAAAAAGAGGCTCTCAGAATACAATAGTGTATCTCAATTCCTTTTTTCCTAAGAAATTGAAAATAAAATAAAATAAAAAAACAATTGTTCATAAGAAAGTTTATTATTGGTATTGATTTTTGTTTCACTCAATTATAGCAGTAAATTGTTTGGCAACTCAATCAATTTGTATTCCTTAAAAAAAATTGAAATTAGTATTTAAAATAGAAGTTAGGGTTTGATAAAATAGAAAGGTTTTTATTATCATATCAAACAATTAATAGGAAACTTCCTTTTTCTTTTTTTACAAAGGATTGATATAAAACTAATTAATAATTATTGGTGTGTACTTACAAACTATTTAGTCCTCTAAGTAATTTTACTCAAGGATAATATTGGATTTTTAAAAATATACTAAATTGGGGTGTACATACAGTTTTTGAGGGGTGTAAATATCATCACTCATTTTTTAATTGGTAGGATAATATTTGGGTGCTAACCGGTCTGCATCTAAAATAGTGACCCAGTGATGTGGCCCAATTGTACTATTAGAGCATCTTCAATGCAAGCGTGGCTTGTGAAAAAAAAAGATGTCACGTAGGATAAATAGACGTTATGTTAATAATTGTGTCTCCAATGTAACCGTATATATTCAACCTCAAGTTGCCGTGGCAAAAAAAATGTTAGACATTGTCAACATGACCGTCCACTTTTAGACGGTCTGTTGTACAACTATTTTTTAGGTTGACTAAGCAAATATTTAAAACTGACATTAATTTTTCATATATCTTTGGTAAGGAAATAAAATAAAAAATAAAATAGGAAAAAAAGATGGACACGTCATTAAAAAAAATTGTGTTTTAGGCGAAAGCATTGGAGACCAAATTTTGAATTGATTGTTTATCAAGTCTATTTTTATGCCACATAGGAAGTGAGTCTTTTGACATTGTTGCCATGTCAACAGTTATTGGTATGCAAGCCACTTTTGTATTGGAGGTGCTCTAATACATGTCCTTTTTTCTTTCACCCATTCCAAGACTTCTTATACTCCAAGAGTTTTAATGCATGAGAACATAAAATCCCAACAAAATTGAACTTTATACAACTACAAAGTCTTGGAATGGGTGAATGAAAAAAGAACATGTGTTACAGTTTAATTGGGCCACATCATTGGGTCAATATTTTGGGTTCTGATCAACACCCAAGTATTATCCTTTTTGGTATACAAAATAGGAGTTTTTAACATGTGGTTTGCACATCTTTTCCACATTAGTAGTGAGGATTTTGAGCCCTAACATTACACATTTTACAAGTATTTGTTGGGAGTTTTCTCCTTATTGGTGTGAGAGTAGATATCTTTTAATTGTGGAAATATCATATAACAAGTGATATATCATTGTCATTCTATTCGCCACATTATTGTATGAATTATATGTTCAAGATAAATGATTTATCACAATATTTGGGTTGTGTAGCGTTAGTCTTTTTTTTTTTGTCGAAAGAAAAAATGTAACGTTACTTTTTTATATACAATTAAAAGGTTTTCTTTTCAAAAATAACCTTTTCGCTGTTGACTTTAGATTAAAAAAAAAAATTAAAAAAAAAAAAAAAAAAAAAAACTTTTTTAGTGTAATATTATTCTTTTGATATACTAATACAATAAAAAGGTTTTTTATTTTTTATTTTAATCTAAATTCAAAACCGAAAGGTTATTTTCGAAAAAAAAAAATGTTAAACTTGAAAGGCGTTTTTTGCAATTCTCTTTTAAATAAATTACTAATTTATTTGTGGTGATGTGTCGGGATATGATTGGATAAGAGGATTTGTGGGGTCCACTAGATAAAATATTATTATTTTGTGAACAAACACACAGCACACGTATCAGATAGACAGACAGACAGCTCAGCAGTCTTGAAATGGTCAAGCCAACTTCTGTTGACTATTTGACCAATCTGTTTTTTTTTCCACCTAACCATTCATTGTTAATTATAGAAGTAACTAACTATGTGGTTTGTCATTAAAAAGTGGAGTGGTTTAAGCTCACGCAATAGGGTTTGTAATAATTAGTGTTATTAATTGCGGCCATTAATTAATTAACTAATCTCCTAAAATTGTTGGGACCCAATTGGCTTCTATGGCATATACCCACCATCCAATTTTTTTTTTTTTTTTTTTGAATGTACAACAATTATCGGGACCCTGCAAGGATTGGACACTACTAGCACAGCCTGGACAACTACTCCCACAAGTGGGACCCACCATCCAATTATTGTTACTGTAATGAGCGATTTTTCTGAAATTTTTATCAAAAATTTTAAAAAATGTAGATCCCCTATATTTTTAGCTAAACCCATAATTACTTCATTGGTTTTATTATCCTATCACTTTTGAAAAGTTTGTTTACTTTTCTAATTAGGTGATGTGATATAAACAACGGAAGAGTTGTATTTCTTATCATGCTTGTAACGGTTGATCTCGTCAAGTATTAATGTGTCATATTTAAAAAATTTCAAAAATTAAACATAAGATTTTTCAACCGCTTAATGTGTGGTTTGATGGTAACAACGCTCATTCAATCTATAATATCCTGATAATGTTTCGAGCCGCAGCTATGTATTTCAAACAAAAAAACAAGATTTCTATGTCAAATATGCTCTAATAAGCGGATAATGTACCTTTGAAAATAATAATAATAATAATAATAATGTGAAGCTATAGACAAGTCAAATATATTTATGATTTTTTGTCTTCAACAATAGATGTATTGTGTAATAGTTAATTGAACAGATATATGAATAGCAACTACCCCTTATCATTTTCTTTTTCCTCAACTTGAAAGAATAATTCCAAGAATAAAACATGTAACTTTGAAGAATATAAACATCAGTCATTATCCTTGGGACTTTTTTATTGTCCCACACCACCAATACATTTATATGTTTGGTTACAAGATCACAAATTTAACGTTCAATTATACAACTTCGGTTCCATTATCATACATTTTAATTCATTGACAATTTATAAGAAAAAAATTTCGAAACAGTGAATTCTTACTAGAGAAACTCCCCTGTATAAATTTAACATTCAACTCCGTAAAGATGATAATAACTTCACAAAACTAACATTCACGTTGTGGGTGTAGATATCTAAGCTGTGTATATAGTGCTTCATCGAAAGATTTCTGACCCATTCAGTGTCAATTTTTTTTTTTTAAAAAAAACAAACATAGTAGTACCCCAACTTACAGCAAGTTGATTGTTTTGGTCAAAGAAATCAACATCGTGGTCCATTACCTAGAAGTCTAGAGCCCATTTCTATGTAGTAAAGTGACGAAAAGGCTTCAATATTTTTGTCTTTTACAATGGAGAGAAAGAAAAAGTTTCCTGGAAATTTATATTATTGTATCAATGCAAGCCTGGAGCCAGACACGAATATGAATCTTGATCTATCAACAGTGCAGTCAGAGGGCCCCTGTTTAATTTGTGATTAGATCAGAGGGCTATCATTGTCCTGGATTGTCTAATTCAGGGTGGTCCATCATTGTGATCATCATCATCATCATCTCCATCAACAACAGGAGAAAAAGTTAGCTGCTACAAAGGGCAAAGTAGTCCAATGGAATTCCATTAATAGTAGTGTCCTGGAAGCCAAACAAATTTATAGAGGTTGGATAGCATTACTGTGTTGATGATACAACAAGTGGATTGTATTATTGGTCATGAGTTTTTTATCCGAATACCTTTTTTTTTTTTTTTTTTTTTTTTTTTTTTTTTTTTTTTTTTACCACTCTCAGTGGCAGCAACTTGAACCTGAATATTGTCTGACTGAATGAGTGCTCTTACCACTGAGTCACATTAGATGGTGGTTATTGGAACACGTTTTTATTTGTTAACTACGATATAAATAAGAGATTAGATCAGTAAATGATATCTTGATTTTAAAAAATATAAAAAAAAAAAATTGTCAATTTTTTCTATAGCTACTTTAATGGTGTTTACAACTTGTTAGAAGTTAAAGAACCTAATTAAGTGGTGGAAATTAATTAATTAATTAATTAGAAAGAAAAATAACCTAACATCTGCTCTAATTCTACCTATTTTTTTGGGTGTAATTCCTAATCTATAGGACTATATCTGACTTATTGTTGCCAATTGAGGGCTTCAATTGTCTAAAAAATCAGTTGATTGTGAAACTTATTGTCTTGAAAATGAAATTTGATGGGGTAATATGGAAATAATTAAATTTTTCCAACTATAGACTGCCTAAAAACATTCGTTATACATTCACATTTTTAGAGAAATTAATCCAAAATACATACAAAACTTGAAGTAAAAGATAAGCTTGATAGACGGATAGTTACATATAACTATAATCAACTCTCAAACTCAATTTACATTCAAGACTCTTTTGATGATCGATTCAAAACTTCTTCCCAAAAATTCAATCTTTATTCTTTAAGGCACGTATATTAATCGGAAATGAAAATCAAAGAAAACTAAGGGCCCGTCCTGCAAGCCGTTTTTTGTTTTTGTTTTTTGAAAAAAAAAAATGAAAATGAAAACAGTGTTTTTGGTTTCATTTTTGAATTCCGAATACGCGTCTGGTAGCATTTACTGGAATCCGTATTTCGAAAATAAAAACGGAAAAAACACGTAGGATAAATCGAAAACTTTCGAAAATTGAAATTAATATAAACAATTAATTAAAATAATTAACCATTTTTTAAATATAATTAATAAATTAACACAAAACCCTTATCAGTGGAAGAGGAAGAAGAAGAAGAAGAAGAAGAGGAGGAGGAGGAAGAGGAGGAGGAGGAGGAAGACCAGATCAGCGAGAGGCGAAGGAGGAAGAGGAAGAAGAAGAAGAAGAAGAGATTGGTCGCCGATCGCAAGCGGAGGAGGAAGAAGAAGAAGAAGAAGAAGAAGAAGAAGAAGAAGAAGAGGAAGACGGCAGCGATCGGCGGAGGAGATCTCGTCGGCCGGAAGAAGACTGCTCGTCGGCGGGAAGAGGTAGCTCGTCGGTGGGAAGAGGAAGAAGAGGGAGAAGAAGAAGAAGGAAGAAGAAGTCAGTAAAAAAAAAAAATTATTAAAATAAAATATATATTAATGATATGGGACCCACAACATTTGGAAAACAAAACCAAAAACAAAAACAAAAACGAAAACAGTTTTTTTTTTTTTTTTGTATTTCAAAATTTACACTTTTAACACTTGGCTTTGTTTTTGTTTTGTTTTTGATTTCTGAAAATAAAATGAAAAACGGTTTACAGGACACGAATTCGAAATCATTTTTGGAAACTAAAAACAAAAACAGTTAAAAACAGCCTGCAGGACGGGGGCTAACTTTCATTGGAAATGGAATCAGAAAAAGGAACTTAATTCGTCAGGTGGGAGGGGTGAATTAAGCTCCCTCTCCGGCAGGAACTTAATTCCTGATTTGAGTGTGGAGTCTACATAACTTGATTCCCAACAATTTTTTAGTAAATACTATAATCACAAATCAAGAATTACGTGAATCATGATCCGTAAATGCCCCCTACAAATATTAATAACCGATTTCAAAGCTTAAGTTCATAAATAGGAAAAAAAATATTGTTTTTAGCATGACAGCATGATATGTTTGTCTCATTGAAAACATGTTCTTCTTCCTGTTTTTGAATGTTAAGATCCCACATTGACTAAGTATAAGATTAGTCAATGGTTAATAACTCATTAGGCACCGTCTCCTTATGAGCCAATTTTTAAGAATGAGTTCTACCCAGTGGGTTCGTATCAAGTGGTATCAGAGCCGGCACCATACCGAGCAGTGGGTTCATCGCGAATGGGACGACCTAGGGAGGCCCGTTACCCGAGAGAGTGGGATTCGCAAAGTCACCCAACTGGGAAAGATGGGCCGCCATGGACGACAGTTGCAGAAGCGTGGTGGAATGTTAGGATCCCCTATTGACTAAATATACCTAGATGTGTATATGTGTATTTTCCGGTTAAGGAAATTACTATAAGAATTTAGAAGGATATTTCAGACCTAAAATACAGAAGAAGAAATAAAAGCGTAGATAATAGGGTGAGACAAATTGTCATATATTTTCTTCATATCCATTCTTGTTAAATAGGCAACCCACTAACGTGAGTGGTGCAAAAACAAAGGCCACTAAAACCTTACAACTTATTCCAGTAACCATGAGCAACAGTGCCACTCACGGCCATTAAGGCCACTAAGGTCACTGATGCCACTAATACATAAATTAAAGAAAACAGTGGGAAGTGGTTTGCAATAATGTGAAGGATAATGGGTAGTAAGTCAATAACGCACACATCATTAACCTGATAGACACTAGAGTTATAACGACTTTTCGGGATTCGGGGTAGCCTTTCAATCTTTCATGACCTTCCATTGGTAAGTTTTGAGACTAGTCTCCATGGCTACAATCATCCATGGCTACATTCTCCATCCACCATAATCAAATAAAAATAAAAAAAAAATTCAAGTATGCTGATACAATCTTCACCAGATTATATTGTCTGTTTATGCCACAAACAAAAAAACTACTTCTCCATTATTTACACCTTCCACCAATGAGAGCATGACAAGTTCACATACAGATAACAGGCTACAGACACAATGAGAAGATTAATAATGGCAACATAAATAATAAAAATAAAATAATATAGAGATATAAAATGGAAAAGTTGGAAAGAATATAGAGACAAAATGAAGAGGAAAATCTTCCATAACTCAATACAAGTAACAAGAATCATCAATCAGAAAGTAAGGGCAATGACAGAAACCTGAGAATTTTTTTATTTGAGTATTGAATCATCAAATATAAAGCAATTACTCATTGAACCACCCACTAACTAACAAGCAAAATCCCCTTTTGTTAGCCTTGATGACAATAATTTTCAATGTATTACTGCAAGCAACATCAATTAAATATGAAAAAAAAAAGAAGTCATTTTCCCTCCTCCGTGCCACTTTCGGTCATTTAGCAGATTCAAAGCTTTGATCATCCTACTTTACAGGTGAATAATGGTGTTAATGAAAGTATTAGACTATAAAATTCCAAGCTAATATGCGCCATTTCGTGAGCATGCGTCCATTGGCAGCTTGCGTAAATGTTGGCATGATTAAGACACCTATTGGAGAAACTAATATGTGAGTACCTAATCAAAACAGAAAGATTTGCTTTGTAGAAAAATTGATAAAAAGAGGACTCTAACATCAATCAGTGTGGTCCTCTGCTCATGTGACCTACTCCACTACCAAAAAGATAGATGATGTTAACAAAAGGATTCTCTCTCTATCTATCTATCTCTCTATTTTTCTTTAAGGATTCATCTGAAAATGTATCTACAAGATTGGTAAGCATTATAGGCAAAGAAACTGATGAACTTACAGGTGCCTCCCGAAAGGCACTCCTATATAGTTCTGCTCTAACCTCGAAAAAGCTTTCTCTCTCTTTCATCTGAACACGACAAAATATGCAAAAAGAGCTTTTGTTGACCATCCGGCAGTGCTTTCGTCATTGCAAAAGCATTTTCTTAATGCACTCTTAGCATGTCTATCATTGTGCATTTGTGCGCATGTGTGTGCGTGTTTATGCACGTCTGTGTGTCCAAATGGAGGAAAAGTTGATGTAAAATGTCTGATAATATCTAATCTAATCTAATCATCATCAAGATGGCAAAGTCATAGACAAATTCTTTGAGGTGACGGCAGCACTGTTTTTCCATTGCTACATAGTTTAATCGACAACTACAGGAGATACGTAGATAGACAATTGAATAAGAATTGAAAAAAAAAAAAAAAAAAAGATGGATGAATTCTTCAGTCTCTTAGGCTAAATAGGCTTCTGATAACTAACTTTCCGTAGAAAAGCAAAATTCTACATTTAGGACGAGAAGCCTGCTCTGTGACATAGACTCAGATTCTATCAGAGCAACAGAAATTACAACCGATCTTTCAATAATGTGAATACACAAGTAATAGGGACTAAAACTTTCTTTCAGGATTAACAGGAATATTAGGTGAAATCCTCAAACTCTCATACTTGTTCCACCAGAGATTGCATCTACTAACAGTAATAACTAATAACACAACTCATGACCCAATTATGAAAGCTAGTGTCGGGTTTGGTCCTTAACATCAAATGTTTAACCATCTGCCAACAGATAAACTTACATTCAAATGAATTATAAAACAATACCCCAAAAAATGGCATGAATACTGCGACTCAAGAAAAATAAAAGAAGGCATAAGTCCTTATACTGAATTGGAAGGTTCATGACAGAGTCAAGCCAGCCTAAAAAATGGACCGTCACTCAGAAGCCACCAGTTTGCAGAGAAGGCCAATTAGAATTCCCCTCAGAAAGGCCTTTCATCCCGGGACTTGGAGTTGGCCACTGGTCCTGTTTCACTCATCTCTATATGGGGTGGCACCTACTGCTACAATAAATACCAATATCGGTTTTCCAACACCACCTCAGCTCATAAACTTTTTCTTATTATGCCTTATCTTGTAATCATCCTTCTCAATTACCAAGTAGACACGTAATTATAACTCTAAAAGCACTTCTATACATTATTAATCCTGCTCTAGTTTTATAATAAGCACCCCCTACATTCTCTCCCCTCAATATAGTAGTGAGGCCAAGAAATGAACATGATCACTTCTTAACTTTTGACTAAAGTCGTTAAGTGCTTTCCCATATGAACTTTTAATTTTCATATTCTGATGTGAACCTACTGAAAGCTTGTAGTAAACGTAAACACTAAACGCCTCTTAAGTACCCGGGATAAGTTTCTCCAGGTACTCACTCAATGAGGAACAAAGATCAATCAACAAGTCTGTTAGAAAGCAACAAAGATTGAAATACAATATTCAATCAACAATCCAGAAAGTTTGATTTTTTTTCTTAATTTTCTTAGGTAAGCGAAATTGTTTGATAGTAGGTTAACTATGACAAAGAACAGCATCATCGTAATGGAAACTGATTGTACAGATAGAAATATCTTCATAAAGCTAGATATGCAAGAAAAAACAGTAGATAACTAATGCATTTAAATTCATTCCCCAAAACAAGCAAAATTTACACAATCTTTTTCATAATAAAATCATATACCAAAAGTAAATTCAATTTTAAAAGATTTTTGGCTAACACTCTTCTCTCCGTATCAATGATGGAGCAGGCGGATTCATTGTTTCTTCCTTACCTCTTGGAGACTCTTCTTTTACCGCTGAAAGCTGCCTTTCTGGACTATAATATCCCGTTGAAACTCTGCTGGGACTCGAAGAATGAACTATACAGGCCTTCGCTGTGACCGGGCTGTTCCCAAGGGGAGAACTGGAGCCGGATCTATATGGAGCCACTCCGTCTTCACGAGGCAAAGGTGACATAGGCAACTGTCTGTTGTTGTCCATTTGTTTTACGAACAGATTATCCTCTACGATATCATAAGCATTTACAGTTCGCACTTCCTGAGCAAGAGAGCACCAGCAACAGCAAAGCCACAATGCGCAATCACTAGCTGCTTGTTCACCAAAACAGAAGTTATAAGCCGGTAATTTGAACCTCTTCCTCATCTGGATCCTCCAGAAACCACCATAGAGTAAACCGAACACACAAAGAACAATTCCCGTAACAGCTAAAGCCTGCCTGACAATCTCATTGTCAATATTCACAGCAGCCAAGTTGAAAACCCAGAAAGGAGCCATACAGAATAAGACAAAAGTTGCGATATGAACATACATGTTGCCAAACCCAAGTCTCTCCATATTCCACCCGAAAACACAAAAAGTACAAAAAAGCGAGAGGTATGCCAGAGAAATATCGTCCCAGAAGTCTAGTATCCCACCACTCCATTGTGGTCTAGTTTCATCTCTTGGAGCAAATGAATATCTTTTCTGTAAAGATTTCGATCTTAATACGTCCGGCTCAATGCTTTCTTCATCGGTAATTTGAACCGGTGCTTCCTCATCTGGTTTAGAATGATAGTCCCTCCCAAGGGGACTCATGATGGAATAAACGCCGGCTATTGCAGGCGCAGCAATTGCAACAGATATGCATATCCCAACTCCTATTGCAGGTCGATTAGATCTTCGATACCCCAAGTTTAGTCCACAAAGCGCATATTGGGCAAAGCAGTTCACATTGAGCAGAATAACAACCACCATCATATGTGCCCACTCATGGGGCGTATAAGTCCCGTTCTTGCAGTAAATCTTTCTGAGTCTAGAGATGTCTTTCCGTTTCCACCTAAAAAGAAGTACAAGGTGGTACAATCTCTTGGGGTGCTGATACAAACACATAAGAGTAAACAGTGCATTGAGAATTTGATTATTAACTTCAAACCAGACATCTCTATCGGACTTCTTTGGTATCGCTTTGTTCAACATTCCTGTCATTACAAAGAACAAAATAGCACCAGAGACAGCAACAATCAAAATCCACACAAACATTGCCATATTCATCGGGTTTCTTATCCATTCTTTGCCCATTTTCATGAGCAAACCCCATTCAATTTTCTTTGCAATAACCCCATTCAGCCGTTCTCTTAAACCATGACCACTAGAAGCAACGCTTCGCGAAAAGTCATCTCTTTGCTGAGCTATTTGCATGAATTTGGCCGATGCAGAACCGAACTTGAGCAAATTTATTCTATTAGAAAATGCACTAAAAAAATCATTAGAACACTGAGGTTTTTCATTGCTTAGTAGCTTTTTTTGCTTAGCTTCAGTTCCTATAGATTCCTCGATTTCCTCCTTCCGTTTCCCATTATCATCCGAAGCCATTCTTGAATTAATATTCAACTTCCTCACTCGAATATCAAAATTTGTGATGCGTATAGAAAGAGAACACTATACGCAACTTTTCTAACCTCATTCTACGATTCAAACCCCAGATAACACATTCAACGAATTAGCAGTCATTCACAGCTCAAATTCTACAAGCAAAAGAAGTTATTCAATAAACAAAAAACAACCAGACAGGACCGAAATTCGATATAGAAAATCAAACCCAGATGACAATCTACAAACTGTATTCAAAATTTGTTAAATCACATATCAAAATCCAAAATTTACGACAAGAAAGGACTATATACGATGCTAAAAAACGAAACTTTAAAGCTTAAATCGATTGAAAAACGATTGATTACAAATCTAAGAACAAATGGAAAGAAAACTAACATATGCTTTGTATTATGAACAACAAACAAAACAAAGAAAAGAAGATAATAAAGAAAAAGAAACAAATAAAAAAAAACAAAAGCAAAAGCTAGAAGAAAAGCATATATGCTTGTCAATACCCAGATGGATTGAAACAAGTTGATTTAATAATAATAAACTTAATCAGGTAATAATAATAATAATAATAATAATAATAATAATAATAAAAAGCCATACTTGAACTCTTGAAATGGATGTAGGTCCGAGTAAAATAGCTGTGGAAGCTAGCTGGAGCTGGTTTTGATAAAGTGAGAAGCTTTCTTCTGTGGTTGTAGTTGATGAACAAAGAAAAAATAAAATAAAAAATTCTTGACTCTGGCTTTTTGTCCAAGTGGGACGGTGACAGCCGGACAGGTTAGATTAGTTCCTGTTCCAACCGCTCAAATTGTTGCCCAGGGTTTTACTTATTCTCTTCTTAATTATTTTTTTATTTTTATTTTTTAAAAATTCGTTGTCAAAACGGAACAAAAACAGGGAGGCTCAACCGTCCTGCCAAATGAGTTGCAGCTAATCCTAAAAAGACAATTATCATGTTTGAAAACGTATTCGGACGGGATTCAATATATGACAGGGGTATCTAATATTGTAATCATCGTTAATCAGCAAGAAAAATATACGGCTCATCAAGAATGTATCGTTTTGGAAATTCCAACAATTTGTTTAATCGATACAAATTGTAACCCCGATCTTACAGATATCACAATAGATCAAAATTAAATGCTACTTGGCAATTTGAATCACTAAAAGTACGTTTGGGAGAGCTTCTCGAATAGATCTTTTTGCAGTAGATCTTTTAGAAAAACATCTTTTAGAGGTAGAGCTTCTAATTGAAAGTCGTTGGTCGTTTGGTTGTCAATTAAAAAAGAGCTTTTTTAATGAGAGAATTACCAAAATACTCTAGTACATATTAAATTATAGGGTTATATTGAAGATTTTAGTGTTATTAAAAAAACTCCAAAAGATCTACTTGGAAAAGCTTTAAATTTGGGCTTCTCCAAGTAGACGTAAAACAGCTTTTTTAATCATCTAAAAGCTCTACTGAGTGACAACCAAGCGATACAAAAAAAATTGAAAAGAGCTTTTTTAATTAAATAAGCTCTTTTAGCCAGTAGACAAGCTCTCCCAAACGGACACTAAATTACAATAGACGACGCGTTAGTCGGTGGTACTAATGGAAGAAAATGTCTCTTAAATCACTCAACAAAAAGTAGATGCCTTCGCATTACGCAATGACCCCATTATGTATTAAGATTTAAGACTCAATACATCAACAATCCAAAAAGTTGATTCCCAAAAGCATTCGAATCAAACACAAATCTTTTAGCTTTTGTAATGCTATTTTATTGTTAGAGACAACAAATCTTATCTTAGTTGCGCATTGAAAGGGAAACTTGGATGGATTAGAGCACGTTCAACCACCCACTTAAATCAAAAAGTTTTTCACATGAATTTGGACACCAAATCACCACCTAATTATTCATTAAATCATCTATTAACCAATCAAGACCAAGAGGATTCGAATTCGAAACAAGTATTCCAATAACTAACTAGATGTTTACAAATGCAACGGTAACCACTACTCCGATTAAAAACCAAACCAACACAGCAAGCAGCAGCATAGTAATCGCGAGAGTGTAAATCGACACAATCGCGAGTGTAAATCGACACAAACACTTAATACAGTACAATCATCCGAACCAAATCGAAACCACAGTACATCATCAACATTATGTATGTATGAAATTTATTTAATATTTAAGTAAGATCGTCCTCTTCCAATTCTTTGGCTTTCAGCTTTTCCTTCACCCTCAACAGAAGGGTCGTCTTCCAAGAATCCTGTATATATCAACCGGCAAACCAACATCAGAATATTGAAATTTATTTTATCCACATGGAGCAGTTCTCAAATGAGAAAATTTATTGCACGTAAATATACCAGAGGGGTCATGCTATCAAACTCCTTAATAACATCTGTAAACTTTGCAACGTCTTCCTCGTCCATGGAGGCAGCAATATCCTAGAACATCCAATCAAAAAGCTTCAGATTCTATCATCGGAAGAAAATAAAGGTCGAAGCAAGATTATTGAAATTATTCAAGTTAGTAGTCAAGAGTTTCTTATTTGAATACCAGTATAAATAATCATGCATATAGAATCGAAACACGCAAAGGAAAAAACGCTAAGTATAATGTATCAGAAAAATGGGATATAAAAAGAATTTGAACGGGATATAAAAAGAATTTGAACAAGTTTGCCATATGTCCGTAACCTACCGCTAATAGTCTGTATTCACGAGTTCCAGAAAAAGTTGGATCCACTTCCTGCAAAAAGCAAATGCATTAGTTATTTACTTTAGCCAATCTAAATCAGAAGTGTCGAGAAAACAACAAAAGCAAAGCTAAAAAACCTGGTATTTCTCTAATGCATTGTTAATTGAAACAACGTCGCCCTTGCAAAGGTGGCAAATGCCAGCATTAAGAAGATGTCCTTTCACTCCATACTTCAGCAGGTTGTTTTTGAGTGATTCTCTGGCTATATCTTCATAAATCTCAATTGACTTCGGATATCTGGAGAAGCAACATATCATTTAGATCTCAGTCCACAATTTCTCGAAGTTTAAAAGGACATATGAAGCAGGGTAAGAAATAAATAAAACTGCATCAACTTTTCAACAATATTCATCCTAATTGTTATCCGTCCTGGGTGATTTTAACTTGTTTTTCGTACCAAACAATTTTCATAAAACATGATTCAGATGTATAGTGGGTTGAGAGAGAATAAGTTCTAGTAATTCCCATTTTTGTTTTCAAGCACTGTTTTTTGCATGTCCTATCCTGACCAGACATTTGGTATGTCCTTTTACAATAAAAGTAAATGGACGCAGATTCAACATTGATTAATATAGCATATTAGTATCCAAAAGCAATAAATGTCTCGAGTGCAATTTCTGCTAAAAAAGGAAATCTTACTGTTCTAGCTCAGCAGCATATTGTGCAACTTTCTGCCTGCACTGGTTAGCAGAAGTAGTTACTTCTTCATTGAGGAACATATCAGCTGCCCTCTCAAAGTAAACAATAGCCTGATCAATGTTATGATCAGACTCATACAGTTCAGCAATTTCCTGCACACAAAAGAAACACCATGTCATTAATGAGAGTCTAAATCATCAGCTCTAAATATGCTAATTACACGTGTTCTATACTTTGAAAAGAAAAAGGAGCAGTAGTTCAAAATCAAATTCTATTACTGCATAGCAAACTATGGCAAAACGAAAGAACTGCATAACCATAGGAACCCAGAGAGAAGGAAGAGATTAATAGTATATCATACTGTAAGAAATTGTTGCAAATGATCATCAGAAAAATGAAAAATCAAATCCGTAGTTTATTAGAAGCAAGACAATACCTTGTAATATCTTGCAGCCATGCTGAGCCTTCCAATATCACAAAACATATTTACAGCCTGTTCTAAGCAAGATATGGCCTCTGCAAAGATGAAATTCAAATAAAGTTTATACAACTAAAGCAACAGATCTCCATGAGATAATGGAAACAAGAATGCAAGAAAACAAGCAGATGACTATCACACAACCAGATGCCTCAGTTTCATTGTGAGTCAAGGCAATAATATAACTATAAGACTGAGAAACTTACAAAGGGAAGGCGCATATAGAGACAAGATGACATGCTAATCTATAAGTGTGGATTTAATATTTTTACCAGCTTAAGAAACAAAGGTGTAAAAGCATTCTATGAGGACACAACAAAACATCAATCTAGATAACCACAAAATGTACTCTTGGACTGAGTTGAATAAAACCCTCTTTTCGATAGTGAACTCAAATCAGCAACAATATATACCAGCAGAAAGTGATTTTCCAGCATAGAAACTGCATTGGTTTGAGTAAAAGTATCATCCAGCAGTCCGACAAGAACATTACTGAAAGAAGATAACTCGAGTATACCACATAAGAGGGAATGAAAATGGAAGATCACCAATAAGTCAATTAATTTTGTGTCTCATTTCTCTTCAGGAAAAGAAAAGCTTTCGGATACTCAAAATGGGGGGCACCATAGAAATAGATAACTCAAGGACTGAACAAACCTTATTAAACCCAATTTGAGCAATTTAGTAATAAATCACCAAACCCATCACATATCTCTATTAGCCATGTTGAGAAGGTAAAAGCTTACCCTTTGGAGAAGTTTTCTTATAACAATGAGCAGCATCAACATAAGCTTGGGCAGCCTCATGCTTGCTATCCAACTAAACAAAACATCAATTTTATCATGTAAGTACATAAAACAATCTGATAAAACAGTAAATTCCTCTTTTCACATTGTTAATGCAAGAACAGATTATACACAAAACAACCAAAGCAGATACCTTTATATGACAGTTTGCCAATTTGACGTAAGTTGATCCAGCTTTATCCCCTGGAAAAACCATTACGTTAACAGATTAGCAAAACGTAGCGCAGTCATGCAACCTTGGCTAAATTCTAGTCACTAGTAAATCATAAGTTTACTTAAGTCACTACCATGAATATCCAAAAGCAAACAATTTTCAAATATTGATGTAATTAACAAGAGAATGACCATACTGACGACACAGCAACAAGAAAACCACATTTTATGAATGTGCCTCATTTTGCAAGTATACACTACAGCAAAATTAAATACATTCATCAAGCTGGTCAATCGTTCAGAAAATCCTTAACTCAATTTTCAAATATTCCATATATCAAACATCATCCATCATCATTTCGAAAACCAATAAGAACACTCTAGCATTTGAAAACAACAAAATTGAACATATTTACAAATGTGCCTCATTTCGCAAGTATCCACAAAGAAAAATTCAATATTCTCATCAAGCTCGTTCATTCAGATCATCCTCAACTCACTCTTCAATATTCTGTATACCAAACATCACCATTTCGAAAACCAGTTCCTGTCTATTTAAGATAACGAATCTCTCTAGCATCCAAAAACACCAAACATGCAACCTAACTTTCACTTCTACCACATAATCATTCAACAAAATCACATTTTTATTTATTTATGTATCAAATCAAAGCAATCCAAAAACAACCGCGATCACGATTTCAAACTCAAACATCCACAACTCGCTATCGAAAAAACCAGTCCAATCCAAATAGATTACAAAATCGCACTACTACAACTACAACAATAACAACAACAACAAATCCTAAATCCTCCATTCGATCAACGAAAAAAAAAAAACTATTTTCAACATTTCCAATTTCCAAATAAAAACAAAATCGTCACCGAAAAAAAAAAAACAGAAAAAAAATTACAGGATTTGGCGAGCTTGAAGGAATTGGCAGATTTATCGAATAGATCGGCGGCATCTTCAAATTTGGATCCGAATAATCCCCAGCCACTCAGCTTCTTCTCTGCTTTCTTATCGAACTCCTCTGCTCTCGCTACGTGATCTCCCATTTTTTGTTCTCTTCAATTTTTTTTTCTTTTTCTTCACAGAAATGAATCAACAGACTTCAAAATTTCCTTTCTTTTCTTTTTCCAAGGAAAAAAAAAATAAAGCGAAAATGACAATGTCAATGTTAGGTTTTTGCGAAGAAAAGTTAATTACATTTCGAGCGAAGGAAAGTAGTTGAAGAACGATTTCGGTTTTGGGTTGGGCTTTTTTTGGGCCCAATATTTCTCTCTTATTGGCCCAATAACTAATGAAATGTAGTATCAGCACCCTTCTTATTTTCTAAATACACCCCATATCATAATATTGAGTAGCTATTAAGTACAGGATTCCAGATTTTAAGAAATTTTCGGTATCCCATCATGGCTGTTGGATTCAAGAAAAACGCGCACAGAGAAAAAGCAAGAGAGAGAGAGAGAGGAAACAGATTGGTGGGCTTGCGATTGACAGGGAGAGAGGAAACTGTGGGTAATTGTTCGACAAATGAGGCTACCGATAGGCCCCGCGACTACAACAACGAGAGGAAGGAGAGGGGATTGGGCCTCGCTTGTTATTTTGTTATTTATTTATTTATTTATTATTATTCCTTGTTCAATAAGTGGTGGCCACGGTTCCGGTTAACTGTCGGTTTTATCTGTGGTTTAACCGGAACCGTAAGGACCAAACCGGACCGAAAATCGTAAACTGAAACCGACGGTTTGAAAACCGGTCCGTATGGTTTCGGTTTAGAGAGCGTGAAAACCGGTCAAAACCGACGGTTTTTTCCGCGGTTTAAACCGCCGGTTTGGCATTAAAAAAAAATTAAAAAAAAAAATTTCAACCAATCAGACGCTGTCACGTGGCAGCGTCTTTAAAACAAATCAGACAGTGATGCGACATGTGCAGAAATAATAAATAATTAAAATAATTAAACCAATCAGACGCTGCCACATGGTAGCATCTTTTAAAAAAAAAAAGACAGTGATGTGATATGTGCAGAAATAATAAATAATTAAAATAATTAAACCAATCAGACGCTGTCACGTGGCAGCATCTTTTTTTAAAAAAAGACAATGATAGTGACATGTGCAGAAATAATAAATAATTAAAATAATCCAACCAATCATACGCTGCCACGTGGTAGCATCTAAAAAAAAAAAAAAAAAAAACTGAAACCGGACCAAATCGGACCAAACTCAAACTGAAACCGAAACCGGACTAAACTGAAACCGAAACCGAAACCGAAAAACCGACGGTTATAAACCGCCCACCAAACCGAATTTCCGGTTTCGGTTTCGGTTTTAATGTTTACAAAAACTGAAACCCAACCGTGGCCACCACTTATTGTTCATTTTGGCCGTTAGATTGATCAAATCCAACGGTCATGATGGGATCACAAAAATTACTTAAAATCCGGGATGCTGTACTCGATGGCTACTCTCATAATATTTTTCATTGTGAAGAACACTTTTATAATACTTTGCATAAAAAAAAACGTGTAAAGAAGTTAATATTTGATAATATCCCTATATATTGGTTTTTTTTTATTTTTTTATTTTTTTTATTTTTTTATTATTTAATTTCCTAGTGCAACATATACTCAAAATATCATCGAAATATTATAATTCTAATGATATTTTAAGAGAATATATTCAATAGCGATATTTACTTCCTTCAAAACCGAACAATATAACACATCTTTCTTCCTTTGGTTTCGAGATCTCTTTCTTTCAACTCTTTGTATTAACTATTAAATGGTCATTGTGTCTCTTCTATTAGCTTCTTTTATTTTCTATCTCCGGTGTTCATGTAAGTTTTCAAGCTTTTAATGGTTTGCATAATTCACTAACTGATGCTAACCGACAACAACGAGAAAATCAGACCAATTGATTTTGGTCTTGATGGGGGTGGTGAAATGCAAAGTATAGTAAAAGAAATTCAACGGTTTGTGATGTTTTGGTATTGGTACTTCAAGAGCATTGTAGTTTATACGACCGTGATCAAAACAATCATACACAATATAAAAAATCATGACCGAAATATTTCAAATTCGAATCGGCACATTGCAGCTGGGATATGAGAAGAAAAAAATCAAGAAAAATTGTTAATATATCATAGGTCATAATAATGAAGAATAATTTATTATTTTCTTGAAAGCAACCTTTTGCAGCAGATGAGTCATAGTATCTGTTTTACACTTATATGTTTTCATTTTCAGCAACAAAATACACTATTTCTTTTGTACTTTTCTTGATGTGGGGGATCCTCCCAATCTTATTATTTATTTATTTATTTATTTATTTATATCTCATTTGTCATCTTATGTACCAAATTACAATTTAAATATGATCCCATTTTGCAATTTCATTTGAATTTTCATTACAATTTATTGAAATTTATTATATTTTGGGCAATTCTCATCTGCCACTTCATCTTCATACAAGCTGTCGATTTCTATTTCTATAAAAAATCATTTTTTATGTTGAAAATATTTATACAAATCTTAACCAAGGAAATTATCTATTTATATTTGATCTAGAAAGCGAAAGATCAGGAAGGAGGCCCGCAGCTACCGGATCCTCTCTGCCGGGACCCTTGTCGGCCTCCGCGGGCCTCCTTCCTTCGGTCGGTGTTACGTTTAGTCGGCTGTTTAATAGTTTTTAGCTTTTCAGTTTTAGTCTCTATCCTCTTTGTGAGGTTTTTGTTTGGTTTTGATCCTCTTAGTGAGGTAGTCTGTCCCACCTTTGTGTGTGGGTTTTTTTTCTCCCATTTGTGGGACTTTAATCTGGGTTGTGCTTGTGTGTCATTTGCTGAAGAGTCCCAGTTGTAATTGTAAACATGTTTTTCATGTTTACTTCCCTGGATTTGAATTCCATGTGTTGTAACTTGTAAGCCTTTGGCTTATTTCCATCAAAAAAAAGAAAGATCAGCAAACAAAAAGCATTATATCAAAAAAAAAAAAAAAAAATCATAAATTCTATCATTTTTTTTAAGTATGTATTATATCATTATATATAGTAATTTTCTAGTTAAATTATATATTTTAAGCTTCCAAATTCAAAATTTTACTATATCAATACTTCTATTTTAATGACGAGATGAGGTTGGCCCGGTGGTAAAACCTCTCATACTTACACCAAGAGGTTGCTGGTTTGAGTTCTTTCCCTCCCAAAAAAACCCTCAATTTATGTAACAATAATACCTTAATATATATATATATATATATATATATATATATATATGTTTCAACAATAATTTTCTTTCGGTTTTTTTTTTTTTTAAAATAAAAAAGGTTTACAACTACCTAATTAAAATCCGTGTCAAATTTTATCCTTTTCAATACTTCTAGACTTTCTAAAATTTGAGATTTTATAACAAGAACGAGTTACTAAAATAGTTTTGTAAATATACATTTATTCTTGTTTTTTTATTTTTTTGAATTTGACACCAAACGATCATAGATGAGTTTGTTGACAATCCTAACATCAAGAACTACATACACGATCTAGATATCTATTTCTATGATCAAGAACCTCCACCACCTAGAGAGATAAGATGCACATCACTTGAATTAGGAGGAAATTTTCGGATCTCTTTTTATTATATCTACTTACATCACATGTTCTTCAAATTATTAAACTAATTTTATGATAAAGATTTTTTATTTTATTTTTTTGGAATTGTTGGTCTACATGAAACACAATTATTGGTTTTTTTGAAAAGACATTTCACCAGCTTTTGTGACCAGATACATTATCGTTTTTTTCATTTTTCACATTAATGTGTCTATGTACATTCACATCAAACTGTGCCGCCCTGTCCAACTCTTATAATAGATAATTTAGTATAATCTGAAAATCCAATCTTACCCTTCTTTGATCTACCTTAAATTAACAATAATACACTTCTACCAAGGTCATTCTGGTCATTTCACCATACCCCCACCGTGCATTTTTTTTTTTTATATAGTCTTGGATTAAATGCTATTCATGTACAAAAAGACACTACCCTTTAGCCGGAAAAATCAGTTTCGACGGCTGGGATGTCGCCAGCCACCGGAGTACACGCACCGCTGCTGCCGGACCAGAAGCCAGGGAAGGCGGAGAAGCGAGCGTCGGTGTCCGGAGCTGTGTTCAATGTTTCTACTAGCATCATTGGAGCTGGAATCATGTCAATTCCAGCAACTCTCAAGGTTATTGGTGTGATACCAGCTTTTTTACTGATTTTGATCATTGCTTGGCTGGCGGAGATCTCAGTCGGAATCCTGTTGCAGTATACACATTCCGGCGACTCCACGACGTATGCCGGTGTGATGGGGGAGTCATTTGGACGTGTAGGATCAATTGCAGTGCAGATATGTGTCCTGATTACCAATCTTGGATGCTTGATCGTTTACTTGATCATTATTGGTAACTTACACATACAAAAACTTGATTAAAATATCAACAATCATCATATATTAAATAGTTGTAAAATTCTGGAAATTAATCTGATTTTGTTCTTGTCATAATTTTATCAGGAGATGTTCTCTCTGGAAATAAACCAGAAGGATCAGTTCATTTGGGTGTCTTACAGGAATGGTTTGGAATTCATTGGTGGAATTCTAGAGTTTTTGCTCTGCTCTTCATTGTTGTCTTTGTCATGCTTCCATTAGTCCTGTGCCGGCGCGTTGGTCAGTACCTTCCATTTTTCTCTTTTTCCGAAGCTTTAATATCATTGTTCGCATGTCAAAAAGAAAAAAATATATATCATTGTTCGGGTCCTTACCTGGAAATTTAAGTTTTTGGATGGAGTCGTTAATTAGCATGATATTATGTTAGATCTAGTTTTACCTGTATATTCTGGATTCAATTCTACCCTAAGCGATTATCTGTATCCTCTCTTCATTATTGTCTTTGTCATGCTGCTTCCATTAGTCCTGTACCGGCATGTTGGTCGGTATACCTTCCATTTCTTCTTTTCAGAGCTTAATATCATTGTTTGGGTTCTTACATGGAAGTTTAAGTTTCCGTGTGGAGTCGTTATTTATCATGATGTTAATATGTTATGCTAGAGCTAGTTTTACTCGTATATTCAAGATTCAAGTCTCCCCACGTGATTATTTGTATATATGCTCTTCATTGTTGTCCTTGTCATGCTTCCATTAGTCTTGTACCGGTCCCTTTTTCTCTTCTTTTCAGAGCTTAATATCATTGTTCGGGTTCTTACCTGAAAATTTAAGTTTCCAGGTACCGGAGTCTTATTTAACATGATATAATGTTAGAGCTAGTTTTATGTTAATCCAAATATTCTGGATTCAAGTCTTCCCAAGTGATTATATCTGTTATCAGGATTCATTTGTGTCTGAACAGATGTACGATATGACTTGAAACTGAGATTTTCTTTTGTTCAAATGGGTTTCTGTTTCCAGAATCATTGAGATACAGTTCTGCAGTAGCAGTTCTACTTGCTTTGGTGTTTGTTGGAATATGTTCAGTGATGGCAATCTCTGCACTTTTGAATGGAAAAACGAAAACTCCGAAACTGCTACCAGAATTGGACAACCATATCTCATTCTTTGATCTCTTCACAGCTGTTCCTGTCATTGTCACAGCTTTCACATTTCATTTCAATGGTATCAACAATCAAGACAACAAAACATTGTTTACATATTTATAATTGTCACTGGTTTTTCAATTGAATATGTATTTATTTATATATGCAGTTCATCCGATTGGTCGCGAGCTTGAAAAGCCGTCTGATATGATCAAAGCAACCCGAATTTCGATGGTCCTATGTGCTTTAATCTACTTCTCTATAGGACTATTCGGTTACCTTCTATTCGGGGATTCAATCATGGCTGACATTCTCGTAAACTTCGATCAATCATCTTCTAGTTCAGCACTCGGATCATTACTCAACGATATTGTTCGATTAAGCTATGCATTCCACCTGATGCTTGTGTTCCCTCTCATTAACTTCTCTTTACGAACCAATATCGATGAAATTGTTTTCTCCAAGAAGCAGCATTCCCTGGAAAAAGACACCTACAGATTTGTGTTTCTAACACTTGTTCTCTTGGCATTCTCTTATTTAGCAGCAATCACCATCCCAGACATTTGGTACTTCTTTCAGTTCCTGGGATCCACTTCTGCTGTCTGTCTCTGCTTCATTTTTCCCGGTGCTATTGTTCTCAGGTATTCTTTCTTCTCAAACAAGACATATCTACATTCATCTACACGGAAAAATTTCAGAACACACAATTCGGACCTGTTTTTTTTTTTTTCGTGTGGTTTCACTGATTATTATCTCGTGATAATCAGTTTTGTAGCATTACAAACTGATTATCACATGAGATAATCAGTGAACCGGCATGAAAAAAAAATCAGGTTCGACCGGACTATATATATATTATATATTTCCAATATTTATGTTGAATTTGATTATGTGTTTATAATTACAGGGATGTTCATGGTATATCTAAAACTGGGGATAGGATCATTGCATTGATAATGATAATTCTGGCTATAGTAACAAGCTCAGTTGCAATTTCCACCAACATTTTTGGTTTAGTCAACAATAAATAAATCAAATTCTTTTTAGATCTTTTTGTAGTGAAGTGGACGTTTTCTTTTGTGCTCTTCACCATTTTTTTTTTTTAAAATTTACTTTCTATAGAACTCTTGTACAAATAGTTTGATTTATTATATATACCCTGATTGAAATATGAGTCCTATGAAGGACAATTTGCTTCTATCTCTAGCAATTCAAGAACATTTTGCAATGTGTAAAAGCACTTTGATATTCAAAAGCAGCTTTCACTTGTCTACTTCTCTACTCTAAAGTGTAAAAGCACTTTTAACAAATCCATCATATTACATGACATCTTTGTTAACATTCATGACTAAACACACACACCCACACCCACCCACCCACCCACCCCTCTCTCTAAAAAAAGGGCTCTTTGTGAATTGCGAGTAACTAAACATGCATAGTATATAAGATATGACTAAAAAGAAATTTCGGAATTGATTTAAAAAAGAAAAAAAAAAAAAAAAAACTTTAAATCGATTCAAAAAAGAAAAATAAAAAAACATTAACTATCTGGATAATTGGGACATTTGTTATCATTATTATTAATAAAAAAAAACAAAAACAAAAAGCCCCCCTTTTTGGGCCCTGGGTGGGTGCCCCCCGGGCTGGCTCTGTTTAAAGTGTAAATTCAAAAATCCGAAACGTTTCTTCTCATGATTAGAGGCATTGTCAAATTTCGAAAATGCGAAACCAACCCCATTTGGCCATATGCAATCTCAAGAGTACTTTCCATTGAATTGCCTCGAAAAATCATAGCTTCAGGGGCATTATCAAATTTCCTGAGAAGAGAACCTTTTACAAATTTCCTGAAACTAAGATCAAATAACTACACTCACAAAGTCACAATATAGTAAATAAAACTACGATACATTTTGATTCAAATATGTTTGAAGAAAAACATAAATGGTGTACAATTTCCAATGGATTTTTTGCTTGCAAGAATAGGAGATACCCCTCTAGATATTATGCATACAAGATTTGATCAAATGTTATATAGTAATTGTGTTATGATTAACAGTTATCTAATCAGGTCCCGAAAAAAATAAAAATCAAGAAAATTTCAGTACCATTCTGACCAGAAAAAGACCCGGTGTTATGATTGGGTGAGCGCACGAAATGGGTTTCGAATTTCTAGTCGATGCAAGAAGAACACAGACAGATCATCCATGGAAAACAACGAAATTTTTTTTTCTGATTCAAACCCTAAAAATGTTACCTTTATTAATTTACATTCAATTTTCCATCACAATACATCAACATGGATCTAAAACTTGGAAGTCACTGTACAAAAAAAAAAAAAAAAAAAAAACTACAAACAAGTACACGAACACGAAAAAAAGTGAAGCGGGTTATTCAATCACACTCAGCTCAAACTCGACCGAGTCTCTCTCTGTCTCTACCTCGGCTGCTGAATCGTCCTTGGACTCACCTTAACATTCACGATCTTCGGTGCCTTCTCCACACACCTCTGCTTCTCAAACGGAACTCGACCCTTTTTCCATTTCGATGACCCCATCGAAACTATCTCCTTCGAAACCTTATCTTCTACTTCTTCTTCTTCTTCCTCCTCCTCTGCAAAAATAAATTAAAAACAGTGAGTCACTTAGTCGACTCGGATTGAATAAAAAAAAAAAAAGCTCTTTTATAAATAAAATACTTACGAAATTCGTCGTCGAAGAGATCGTCGAGATCGGGGAGTGAAAAGTCCTCGATCTGGGAATCGAAGTAGCGTTCTTGTAGCCAGTAGTCACGGAACCAAGGAGAGGACTGGATCAGGGACCACCATTGATCTGAGAAGTCCTCCACCGTCCGATAAGCGAAGGGTATGAACATCGGAGCGTTGGGATTCAAAGTTGATGATGATGATCTTTGAGAAATTACCTCCATTGCCACACTGCTCAGTTTCAGAGAAAAGATGAGATTTTTTTTTTATTTTTTTTCAAAGTGGATAAGATAAAGAGAAATAGTGATGATTGTATGCAAATGGAAATTATAAATTTAGGGTTCGGTTGGTGGTATTATATAATGGAAATGATTTATAATTGCCCTTGGACTCCATTCTTATTTACAAAGATGACACCGGCTTTATTATTATTTTATTATTATTTGGTCCCTATTTGTTTTTTATCTATTTTTTTTATATTCAAATTTGATATCTAAATCTGGTGTATAAATGATGTGATATCAGTATAATCCGTTCATATAAATCATACAAATATAATATAATTTAAATGAATGAATTATAGTGATTTTACGTCATTTGGATACAACATTATTGTTTATTATTATTTACTTTCAATTTCTTTTTTCCTTTTTAAAATCAATTTTAAAATGGTCTATTGAGGCCAACAAGGGCATAGCTCAACTAGTAGATGAACGAGTTTAGGGCTTGGATAAATGATTCCCAAATCAACGACTCAAATAGTTAAATGTATGAATTGATGTTTTGTGAGTGACAATATTTTTATGAGTTATAAAGAAATAATAATAATTTGAATTATATTAAGACTTCTTTATTCAAATTTATTTGAAAATGAACAAGGAATAAACACAATTTGTTTTTGTTCTTAATTCTTTTGCCATCAAATCAAAATGAATAATGGAGGTAATTATAACTTTTGTGGGAATGTAATATGAGAAGGGCAAAACTGGAAAAACAAATGCAACAAGTGGGATTGGTACGTTGCCCAAATTCAATGTCCCAAAAGTGTCAAAGTGATGCTTTTGGGACCCAAATTCTGCACCTAGTTTTTGTCCACAATAGAACAACGTTTTTTTGTTTTTTTGACCAAATGCATAGTTATAAATTTAACGTTTAAATATATATATATATATATATATATACATAAATTCTATTATCAGTTCAAACTGATAAAAATTATATCAGTTTCTTGTACGTGAGCCACTGGATTTAAATACTTTGATTTGGTTGTATGCACTTGTCAGTCAAAGTATTTAAATCCAGTGGCCCACATACAAGGAACTGATATAACTTTTGTTAGTTCGAACTGATAATAGAAAGACTATATATATATATATATATAATTTCTATTATCGATTCGTTCTGATATAAAATATATCAGGACGAATAATATGGACTATAAATTATGTAGAAGTTCTAACCATTACATATACTTTAAATCAAAAGTATATTAATCTAATGGTCTACATTTTTCATACTGATATATTTTATATCAGAACGAACTGACAGTAGAAAAATTATATATATATATATATATATATAACAAATTCATAACAAAACCCTTGCTTTTTCCTTCTATATTTAAGATGGATTTAGTTCCATCTTAGTAAAAGTAAAATTATCTTTTGTTGTAATATTAAACTTTATGTCTTTATTTAGTTTGTACACACTATCGGCATAGCTTTTAGTGGATAGACTCATGATTACAAGACAATATTTATAGGCCGTCACAGTCACTTTACAAAACATTATGGCCACGTAGATCTTCACAATCATGTTATAAGATTTCATAATCTAATACATCATATTGCACTCCTGAGATGTAGTTCAGCCGATGAATAAACGAGTTTAGGGTTTAGATAAATGATATACAAGTCAGCAGCTCGAATATATTAATAAAGATGCTCGAAACGTCGTAGGACTCCCTGTATCTGATAATTTTTAAATTAATCTCTAATTAAACATATAATATCCTAACTTTAATATTAAGTGGGGTATTGAAAAAATTGAACAAGTGTCACGTGTAGGTGACGTAAAGATTTGTCAAATTGACAAATTGTCCTTATCTTTTGTGTAGTTGGAGGACCATTTGCTACACAAAAAACCACTAGATGACACGTCTTCGTTCTCATCCTTTTAAAACGTGGGGCGTCCATTTCTTATTTTCGATTTTATCGAGGCAAGATATGTCTTTTTAATTCATCCACTCTACCCCCACTCATCTTTCCATCGATATAATCAATAATTGTTTTTCTTTTCGGAAAATATCACTGGCGTTCTTAAATACTATTGTTAATCATTTTCTAACGGTTTGAATTTTCGGATTTATTAGTTACTGATATGATATGGTATCGGAGCCTTGTTTTACCGGAAGTCTTCAGTTTAAGTTACTAACAAATAAAATCAAGACCACATTAGGATTCGACAAAACCCACCTGAATAGATCATATACTATATGATTAGAATCTAATAGAAGCTACCTAGATCAGATACTATATCGGATACTATAAAAAAGGGGGTCTTAACAGATTTCTAGTTACTGATATGATTTTGAGGAAGCTTCTCTATTTAGTTGATCAAATACTGTCTTGGGGTTTGTTGCATTTGTTAATTTGTGTGCATTGTTTGGCCAACTAAAAAACTGACTAGAATCCCAAACAAGTTAAAAAATAATAATAATAATAAAAATAACTATCAAAGCTGTTTTGTCACAGATTTGGTTGTTCTTCTTCTTCAATCCTCTTACATTCTTTTAATCTTTTCACCGGAGAGATGATTGAACGTTAACGTGAACATAAAACGAATTTAACAGGTTAGAGTTACGAACATGGAAACATCGTTTCTAGCTCATGATTTGAACTACAAATTGGATGGTTCATGTTGGAAAATCATTCCAGTTTATTCAGACGGAATTTGGAATCTTGAAGAAGGTGAAAATATTTTTAGACATACTTTGCTTCGTCTTCTTGTTCAATTAGCCCTCATATTCATCCTCACCTCTATTATACATTTCGTGCTCAATCGCATCCATTTGCCTCGAATTGTCTCCGAAATCCTGGTATAATTTTCTCTTTGACCCTTTATAGATTCAAACCATTATAAAAAATTTAATATTTATAGGAAAAATACTTCATTTACGTCATCGATTCTAAAAATCATCGAAAACCACCCTTTCAGGAGGTCGTCAACTATTTGCCAATTTGTGAGGGGGCATCTACAACCGGCATTTGCCAATTTGTGAGAGTTTAGGGGGTTTAGTGGCGAAAAAAAGAGTATAAAGGGCATAGTGCATAGTGCATATTTTAAAAGAGTTTATGAGATATCAGTGTCAATTAGCCTTATATAAATACGCATAGTTATATATTTTTTTTTGACCAAATGCATGGTTATAAATTTAACGTTTAAATATATATACATATATATATATATATATATATATATTTAGTACATATTTAACAAATTCATAACAAAACCCTTGCTTTTTCCTTCTTTTGTTGTAATATTAAACTTTAGTGGAAATTGCCAAAACTGACCCATCTAATTATGAGATTTTTTTTTTTAACCACATACATACTTTTAATTGTTTTTAACCATGTTTTTGAGAAATTACTCAAAAGCCCTCATATAAAAACCCCCCTCAAAACACACTCTCTCTCTTTTCTCTCTTTTCTTTCTCTCTCCTCTCCTCTCCTCTCCTATGTCTCATCGATCTCTCTTTCTCCCTCAAAGCCACCGCTGGCATGGCCGTGCAGCGTCGTCGAGGGCCGACGAAGTCGTCGCAGCGGGCCGGCGACCTTCTGGGCTGCACGACAGCGCCGTCGTCGTGCAGCTGGGTCGTGCGAGCTACTCCTTCGTGAACGAAGGGGTTGGCCGTTGTCGTGCAGCGCCGTCATCGTGCAGGTGGGCCGGCGTCGTCGCTGCTGCTGCCGTCCTTCTGTGTGATCGTTGGCAAACAGACCTGCAATTAAAACAAAAAACCTAAACCTAATTTGAATTTGGGGAAGAAGAAGAGGAAGAAGAAAGAGGGGGAAAAAAAAAAACTTATCATAATTTCAATTTAGTCCAGATTTCAAGTTTGAATATTTCTATTTTAGGCATGATTTCAAGTTTTAATATTTCCATTTAGGCATGATTTCAAGTTTGTGTATTTCAATTTAGTCGTGATTTCAATTTTGTTTCGAGGTTTAAAAAACACTATTTTCAGGGGTACTCTAGTAATTTATGGTACTAAACTGAATTTTTTTTAAAAAAGTGGTTATTAACAATTAAAAATTCAAAAGTGGTTAAAAACAAAAGTATGATAAATTTTATGGCTACTTATGGTTTTCCCTCTAAACTTTATGTCTTTATTTAGTTTGTTTCAAGTACAAACTATCGGCATACCTTTTAGGGGATAGACTCATGATTTTTTTTATTTTTTATTTTATTTTATTTTATTTAAGCGGAAAACAACGATTACAACAAAGGGAAACAATACGGGCTGGGGTCCAGCCAAAGACACCCCCTCACAAAGGAGAAGGCGATCACAGCCAGGTTTTGTGCCAGAGCGTTACCTGAAGAGGGCGCTGCTTGGCACTTACAAGGGCCAATATCTGAGAGCAAAGCTCGAATATCATTTACGATAAATCTAACATCTCCTAAATTGGAATCCGGAGAATACAAAGACAAAGGAATACATGGAGAAACAACCTCAGCTATCCTAATCGGGAGATTATACAACTTTGCAAGCATAAGGCCTTCTCGAAGGGCAAGGAATTGACTAACCTCAGCACTAAAAGAGCCACACATCTGGCTAGAGCGAGCCACTAGAATCTTCCCCTTATCATCCTTAATCACCACCCCAACCCCTATCGACCCATAGTTACAGCGCACCGCTGCTCTAGAATTTGGCTTAAGCAAACTAGGGGGATGGGCAATCCAATTAGAGGGACCCTTAACAGCAGCGGCCAGCGGGAGAAGCCTAGGGACACAATGCACGCCTAGAACCTCGAAATTCCTCAAACAACCCAATTGCCTTTTGAGACCACCATCTTAGGCTCCTTAGAGGTCCCACAATTTAGAAGAGCATTGCGGTCTTCCCATATGGCCCAAGCCACCATGGAGGCCAAGCCAAAGTTGTCTTTAGAGAGGTGGGAAGCAATGGATTGGAGGGAATCAATGACAAGGAGATGCCAAACCTGGTCCAAGAATGCACCACAGTGGGAGGCAAGCCAGTTTCTCCTCGTAGCTTTGCAACCAAACAAGGCATGGCTGGTGGACTCCATGTGGGAGGCACACCTGATATAGCTAGGGGCAGTCACGGTTTTTCTATGCCAAAGGTTTTTTAGAGAAGGGATGGCATTCAGGCAAGCACGCCAAATGAAATTTTTTACCTTCGGAGGCAGAAAATGGGACCACAACAAATTCCACCAACTATGAAGCTTTGAGGGATTAGAAACAGAACCTTGAATTCTCTCATTTAGAGCAAGGGGGTAGCCGCTTTTGACAGAGAAACACCTCTCTTCTCAAAATGCCATCTGAGGCTGTCTTGACCCCCACTCCAACTAACCAAAATTGAGAGGATCGCCTCCTTATCAACCGAAAGCATAATCTGATTCAACTTGTCCACATCCCAGCCTCTCCTTGAACTGTCCATCAGGTCGGCAACACGAATGTCAATGCCAGGACAAAGGTTATCGGTTTGAAGGAGCAAGGCCGTGGGATCCATCTATCCTTGAAAGCTCTAATACTTTTACCATCACTCACCGACTACCTTAAACCTTTATCAAGTAAAGACCGACCCCAAATAAGACTCCTCCAAATGTGCGAACAGCCTACTTTGATTGGAGCATTCAGAAAATCAGTTCGCTTGAAATACTTGGCCTGAAGAACTCGTGAGGCAAGCGAGGAGGGATTGGTTAAAAAGGGGAAGGTCCTTAAGGCCCAGGTCGCCACAGATTTTAGGGAGATAGAGGTTCTCCCATTTTACCCAACTAATCTTGCGTTTGCCATCCCTTGATCCCTACCAAAATTTAGAAACCATCGCTCTAAGCTCATTGCACAGCCCAACCGAAAGCTTGAAAATACTCATCGAGTAGGAAGGAATCGCTTGAGCCATAACTTTAATAAACACTTCTTTTCCTCCAAACGAGAAATAGATATCCTTCCACCCCCTCAACTTCTTCCACTCTCTCCTTGATGTCATCAAAGAGTACCCTTTCGGTTAATTAAAATAATATTAAATCATTTTTTTTCCTTCAAAAAGCTGACCCGGCTTTAGCCTGGATCAGCCCCCACAACCGTACGCCCCTGGCTACCTACACTATCATCATTCATCAACAATCTCGTAGATTTCACTCTCCACCATCTAATCGTCATCCCCTTCAATCCCTTCAAATTAAGATGAAATTTGCTGCATTTGATTTGAGTTGTTGCAGCAAAGGTTGTGTGTATGGCCACCCACTCGCAAGGTTGAAAACAATTTATATATATAAGAGAGCAATTTAATTTGTGATCTTATAGTGTCATAGCTAGCACGTACGGCTTAGTAGTTGCTATGGTTCGGTGGGAGGCCATGAATTGACATCACTTCTTCCTTCCCATGAGAAAATGAGGCAATAATTGAGAGTACAACACCAAGCATTTATTATGCTCTTCGTAGTGCGGAAGACAAGTTTTGGATGGAAGATTATCCGGCTTGCATTTATTGAGTCTGAAAAGCCTGGATAATGGGTGTGTGGGTTGTTTCCCTTTGTTGTTTGCTGTTTTGTGTCCCTCTTTTGGGCCCTTTTGTTTGTGTTTTGCAGCGTTGCTGCTGTTTGTGTTTTATCAAAAAAAAAAAAAAAAAAAAAGAATTTTCACGTGTCAAAAAAAAAAAAAAAAAACACCAAGCATTTATTGATAACTAAGCAGCAGATATTATATTTGATGGAAGTTTTATTTTATTTTATTTTATTATTATATCGAGATTAAGTCTATAAACATGATCTGAAATGCAACTCGATTGATCTCATTTAATGAACAAAAATAGATTCCTTGATGTTGCAGAAGTTTTTGACAAAGAACATGATTGCAAAGTCCAAATATATAGAAATTAAGTTTTATTATTAGTTTTACGTACGTATGTGCATATTTGATTTTTGACGATTTCATACCTCTTCCTCTTGTGTGTAAAGATGATAAAGTTTATGTTGAATACTCTGATTTTATTCATATTGATACAGTGAATTTATATACATCTTGCGGTGCATATTTACAGCAACAAATCAAATTCCTAAAATGTTGTAATCAATCTCTACAGTTGACTATAGACATTACAAAGGTCAAGGAGATTTGTAGAGATTGAATGCTATTGACTTGGCTTGATATGAGGCTATATATTCTCCTTAATATGCCCCTTCAAGATGGTACTCCCATCAGAGATACCAATCTTGGAACATAATTGTGTGAATCTGGCTCTTGAATGGGGCTTGGTGAGAGCATCTGCAACTTGGTCATTTGTAGAATCATAAGATACAGTAAGTTGCCTATTGGAGACTTTATCGCGTACAAAATGAAAATCTATTGCGATATGTTTCTTCTTTAAGTGAAAGACCGGATTGTCACTGAGATAAGTTGCTCCAATGTTATCACAATGACTATTTGGAGGCTTCTGTAATGATATTCCAAGTTCACCAAGTAAAGATTGAATCCATGTTACATCTGCAGCAGTAGAAGCAACATCACGATACTCAGCCTCTGTTGAGGATTGAGCCGCCATCTTTTGCTTTCGAGAACTCCAAGAAATTGCATTTCCTCTGAGATATGCAGTGTATGCAGTTGTATATGTCCGATCGTCAAAACGCTAAATTGTGGACGCTTTACATATTACACAAGAGCAACTGTTCGAGAACACTCGCCAGCGAGTGTCATAGTACGGCTCACCATGTTACATAAATGCTGGTACGGTTCGGTAGGTGTAGCGCATGAATTGATTGCATGCATCTGATGAAATACATCTCTCAATGGGTGCATGTTAGCATGTATGTGTTAAGGACTATGGAGAACCAAACTAATGAGTTTTCCTTACTGCGTGGCATTATATGCACCCATTGGTGCCTGCATGATTGTCTAGTGAAAATGAGACAATAATTGAGTGTAAAACGCCAAGCAATTATTGGCAGATTGGCACAAATAGTTGATAGAAGATATTTGACACAAGGGGAAAAGAAAAGAACGTGATTTAAGTGGTCCAAACTCCAACTTGCATTATGAGTTTGGTCGCAATCATACCTCTTTCGGAATGCTATAAGATTGAAGGTTTAATTGGGTGGTTAATTAAGTCCTATCTCGAATTGGAAATGGCTCTAAAAGCGGCATTGAAGCAATTCTGGTCTGAGCAAGCCATCACAGTTCAGTTACTGCAATACAGCACCTTGTTTGTTTCTCTCCTTTTTGTTCTTCCACTTGTACTTCATTATCTACTTAAAAGTGAAAAGCTCAACTTACCTCCATCCCCGCCAAAACTACCAATAATCGGCAATCTTCTCCAGCTAGGCACACTTCCTCACCGCTCTCTACGAGCACTTTCCGATAAGTATGGCCCTTTAATGCTTCTACGCTTGGGTTATTCATCAACTCTCGTTGTCTCGTCCGCTGAGGTGGCTAAAGAAATGGTGAATACTCGTGATATTGATTTCTCAAATCGGCCTAAAACCACAGCCGCAAACATCCTCCTCTACGGATGCAGAGACGTCGCATTTGCTTCGTATGGGGATTACTGGAGGCATGCTAGGAAGATTTGTGTTCTTGAGCTCTTGAGCGTGAAGAGGGTGCAATCTTTCCAGTATGTAAGGGAAGAGGAAGTTGAAAATCTAATCAATAAAATTCGTGTCTCATGTTTTGATGGAGGCATTGTTGGTTTAACAGCGATGTTACAAGCTGTTGCAAACAACGTAGTGTCCCGCTGCGTTCTTGGAAGGAAGGCAGAAGAAGAAAATGGTCCAGGCAAGTTTGGGGAGTTGTCTAGAAGGGCCATGGTCTTAATGACAGCCTTTTGTTTTGGAGATTTTTTTCCTTGTTTGCGATGGTTGGATATTGTTACGGGACACATTGGTCGTATAAACACAACTTTTAAAGCATTTGATGCTCTTTTAGATCAAGTGATTGAAGAGCACAAGATTTCAAAAAGTGAAAAAAAAGACTTTGTTCATATACTCCTCCAACTTCAAAAGGATGGAATGCTTGAGATAGATTTCACTCAGAACGATATGAAAGCAATTCTTCTGGTACGGTCTCTGATCTCTAGCTTATCTCTCATACAAATACAAAATCACTTGCACGTACGTGACTAATTAAAGTTTTTATGTTTACAATATTATTTGATCAGGACATGTTTGTGGGAGGCACGGATACTACTTCAACAACATTAGAATGGGCGATGGCGGAGCTTGTGAATCATCCAAATATAATGAAGAATGCCCAAGAAGAAGTTAGAAGTAATGTGGTCAAAAACAAATTTAAAATAGACATGAACGATATCAATAAGATGCCCTACTTGAAAAGTGTCATCAAAGAAACTCTGAGATTACATCCACCGGCTCCTCTTTTGGCTCCTCGAGAAACATCAACAACTACCAAATTGGGTGGTTATGATATTCCTGCAAAAACTAAAGTACTAATAAATGCATGGGCAATTCAGAGGGACCCCAAGTTTTGGGAGAGACCAGAAGAGTTTATTCCAGAGAGGTATGTGAACAATCAGGTTGATTACAAAGGTCTTGACTTCCACTTGATTCCATTTGGAGCTGGAAGAAGAGGTTGTCCTGGAATTTCATTTGGAGTTGCTGCAGCTGAGTATACGCTCGCAAACATTTTATACTGGTTTGATTGGAAGCTGCCTGGTGGTGCAATTGATCATGAAAAGTTGGACATGACTGAAGTTTACGGGTTAACTGTTCCTAAGAAATTTCCTCTATCTCTTGTGCCAACACTCTACTCTCCATCAAATCTATGATGATTGATGATCCATATACGCTTTTTAATTTAATTGTTGTTTATTTTTCCGTTGGCAATATTTTTAATGATTACTGTACTTTTTGTCTTAAAAAATTGATCAAGTTGGTGTTGGTATGTTGGCCGTCCAAGTGTATTACGAATAATGTTGAAATGTTGAAATTGAATTTGAAGTCGTACTAGCTGTAGATACTTGTTGAGTCTTCCATTATCCTCTACTCTAGAATATTCATTAATTTTAACATTGACAACATGGAGAGAGGGAGGGGAATAATAACACTTGCCAGGCTGGCCTTAGTACATATGAAATGGTGTGGACTGTGGAGGATCTGATTTATGGATTTGAAACCTTTTCTTATCTTATTTTTTTTTTCTGATCTTTTTAAAGCATATGATTGGTTGTTGATTAAGTAGTTATGGAAACTTATCACATCTTAACTACATATTCATTGCAATACTTATTTAACTATGGTTGAGATTAAATCAATTGTAATTTGTAAACGACCATTAAAATATATATTTAACTATCTTTTTAGAAGCTGTGTTTTAAGGTAAAATGATGGTAGTTCTGTGGTTTGTCCCTCGTACCTAAAAACAATCTTTTAATTCAAATCAAGACGATTAAATATCTCTTTTCCACTCAAATTATATTTTCTTTGAAAATTCACAACAATGCCACACGGCCCCCACAATGATGCAAAGACAGACACTTCAAATTTTTTAGAATGCAAGTGTCTAATATGTGAAATATGTTTTTTGAGAATATGTTTTGATTGAATGAAGTTTTTATATATTATTATTCTTTTTTTTAAATATAAATATAAATTATTTTAATTGACGTATCTTGCTATATATGTATCCTAGTTTTTGAAAATTTACCGAATCCCTGTACTCATAGCTGTATCCGTGCAACATAGACACAATGTCATTTTTCCATCCCCACGAACTACTTATTTTGATTGTAAATACATTTGTGTTCTTCTTATTGTCAATTCTCTACAAAAATGAAGAATATGGATAATTACAAAGCTGTCATTCTCTTTAATTACTCCAATTTGGTTCATTATTCCAACTTCAACAATTCAACCCCACCAAAAAAGGGAATAATGGAACAATCATGAACTCCCCTCACCTCCGCTTCATTCTTCTTCGTAGTTACGCAAAGATGACATGTGCTGCATTTGATTTGAGTTGCACCAAAGATTCAATGGCAAGGAAGAAAACATTTTAAATAAGGGTAATTTTGTAATCTAAATATTGGAATTTTGTAATCTTAATGTGGCTCACTATTAAATATCAATGTCAGATTAGGGATGGCAAAATTCCCCGCGGGGACAGGGCCCCGTGGGGACCCGCACTTTTGGGGTGGGGATGGGTTTCAATTTGGTGGGGATGGGGCGGGGATGGGGATAGATAGTCTAACCCGCAATGGGTATGGGGTGGGGATGGGTTTTATACTCCTCGCCCCGCCCCGCCCCGCTTAAAATAAAACTTAATTAAACTACGTAATTTCAAAGAAAATAAATATATCTATATAAAAAAAGAAATATATATATATAAACACATTAACCCTAACTTTACATCTCTCCACTATTATTTAACATAAAGTGACAAAACAAAATACTATTGAAAAAAACCCTAGCCGCTAACTTCAACTCTAAGTCTCTAATTCTCAAACAACTCGAAATTCACTGTTCAAAGTTAAACCTCAAACACAAGAGGACATACAGTAAGTTTCTTTCTCAAATAACTTTTAAAATTAAAAGTTTAATAACAATAGTTTTTTTTTTTTTTTTTCAAGTTTATTACTTAAATAATTCTCAACTCTTGAATTAAATTTAATTCGTTTATCACTACTTCAAGTAGGCACAAATATATCTACAGATGCACTAGAAAGTGAAGATCCAATACTGGTGTCATCAAGAGAAAATTGTGTAAACATAGAAGAACAACATGGGGTGGAAACAAACCCAATTGAATGTGAAGATGATGGAAACAAAAGAAAAAGAATATGCACATCAGTTATGTGGGAGCACTTAACTGATAAAAAAAAAAATTGAATATAACTATCATATTCAATAGTTATATATTTGTTATTTAAATAAAAAATATATATATAAATGGGGTAAATGGGTGGGGATGAGGAAAGCACTCCCCGTTGTACCCCGCCCCGCCCCAACCCGCTCCATCTATGGTGGGGTTTTATGAGGGGATGGGTTTTCAAAAAATAAATGGGGTGGGGTGCGGGGAAAGCCACCCCGCCCCAAACCCGCCCCATTGCCATCCCTATGTCAGATGCTATGGCTGGGTGTCTTTAATATTAAGTGGGGTATTGAAAAAATGAACAAGTGTCACGTGTAGGTGACATAAATATTTGTCAGATTGTCCTTATCTTTTGCGTTGTTAACTTGTTGGAGCCTTGGAGGACCACTTGCTACACAAAAAACCACTAGATGAAACGTCCTCGTTCTCATCCCTTTAAAATGTGGGACGTTCATTTTTTATTTTGGATTTTATCGAGGCAAGATATGTCTTTTTAATTCGCCCACCGTACGTCCATGGCTCCATACCACCACTCATGTTTCCATCGATATCATCAATAATTGTTTTTCTTTTCGAAAAAATATCTCATCTTCTGATGTGCAGGAACCTCAACTAGAGGCAAGCACAGAGCATACTGAGATAATTACAGACCATTACTTATAAGATAGACATGGCATTCGAAGGAAGAAAATGAAATATTTAACAAGACATGAGAAATTAGAACACAAGAAAAATATTTTTATTTTTTCAGATTCTGGATTTTACAAGAGACGAACTCTCTTTATATAGGGGGAGAGAGAGGATACATCTAAATTTAGAATACAGTAAAGCCAACAAACGTGGCAGAATTATATAAAAGCAAACTAAAGCAAATTAGGGGCTGGCCTAAACAGGGTACTAACATTTCAACCATCTAGAGATAGACAGGGACCTTAAGCCAAAAACATCTCATCTTCTGATGTGCAAGATCCTCAACTAGAGGCAAGCACAGAGCATACTGAGATAATTACAGACTATTACTTATAAGATAGACATGGCATTCGAAGGAAGAAGAGGAAATATTTAGTAAGACATGAGAAATTAGGTACCCCTAGGTGCCTCTCTAGAGTTTTTCTGGAGGAGAAAAGAGTATGGGATACTTTCGGAAAAGTTCATCAGTAGATTTAAAGTGTCTGGAAAAATCATCAGGTTTGGATGGGGGTGAATGTGTAGGAGACACAGTGAAAAACAGTGATTGTGAGTGATTTTTTTTGAGAGAGCTGCACAAAGACTGCAAGACAAAACAAAGCCCCATAGTAGGGAAGAAAAACACACAGCAAAACAGGAAAAACAAGCCAACAGGCAGGCTAACGAAGCAAATCAGCATCCACCAGGTTCCTAATGCTGTCGGGAACACTTTCCATCCAAAACTTATTCTCCTCATAGTCTGCACCAATTCTGGCCAACCTCCGAGCAACACGATTCGCAGCTTTAGAAATAGCCTTAAAATCCATCCTATCTATAGTTGTTCATTTCCAGATCAGAAATATTATCCAAGATATGACCAAAATTTGCCTCGCAGAAATTACCACTCGCAATACAATCCACAGCCGACGAACAATATGATTCAAAAACACAAGGTCTCAGGCCACAATCTAGACTGAAAAAGATTCCCATATACACGGCCATAATCCCAGCTACCTTCCCATTAAATATTCCATCGATAGCCTGCGCACACGAAGCCATAACAGCACTCACACCATTCCGAATGATAATGCCAATACCAATTCCTTTGCTACCCAAAATAGCCCAGGCACTGCAATTGCCCTGTATTTACCAAGATCAGTAACCTTCCAACGAAGCTCATTCCTATAAACAGCATCACTCCTCGAGTTTGGCTTCACACTGTTTTTGCCGCAAGCCTCAGCATAGTTGCTGCTCCAAGAATACACCTCCGAATAGTTTTGATTTCCACCATTATGGACAAAAGCATTACGCAGACACCACGACCTCCAACAAATGATACAAAATAAAATCAGGTCTTCCACCTTATTTGTCTGTTTAGCCATATCAGTAATAAGATCAAAAAAATTACCACGCGCCTTGTAATTTATATCTTTCATCGCCATCCACTCTCTACGTACCACCTTTGTTTTATCACACATCAGAGTTAAGAGTGTATAAATATTATTATCGATCATTTTTTAACGGGTTTGAATTTTCGGATTTAATGATTACTAATATGGTATCGGAGCTATGTTTTACCGGAAGTCTTCGGTTCGAGTTGCTAACAAATAAAATCAAGACAACATTAGGATCCGACAGAACCCACCTGGCTAGATAAGATAGTATATGATTAGAATCTGACAGAACCTGCCTAGATCAAATACTATATCGGATACTATAAAAAAGGGGGTCTTAACAAATTTTGTTGTTGACAATTCTTCTAAAAGTTAGGTTTAATGGATCTTTGCATGGATATGTGAATATATTGATGAGAAATTAATCAATGCAATTTCTGAATACATTTAAGTTTTGAAGAAGCTTCTCTAATTAGTTGATCAAATCTGTCTTTGGGGTTTGTTGCGTTTTAGTTAATTTTGTGTGCATTGTTTGGCCAACTAAAAAACTGACTAGAATCCCAAACAAGTTGAAATAATAATAATAATAATAATAATAATAATAACTATCAAAACTGTTTTGTCACAGATTTGGTTGTTCTTCTTCTTCAAATCCTCATACATTCTTTTAATCTTTTAACCGGAGAGATGATTGAACGTTAACGCGAACATAAAACGAATTTAACAGGTTAGAGTTACGAACATGGAAACATCATTTCTAGCTCATGATTTGAACTACAAATTGGATGGTTCATGTTGGAAAATCATTCCAGTTTATTCAGATGGAATTTGGAATCTTGAAGATGGTGAAAATATTTTTAGACATACTTTGCTTTGTCTTTACGTTCAATTAGCTCTCATATTCATCCTCACCTCTATTATACATTTCGTGCTTAAACGCATCCATTTGCCTCGAATCGTCTCTGAAATCTTGGTATAATTTTCTCTTTGACCCTTTATAGATTCAAAACATTATAAAAAAATTAATATTTATAGGAAAAATACTTCATTTACGTCATCTATTCTAAAAATCATTGAAAACCTCCCTTTAAGGAGGTCGTCAACTATTTTTCAAACTATATTTATCGGAAAATTATCAAGTGCGGGATCACTGAATATCAGAGGAGATAAACGGTGTAAAAAAATCTACACCGATTATCTCCTCCAATAATCAGGGATCCCATACTCCTGCATTAGAAAGTTACTAATATTGATCTGTCTGTAATTAGATCAAATTTAGAGGAAGTGAATGAAGTTTTTCCCTGTTTGATATTTTATTTTATTTTTTATTTTTTGTTGTTGATGATTTTGTGCAACTCCAGGTTGGGATAATTTTAGGCCCAAGTTTGATAGGACACTTCTTGCCTAATGTCTCAGAAATTCTTTTCCCACCACAATCAGAGAAAATCATGTCTTCTTTGACAAGTTTTGGCTACATTTTCTTCATATTTCTGATTGGAGTGAAGATGGATGTGAAACTGATAACGAAATCGACGAAACGGGAATGGTACATTTCAGGATTCCTGATGATCAATATGATGTTAGTAACAATTTGTGCTGTACAGATAAAAAAAGCTATGGATCCTGTTGAAAATTCGAGAGAATGGATCAGCTTCTTCGCCGGAACATTAATGTTGACATCATTTCCTGTGGTTGCTTGTTTTCTGATTGATCTCAAGATCATCAATTCTGAGCTGGGACACATTGCATTGTCCACAGCATTGGTTGCTGATTTGATGAGTGTATTCGTGGTGAATTTTTACGATTACGCGAGAATAATGGTCGATGCTTCATTTCGAGCAGGGGTCAAATCAATGATTCTTTCTCTAGCTCTTCTTGTATTTATCTCCACTGCTTTAAAGCAATTGCTGGTATGGATCATCAGGAGAACACCAGAAGGAAAACCTGTGAAAAATGGGTACATTGTCTCTATAGTGCTCCTAGTGATGATTGTGGCAATAATTGGTGACAATGTTGGGCTTCAGTACTTATACGGGCCGTTTATTTTTGGCCTGACAGTGCCGACAGGACCTCCACTGGCTTCGTCCCTGGTAGAGAAGTTGGATACGATTGTATCGGGGCTGTTTCTGCCACTGATGGCTACTTATTGTGGTTACAAATCAAATCTGTGGGAATTAAACCAGATGCTTCCTCATTCATTGGCTTTTATAATGAGTTTCGGATTGATAATGAAAGCTGTTGCAGTATTTGTGCCTGCAATTTGGTTTAAAGTTGGTTATAGAGATGCAGTTGCTCTCATGCTCATTTTGAGTGCCAAAGGTATTGTTGAATTAGGCACATTTGCCACCAATTCTCAGAATAAGCAGGTAACCATGCATCCAAAAACCATTTTATGCACTTGCAAAGTTATCGAATTTTTTTCCTGCTCTTTCGAAACATTTCTTGATATGTATTTTGTGTCTGTCAGACATTCGATTCAGGGCAGTTTACAGTGGCAGTGTTGGTGATATTAACAATGGCAACAATTGTGCCATTGCTTGTAAGGAAGCTCCACGATCCGTCAAAAATATACCCAGGTTACCAGCAGAGGAACATCCTGCATTCTTCGAACAACAATGGTCTTCGAGTACTTGTCTGTACACACAGGCAAGAGGAAGTCTTGGCTGCAGTCAGGCTACTAAACATCTCCAATCCTACGAGAGAAAGCCCGTTGTTCGTTTTCGGACTCTACCTCAAAGCACTTGTAGGCAGACCATCCAACACACAACTTATCAATCATCAATTAGACCAAAAAGCTTCAAATTTTGATCAGAACAGACACTGGAAACAACCAATCATCAATGTTTTCAAGTACTTCAAATCAGAGAATCCAATAAATGTCAATTTACAAGTCTTCTCAGCAATTTCCCCACCCAAATTGATGCATGAAGACATTTGTTGGGTGGCATTTGATAAGGCAGTGTCTCTGATAATACTCCCATTTCACAGAAAATGGAGTGTCAAAGGAGAGCTAGTTTCGGATAGCGAAGCTTTGAGGAACCTGAACACTAAGATACTAAACAGTGCTCCTTCCTCCGTGGGTATTCTCCTTGATCATAGCAAAATTCGTGGTACTTCGTCTATTTTCATGTCACCATCAATCTATAATGTAGCAGTGCTTTACATGGGAGGTGAAGATGATATGGAGGCATTGGCTTATGCCAGAAGAATGGCTGGAAGCTCCAAAGTTCACCTGACAGTGATTGAATTCGTCATGCCAGACAATTTCCACGACACGAGCAGGTGGAAGAATATGCTTGAATACAAATTCCTGAATGGAGTGAAAGCAGAAGATGATATGTCAGGAAAAGAAAATATACTGTACAGAGAAGTGATTGTAAGAAACGGGGCGGATACAGCTGCGGAAATTCAATCAATGGGAGACAAATATGATCTTGTGATGGTGGGGTGCCGCCATAGAGATGATTCTCCGATCACATCAGGCCTATCGTGTGAGTTGCCGGAGATAGGGCCAATAGCTGACCTGTTTGCTTCTTCAGACATTACTAGTCCTGTTTCAGTGTTGGTGATACAACAACTCTTTCAGGATTCATTCTCAGAAAAATCAATCAGATTGTAATATTTGCACATGAATTGGCTTCCGGGCCTGTTAGGATTGTTGTTCATACGAAGTTAGGTGTCATATCTCTCATAGGAATTGTCGTTGTTATCACTAATCCGAGAAACGCTTTAAAACAGAACGGACATACCACATCATCTATACATTTTTTCAATAAATCTTTTTTACGATATGAATTACTTCACTACCATGATCAGTAGATTTTCACAACAACATTATATACATGACGGACTTTATTAGTCAATCAAAGATATTTTCCATACCGCATGACATGATTTCACATCGTTAGGGTGTATTGCATTTGGTGTACCGAAGATTTTTCCCAAACAAGTGGATGAAAAGGAAATGCAAATGGATGTACAAAAGTAAGTGATGAAATGAACAACTCAAGGTGGAAAAGCTTATCTCTAGTTGGGAAAAAAGGCCCACAAACCTCATAAACATTAAGACCCCAATTGGCCCAACACTATGAATCATTTTCTTCTCAATGAATATTATATAGGGTTAATAGCACCAATGATCCCTGAATTATACGTGGAGTAGTGATGTGCCCCCTAAACTTTTTTTCCTAGCATTAAACCCCCTGAACTATCGTTTATTGGAAAACAGTTGGGTTTATTCCCACCTAAGAGGGGGCATCTACAGTCGGGTTTTACCAATAAACGATAGTGTTTAGGGAATTTAATGCTAAGAAAAAAAGTTTAGAGGGCATATTGCTACTTCACGTATAATTCAAGGGATATTGGTGCTATTAACCCTATTATAAATGAAAACGATTCACTTGGCATTTCCCATTAAGAATATCTCATTCAAAAGTCAAATATGTCCAAAACCATCTTCATTTTCAACCCTAATCAATTAACTAATCATCACAACTCTTCTTTCAAACACAGCTAAAACTCCAGCCATGTCTGTTTTAACCTCATCATCATCATCATCATCATCATCATCAAGAACTCTGAAGATAGGCATATTAGGATTTGGTCCATTTGGGCAGTTTCTGGCTAAGACAATGATCAAACAAGGACATATTTTGCGGGCAACTTCTCGTTCTGATCACTCCCAACTCTGTCATCATCTGGGTATTTCATTTTTCAGGTACACAAACTCACTTCACTACTGGGTGTGACAATTTTCTACGTTTTCTATATGAAAAATCAAAGCTTTTTTTTATTTTTTTTATTTTTTTTATTGGTGTACAAATTTGTTTACAGGGAGGAACGTGAATTCATTGAAGCTGATAACGATGTGATTTTAATATGCACATCGATTCTATCTCTATCTCAAGTGCTCAACAATTTGCCATTTCATTTCCTGAAACGACCAACGCTTATTGCAGAAGTACTTTCTGTCAAAGAGCATCCCAGAAATGTTCTGCTCCAGGTAAACAACCATATACCTTTTATTTTATTTTATTTTTTTTATTTTTATTTTTTAATTTTACTTTAATAAAAAAAGGTAAGGGGTTTGTTAGAACCTGGCACGGCCTTGATAGCTACTTCGAGTAGGGATGTCAATGTCGGGACGGGTTTTTCATTACCATCCCCAATCTCAATTTGTATGAGAAATAAATGGTACAGAGATTCCCATTAGAGCATCTCTAATACATCAGTGGTGGTTTGTGAAAAAAAGAAATGTCACGTAGGATTAATAAACATTCTGTTAATAAATCTTTCTTTAATGCAACTGTACATATTCAACCTCAAGTTGACATGGTAAAAAAATATATTAGACATTGTCAACATGACCGTTTACTTTCAGATGGTCTGTCGTACTACTATTTTTTCAGTTGACTCAGCAAGTATTCAAAATTGACATTAATTTTTCATTTATTTTTAGTAAAGAAATAAAATAAAAAATAAAATAGGAAAAAAAAAATAGACACGTCGTTAAAAAAATGTGTTTTAGATAGAAACATTAGAGATCAAATTTTTAGTTGATTGTTTATAAGTCTATTTTTATGTCATATAAGAAGCAAGTCTCTTGACATTGTTACCATATCAATGATTATCGGTATGCAAGCCACTTTTACATTGGAGATGCTTTAAGGGGATTAGTTCCTTACCCCATGTCAATGATTATTGTGTTATTGTCAAAGGTGGTGCCGGAGGAGATGGACTTGCTTTGTACGCATCCAATGTTTGGGCCAGAGAGTGGGAAAACTGGGTGGTCAGGTCTCCCTTTCGTGTATGACAAAGTTAGGATAAGAGATGAAGCTACGTGTTCCAGCTTCCTTCATATCTTTCAAAGTGAGGTAAGCGAAAAGCTAAATACAAAACTGTCACATCCATGCTTAGCTACAAAACTGTCGTTCATTATCTAATCGGTAAATATTCCGATTCAATGATATCTAACACCCAGATGAATCAGTCATTCTTCTGGTGTAATCAGGTTTTCTTTGGTTGATACTGCAGGGTTGCAAAATGGTGGAAATGTCTTGCGAAGAACATGATAAAATTGCAGCTAGGAGTCAGTTTCTTACACACACTATTGGCAGGTATTCATGTTGTTCATTCAACCTATAAAAATTATCATCTGCAGACAAACGACTAGAAAAATTCAAGCTAAGTGGCTACCTATATATTTAACAGGACGTTGGCAGAAATGGAGATCGAGTCCACTTCTATGAACACAAAAGGCTTCGAGACACTTGTTCAATTGGTACACGATAATCTGTTCTTTCTTTCGTTTTCTTGTTTTTGATATCTTCTTAACAATCAACATTAACATCAGATTATTTGCAGAAAGAGAGCTCTGTTAGAAATAGTTACGACCTTTTCAGCGGATTATTCATCTATAACAGATTTGCCAAGCAAGAGGTAAGCAGGTTTAGAAACAAAAATTTTAATCGATTTTCGAAAGAATTGACTACTCTTACGAACAAATCAGCCTAAAATCAAATGTTCAATTTATACGATGCAGTTGCAGAACCTAGAATTGGCCTTAGAAAAAGTCAAGCAGAAGCTGCTACAGAAAATGGAGGGGCAGAGTTCAAACGAGTCTAAACTGTGATGCTAACAAGACTCCTAGACAAAAGTGCGGGAAAATTTGTGTAGGATTCCCGCACATATAGACATTGTTGTTGTATTTGAAGAATAAAGTAAGACATCATTGTTTGTCACTGCAGGCCAAGAAGCTTTCAAAAATTAATAGTTTTTTTTTTTTTTCACTACTTTTATATTAAAGAAAGGCGTGGACGCGTCCGTCCTTTATGTTCACCAAAAGGTGGAAGAATTACATTGAACAAATCACTCTAGGTTGGGGAAGAGACATGTAATGCATACGGATTATATCTCTCCCACCAGCCTTAAGGAATCATTTACCAAAAATGGTATGAATATGAAAACAAGAGAATCATCTCATTGATTCTTGATTTCATCGACACTGACCTCTTCTGTGCTCGTGCTGCTGCTGCTGCTGCTACTTTCCAGTGCGGCATTAGGAGAATCTGGAGGACTTAATGTGGTCTCACTCTTCCGAGTTTGCAGTCCCGAAAAGCGGGCGAGATCAACCCATTGCTGCAGGAATGAGTGAAGGACCAAATCATACTAATACTTAGGAAGAGAAAAACAAAATGCAACTGCAGTACTAGTAGTGGAAGAGGCAACAAATCCATACGCAGAAGTATACACAACTATTTATCGATAACATTTATAAAGAAGGAAATCCATTCTCGCAGTTCAAAGAAAATAAATTTCACTAGAGTAATAGATTGCCAAAATCATTCTTGCAGTCTCTCTCTTGTAATAATCGATAGACTCTAATCACCAATACCACATAGTTTCAAATAAATGCAACGAAATGATCATGCGTGTCTTTATAGTACAATTCTCAGATAGAATTATGTCACAAAATGGCTGCTATAACTTCATATAATGTAGTCAATCTTAAGATATGAAGAAGAAGAAGTTTTTTCTTACCTGAGTTCCCCAATAGGAGTTAACTGTCCGAGCGATAAAAGATATCATATTTACAAGTAATGGTTGAGAAGACAATTCTTCAGAAATCCGATGCTCCACTATTCCAGCAATAATCTGCATTAAAATTTATTTTAACAATAACATGTAAAAAATACCAGAAGATGTTAAGATGTAAATAAATGATTGCTACTTTAAAAAATAATTAATGCAACAAGTTGTGTCTTACCTGATAACGCAGATTTGCAGATGTTCCAAGAAAGCAGCCATAAACAACTGCTGTTTTAAGTATTGGTGATCTTTTAGTGCTTTGACTAGCAGCCAATGTCGGTTTTAAGAATTTGCGTACTATAAACAAAATATTTGAGGAAGCCACAGCCCCAATACTGGAAATAAATCCAACACCAGCCAATTTTAGACCACCAAAAAGCACTGATGCTACTCTGTGACTGACATTCCAGTCTTTCCCAGCAAGATTTTTTTGAAATGCATTATCTGGGATGGACCCAAGAAGACCTTTTAAAGCATCCACATTGTCTGTCATATCTATGTTGTCATAAGAAATGAATGAGATGGTTGGGGCAGGAAGCCAGACAGTGAAAAAGTCCACCACTATTCCTCGAAGTGTATCCGTGATAACATAGTCAATCTCTTCAAAAAAGTTTTCTTTACGTCTCTCGTATTGGGCTAAGAGAGTGGTTGTTATTGATATAGCTTCTTCTATAGCTAATCTATTCAAGAATTTGGGATCTGCCAACAATCTTTCCCTGAAACCCTGCATTAAAATAGGTTATGGTCAGAGCGAGCTGCTACTCAAAATTACTTCTGCTAATAATCAAAACAGTATTAATTTGAATAAGAGCATCAAAGCAAAAAATAGGTGAGTTCCTATTTTTTGCTTTGAAAAGCAATTCACGTTACTTAAGAAGAACATACCTGGAAACGATGAGTAAGTTCCTTCATAAGAGGATAACGCTCCAGATCAAAGAAGTTCTGTAGCACCTCTGGTGATATTAAACCAAGATCAAGGCCTTTTTGAAGGTCCTGACAAAAATGTCACAGAGTATAGATCAGAAAGTAAATATTTGTTTAGAAATTCAACGATACTTTAAAAGAACAAAAAAGTCATAGCTCAGGATGCAGTAAAGCAAACTGAAGAGGGAAACATCAATTCCAATCTCAAATTGTAGAACTTATTGTTGTTTTCCTAAATAGATTATTTATCAATATACGTGGGAACCGATAATCTATAAAAGTACAAATTATTCTAGGCATATTAGAAGATGCTCTGATATATGACTACACATTTTGAGAAATACCATTGACAACAATCACCAATAATAAGATAGAAAACAAGCAATCACTTCAACTCCCAACTAGAAAAAATAGGAAAAGAAAGTCACTTGAAATTCAAAATCCCAACTTTATGTAATTTCCATGCAACTTTTATACATGACAGCTTGCGTGAAGAAGATTATGCAAGCTGACCATGACAAATAAAGATGTGAAAGAAAACATTTGTCACAAACCAAATCAATTTAATTGAATGATGAAATTATTTGAAAGAACAACGGACTTCAGAGGTAGCGACAATATAATTTATCAAAAAATGATTTACAGGTCAACAATGGTTCATACTAAGAGTCTAAGACTTGGGGTTCTAATCTTTTCATTAATGCATCAAAAGAGTTCCAATATTATAATTAGTTGTTTTGTAGACAAGAACAGCTCACCTTAGGTAGTGCATTTCGGTTCCTACCAGCTGCATTCATTACTCGAGCTATTTCAGCACGATCAAAACAATTTCTATTGCAGGGTCTAGCAGCAGAATACCACAAGAAATCGGCTACAGGAACTTCTCCCTCGCTTCGTATGTATTGCCTTTCAGGATCAAGTAATATAACAACTTGATTCTTTTTTTGCATTTTCTTTGAAATTCTCGCTGGCAACCCAGTCCCTCTTGATCCATATGTGACATGGCTCGCACCAGTAACCACTACTAGCATACCATCGGTTCCTCCATCCTCCATTGCTTGCAAAATTATTCGGGACATAGTATAATCCTCAACTACTCTAGCTTGTGCAGATAGATATGAACTTGGACCGAAAGGAACAGATTGATTCCAAGAATTCACGTCAACTGATGATCTACGCGAGATAGAAGTGAAGCCAGAGATGAAGCCTGAACCAGCAGGAGGAGTATAAACTTTGCGTTCAGCCTTTGAGAGCCCACGAATACCGTCCGCTTGGACAGTCCTTAGCACCTAAAAATCGGAAGAATCAAGATAGTCTCCTTAGTAAGATAAAATCTCCTATATCATACGCAAAAACACACAAGATCAAGATATGACAAATTACAGCCGATAATATGATTCATTCCCACCAAAAAATATAAAATACGAACTTGTTCAGGAGAGGCAGTCACTTAAACTGCTCACTCATCACAGTTTACTCCATTAAAAACACAAACTTTTCAAGTGCTAGGAATCCATATCCAGAATCAAGCCAACAACTATCTAAGCCAAGCGAAAACAACACCTTGAGCGGAGTACCACAAGCAACAAGCCGGACTCCATTATCACGACAATAGCTCAAAAGAGGCTCGTACTCCTGCCAGCGTTGAGGCGGCCAGTGGACCGCATAAGACTTCAAGGTTTCTTCATCTATCCTGCCATCAAATACAGGTCTCAATATAAGCACCTGCATAGATCAAATTTTCAATAAATTATATATTTTTACGGATCATATCTTCTCCTCCGGGCTCCAACGCATTTCTAAGTAATTATATCAGCTAACAACTATTAAAATTATGCATAAAAGTCAGGATTTTGTTAAAATTAGTTGATCCTAAGGACTAATTGTATACCTTTTATCCATGTATTGATTGAGATGGTCTTGCAAGTCACAAGGAAACGCTTCCAGAGCCAGCGAAATCGATCTCTCGGTTTCAACGCACCGTTTTCGCAGGTTCTTAACAATCTCGAGCTCCAGTTCTCTATCGTCCTTGACCGGAACCTGCTCTGCCTCTCCTAGATACACAACTCTCGCACTCATCACCTTCTCCCAGACTTTCCTCTTATCCTTCCCGACCGCCAGCGGCTCTCCGATTACCGACGCGTCGTATATCCTCGACAAGACCGCCTCCTCCTCCTCCTCCTCCTCCTCAGCCGCCGGAAGAGGCGAACTGGAAGTCGTCGAACTCGGCGTCGGAGGCTGCTGCTGTTGATTGTTGCTGTTGTTGTTGTTGTTGTTGTTGGTATCGTCATCCGCAGCCGAGGAGTAGGAGGCGGCGGCTGACTGGAGGAAGATGGATGCGCCAACGGCGATGAGAGGAGAGATCAGGGCACTGCGGCGGGAACATTGGTTGGAGTTAAGTGATAGGGTGGTGACGTGGCGGTGTTTTTTAGTTGGGATAAGATGGAAACGGCACCGTAAATGACGTACGTCTTGGTGGTGGTGGTCTATACGAGGCAAGGCCGTTGTTGTTGTGTGAGACTGGGCCTTCATTTTTTTTTTTTTTCCTTTTTTTTCTTTTGTGTGGAGAGGGAAGAGCGTTAGAATTTAACAGACGTTAGTTCACTAGTTATATTTTTGGACCTCATCTAAAAGCTTTTTGTTCATTTTCTTGTGGTTGGACTTGGCACGTAACAAAATACATGTACGCTTTAGGTCCACTTAATATCAAACAATTTGAGTGGTCGTGACTTTTTTTTTTAGAAACTAGTGGTCTTATCCTTTCGTTTTTGTGAGACTAAAACGTTAAGGAGCGAGTTCATCCCATACGAAAAAACATACTGAAATCCTGAAAAAAATGTAAAGTACTGCACTTATTATATATTAAAATTATAAAATAATACAATTTAGTATTTTAATTACAATATTTTCAACGGAAATGTTGAAAACACTCATTCAAACTAACAATGTCCTAGATTCGATTCGCACCACCACATGTAGTATATATATAAAAATTATAAATAAATAAAAAACCGTTAATGAAAAAAAAGTTAAATCCCAATCGGCATTATCAATATTGCAATAATTTCACAAGATCCTCGTAAGGTATAGTTAATGCTGCATTGATTTTTATTGTCTGATATAAAACTCAAGCAACTTTTTTTTTTTTTCCAATTTGTCTCCATAAGAAACCAGTTTACAAAATACTAATCTGACACAAATTACAAACGTCTTTTCAAATCTATAGTGTTTTTGATCAATTATTCAAGGAAACTAGAGCTAATTTGATTGAACAACAATATCGAGTACATATCAGCAAATTGCAGACACCATGTCTTCCGGTTGCATAAGGCCAGGAACGGAAACATGGAAAGAATAAAGGACTCGGGAAGTAAACAGCAAACCTTGGAGCCTGATAAAATTCCTCTTAATTGGAGAGGAAGCTCAATGGATGTTGATGCTGTGGAATGATGGCAAGACGGCAATGAGTGGATCTCCGAAACCAACAGCATCTGTAAAATAAGCAAATCCCCACAGAATTACCCTTTATGATATGACTTGAGACATTTAAGATATAATAATAAATAGGTAACGGAAAAGATGATAGGTTATATACCTCCATCATCGAAGAGAAGCTTCAAGATTTCTCCAGCTACATCTGACTGCTCAACATATCAAGAATATTCCATCAAGGGACACATCTATTACGAAAGCAAAAACCAGAATTCCGAGATTAAAAAAAAGGTAACCTCACCTTCACAGGAAGTTCAGTACCAAACTGATCCAGGTATCCAATAACTTGTCCTTCTTTAATTACATCACCCTGTAAACATGGAGTTGTTAATTCCCAGCGTCACGAATACGAATTTAAGTTATGACTTGCAGGGCTTTTATAATGCAACTTCAGATTTTTATTGTAATTAGGAAATAAAGATCCCAGTATTAAGTGTTGTCAATGAATGTCACGAGGCCGATCACAAAAGTTGCCACAATGGAAAGCATAACCAGCTAAGTGCAAACAAACATTAAACATACTAAATTTTACTACTAAAAGATGCATTCTTGCAGATAAATTCATTATCAGCTGACCATGTCAGTTTGACAGACAGATAGGATGTAGCAGAGATACCTCTTTACAAATAGGAGGTTGCTTCTTTCCTTTCACTGTCCTGTTCCTTCGGAATGAGCCAACCTGGCAGAAAATAGAACAAAGAAATTGCATAAACTACATGGGAAAACAATGTTCCACAAGGAAAAGTGAGAAATGGTCCTCACACAGTCACTCTAGAAATATCACGTACCGTGGGAGAAGATACTAGAACATAGACATTGGATCCAGAAGCCTCCAAGGCAGCTAATTTTGATGACTTTCCAAAGGAGACATTTATGAATGGAGTGCTCTTTTCTGATGCAGGTTTTGGTGGAGATGGGGGTGGGGCAACAGGAGTCGATACTCCCATGGGTTCAGTTGGAATAGGTGGTGGTGTTGTAGGTGAAATGTTGGCCAGGGGTGCTGTCATGGCTCCAACATTTCGCTTTACGTGCATTTCAAACTCTCCAATCTGTCACAAAGTAACAGATGGGTGAGATCACAATATACTTTTTGTGTGTGTATATATATATATATATATTAAAATATATCAGGACGAAGAATTTGGACCACAAATTATGGAGAAGTTTTGACAAGTGCATACAATTTAAGTCAAAATATGTAAATCTAATGGTCCACATTCTTCGTCCTGATATAAAATATATCAGCACGAACTTATAATAGAAAAAATGTATATATATATATATATATATTTATAAAACCAAAGTCCTGTGACTAACAATGATATGAGGACTTTCAAATTCCACAATGAAATTATACACATTAACCTTAGCCATAACCATCAGGACTGTCACTTACAGTACTGTGCAAGCATTTTTTCGGAAACAAATAAATAAATAAGCAAACAGTTGCACGAATGAGCATGTGAGTAGCTTGTTTGGGATTATACCTTCAATTTCAGTTCAGCAATCTCTGTCTCATCGCAGACCTCTAGCACCAATGCCTGATGAAATAGCAATAGGAAAGGTAGTTATGATTCAAATGAAAAGATTCAACTCTCTTCAAGGGAAAAAGGAAATCATCAACATAACACAAATTAAAAATAATCATTCTGAAAGGCCAAATGAGGCCATCCTGTGTAAGTATTCTAATTGCTGAAAACAGTGGGGAATAGTGGTTCAGCCTAAAACTTAAAGTGACACACATTTGACTAACATCAACAAGATAAGTATCTGAAGCGTCAAATATAATTTTGCAATTTATCAACCTTAATTAGCTTATATGCAGCTGTATTGAAGCATCAACTGTCATTGCAAGACTAAACACAAGTTGTCATTCAATGTCCAAATCTAAATTGCTGCTGGAAGACTCCACAAATAGAAGGGGAAAAATCAACTTTCGAGTGAATTAAGTATTACCAAACGCTAAGCATACATACCCCCAGTCAACCACCCAAACTAAAGTAATACAATATTTTCTCCTGGTAAGGGCAACCAAACCAAAATTTTCGAGGCTTTTTACTCATGCTCAAATGCATAAACTCAAAAAATAAACACACTTATTCAGTGCATAGGGAATAACCATCAACCAACTGGAAAAGAGAAGCAAACAAACAATTTTAGTAAAAGGCAACATGAGGAACAGAAGTAAAAAAAAAAAAAAAAAACTCACCTCAAATCCACTAGGAAAAGCTGCACTTCGTCGAGTTTTCTTCTCCAATGAGCTTTGTGTAGTGCTCTCTGACAAAAATACCTCATCATAAATTATTAACTCTTAGAAAATAAAGTTGTAATGAGTGCTCAGAAAATAAGAAACTGACATATAATGTGCAGAAACACAAGTGTAAGCAAACTCTTATAACTACAATTGAAGAGCAAAGAGCCACTTGAACAATAATAAAATCCCAAAAGCAGTAGAGCTTCCCAACAATAACGATTGTTTTCATTTCAATCAGATATTGGTTTAGCAATTATTGACATAAAAGGGCATCCTCACACTCAAGTGGACTACTGCATGAGACAATTTTTTTTTTTTTTTCAGTGTATGAATATTTAGGCCAGTAACTTTAACAATGTTCAAGTTAGATGCACTTTGACAACAAATTTTTCTTCTAAATTTTAAATTTTAAATTTTAAAACTAAATGAGGGAAGATAATACAACATCCTATGTCCCATCAAGTAACATTGCTACCCTCACTTCATATATAAGGAAAATTCAATAAATCAGTTGACAATAAGTCAATAATAATTTATCACTTTAAGAAATTGGAGTTTAATTTTAATCATTCCAGTGTCAAGACTGGCACACATACGAGTTCAAGAATCTCTTTAAACCATATAAAATCCTGTACTTTTTATAAAAGATATATTAACATGATAAAATTAGAACATCAAAGCATAAGGATCCAGTGGATCCTAGAGAATTTCCAAATCCAAAAGTTTTAACTAATTTGACCAAAAATTAGGAAAAGAAAAAATAGAACTCACCTTCAGACTTGGCTGTTACAGCGGCTTCGGATGTCTTTGCACTCGATACAACTGTCAGATATCGCTTCGCTGGAGAAGAAATGAGTTTGTACGATTTACTTGAGGCAGCCCAGCGACTGTTGTAAACAGGAACCACTCCAGGCCTTTCAATTATAGATCCCACCTGTGAAACAGACCCTACAGAATCTACAATTCAACAATAGCATCCAAGAATCAGATTCCATATCAAACTTTGCACAAAACAAAAATAACAGCAACAAAACAAATCAAAAACTGCAATCTTGTTTTGAGAAACCACGGAAATAAACTCAACAATAGTTCTACAAAGACGAGGCATTATTTTTTGAAAAAAAAAAATCCAGGAAAAAAAAAAAGCTAAAAGATCAAAATCAAAACTTCACTCCATTTTCAGCTGCTCTTCTCAACATAAAAATCGGAAATAAATTATAAAAAAAAAAAAAACACATAACATCTATACATAAATGCATACAAACATATTACTAATACGATACGATTAGGTCAGATGCATACATACATACATATGCATACAAATATCAGTTCTAATTTATTAAGTAACAAAGCTAATCCTTCTCTAGCTTATATAAATGAACAAAAACAAAAACAAAAACAAAATCAAAAACTCCACTACATTTCAATTCAGCTGCTGTTCTCAATAGTCAATATCGCAATCACAGATTAAAAAAAAAAAGATCATAACATACATACATACATAAATACATACATACAGTTTGCTCAAATGCATACATCAGTTCTAATTTTGTATCAGAAAACTTAAAATTTCGTCAAAAAGCAACACTCCACTACATTTTAGTTCAGCTACACTTCTCAATATCCAAATCAAATATAAAAAATAGATAACATATACACATAAACTCAAGTATATACTTATACGATCAGCTCAAACAATCAATTTCAAAATAGACAACGAGACAGCTATATATCTCTAAGATCCGATAAATTAATTCCAAAAAAAATCAGCTCAGCAACAAAACAATGCTTAAAAATTAAAATGACAGAGAGAGAGAGAGAGAGAGAGATGTGATTACAGTGAAAAGATCGAAGAACAGTGGAGGACTCCATTGGAAGATAAAACGAGAGAGAGAGAGAGAGAGAGAGAGAGCTTCGAATCGAGAAATCGAGAGAGGTAGTTAGTTATAATAAGAGAAGAGAAGAGAGTGAAGAAATGTGGAAATTGGAGGGCAAAATGGAGAAAATAAAAAGTTTGGTTGGTTGGATTAACTACATGAATATTGAATTGTGAATACTTCACAGTTGTGTTGTGGCCCTGTGGGCAGCTTCGAATTCTCCGCTCTCTCTTCTTTAGTTTCTCCACCAGTTTTTTTATTTTTTATTTTTTTATTTTTCCAACTGCTATCTGCTATCTTGCGCCAGCGTGTGTTATATACTACTGGCTTACGTGGACTCTTTCTAATTTTCGGTATTTACAATGTTTAATACTCTAAATACGAATTATGTTCTTTATTTATTTTCTATAATATTATTTATTTTAATAGAAAAAAATTGATAACAAAAATCAGATCAAATATTATTGTTAATTAGCCCGACTCAAATAATTACCCGTTATTTTTTTTATAAGTAAAATGCAACTCGGTGTCAATCCTTTGTTACTAATACAAATGAGAAGTACGTGGAAACTTGATTTTAATTTGGAGGGAGAGCTTCAAAAAGGTTTACGGTTTTATCTAAAAAATAAATAAATTAGAATTAAGTAAAGGTTTACGGTTTTATCTAAAAAATAAATAAATTAGAATTAAGTAAAAAATTAAAATTTACATACAAACAAAATAATTTGGACAATTTGGACAAACAATTTGAGGTTGGATAAAGATGACACAACTCGAACCCACTACTTCAATAATAACATATCAATCGGACAGTATTGATTGTATTTCATTAAACCAAATAGGAGGTCAAAATTATAGTTAAAATCAATATGTTCTAACTAAAAATTTGGGCACATAAATGAAGATGTGAGCTGTCAAAAAGAAAAATAAAATAAATTCTAAACGTACCATCACTTTCATTCTTGTTAAAAGGGAAAAAAATTCATATGCACTTGGAAAATCTTGTCCTTTTTCATTATTTCACTTGAGAAAACTATGTAATAAATTCTGTTAAATTTCAAGATTTAAAAATATAAATTTGGAATTGAAATTTTTGTATATGTTTATGATCCAAAAATGTTTCAATTTTGCTTTCAAATAACAAATGTTTCAATTTTTTATTTATTTGAGAATAAAGACAACAAAAATAGGAAAAAAAGAAACAGGGTTTTGTATGTTCATACTAAAAGTGTATACTAAAAGAGATTCTTTTGGAGTAGATGTTTGCATCTTTTTTTATTTAATTGAATGTTAAATCATAATCATTAGATATTATTAAACAAATTTACTATTTTGTTATTTAGTGAAATTTTGATTTGAAGAATTCACTAAAAGATAAAAGTTTTGATATACTGAAAAATTATTTCAAAAATCTTTTGTAACGTATTCATCAATTTTAACCATTCAAAAAGGGTTGGATACTGAACCGAATATGTAGTGTTCGATTCGACAGGTTTCAGCGGATCAACGACCCAATTTGAAGAAATTTTTTATTATAATACTTGCAAAAAAAAAAAAAAAAAAAAAAAAGAAGAAGAAGAAGAAGCTGGATACATGATATGAATCTATGATACATGATTTGATTCATTAAAAACAGCAAAAGCAAAACAATTATTTCATTTGTTTTCTTGAACACAAGTAGTTTTGGATATAATTTTATAAATACAAGAAGTTGCCTTAGGTCTCCTGTACTTGAAAAAATTTAGCTAAGTGATGTTAACATGAAGCACTTCTTTGAACTCCAACCTCCTGGTTTCATTATAAAATGTTCTATGTTTATTAGGCCAATAAGTTAACCAAATCCACCCTCTAACTTCCCACTCCATGGTTCTTCCAAGGGCAGCCTTGTCAATCTTCCACCACACCCTCTCCCCGTATTCGTCCCCTGCGAAAATCACCCCTCCTTGGCGTGTAAAAGGGCGGTAGGCACTCGAGTATCGGTCCTTGAACCAGGCCTTGGGGTTCATCATGGCAAACTTGGAAGGCTTGGAAGAGAAGACCTCTCTTCCATCCATGCTGTCATGGAGAAACCAGTTCAGGATTGCACTGTATCCGTGAACGGATTGTTCGTATTTCCAGGGCTTCAGGCTTATTGTAGAGGACTCTCCTGCAGATACCTTGAGTGCCAAGAAAGAGTTTGGTGGGTCAAATGAGCCTTCTATGGTTTTTTCCATCTCAAATTCTCTTGATGGATTATCTGAAGATTTTCCCACTGAAACACTGATTATGTTTGTCTGTTGAGTTGGGGTTAGCTGCAGAGATATCCTTGACGGGAAATGTTTTTCATCCACTCCTACCCCTCTTTCGTTCATCAGAGTCTGGTTTATAAGTCTAACGACATCACACCTATGAAAAGAAACAAGGAACATAATTAAAAGTCAAAAATTTCTGAAATTCGTCCAAAAATTCCCATAGAATTTATCAGAAAATGTCTTCAGGTTTTGTAATTAGTCGAATTCACGATAAAAATGAGCATACCTTATGTTGTCAGTGTTCAGCGTCAAGTTAATCCACTTTTCTTGGATCACAAGTTTGTAATTAAACTGGATCACGCCTTCGAGTTGGTGGTAATTCAGGGCGAAAAGCAGTCGTTCATCGGTGGAAACATTGGACGAGCTTTCGATTTCCATGGCTATTACAGGACAATACAATTGAACTTTCCACAACCCGGATGTTGATATTGCATAAGAAAACAGCGGTGATGGTGTTTTCAGGGTGCGTTGGGCGGTGGATTGCAGCTCTATAATCCAATTTGTGATTGCAAGATTTAGAGACCTCATCCATTGTTCTTCCAAGTTAGATCCCAAGTGTTTCATGAGCAGCTTCGATGCTTGCCTTGACGAACAATTTATCAACCGGTTCTTAATAGTGCTAAGACATCCTGATCTGAGATCCACCGGAGCTTCATAGATGCATACGAGGAGGGAGAGAGTGAGAAACGCGAGATTAAAGATGTCTTTGAGATTGGAAACGTAATCCAGTTTGAGAAACCTGAGCATGGAACCATTATTTGTGTTTGAACCGTACTTGAGGACATCTTCAATGAGGTTGAACAAAAGATTTGAAATGGCATCTTCATCTAACAGTTTCGTGGATTTGGGATTGATTTTGAATGGTTTCGAGGCCCATAGAGATATCGGGACAGTAAAGTCCGCGAAAATAGAGAAAGAAAACGTCGAGGATTTAAGGTTTTTGGCTACGGAGAGATTGAGAGATGGTTGAATTGAGCTAGAAGAACATATACATATAGACATGTAATTGGTTTTCCATTGAGAAATTGTTGGGAGGTTTTGGATCCAATCAAATGTATCAGGCAAGCAAGAAGAAGAAGCCATGAAAAAAAACAGCTCTCTTTAATTGCTTACACTTAATTGAAGGTTTTCATATTTAAAGACTATAGAGAGATTCTGTTTGGGAAGAAATGTCAAAAAGTGAACAGGAAATATTAAAACATTTAGAAGATAGAACCAAAGATATGCTTTTTTTTTTCTTTTTTTGGATGGAGAAGGGAACTTGTAAGAAAGACATAACTCACATGGGAAAATTACAATAAATTCGGGATTTGTGGGGAGGGGATATGGTTCGAATCTACAATCTCGTGTTGTAGGTGTGAGAGACATAAGAAAGACAAAACTCATATAGGAAAATTACAGTAAATTCAAGATTTAGGGAAAGGAACACGACTCGAACCCACAACCTTATGTTGTAGGTGTGAAAGACATATTACTAGATCAACCTTATCTCGTCGATTATTCTAACAAGATTGGTTCAATGACAATGCTCATCAGCACATGGTGATAATATTTAGAAGAAAAAAAAAAAGATTCCTTTTTTAGTTATAAGAAGTTATTGGAGCATTTTACTTGTAAGACATGGTTTTTTCTTTTTTAAAGAGAAAGCAAAGAGCTATTACAGCTACTAGTTCAGCTATGACTAAAGTGTTTTGCACTATATAAATCACGTGATTAGTGTCTACCTAATTCGAACGACGATCGCTCTCGCTCGTGAATACTCGATAGTTGTGTAACAGGTTTTCGGATAAAATCCCGCTTGCACCCCTGAGATATAGGGGGTGATTGAGTTTACATTTCTAAAATGCAGGACTTCCAAGTTTCTAAAATGCTTGTATATTGCTTACAAGTTATACAAGTCCATGCATAAATAATTTAGATTAAGTTTTGTTATCTCATCTAAATGTCCGGTTTAATTACAAACAACTAACAACTAGTTTGAGAGAGGTTTCTAACGAATTACAAAACTGATCAAGTTTGTCTGTATTTCAATAAGACGTCAACATATAGGCCTACGAGAAATTCTTGAAGTCCTTGTTCAAAAGGCTAGATGCTGTTTGGTAATGAAAAAATATAAAAAAGGTAGAAGATAGAATCAAAGATATGCTTTTTTTGTATGGAGAAAGGAACTTGTAAGAAAGACATAACTCACATGGGAAAATTACAATAAATTTGGGATTTGTGGGGAGTGGATACGGTTCGAACCTACAATCATGATGTAGGTGTGAGAGACATAAGAAAGACAAAACTCATATAGGAAAATTACAATAAATTCAAGATTTAGGGAAAGGAACATGATTCAAACCCACAACCTTATATTATAGGTGTGAAAGATATATTACTGGGTCAACCTCATCTCATCGATTATTCTAACAAGATTGGTTCAATGACAATGCTCATCAGCACATGATGATAATATTTAGAAGAGAAAAAAAAAAAAAAGATTCCTTTTTTAGTTAGAAGAAGTTATTGGAGCATTTTACTTGTAAGACATGGTTTTTTCTTTTATGAAAAGAAAGCAGAGCTATTACAGCTACTTCAGCTATAACTAAAGAGTTTTGCACTATATAAATGATCATGTGATTAGTGTCTACCTAATTTGACCGATGATCGCACTCGCTCATGAATACTCGATAGTTGTATAAGAGGTTTTCGTATAAAATCCCGCTTGCACCCCCGAGATAGAGGGGGTGATTGAGTTTACATTTCTAAAATGCAGGACTTCAAGTTTCTTAAATGCTTGTATATTGCTTACAAGTTATACAAGTCCATGCATAAATAATTTAGATTAAGTTTCGTTATCGCATCTAAATATCCGGTTTAATTACACACAACTAGCAATATCAACTAGTTTGAGAGAGGTTTCTAATGAATTACAAAACTAATCGAGTCTGTCTGTATTTTAATAAGACGTCAACATATAGGCCTACGGGAAATTCTGAAGTCCTGATCCAAAAGGCTAGATGCTGTTTGGTAATGATCAAATATAAAAAGGTGGATTCCCTTCCAACTTTAACTGGGAAAATTAATGGATTATATATTCTCTCCATAGTTTAGAAAAAGAAAGCCTAAGGACTCGACCAATGATATTCAACTTTTCATTGTTCACCTAGACTTAAAAAACCATTTTCTTTTATCAACTCTTTACCTTTGTTGTAATGGTCTTCTGATTAGGCAAAAGAATATAAGAGTTTGACAAGAATTACCAAAAAAAGCAAATTATACTTTACTTATCTCTTTGGGTTACACATAGATAATCACCTAACCTCATTATAAATTGTATTGGAATCCAAGTAGAAGTAGGTTTTCTATTGTTTTCTGTCCTTTATTCTTATTTTTCATTATTTGAGTTTGGTATGGGCCCTGGGCCCGGCCTACTGTACACTTAAAATTATGAGGTATAAGATCCCGTATATTTTTCTGTACAGGATTTTAGATTGTTGCATTTGATAAGCACCTACAAAGTTCATATTTTATTTGGTTTCTTCGTAACTCAACGATCTTTAGATACAAAAAATCAAAAGAAATTACGGTAAATTCAAGCTATTTTCTGAAATGTTTAAGTATAAATTTGTAAATAAATAACAAAAATTTTAACATTTGATGATCGTGGAATGTATGTACAAAATGTGAGGAGTTCTAATATTGCCACTCTCACGGAAATCGAACACGAAAAATGGACTATCATGGAACGTACGTACAAAATGTGGAGGGTGCTAATATCGCTATTCGCTACTCTCTTGGAACTCAGACACCGAAAACGGAAAAATCTTAGATGCATCGGATGCAGCAACTGCTATGCATGCTCCACTATTAAGACAAAGATCATGCTGGGTTTCATAGAAGACTATCTCTCTTTGGAAACAGATTGGGCTACATGGGCTTGATTTGGGCCGTCCGATTTATTTGACACCAGAGCCCAAACTCCTGCTATGAAATCAAATCAAAAACGTGCTACTTATCATGTGTCGCTTCACACACAATCGCAACTCTTCGTATATAAAATATCTCCGATTCACGCGCTTACTAAATTTTCTCTCTCACTCTGTGAAAAAATCTCTGCTTCTCATAAAAAGCGTTAATTTCACGCGCCACCAATGGACGCTCCACCGACACTCCCGATCTCGGGATCCCAATCCAACATGCAGTCGCAGCCGCCGATCGCGACACCCGCCTTCCGCATGTTCCTCTCGCGCCTCTCCTCCTCTGTTCGCTCAGCCTTCTCGCAGCGCCGCCCCTGGTACGAACTTGTTGACCGGTCCGCCTTGGCCCGACCCGAATCCTTGACCGAAGCCTACTCTCGGATCCGTAAGAATCTTCCATACTTCAAGGTCAATTACGCAACTCTACTCGCCGCCGTGCTCGCGCTCTCTCTACTCTCCCACCCGTTCTCTCTACTCGTTCTCCTCTGCCTCCTCGCCGCATGGATGTTCCTCTATCTCTTCCGGCCGTCCGATCAGCCCCTCGTCCTCGTCGGCCGCACCTTCTCCGATCGCGAAACGCTCGGCCTCCTCGTTGTGCTCACGATCGTCGTCGTGTTCCTCACCAGCGTCGGATCGCTCTTGATCTCTGCGCTGATGATCGGAGCCGCCATCGTGTGCGCGCACGGCGCGTTTAGGGTTCCTGAGGATCTCTTCTTGGACGACCAGGAGCCTGTCAATTCCGGATTCCTCTCTTTCCTCGGTGGCCCCGCCTCCTCCGCCGCTGCTTCCGCTGTCGCCGCCCGCGTCTGAGACTCCACAACTCCTCGCCAAATCGGCGCCTCTCACGTGTATGATTAATTCATGATTTTTTTTGGGAAAAAATTGGATTTAGCATTTTTGTTTGATAGTTCTATTTGTAACATTTGAAAAGAAAAATTTAGTTTTGACTTGTATGGATTCAATTTTGTCATCTATATGCAAAATGTTCCTAGTGTAGCATTGAAATCTTGCTCTATCGTTTACATTATGGGGACTGCATTGAATCTTATGAGTTATGAGGGACCAATATATAGGATGTTCATCGTCTTTCGATTTCATGTTGTTTATCTATTCTTGTTTAGGTGTTTGATCCTTTCAATTGTAATATTTTGTTTCGAAATGTGTATTATTGTGCATTCGCTCTTTGTAGTTTCCAACTCTGTTAAATACTGGAAAGAAATCATCTTGCTTGTAAATTTGCTTTTAGGAACAGATTGTGTCTTCGATAAGTTGTAGAGATTTATATTCTGAACTTAAGTGATAGTGGTTGTTTTTGTATTCATCGATACAATCCGCTTGATAGGGTTATACTTTAGTAGTATATGCTAGGGGAGTTGGGTTTGCTTGTGGTTAATTTTGCTAAGCTGAAGTGATTGTGTGTTTATCTGAGTATATGTTGATGATTGCATGAGGAATGTGATGTGCTCGTATTTTTGTTGTGTCCGCTGTGCATAGTAAGATTTTAGTACGGGGATGTTTCATGTTTCGTTTGAGTTAACTGTTGTTTCTGCCTTAAAAGTTTGGACTGATATTTCTTTTCATCTGTTGATTAGTCCACAAACAAGATATTGTAAGCATTATTTAGGAGATACATCTTATTTAAACCGTGTTTTGTTTATGTATCTGTTATTTTCGCGTTGTTGTCTATGATCTTTTAAATTGGAGGAAGTATCAAGTATGTTCTTCATTTTGAATGAGAAGGTATAGCCTATAGGACTTAACAGGCAATGGTAGTATGGCGCTACCATGTATTTCATCTTTGGTCAGTTAAGTAAGACGCAGGGCGTGAGAGATACTGATTGGACCAGATTTGGATGTATATGTAGCTTGTTAGGTTCTTGATCAAGTAGATCTGATGTTCGACATTTAGAGTGAGATGTGCTTGTCGTGGTGCAAGATTATCAAATTAATTTAGTGTAGTTTCTGGAGGGTACCATGACATAATTTGACTTTTCTTCTAAGTTCTAATGATCTGTGTAGCGATGTGGAATCCTGGAGAACTGTTTGAAGGAGCCAAACCAGTTAGCTCTGTGTGTGTTTTGAAGATGTATCCAGATATCAGCTTGTGCAAATGCCATCCACACTTTTTATTGTGCTGTCAGGTGGCTGTTCAATTAGAAAGATCATCTGTAGATGATGGATTAGGCGTTCAATAGATAGGCCAACCTGTGTATCTAAAGTATCGACGAAGAGCCTGATTGTTCATGGAAATCTAATCGAGGCATGTAGGATCTATCGTGCCTCCACGCCTTTTCTAGCATTCTTGTTAGGTTTATACCAGCTTCCTTTGCTTGTGTCTGAAGTTGTACGTTTATTGCGTTTAAAATTTCTCACTCGCAATATTGAAATCCTCGTCTCCAACATTAGAAACATACGAAGCCCATATGTAAAATAGCCACTGGACCCTCTCACCAGGGAGCCATGAGAGAAATGGCTCCTGCTGCCTCCTTGTAGAAGCTCCAAAGATCCATTGAAGATATAAAATTCAGATATGTCAACATCAAATAACAAGAAGAAGATGACATCTTTTTAAATCTTTTTCAAACTGTAAAAAGAAATGCAAGTCTTTACTATAAAAGGAGGTGGTGACCTCTCATGGCACTTTTTATTGTCAGGAATTTTTTTAAGATTTCACATATGAGACTTGAGATAGAAACAATGTCTTGTCCTTTTTTTTTATTTGGTTAACCACAGGTGGTCCCCACTCAGATTGGCAACCAATCACAAAGGAGTGAGACTAATCCTGCTCAGGGAGAAAGGCACGTCCCCTGGCCCAGAGTTGCTCCAGAGCTGGATCGAACTCGGGCAGTGCCCGAACGATTCGCCCGTCGTGGGGGTTGTTTTGCCACTGCGCCACAACCAACTTGGTTTGTCTTGTCCTTTTCAACCTCGTATAACAGCCCCACTTGAAAACCCACCATTTATATATATATATATATATTTAATTTTTTATCACTAAATCATTTTTCTTTTTTTATCTCTTATTTTATTATTTTAATCAGTTTAAAAGTGGTTGTCCGAGATACTTACATAAAGTTTCATTAAAAGAATTTTTTTTTTTCAAATATTTATTAGTTTATTCTCACCTTAAACATGTTTGAGGAATTTTTCTTTTCGATGTAGATACCTGAAAGGGTGATATGTTAAATACTTTTGTGGCGCGAGCTTCATTTTGAAGTCTCCAACTACCAAGTCAAATGACCATTGATACTTAAGATTTGATTAAATTATGATTTTTCATATAGTATTATGCTAATTGTATCCATACTTTAGGCTAAAAGTTGTCTCAGTGTTCTATTCGTCATGATCATAAAAACAAAATCAATCAAAGTTTTTCTTGTAATTTTGTGGATACGAACTAAAACACAAACTTAGTTTAATGCTTCTTCATGGGACCACACCCCACCACCACATAAAAAATAAAAAAGATAGCCGTTAGAGAGAGGAGCGGTTGATAATAAAAACCTAGGTATTCAAAACCCACCACCCCAATCAAATAAATTAAAAAATTTATCAGATGCATCGAAATTAGCAGAGGGAAAAACTAGCCGTTGCAAGTCCATTTGTAAAAACTGTGAGTGAAGTGAAGAAGCGCCTCTCTCTCTCTCTCTGCATCCCTTATTGCTTCCACCTGACAACCATGTCTCTCTCTCTCTCTCTCTACAAACCAAAGATTCCTCACCAGATCTTCACGTGCACTGTCACTGGAACAAGAAACCCTCACCACCACCTCCTCTCTCACTCTCACTACAAAATCCTCTAAACCCCAACTATTTTACATGTTTCTTTCGTCTTCTCTCTCTCTCTCTCTCTCTCTCTCACTCTCTCACTCTAGCTGAGAAAAAAAACCCTTTTTGATTTTTCATTCATGGTTATGGAGGGGAAGAGTGGGATTCTAAACAGTTTAAACACATACCCTTTTGAGATTTTCCAGTTTTTGTTCAAGAAGAAGAAGTGGAAGGAGTTTTCAGCTTCTTGTTGTGTTCATGTTTTCTTGTTATTTTGTTTTGTTTTACCTGTTTCGAGCGAGGTCTGGGATGGTGTCATTGTCACCCAATCTGATTTCCAGTCACTTCAAGCTTTTAAACAGGAACTTATTGATCCAAAAGGGTTCCTTAAGAGCTGGAATGACAGTGGCTATGGAGCTTGTTCTGGTGGTTGGACTGGAATCAAATGTGCTCAGGGTCAAGTCATTATAATTCAGCTTCCATGGAAAGGGTTGGGAGGACAGATTACGCATAAAATCGGGCAGCTTCAAGCTCTTCGAAAGCTTAGTCTTCATGACAATCACATTGGTGGTTCAATTCCTCAAGCATTGGGGTTTCTCCCTAATCTCAGAGGTGTTCAGCTCTTCAATAACATGCTTTCGGGTTCGATCCCACCTTCAATAGGTTCTTCTCTTTCACTTCAAACTCTTGATTTTAGTAACAATTCACTCTCAGGTACAATCCCTGACAGCCTTGCTAACTCCACTAAGCTTTACAGGCTTAATCTTAGCTACAATTCGTTTTCGGGTTCGTTTCCTGTTAGTCTAACTCGTTCTCGTTCTCTTATTTTTCTTGCTCTCCAACACAACAATCTCTCTGGTTCCATCCCAGATTCTTGGGGTGAAACACAGAAGAATAGTGGTAGTTTCTTTCAACTTCAATCCTTGACTCTTGATCACAACTTCCTCTCCGGAACCATCCCTGCCTCTCTCGGAAGGCTAAGTGAGCTTCAAGAGATCCTATTGAGTCATAACCAGATCACTGGAGCCATTCCAAGTGCAATTGGAAGGCTTTCCAGGCTTAGAACTCTAGATTTTTCGTACAATGCCATTAACGGTAGCTTGCCTGCTACTTTCACCAATCTATCATCACTTGTTTCATTGGTTTTAGAAAGTAACAACCTTGATAACCAAATCCCAGAATCTATTGACAGATTACAAAGACTGTCAATTGTTAACTTGAAGACGAACCACTTTAGCGGTCACATTCCTTCAACAACAGGAAACATTTCAACTCTCACACTACTTGATTTGTCACAGAACAATTTCAGTGGAGAAATTCCAGATTCTATTTCCAATCTAAAGAGTCTTAGTTTCTTCAATGTCTCTTACAACAACCTTTCTGGTCCAGTCCCCATTTCTCTATCACAAAAGTTCAATTCAAGTTCTTTTGTGGGTAACATTCAGCTATGTGGGTTTCGCGGTGGAGCTCCATGTCTTTCACCAGCACCTTCTCAAAATGTCCCGGAGAAACAAAAGTCTCGTCGAAAATTAAGTACCAAGGATGCAATTCTCATTGCAGCTGGGGCTCTACTCGTAGTTTTGCTCATCCTTGTATGCATTTTGCTCTACTGCTTGTTAAGGAAAAGGGCTACATCGAAAGAAAAAGACGGTCAAACCACAGCAAGTGCTGCGGCTTCCAGGGCTGAAAAGGGGGCTTCAACATCTGCTGCTGAAGCCGAAACTGGTGGAGAAGTTGGAGGGAAATTGGTTCACTTTGATGGGCCAATGGTGTTCACCGCTGATGATCTTTTGTGTGCAACTGCTGAAATTATGGGGAAGAGTACTTATGGGACTGTGTATAAGGCTACATTGGAAGATGGTAGTCAAGTTGCAGTGAAGAGATTGAGAGAAAAGATAACGAAAGGCCAGAGAGAATTCGAAACTGAGGTCAATTTGCTTGGCAAAATCAGGCATCCGAATCTTTTGGCTCTAAGGGCTTATTACTTAGGCCCCAAAGGAGAGAAACTACTCGTTTTCGATTACATGCCTAAAGGAAGTCTTGCAAATTTTCTTCACGGTAAGCAAAAATTTTAATGTCTAACTAAGCTTCATGTTGTGATTTATCTGCTAATTTTGTGTTCTGTTGTTATGTTCTGTTGCAGCTCGAGGACCGGAAACACCAGTAGACTGGCCGACAAGGATGAAAATCATACTAGGCATGACTCGAGGGCTGCTTTATCTTCACAGCCATGAGAACATCATACATGGAATCCTAACATCAAGCAATGTCTTACTTGATGAGAACACGAATGCTATAATCGCGGATTTTGGCCTCTCTAGGCTAATGTCTGCTGCTGCAAATGTAAATGTGATTGCAACAACTGGGGCATTAGGCTACAGGGCACCAGAACTTTCCAAGCTGAAGAAAGCCAACACGAAAACAGACGTATACAGCCTCGGAGTCATCATGTTAGAACTTCTAACAGGGAAGTCTCCAGGCGAAGCCATGAACGGTGAGGACTTGCCTCAATGGGTTGCCTCCATTGTGAAGGAAGAATGGACTAACGAAGTTTTCGATCTAGAGTTAATGAGGGATGCAGCCACAATTGGTGATGAATTGCTCAACACATTGAAACTAGCTTTGCATTGTGTCGACCCTTCTCCCTCGGCTAGACCAGAAGTTCAACAAGTTCTCCAGCAACTAGAAGAGATAATAAGAGCAGAGACAACGACTGCTGCCAGTTCCGGCGATGATGGAGCTGGAGCCCCTTCGACTAGCCAGTAAATTAACAAGGGATTGCAGTGATTTAGGGCAAAAACCAATTAGTAGACTAGACTACATATTCTTTAATTCTTGAATATTGATTTTGTGTGTGTGTTAAGTCAATTGTGTCTGTAAATACAAGTTTGTGTTCAATCAATTTGAAGATGTTCTTGTCTTGCATATTATTGTTGTTGTGGATTATCATAGTTTTTCCAGGCTGAATAGGAAAAACTGAACAATTTTGTCACTTAATCTTGATTGTAGACATTGATCCAAAAGGACGTTTCAGGTGCGCCCGTGCATGTTTTTTTTCATGCAAGATCATTCAAAACTGATTGTCGCATGCAATAAACAGTGATCCCATACCAAAAAAAATACGGGATCTTGTACCTGATTTATATACATAGTCACATTGAAACTAGAACGTTGCTTGCATCAGTCGCGAGTACGATAATTGCTATTGGAAGAACCATTAGCGCCGAAGAAATAAGACACAAAATGATGTTACAATACAATTTATTTATTTTTTTCCCAGAATCAAAATTCCATAACACTTTTTAAACAAAAAACAATTACAAAGTTTCCCAAATGTGTGCTATGGATCCTCCAAATGTGTTACGTTTTTTTCGTGCAAGATCATACAAAACTGATTCACATGCAATAAATGGTGATCCCGTACGAAAAAAAAAAAAAACATACAGGATCTCGCACCTTAGTTATATACACAGAAAACCAATTACAAAGTTTCCCAAATGTGTGTTCAAATTTTCTGTCCATGTACAAAAGCAACAGTAAATTTCACATCACCAACCACCAGAAAACAGGGTGCCCCTTTGACAAACCATTATCAAAGTGGTGTTATTTCATTGATTGATGAGAGATTTGATGAGACATAAAAGGAGGATTTGTTGTGTCTCCACTTTTGTTCTGCTAAATGCTATATATGATATATAACTAAACATCTTCAATTCAATTATAATCTCCCCATTTTTGTGTCACATATGCTTACTACAACAACCACTACTTTTTGGTTGAGAGGTCCTTTTTTACTTTCTTACAAAAACATCTAGACTGGATTGAAATGGATGTTCTTGAATCTTGATTGATTAAGTGTAAGTGTGTAACCATAGGTTGCTATTGTCACAGTTATGCTTTTTTTTTTAAAAAAATTGAAAAAAAAAAAAAAAAAAAAAAAAACTAATGTTTTAATTTTTAATTTCATTTCTTCCATATTTTATTATTCTTAAGTTAGTTTAAGAATAATTAAATTTAACATCATGTGATTCACTTTCTCAATGATCTGATTGTAAAGACAATTTTTTTAGCTTGTGCAAGTTTGGGAGTCTGTAATTTTGTTATTTATTTATTTATTTATCAATTATCGGTACCATAATAACCTTAGAAGAGTATTACAATAACGATTACAATAGGACTGTCGGGATCGCCAATAGGGGCGTAGCTCAGCTGGTAGAGGGATAAGCTTGGGGTTTGGGTAAATTATTCCCAGGTTAGCGGTTCGAATTGCCAAAGCTTTCAAAAGAAATACTTGGTCCCGAATTAATAGATATTGTAAATAAAAAATAAAAAAAAAGTAGGACTGCCGGGACCTGCCGAGATCAAACAATACATATGCGGTCCAAATATCTAGTCCCATAACGTGAGATAACTATTCCTACAACCTAGGAAGAAAACTCTCTACACGACCACATGTGTTTGTAAAATTTGTATGATGGAATTTAAACTGCTCACCACTTATATGAAAGAGATGTGCATTACCAGCTCTGTTAAGAGGTGATGTACATTTTCATATATATTTAAAAATATAAAATAAATGGAAACTTTTTTTTCATACCAAAATTACATTTAAAGTCATTTGACCTATGTAATCATATCTATTAACAAAATTTCATCAAACAAGTGGGTTGCATTATATTTTGGAACTTTTTAAAAAGCAACGTTTTAGTATACCATTAGAGTAAAAAAAAAAATTAATTTAATGATGTGATTAGAAAAAGAAAAAAAGAAAAAAAAAAAAACACCTGTACGCAGTTTCACAACCACTTGTAACTACCAATGAAAAATGAAAACCCAAGAAAGCAAAGACCAATAAAAATACAAAATGTCTAATTAAGCAACCCCATCAAAAAACAAAATAGATAGACATTAATCAAGTAAAAATAATTTGAAGGAAAATTAAGACAAGCAAACACAAAAATCTTTGACAATTTTGTTATCAATTTCTTCTCAAGATTCTTTGAAAGTCAATAACAAACTATACCAACTTTGTTCATTTCATATATGCTTCATGAATTCTTGTTCACCTATCTAATCCTAACTTCATGATTTTTGTTTTGTTTTCTTTCTTTTTTGTTGCTTTGTTTTCAAGAGATTAAAGGCTGTCCCTTTGATTTTTTTTTTTTCCTTTTTTTCAAATTAATTGTGCGTTATCACCTATTTGGATGAAAAACAAAGATTCTCTCTTGATCGTAACCGATATCTTGACTATAAATTAATGATAAAGACTAGTATCGTAACGACTGTCTTAATTTACATAGAACTCAAATCAGTGAGGCCTTAATTAGAAATGGATAAATATGAATCGACTTTTCTTCAACTTTAAGAAATTATTGTACAATTTAATGGAATCGTCATATTGGACTTGCACTTGGTTATTAAAGTCTGTTTCGGTATAGATTTGGTATCTCTATAGTCAATACACTTCATCTGTTCAACCTCCATTGTTCAGGTATGATATCTATATATATATATATATATATATATATATATATATAATCTTTCTATTGTCAATTTGTCCTGACAATAAATATACACTAATTTTTTTTTTCTGCGAAATCTTAATTAAAATAAAATCTTGCATGAAATAATTGTATGGAATATATACATTTATAATTTCGATAATGACATGCTTTAGATAACAAAATGTTAACGAATTAATGGTCTGTCTTGAGCCTTCTATTGGGTGAAATGCTCCTTGTACCTAATAAAGTTGTTTATCTTTCTAAAAAGTTCCCTTTCATTTAAAGAAAATAACAGCCTTTAAAAAATAAAAAGAGAAAAAAATTTATATAAAAAAAAAAAATCGAACCAAAATAAATAAATAACATCACTGTCACATATATAATAGTCACATAAACATTTTTTTTTTTTTATTTAGGTCAGATTTTTACATTGTCATTCACTATCCGATTGTCCAGATATATATTTATACATGTATATATCAGTTCATTGGATGCATCCGTTAATCAAGAATTCAAAATTCTATTAAAATGATGATAAGAAATGCTTATTTTTTAGACAAATGATTTTTTTTGTTTCTCTAACTAACTTCTTGTTAATTCTTAACAGAAGTATAAACATAAGTCTATAGCCTTAATCATAAGTCTATACACACCAACATATATGGCAACATTATTGCATGAATATTTTAAATATAAATATTTCCCACCAAACAGAAGATGAATTTTGCAATCAATCATATTTAAATTAAAACTATAATGATAGACTTGAATACTTGATCCTATCTATCTACCCAACCGTTTTTGTTCAGATCCGATTGTTGACTCATTCGTGACCCGAATCTGTCTTTTAAAAATTTAGTCACTAATCACAATATCTAAAAAGTAAGTCAATATGTTGTGCACTTCCCTCTCTATATTGGTGAGGGGATTCAGATCCTGCCTTTTGAGGTGTTAGTTTCTTGTTTCGTGGGAGTAGTTATTAAGACAAATCCTTACGGAACCCTTCCCTATCCCTAATCTAATAACAGATAATTAATTAGCAACTAACTTCTGTTCTATTTTGGGAGTAATTATCCGGGCTGTAATTGTTTTCTTCTTTCGTGGGAGTAGTTATTAAGACAGGTCCTTACTACGGAACCCTGCCCTATCCCTGATCTAATAATAGATAATTAATTAGCAACTAACTTCTATTCTATTTTGAGAGTAATTAACCGGGCGGTAATTATCCATGCAGGCTCTTGCAGGTATTATGTAACTTTTTCAAAGTATTGCCATTTTTATTCATAAATTCGGTGATCTAACGAATGATATAATGATGATTTTGTTTTTATATTATATAATCAACTTATTATATTTAATTTTGAGCACTTGATTAATATGTTTATCTAATTAATCTTCTTGTTATAATTAGTTGGCAATGCCGCGTGAAGACTAAGTAATTATGTTAACTAGTGGTTTCACTTTTCAATATTTTTAGGTGTGTATTGACTAGTTGATGTGAATACATAATTACATACATACATATATATATATATATATATATTAATTAGAGGATCCAAATTCATTCTATTAATTAATTTAATGGAAGTAGCCCATCATAATAAATTAAATTTATCACTAAGAAATAATTTTCAATTTAAAACGTAGACTTTAGAGAATTGAAACATTTCTGTTTAGAAAAAAATGGTCAAGTTAATTAAATGGATAAATATATAAAAGAGTTTTAATTAATCTTTCACTTTCTCTAATATTTGTTTACCACAAGTCATAGCTTGATTGATTAAGAAAGCAAAAGTTCAAAGAAAACGATTGTTTTGTCATACCAAAAAAAAAAAAAAAAAAATTAATTGCATTTCAACTATTTAGTTTTCACTAATTGGTGATGGGCCTCTTGCACCAAATCATAAGTTTCGTTAATTTTCTGATAACGACAACACGTTTCATTAGCTGTCTCTGTCAAAAACTTATTGTTTATTATTATTATTATTATTAGAGATATAATCATTTTCACCCCCTGAGGTTTGCTATATTAGAAATGTGAGGACAGGGTTTCCCTATATTGGCCGTTATTCCTCCCGAAATAGACATATTGTTCAAGAGTAATGCTATATTGCTCAAATTTGGTGTCCAAATCTGGTGCCCAAATGATGTGGCAACACTATAGACCATTCATTTAAATTGTATTAAATTTGCATGATTTAAATGAATGGTCTATAGTGTTGCCACATCATTTGAGCAACAAATTTGGACACCAAATTTAGGCAATGTACTCATTGTTCAAAGACCACCTTATGTTAGACATTCCATCTAAAAACAGCGTTGACCGTAAATGTAGAGGGTAAATTCGTAAACGATTATATTTTACCGAGTAAACAAATGATCGAGTCCACAACAATGGCTTCTTAGGAAAATGCCTTTTTTTTTTTTTTTTTTTACAATTGTTCTGTCTTTCTTCTCGTCTTGGACTATTAATTTATATTTTACTTAGTGATAAATAATTAAGACTTTTCAATCTATTGCGTGTATACATTATACATGTATTAAAAATAAAAACCTACATGCGACTTATATATCAAATATATAATAATAATAATAGGGTATGAGATTTCCGGGGATCGATTTTGCATACCATTCTAAAAATGATTATATCATTTTATGATATTTCGGAGTTTACAAAGTCAATCACGGGTTAAAAAATTATATATATGAAAATTATACACCTCAAACCGGCCTCATATATATATATGAATATCGATTATTTATGAATTAATAATTAAAACCCATATGGTAAATTTTGGAAACAATTAAGTGGATGCATGTGTTTAATTCATTTATGAACAAAAGCAATTAATCTGATAATTTATAAATGATGTTAATTGTTGAAATTGATCATCAACCTCCATAGAAAAAGAGACTTGTGAAGCAAGCATGCGAAGAAATAATAATTCCACTTTAATTTCTTGATGGGGGAGGAGGGGTCTAGTGGGTGCAACAACTCAAATTTTTAGGGTTGAACTAAGTTTTTGCTCAGGAATCTGACCATTCAAAATTTTCTAGATGGATCAAAACCTAATCTTGCCAACCTCAAACCACTATCTCTCTCCTCTTTACTTCTCCTATAAATAACCATCTTCTATTCTTCACTTCCTCACTCGTACTTCCATTTCCATTTCCATTTCCACTTCTTCAACCCAATATTATCTCACTCTTCTACTCTAGCAAAAAAGTCCAATAGCTACGATGGAGTTTCTCAAAAGCACTTTTGTCATTGGCTTTTTGCTTCTCCTTTTTTCAGCTGCATTGTCCTTGGCTGAACCCAAAATTCGTCAACATGATTTTGTTGTATGTTCATTCAATCAATTTTTCTTCCTTTCTCTGTTATATATTTTTTCTTTTCTATAATTAAACTCCTCTTTTTGGATACTAATTAACACAGTTTTGTATATTGGATTAACAGATTCAATCAACACCAGTGAAGAGGCTGTGCAAAACCCACAATTCTATCACAGTGAATGGGATGTTCCCAGGCCCAACTTTGGAAGTTAACAATGGTGACACTCTAGTTGTCAAAGTTACCAACAAAGCTAGATACAATGTCACCATTCACTGGTACGTATATATAATTTATAATTCTCTAGTCGGGACAGTACCGAAAAACATTTTCCACAATATTACGTAACTATTTTGGTCCTGAAAATTTCAAAACCGACTTGACCAGAGAAGTACGGTGTAGCTATGCATAATATATAAATTTGAGTTTCATTATTTTTTCTACCTACTCTTTTTTGCTTATTTATGTTTTTGTTTTACAACCATCTAAAACTTTATTTGCATGTGGCATGTGTAAGAGCATACACATGTGATACTTGCACATATATTATTACTTGTCTAAATAGCAATTATTAGGTTCAGAATTCCGTACGTTTTTCCGATTCAAAATTATAACTCTTGATAATCACTTTTGTTGTAATTATCAAGTTCGGAATTCCATACCTTTGAAACCCGAAAATTTATACTCTGATCATAATTATATAAACTATTTTTGCAGGCATGGGGTCAGGCAAATGAGAACAGCCTGGGCAGATGGTCCAGAATTTGTAACACAGTGCCCAATCAGACCAGGAGCTAGCTACACATACAGGTTTACAATTCAAGGACAAGAAGGCACACTTTGGTGGCATGCTCACAGCTCTTGGCTCAGAGCCACTGTCTATGGAGCTCTCATCATCCATCCCAAAGAAGGATCCTCCTACCCGTTCCCCAAACCCAATCGCGAAACTCCTGTTCTTCTCGGTAATTATTAACATTTCCTCAATTGACGCTTTCTGTAAAAGTATTTAAATATGGATGGTCAGGATTAATCGATGGCATCGTAATTATTTTGTTGATCATCAGGTGAATGGTGGGATGCCAACCCAATTGATGTAGTGAGACAAGCAACAAGAACAGGAGCAGCTCCAAATGTTTCTGATGCATACACCATTAATGGTCAACCTGGAGATCTTTACAACTGCTCTAGCAAAGGTTTGCTTTAATTTCTTAATATAATTTTTTTATTTTTTTCAATTGTGTGTTTTGATTTTTGTCCATTTAATTTTATAATGTCTTGGTGTGCTTCTTCATCACGCCATGCCTTTAATGTCTAATCAAAATAATGTATAAACAGTTAGAAAAATTGCATTGGTAGCTAGGAACATCATTGTTATATTTTATTTTTTTGACTTGAAGAAGATCATCATTGTCAATTTTGTCTTTGTTCGCAAAAGATTAGACAGCAACAAAGAGGTCTCAATCCACCAACCAAATCCTTAAAAAATCACCCTCATCACTACTATTTTACTAAATTGCCCCTGTCCCATCAACCTTTAATAAAAGCCCATTTCATTTTGTCCAGAAAAAGTAATTGGATTACCTATTTTGGCCCAATTCTAAATAGTTTTGGATCGATTCCGATTGAGGGTACACGAGGCTTATCACTGAATCACTTCAACTCCCGTGTATCCATCCTGATTTTCATTTAACACTTTTGAATGACTATGGATATAAAAGGTTTACCACTGAATTACTTCAACTTGATTTGGTCAATAAATCTTGATTTTCTTCTATAGTAGTTTTATAATAGGAGTATAGCGACCGGGATTTTTAATTACGATTCAAATTGATATTAACCGTTCAATAACGTTACGATTCCTGCTTTATTATGCAGATACCGTCATAGTACCAATAGACTCAGGAGAGACTCACCTCCTCAGAGTCATCAATTCTGCCTTGAACCAGGAACTCTTCTTCACAGTTGCCAACCACAAGTTCACAGTTGTTGGAGCTGATGCCTCCTATCTCAAGCCTTTCACTACCTCAGTCATCATGTTAGGCCCTGGCCAAACCACTGATGTTCTGATCAACGGTGACCAGTCACCAGCTCGTTACTACATGGCCGCCCGTGCCTACGCCAGTGCCCCGAGCGCCCCTTTCGACAACACCACCACAACCGCCATTCTCGAATACAAATCCGCTCCGTGTCCAACCAAAAAAGGCCAAGCAATTCGGCCAATCATGCCGTCTCTGCCTGCTTATAATGACACCAACACTGTCACTGCTTTCACTACCAAGTTCAGGAGTCCTCAGAAAGTCGAGGTCCCAACCGAGATTGATGAGAACCTGTTCTTCACAGTTGGTTTAGGACTCAACAATTGCCCGAAAAACTTCAAATCAAACCAATGCCAGGGACCGAATGGAACCCGTTTCACAGCTAGTATGAACAATGTATCTTTTGTGCTCCCATCAAATTTCTCCCTATTGCAAGCACATCATCAAGGAATTCCAGGAGTGTTCACCACCGATTTTCCAGCCAACCCACCTCTGAAATTTGATTACACCGGAAACGTTAGCCGATCACTCTGGCAACCTGTTCCAGGGACTAAAGTGTACAATTTGAAGTACGGCTCCAGAGTTCAGATTGTTGTGCAAGGCACAAGCATTTTCACAGTTGAGAACCACCCAATTCACCTCCACGGTTACGATTTCTACATCATTGCAGAGGGTTTCGGAAATTTCAACCCCAGAACTGATACCTCCAAATTCAACCTTGTCGATCCACCTCTCAGAAACACAGTTTCTGTTCCTGCTGCAGGATGGGCTGTCATCAGATTCGTCGCGGACAATCCAGGTAAAAAAAAAAAAAAAACATTTACTATCTCATTCGATTAATGAAATTTCATTGATAAATGGGTTCTGCTACTATACACTCTGTAGTCTGTATAGTTACAGATCCAGTATACTAGCTAAATCCCTGATAAATACGAATTCGTTAAATTTTTGGGTTGAATTGATACAGGGGTGTGGCTAATGCACTGTCACTTGGATGTCCACATCACTTGGGGTCTGGCCATGGCTTTCCTGGTGGAGGATGGAGTAGGAGAACTGCAATCTCTGCAAGCACCGCCACTGGATTTGCCTCAATGTTAAGATCACCACCACTATCATCATAAGAATTTCAAAGCATTATATTGAGAATTATAGGCCCAAAAAAATCACCGGGAGATCACAGAAGAAGCCTTCTGTCTTATCTGTTTTTGTTATTAATTAAATTCTTATTATACAGAGATTTAATCTTCAGTTCAGTGTTTGTTTTTGTAATTCCCTGCATTTTGGGACATTATACAGTTTGTTGTTTTTGTTCCATTGTTATTTTTGTTCGATAGATATAAAGCCGCAGTATAGAGAAGAAGAAGAGAAGAAGATGGTGTGCCATGGTTGCAACAGCAAGCACTCATCTGATTTAGTTTCAGACCCTCTATGTATTTTTTTTTCCTTGATTCTAGATGTATTCTTTCTACACGGGAAGATAAAAATTAAAGTTCTATTATTATTATTATTATTACTCTTTGATTCTTGTTGCTCTGTTTTTCCATAATTTCTTTAAGAGATTTTAGACTCTTTCGATAATCAGATAAAATCAAACATGCGCCGATACTCTGGAAATGTGACATCAACCTTTTAGATATCTGAAACTCATTGACGAAGCGAAAGCTATAAAATTAGTTGATTACACGACAAGAATTTACTCAAAATGAACGATTTTACTAAAATTAAGTCATTTACAAGTTAATTGTCAGGGAAAAATCGGAATTTCTTGTGTAGAAATTCTTGAATCTACATTTTCAGCTACCCGTAGAAATTCTAGTGTAAATTAAGTCATTTACAAGTTAATTGTCAGGGAAAAATCGGAATTTCTTGTGTAGAAATTCTTGAATCTATATTTTCAGCTACCCGTAGAAATTCTAGTGTAAATTAAGTCATTTACAAGTTAATTGTCAGGGAAAAATCAGAATTTCTTGTGTAGAAATTCTTGAATCTATATTTTCAGCTACCCGTAGAAATTCTAGTGTAAATTAAGTCATTTACAAGTTAATTGTCAGGGAAAAATCGGAATTTCTTGTGTAGAATTTCTTGAATCTATATTTTCAGCTACCCGTAGAAATTCTAGTGTAATAAGTCATTTACAAGTTAATTGTCAGGGAAAAATCGGAATTTCTTGTGTAGAAATTCTTGAATCTATATTTTCAGCTACCTGATCAAGACAGTGGACATTATCCGAAATACTCACCATCAATACTTCCAAGACAATGCATAACCAAAACAGACATGAATCCCCCACCGAAATCTGAAGATGCAAGCATGTCTCCGATAACTCCAAGCTCTTGGTAGTCAACCCAGGGACTCATATCTTGATCTAATCGCAATTTTGATCCTCTACGCTTCCCTACAACAAGATCGTATTTGTTTTCCACGGAAAAAATCGTATCCAAAACCTGCACTGGCTCATTTGCCTCGAGTTCATGATACTCCACATATGGGTTGCGAATATTTTTGGCCATGAATTCGTTAACCAAGCTGTCATCAAGATGCTTCTCACTGTAATTTTCCTGAAACTCTCCTGCCAGGTGAATCCTGAACAAAGTAATTCTCACTCCAGGATTTCCTGACATGCGCAAGATCAGCGCCGAAGCCTCCCGATCATCAGCTCCGCCGAAGAAAAATACAGCTACCTTGAAAGGCAACTCGGTTGAGCCTAAGTATCGAGGTGGACATTGATCCACGAAAATCCCAACTGTACAAGGCAATTGTTCTTCGACACCCATGTTGAAACTCCGGAAACTGGTTGTTTTTCCATGAACTTCCAAGCTTTCAGGGAAGGGAAGTATAAGGAAAGGAATAGACTCATCTTGAGCTAATTTGCAAATGAATCCGTGCATTATCTTGTACGGGGCAATAATCCTGACAGGTTGAAAAGTAACTGAAAAGTTCGAACTTTTTGAGTACTTTGACAAGGCTTTCATTATTCGAGCTGTCGAATCTTGCATCAGTCTCATGTTTTTGCTTTCGTAAGGCTCCAAAAGCGGCATTGCTCTGCCGGTGAGCTCAGTGAGGTGGACTTCATAGCTGCCGATCGGGCCATTTTCAGTCCCCTTCATAGCATTAAGTAGAGTGATGAAAGCTGGTACGTTATCTTCGCAGTGAATACAGCAGATGACTAGTAATTGGCTTACGTGCGGCATTGCCTGTACGGTTCTTGTGCAGATTTCTGTCGAGTCAGACCCTTTGAGTCTAGTCTGAGGCTTGTAAAAGATTTATATTAGAGGCGCCACAATTGCACTCACAAGCATTGATAGCACAAATGCAGTATAAGTAGTTTCATCCATGTACTGCACAAGCAAGAAACTCAAATTAGATCACATTGATTCAGGATCTTCTGCTGATTTGAGTTTTTCTATAATATTTATAAACTTGGGTGAAATGTGTGTAGTGTATCCGTTCTACTCATATCACGTCACATGATATAGCCGAGATTGATTGTCTATACCACATGACAAGATATAAATGTTACAGGCACATTATGATTGCCTCATGGATGATTTTTTCATCTAGAAGATAAAAGTTAATTAAGAATCATTAACTTGTTTAAAACTTTGTAAAGCGAAAATTTCCATTTTTCAGACTATCCGGATTCATATCTGTATTTAAGTCAAGATATAATTGACACCTTATCGTAAGCTCGAGTACACCCTTAATATTCAGAATGAAGGCGAGCAAGAAAGCATTTTGGAGGCTAGTTTTGAAGAATAGCATGGACAACAGACTTCCGGCCTCCTTCCCGAGATATCCAGAAGCCAAGGTCATATGGAAATAGCTGAAAGCATTGCGATTGGTAATTGAATACACATTGGTGAGCAGTCCGATGCGAATGTACAGGAAAGGCAGAAGAATTTCTGACAATATGAGTTCACATTTCTCTACTAATTGTGAACCTAGAGGAGATCCAGCTGGTATGATCAAACCCATTATCAAAGCCCCTGGAAAAAATGTTGAACCCAAAACATCACTCAAGACTCCTGTAATTAAAGGTGCAAGTAGTATTGCTCTGACATAGTTTCCATTTACAGGTTTTCCTTCAGGATCGAGTGTCCTTGATAACCTGTAGAATCAGTGGAGGTAGAACAAAGATTGAGAATAATATCAACGCCAACAAGGAAAGATGGTTTTAACCCCCATCATTCGACCAGCAACTCCCTGCGTTGGTCCCTGTGTCAACATCACCAGACTCAGAAGACACCATCCGATGATCTCGTAAACGGTTGCAGAAGAGATGGCAAGGTTGCCCAACTCAGAAGTTAACAGGTTGAGTTCTCCAAGGGAGTGAACGATAACATGGATGAAGGATAGACAAGAAAGAGCCAAAAGTAAAATCGGAAAGTTTCCTTTAACGATTCCAGGAATGTTATCTTGTAATTGATAGTAAACAAACACGGAGACTACCCAGGGAACGATGAAGCATGTCAGGCCAACATGCCAGGATTTCTTCGCCGTAGGGAGGATTCTGGACTTGTCCATTTTCACTGAATTAATGAAGATGAAATAGATTCCAGCAATCGCACTAATGGTATTATTCAACAACATGTTTTTCGGTTGGAAAATTAGGTTCATCATCTTCTTCTTACAACCCATCACGGAGGGTCCTAAGATCATTCCAGTCTGCAAACGAAACTAACTCATCAGAAATTAATCTTGGACAAACAAAAAACCTGAAGACTATTATTGCAAAACAAATATATAACACATACCAAAACATCGGATACGAATTTCGGTTGTTTCAAAGGTCTAAGAACATAGTAGATCAATTTGGAGAAGAAAAATGACAAGATCAATTGAACCATGAATAGAGGGAAGATAGTATTACTAAGATAATCTTCGAACCAAATGCCTTTCGAATCGTCATTAATGATCGTTGTAAATGCCTGACAGGCCATGTACTTCGCAGTTGTCAGGTTCGAAAAATATTCTGGGGAGCGTTGTCCTTCGGTGAGGATAGACATTGTGCTAATTAATTACTTCCTGTTCCTGTTCTCCTTCTTCAATTCTTCTTCTTTTCGAGACAAAATTCGAAATAAGGAAGTCGATTTTACTTTTTTCTATCTTCTTTTTACTCTTCTTGATAAATTGTGACATTAATAAGTTGAGAGGTTGGAGGAGAAAATCCCTCAACAGTAATAATAACAACTGTGATGCATAGGTTGATATTGAATGAGCAGTTGAGAGCTGTAATGGTTTCTTAGAAAAGGCCATAATTTTTTTTTCTGCTTTGCAAGTATTGAAGTTGTTGTGGATCAAGCTTGGCAGGTTGATTCTATTTTACTAAAAATCTGTTTAAAAGTTAGTTGTAATTCAATATAACAGGATTGAATTTTATTTTTTTTTAATTTTTTTTAGATATATCACACCTGCAGTGGCTGCGAACAGAAAATGATTTTTGATTGACAGCTACAATTTGTATAGGTGAATGAACTTTTACATATAGCCCAAAGTTATTATTTTCTACAACTAATAAACATGATATTAAACCTGCTTAATGATCTAGAGCAGACATCTAGGGCTTGTTTGTTACACGGTATTGGACTGTATAACTGGACCGGACAGTACTATTTTAGTACTGTCCTTTGTTTGGCAAAAAATATTCAATGCAGCCAAGTTTTCATCCCCCACCTTTTTCTTTTCCCTTTTCAATTTAATTTTTTATATATAATAAGCTGTGATAATAATAATATACGCAACACATTATTGAAAATAAAAAATTCAATTTGCAGTATTTTTTTTTTTTCAATTTAAATTTTATATGATATTTTAAAAATTGTTTTATTATTTTTGTAATTCAATATAATCTTACAGTAAATATAGAAATAACACAATAGTCAATATAATCCAATATGATGTAGTACAGTGTAGCACCAAACATGGGACAGTATTAAACACAATCCAATCCAGTATAGTACAGTCCAATCCAATCTATTAAGTCTAGTCTAGTGCAGTATAGTACAGAACGGCATATCAAATAGGCTCATAGCAGAGAATGACGGTTCTTAGTTTGTGCCTGACGTACTTTTGGGCCCATAATATATAGTTAAATTTGTATTGACGAGCTCTACGGAAATTATGTGGGATTTATCCCCCATAACACACATCGATCAGCTTTCCTAAAAATGGCTGTTTTGCCTTCTTTTTTTCTCATCCTTTTACTTTTTAGGCTGTACTTTCGAATCCTAAGATTTTTTAGAGGAATTTAGATCCCCTCCTCACCTTGTCCTCACCTAAATCAATGGTCTGGATTAATTCTATTTATTATAGTATAAATACAAAAAAAAAAAAAAAATAGAAATAATCCAGACCATTGATTTGTAATATTAGACACATGGCAATAGATTATGAAGGGTGTAGGAAGTAAATGGGTGGGATGAGAAATACTTCAGGTGGCTCACCCTAATTTTTATTAAGAATTTCCGTTTTCAACAACATTTGTTTTTTTGAGTTTGTTTATGATTTCTTTTTTTAGTTTTTGGCAATAACTCGGAATCTCGGATGTGAAAATTGAGTGCAAATAACACATTTTTCAGCTGAAATTGTGGGCTTGCATCAAGTTATTAACTTGAGTTAACTATCAGGACCAGAAAATGTCTTTAGATTAAGGTATTTACAAGTTAACTATCAGGACCGGAAAATCTGAATTTCTTGAGGAGAGATTCTGAATCTCGATTTTCAGCTACCTGATCAAGACAGTGGACATTATCCGAAATTCTCATAGAACCATCAATACTTCCAAGACAATGCATAACCAAAACAGACATGAATCCCCCACCGAAATCTGAAGATGCAAGCATGTCTCCAATAACACCAAGCTCTTTGTGCTCAACCCAGGGATTCATTTCTTCATCTAGTCGTGATTTCGGTCCTCTACGCTTCCCTACAACTACAAGATCGTATTTGTTTTCCACAGAACGAATCGTATCCATTACCTGCACTGACACATTTGCCTCAAGTTCATGATACTCCACACCAGGGTTGCCAATATTTTTGTCCCTGAATTCCTTAACCAAGCAGTCATCAAGATTCTTCTTCATGTAATTTTCCTGCAACTCTCCTGTCAGGTGAATCCTGAAAAATTTAATTCTCACTCCAGGATTTCCCAACATTCGCATGACCAGTGCTAGAGCCTCCCGATCATCAGCTCCGCCAAAGAAAAACACAGCTACCTTGAAAGGCAACTCGGTTGAGCCTAAGTATCGAGGTGGACATCGATCCAAGAAAATCCCAACTGTACAAGGCGATTGTTCTTCGACGCCCAATATTAAACTCCGCAAACTGGTTGTTTTTCCGAGAATTTCCAAGCTTTCAGGGAAGGGAAGAATAATGAGATGAATACACTCGTCCTGAGCTAATTTGCATATGAAATCATGCATTATCTTGTACGGGGAAATTATCCTGAAAGGCTGAATAGTGACTGAAAAGTACTTTGACAAGGCTTTCATTATCCGATCAGTTGAATCTCGCATCCTTCTCATGTTTTTGGTGTCGTAAGGCTCCAAAAGCGGCGTTGATCTGCCAATGAGCTCAGTGAGGTGGACTGGATAGCTACCGATCGGGCCATTTTCAATCACATTCATAGCATTAAGTAGAGTGAGGATTCCTGGTACATTATCTTCGCAGTGAATACAGCAGAGGACTCGTAATTGGCTTACGAGTGGCGTTGCCTGTACGGTTCTGGTGCAGATTTCTGTCGAATCAGACCCTTCATGTCTAGTCTGAGGTTTGTAAAAGATCTGTATTAAAGGGGCCATAATTGCACTCACAAGCATGTTTGATAGCACAAACGCAGTATAAATAGTTTCATCCATAAACTGCACAAGCAAGAAACTCGAATTAGATCACATAGATTCAGGATTTTCCGCTGATTTGAGTTTTCGGTATTATTTATAGACTTGGGTGGAATGTGTGTAGTGCATCCATTCTAATCACATCACGTCACGTGATATAATTCAAGACCGTGATTGATTGTCTATACCACCTGACAGGATATAAGTGTTGCAGGCACACTATGGTTCCATCCCGAAGATAAAAGATAAGGAATCATTAACTTGTTTAAAACTTTGTAGAGCAAAAATTTTCATTTGTCAGACCATCCTGATTCATATCTGTATTTAACTCAAGATATAATTGATACCTTAAACATTCTAAAACGCACGGATATCGTAAGCTCGAGTACACCCTTAATGTTCAGAATGAAGGCGAGCAAGAAAGCATTTCGGAGGCTAGTTTTGAAGAATAGTATGGACAACAAGCTTCCGGCCACCTTCCCCGCATATCCAGTAGCCAAGGTCATATGGAAATAGCCAAAAGCTTCGCGATTGGTAATTGAATACACATTGGTGAGCACACCGACTCGAATGTACAGGAAAGGCAGAAGAATTTCTGACAATATGAGTTCACATTTCTCTACTAATACTGAACCTAGAGGAGGTCCAGCTGGTATGATCAAACCCATTAGCAAAGCCCCTGGAAAAAATGTTGAACCCAAAACATCACTCAAGACTCCTGTAATTAAAGGTGCAAGTAATATTGCTCTGACATAGTTTGCATTTACAGGTTTTCCGTCAGAAGTTTTCCGGATAACCTGTAGAATCAATGGACGTAGAACAAAGATTGAGAATAATGTCAACGCAAACAAGGAAAGCATGGTTAAAATCCCCTTCCTTCGATCATCTGATCCCTTATTTGGTCCCTGCATCAACAACCCCGCACACATAAGAAACCATCCGATGAGCTCGTGAACAGTTGCGGAAGAGATGGCAAGTTGGCCCAATTCAGAAGATAACAGGTTGAGTTCACCAAGGGCATTAGCAATAACAGCGATGTAGGATCGCGCAGAAACAACCAATAGATAGACCGGGAAGCTTCCCCCAACGATTCCAGGAATGTTACCTTGTACTTGATAGAAAACATGTATTGATAATGCCCAAGGAACGAGGTAAGTTATCAGGCCAACATGCCAGGAACTCTTCACCGCCGGGAGGAGTCTGGACTTGTCCATTTTCAATGAATTAATGAAGATGAAATAGATTCCAGCAATAGCGCTAATGGTATTATTCAACAACATGTTTTCCGGTTGGAACATTAGGTTCGTCATCTTCTTGTCACGACCCATGACAGCGGGTCCTAAGATAATTCCAGTCTGCAAACGAAACTAACTCATTAGAGACATATTCATCATCTCAACATTGGACAAAGAAAAACCCAAAGAATATTAATGCAGGTGCAGGATTTGCTGTACAGAATCTCCAATTGCTACCGGTAGCAATTGGAGAATCTGTACAGGAAATCTCGTACCAGAAAGCTACTGTGTATATATAAATATACATACCAAAATATTGCACACGAATTTGGGTTGTTTCAAAGGTCTAAGAACATAGTAGATCAATCTGGAGAAGAAAAATGACAAGATCAATTGAAGCATGAATATAGGGATAGTACTACTAAGATAATCTTCCAACCAAATGCCTTTCGGATGTAAAACAGTCCCTCTCAATCCTACGCAGACCCTGTACTTCGCTGTTGTCAGGTTCGAAAAATATTCTGGGGAGTGTGTCTCTTTGAGGATAGACATTGTGCTATGCTAATTACATATTGTTCTTCTTCTTATTCTTTTCGAGACAAGATTCGATATAAGAAAGTCGAATTTACTTTCTTTCTTCTTCTTCTTCTTTTTTTCTCTTCCTTAAGCTGACAGAGATCAGGCTGGAGGAGAAAATTTCTCAACAGTTGATAATTTGTAAAAAACAATGGCCATAATTAAGCAATTATTTGTAAAACGGTGGTGTGTATGACAAGTTAAAATGTATCTATTTTACAAAAAGGATTGAATGACAGGTACAAATTTGTTTCTTTTTTTTTTTTTTTTTTTTTTTAAACGGTACAATTTGTTATCGGTCAACAAGGCGAAGTGACAAAAAAACTCATTTCACTATTATTTTCTTAATTTATATAAATATATAAATTTGTTAGAGGTTTATTCGCAGACTTCCATTAATGGAAGTCTATTTGCAACCTCCATTGTTGGAAATATGCAACAAACCTCCATACGGCCATACCCAACAATAATTTTTTTTGGATATTTATAAATTTAAAATTCCATATATTGTTATGGCTAGTTTTGAAAAGATTCAAAAATCTTATATTTCCATAGAGGGATGTGGTTTTAGATCTCCATATTTAATAAATAAATAAATAAAAAATCAAATAATAATAAATAAATAGTATTGGATCTGGAGATGGTAGATCTTTGAATTCAAACAAGGGTTCACTAGGTTTTTATTTGAAGAATCCAAAATTATAAAGTCAGACGGTCGTGATTAGATAAGTATTATATATATAATCCATAATCCGAATAGCTATTGGAACTTTTCAATAATATTAATAAAATGGTTTCTTTGGAGCAAATTCTTATCATGGATTCAAAAACTTATTGCTTTCGCTTCATAGTGAGATTTCTAACATATAGCGCAGTGAAAACAGAAACAAAACAAAAAATGACTAAAATTTCTAACCTACTTGTCATGTTCCATTAACGTAAAACCAGTTCAAAGTTTTGTACAAAGTGTTGAATTTCTTTTATGATAAACTACAAATGGTGTTTCATCATTATCTAGATCACACTTTGATGATGAAAAAGAGAAGCGACTTCCTGATAAGAATTTGTTGATGAAAATTCAGTTCCAGGTTTGCTAGTTCCATTTTCATGATCCCCAAGGACCCCAACACAATGCATAACAGGAACAGACATTGTCCCCCCACAAAAATCTGAAGATGCCACCATATCTCCAATCACACCAAGCTCCTTGTACACAAGCCACGGTGACATTTCTTTCGCCAATAGCGAATTAGGCCTTCACCGTTTCCTAACAATAACGAGATCGTAACTGTTGTCTCAAAACGGATTGCATTCATTACTTGCATGGTTTCCTCCGCGACCACCACCTCATGACACACCATGCAGGCGTTACCAATGTTACTGCTCTTGAATTCGTTTATAAAAGCCTCGTCTAGATGCCTCTCGATTTCGTCATCTCCCTCTGTATCTGGTATATAGTCAATCCTGATCATAGTAATGCTCACTCCAGGATGGCCTGACATTCGTAAAGCCAATGCCAATGCTTCGCGGTCATCAGGACCGCCAAAGAAAAAGACCACGACATTGTAAGAGAAATGGGTTGTGCTCTGATGGTGTTGAGCGCTTCTGTCTACTAAAGTCCCTACCGTGCAGGGTGCATATGTTTGGATATTGATGTTCAAACCCCGCAAGATGGTTATTTTTCCGTGAAATTCCAAGCTTTCCGGGAAGGGAACTATAATGAGAGGGATGACTTCATCTCTAGCTAGCTTACAAATAGTTTCGTGCATGGTTTTGTATGGGGCAATGACCCTCAACGGTCGAATGGTGATCAGAACACTCGAGGTTTTCAAAAACTTCGATAAAGCATGCATGATTCGATCAGTAGAATTCGGTTGAACTTTCTTTCTTTGGATCTCGTAAGGGGCTAAAATGGGTGCTGATCGTCCGATGAGCTGCGTCAGGTGGAGTGTATAGGCGCATATTGAGCTGATTTCAGTTGGGTTTGAAGCTTTAAGCAGAGTGATCATGCCATTGACATTATCTTCAACGTGAATGCAACAAATGACTCGAAACTCGCTGATGGGTCGCGCTAATTGGAGTGTTCTCAGATGGCTTTCCGCGATAGAGCAAGAGCGAGCAGAAAAGCTCGTCTCTCGCTTGTAAAAGATTTGTATCAAAGGGGTCGCAACTGCATTTATAGCAATGATTGATAGTACAAATGCAGCAAAAATAGTCGTCCACATACTGCACAACAGAAATTATATCTAATTACATCAGCATTAGACCTTAATTAAATTGTTTTCGATAATTTGTCAAACAGTTAATATGCGTAACCCAAAAATAATCACAAAAAAATAATTCCTAAACCAATAATTCCTAAACCAAGAATAAAATAAAATTACAAAAATTTACCAATGTGTTTTCTATTTCTTGAAATGAAAAAAAAAAAAATTGATATAATGACCCCTCAATCTTGAATTTCTGACTCCTCCTTCGGTGAGGGGTATAGACCCGACCTAAGAATTTATTAATTATATTTATTTCCTTCTTTCTTCATTATTTTTGCATTGATAAATTCTTTCGTGCGGTATTCTGAATAGATACTAAAACTATGCTTTGTAACGACGCAAATTGAGATCGACACAAAAATGAAAAGAAAAGATAGAATAATAATCTCACCTGTTGCACCCTCCAATACAGGTATACATTTAACTCAATGACACCTTTATTTTCCATAATGATGCCGAGCAATACGGCATTCCGGAGACCTGCATTGAAGCACAACAACGACAACAAACTTCCGGCCATCCTCGCCAAACTTACGGCGATCGAGATGAACATAATTGTCCAGAACGCTGTCCAATCCTTGGTCGCTTGCATGTAGGTGTACTGACCTATTTGGATATAGAAGAAAGGCAAAAGAATTTCCGACATTATGATGAGCTCACTCTTCTCTACCAACACAGAAACTAGAGGAGGTCCGGCTGGTATAATCAACCCCATCATTTGTGCTCCTGTATAAAAAGTTGCGCCCAACGAGTCACTTAGCATTCCTGTAATCAATGGTATGATTAGTATCAATTGGACGTAAACTTCCTTTACAGGTTTTCCTGCGGGAGTGGTCCTGATAATCCATTTCATCAGCGGACGTAGCACGAAGACTAAAAATATAATTAATATGACCAGGTAAAACTGGGAAATAATAGCTTTCTTCTTATTTCCTGGGATTGCCAACGTTGCGGTTGCTATAAAAAGCCCCGCGAGAATCTCGTGTAGCATCACTGTAGACAGGGCGAGATTGCCTAATTCAGAATTCAACAGGTTGAGTTCGCCTAAGGTGTGGGAGATGGCAGAGTAGTGAGAAATCGATTTAGCAATGCTTATATAGATCAAATATGTCATGTTCCCATTGATTCCGGACAAGTAATTTTTCAGGAGACAAAGGAGGGTTATGCTGATGATGAAGGGAATGAAGAAGCATGTCATGCTAACATTCCAGACTTTCTTCGGTGTCAGGAGAATCCTGGACTTGTCCATTTTCACTGAAGTTATGAAGACGAAATAGATTGCTCCCATTGTGCTCAACGAGTGGCTCAACAACAAGTTTTTCGGTTCGAAAACTTTGTCCATTATTTTCTTTTCATAACCCAGGACAGATGGCCCCATGATAATTCCAGCCTGAAAAAAAAAAAAAAAAAATACCTTACACACATTATATCTTCAGTCCTGGAAAAACATTTCAGGACGGACTTGACCAGAAAATGACTATGTAAATGTAAAAGGGTATGTAATTACCAACATATCGCAGATGGGTTTGTGTAGTTTCAAAGGTCTGAAAACAAAATAGAGCGATCTGGAGATGCAAAGGGACAAAAAGATTTGGAACATGAAGAGAGAAAAGACATAATCAGTCGGATCCTCTCCGAACCACATGCCTCTGGTCTGAAATTGTTTCTCTCCATATACTTCGCAAACTGTGTTATCGATATGTAACCATTCCCGAAATTGTTCCACGGAGTCGGTTGAATGTGATCCATTAATGAATGTAGACGTAGCAAATCTTTCTTCTTCTCTGTTTTGTTTTCCTGAGGCTAGGAGCCTAGGAAGACAAAACAAGAGAGAAGATAAAGAAGAAGATTGAATTGCAATGTAAAAGGATCGGAAAGAAATTATATATTCAAGAAATATTTCTTAGATTAAAAAGCTTTATTTAAACACCTGAGAAACCAGGTTCAGATATGAATTTGTTTACTAATTTCAATTTGTTCTTTGAATAGAAAAAACATTACAAGGTAGCAGTTTTATAAGTTTGTTTTTAGTCAGTTGACTACAACTCGGCATGAATAGGATCCCGCACCTAATCAGGTCTAATCAGCATTTCTTCTTTGTATATTTGGCATCTCCTACCGTTAAAGTTAATTATAAGAAATGTTTCGGCTGTCAATATTGAAAATAGTTGTACATCTTAATTTAATAAAAATCGTAAAAACTATCTGTATTAACAGAAGAATATATTAATAAAAATCTTATTAGTATTAGTTTAGAGATAATCAATTTTTTTCATAAAGGACGAGATGAGATTGATTCGATGTTAAACCCTCACACTTGCATCACGAGGTTGCGGGTTCGAATCCTCTCAATCCCAAAAAAACCTCGAATTTATGTAATAATGTAATAGAAATGTTCAAGTCAATGCGCACTGATATAACTTCATCAGTGCATTGGATGTGGACCATTAGATTTACATACTTTTGACTCAAAGTGTATGCATTTGTCAAAACTTCTTTATAATCAATGGTCCATATGCATTGATACTGATGTAGTTATATCAGTGCACACTGACTAGAACGGGACCAATAGTGTAATACTTTAAAAAAAAAATCTTCGTAAAGTAAATATTGTTCTTTAATTTTTAATTATTTATTATAATTTAAAATTTTCTTTATATAGAAGGAGACCGGCCAAGTGCCTCTTTAAATGAGAATTTGCTTTATAAAAAGGGTGTCGATAATGTCATCCATATTTTATTAAAGAGAGTTTCTTTTGACAATCCAATTTTTTCTTTTTACACTTCTTTTATAAAGACGTTTCATTCTCAAAATTAAAATTTTAAAAAATTATAAAGACACTTCCTTTTGTTCCAAAATTATCTTTTTTATCTTTTGGCACTCATATTCTAAAGACACTCCATTTTAAAAAATAAATTTCTAAAAGCACTCCATTTTATTTTAATAAAAGTTAAGATGAACCATTGTAACCTTTGGATTCATCCGAAGAGTAATCTTTTTTGAATTAAATTATTAAAAAAAAAAATTATCTCTCCAAATCATTAGATTAAATATTACATATTAAACACTCTCTTATAAAATTTTAATTACCATATTAAACTCTATCTCCTCCAATACATATCTCTAATTTTCTATCTCCAGTTAAGAAAAAAAAAATACTTACGAATAAGCTTGATTTTTAGGAACTGTATATATGTATATATATTAAAAAATAAAAAATAAAAAAATAAAAATAAAAAAAGGTACCCTGTCTTTTAGAAAGAAAAAAAAAAAAAAAAAAAAAAAAAAAGCGAAATATGAAAATGCTTTTTATTATTTTTGTAGGTATGAGATTGCCTAGAGAACTTAAATTCTTTCATTAGTCTTAGAAAGTCTGAGTTTAATCGAATCTAGTTGCAACAAATCCAGTTTTCAAAATATTCATAAGTTTTTTTTTCCTTTAACTATTAATCAGAGATTGATCGAGATAGGATTTTTTTTTTTTGAAAAATGGAGAGAGAGAGAGAGAGAGAGAGAGAGAGAGTTTATAAAATGGTAATAACATATTTAAGAAAGAGAGTTTAATACGTAAAATTTAGAGAAAATAGATCTAGACACCATTAATTGGTGGGTGGAGTCCCAAGAAGGCCATTAACTATTCAAATTGTTTCAAAATCACCATTTTGACAAAACATTGTTCATTAGCAGCCACTCTGTCAAAATCTAACAGAAAGCTGCCGTTATCTATGACATGGCACCTATAAAGAATTTTATGGGCAATATTTTATGTATTTTGATTATTTAATTATATAAAATTAATAATTTAATTAATTTATTATTTTTATAGGCAATATTTCCTGTTTATGGGTGACATCAAACTTATTATTATTTCTTGATTAATTTATTATTTAATCATTTTTTTAAGGAATCAAATAAAATTTCATATTTCTGGTAGATGATGTTCCAAAGTGTGCATACAAGCTTGCTCATGATGCACATACAAGATCATGATGCTCTATAAAACATTTGAATCGAGATATCGTTTACACTTACTTGACAAGGCTCACACAAAGCACTCATATAAATCATGGATTACAACAAACTATTTTTTTATAATTCACTAAAAAGTTGTCGAAGTACAGTAGGTTTATTATAATAATCAACACATCTAGTTGCTAGCCATAAAACAATTGCAGCCGTGAAATAGAAAAGAGAGAAAAAAAAATGGAGTTAAAGAGAAAAGGAAGAGAAAGAGAGAGAAATACAAGAATAACAGATGAAACAAGGGATCATGTGGCTTTGTTGAAAAAACATAAAAAAAATAAAAGAAGTATTTTTGAATTAAAAATCATATAAGCAAGTTATGACATAAGCAAATGGAATTCTAACGGGTTATGACATAAGCAAACGGACTTCAAACAATTAATGGCCAAAGTGGCAACAATTAATACTTTCTTTCTATAAAATGGTTAATTTGAGCCATTTTGAAAAATTAATGGTCATTTAGGGACTGTCTCAACAAATCAATGGCTTTAGAAATCACTGACCCTAAAATTTAATCTAATGATTTAGGAGAGAGAATTTTTTTTTTCTTTTTTAATTAGAGTGTAAATAGATAATTTGTAGATTATAAGGAGAAGCTCTCTTTATTAAAAAATTTAATTACAAAAATATCCCAATAGAAATTTATCAATAAGGACAAATTACTTTACTTTAAAATAAACCAAATACTATATACACATTAATTACACTCATATCTTCAAATATCTCTTCATTAAAGAAAAAAAAAAAAATTTTAAAAAAACTTATGATAAACCCTAACTTATGAGAAACCCTAATTTTTATGATAAACCCTAATTAAAGAATTTTCAGAAGACTCCGATCATACAAAGGTAGGTATTATTTTACTCTTTTTTTTTTCTTTTTTTTGTCTTTCCTTTATATCTAGTTATGAACTCTATCAATAAACAAAAAACCTTTTTTTTTAAACCCAGGCATTTGGAGATAGCTATAGATATCAATGAGTTTTTTTTTTTTTTTTTTTTTTTTTTTTTTTTTTTTAAAAAAATTATATATAATAGAATTTCAATTGAAAATCTCTTGACCCCATATACAATCTAGTTCTACATCTTCTCTTTCATAAGGCTCCTACATTTAAGACATTTTCAAAAGTAAATTGGACCATTATTAGAAGAGGATTTGATTCCAAACATAATATGATTTTTTTTATATAAATTGGGTGTGTTAATAATTTAAGAGAATTTATAAATAAAATATATTAAAATGAATATATTCATTTCAATAAGGATACTTTTGGCATTATGATGGGGTGGTTATAGTAATATTTATTTTTAAAATTTTAGACATTTGTGATCTTATAAAAATGGCAAATATAATGCGCACTGATATATAACTATCGGTCTACCGTCTCATTTCATGGTTTACACGATAGTTACAAAAATTGCATGCCACATTACTGGGCAAGGTTTCGAACAAAATTTTTGGACTTACGAAAACATTATGAAAAGATCTTCGTTATTGTTTAGGAAAAGTAGTGTTTTCAGGATTACGTAAGAGATTTAGTACTAAGAATTTCGAAATCGAATCAATGTAGATTAAATTCATACTTGTTTACAAATTGTTACATCTCTTTTTTTATCAGCTGACTTTACTTTTTTAACACTAAGATCTAAAATATCAAAACTTGATGATGAAGAAAAGAATCGACTTCTCTCATCCGAATTTGTCATGGAAGAAGAGCCTGTTACATTTACATGACCCCCAACAGCACAATGCATCACCAGAACAGACACTGTCCCCCCACAAAAATCCGAAGATGCCACCATGTCTCCGATTGTGCCAAGCTCCTCGTTCTCAACCCACGGTAACATATCTCGCTCCAATTGTGAACTTGGGCCTCGCTGTTTACCTACGATCACAAGATCGTAATTGTTTTCCAACGAACGAATCGAGTCCACTACTTGCATTGTGTTCTCTGCCACCAGCTTTCTACACACCACAGAGGCGTTACCGATGTTCCTGGCCTTGAATTCGCTCACCAAGCAATCATCGAGATACTTTTCGCTCTGGTTTTCGAATTTTTCTCCTCTCAGGTCGATCCTGAGCACAGTAATGCTCACTCCAGGATGATCTGAAATGCGCAAAACCAGCGCCAGGGCTTCTCGGTCGTCAGGTCCGCCTAAAAAGAGGACTCCGATATTGTAGGTGAAGTAAATTGAGCTGAAAATGCGAGGCAAGCTTCTATCTACCAGAATCCCCACCGTACAGGGCGCATACGCTTGCATAAGAATGTTGAAACTGTGCAGCGCCGATTTTCTTCCATGAGTGTCCAGGTTTTCAAGAAAAGGAACCAAAACCAGAGGAATATATTTATCCCGAGCTAGCCTGCAAATGCTCTCATGTATGGTATCGTACGGGGCGATGACCCTGAAAGGCTGAATCGTAACCGGTGAACTCGAACCTTTGATTAGGGATGTTTTCAGAGCCTTCATTATCCGATCAGTCGAATTCTCCCTGAATCGCTTTCTCTGGCTATTGTAAGGGTGTAACAGCGGTGCTGCTCGTCCCACAAGATCGATGAGATGGGCCACGTAGACGCACATTGGGGAGATTCCTGTAGAGCTGCAAGACTTGAGCAAAGTGATGATGCCATGAACATTCTCTTCATAGTGAAAACAGCACATGATCCGCAATTCGCTGGTGAGCAACGTTGCCTGGAGTGATCTAGTTGTGTTTTTCATGGAAGAAGTGGCTTCAAGCCTTCCCTGAGGCTTGTTAAAGATTTGTAGCAAAGGCGTTACAATTGCTGTTACAACTATGTAGTATATCACTAATGTTGCAAAAACAGGTTCATCTATAAGCTGCACAGAACAATTAAATTACAATTAGATCATCGTGTTGAATTTATGAGAAGCCTCAGTAAAAGTGAATCAAGATAGCTACTAACAGAGACGAAGCTAGAATTTCAAATTTACGAATTCTGAGGCACAAACCGTAGAATTTTCATTTTACGGTAAGCAAGCATGAATTATTATTATTTTTTATTTATTTTTATTTTTTGAAATGTGATTTTTTTTAATTAATTACAAAGACTAAGAGGAAATTTTCCAAGAGGCAGCAGGGGCCATAGCCCCTCTAGGCCTCTTCATAGCTTTGTCACGGTCTACTGATTACGATCTAAGCTCTCACTAAGTTTTTAAAGATCTTTTGACAACGTGGATAATAAAAAAAAATCAGAGATATAAGTGACAATCTAACCTTACGTGCCCTCCATCGCAATGTTAGTGATAACTCAATTACTCCCTTAGTGTTCAAAAATAAGCCAAGCAAGAATGAATTTCGAACACCGCCATTATTAGAACATAGCAAGGACGACAAACATCCGGCCATCTTCCCCAAAAATCCAGCAAGCAAGATAAACTGAACTGTGGTGAACGCCTTCCAATCCGTTATTGAGTACACATTGGTGAGCTGACCGATTCTAATGTACATAAAAGGCAAAATAAGTTCCGATATGATAAGCTCACTTTTCTCTACTAGGGACGAACCCAGAGGGGGTCCTGCAGGGATAATCAAACCCATGATCAAAGCCCCTGGAAGAATAGTTGCACCGATCATATCACTTAGAAACCCCATAATTAAGGGTCCGACTAGAATTGCTTTGATGTAAAATCCATCCACAGGTTTTCCTTCCAGGATTCGTCTTATAATGCATTGAACCATTGGCCGCAAGACCAAGATAATGAATAACATCAACACCGACATAGCAACAACGGATTCAATTGTATAACGCAGGTCTCCTTCCTGCAGAAACACTGACAGTGACAGAAGAAACCATCCCAGGATCTCATGGAGAATCGCACAGGACATGGCGATTGTACCCAACTCAGAAGTCAACATTTTGAGCTCACTGGCGGCATCAGTGATTACAGGGAAGTAAGAGAGCGACAAAGAAGCACTTACGAATAAATGGAAGCTTCCGCCTTGGATTCCTGTAATGCTATTGTGGTAAATATAGAAGAGAGAAAAGACTATTATCAAGGGAACTATAAAACATGTCAGGCCAACATTCATTGACTTTCTTGCTGTTGTTATGATCATGGATTTGTCCATTTTCACTGCTGATAAGAAGATGAAGTACATTACACCAACGACGCTCATTGAATTAGTGAACACCATTTCTCTTGATCGGAAAATCCTGTCCACGAATACATTGTCTCCACGCAGCAGGACGGAGGGTCCTAAGATAATCCCAGCCTGGAAACGAAACTAGTCGTCAGGAATCATGAATATGCATCAATTTTTACAGGAATCAGGAATCTGAAGTATATATACATATAATAATTATCCAGTGCCGAATTTTCACACGTTTTTTAGTGAATAAAGTGACAATTTCACTATGTAAAGTTACCGGGAATCCAAACACCTGAAACTAGGTTAGGATCAGGGTTTTTGTCCGGACAATTTCACTATGTACGTAGTTTTTTTATGAATGGAGTGGGACTCGAAGGCTTCCTCCCACCCTATCTACACGACTAATTAGTTTTTACATAATTGAAAATTGAGATCATTCAAGAATCTAATATATATGCAATATAGAAGAAAGGATTAGAAAATATGCTTACCAAGAGATTGCAAATGAATCTAGGTTGCTTTAGAGGTCTAAGAACAAAAAACATGAGCCTGGAAAATAAAAACATCAGGATGATTTGAAGCATGACAATCGAGAAAACACGATCGGTCGGATCGTCTCCGAACCAAATTCCCTTCGAGTAAATTTCCTTCTTGTACGGTTCGCATGTTTTAAAATACAGATCACTTATAGTACCATTTAGGATATAATGATTTCGCGAGTTCGCTTTTCTATTGAACATTTTGCCTGCCTTAATCACTCCCAATGTTTTGTTGCTTTCAGGATTAATTCCTGAGGAGCCTTATATATATATATATGCTTTCTTGTTCTTTTCTCTTTTTTCTTTTTCTTTTTTTACATTTTATTTGTGTTTTGATAACAGATATATAGCAGCAGGAGGAGAAAAACCATCAACTGTAATATAACAATTGAAAAACAGAGGTGATGCTAGCTGTTAACAGTTTTAACAATTTTTCAGAATGTTGAATGACCTTACAGTTTTTTTTTTTCTATATATCCATTTTTATTGTTTTTGAAAAATGTTAGTTGGTGTTTCAACAAAAAAAAAAGGTCTCCAGATTGTTAAGAAAAACTATCAAAAAGATGAGTTTTAAATTAGAAAAAACAGGGTGGCACAGGCTATAGGCTTTTTTTTTTTTTTTTAGCAAGAAACAGCAAGTCAATAAAATTATTACATTTGAGTATGTGACAATATATATTATAGATTTCAGGTGCGAGATTTTCGTACATTTTTTTCATACGGGATCGATTATGTAATGTTACAGATCTCACTATGTAACGTTATAGAGTTCGCTAACTTTTGGAAGAGCATCTAAATCACTTTGTAACCTTACACAGAACTAGAATCGATATCATACGAAAAAACGTACAAGAATCCCGCACTTAATGTGATTTGCAGTATTCGAAATATACTAATTTATGTGAACTCTTATGTGAAGAAAAAAATAAACTTTTGATTTTGCAGTCAAAAACAAAATCCATATATAATTTTGCCATAAATAATGCTAATAATCATATTATTGGAAAATATTTCAATAACGTTTTCCAATAACGTTCAAGTTCAAGTTCCAGTTCGATTTCGTAATTTTAAAATTCAAACGGACTTTATCTAGATAAGTGGATAGATAATACTCTAAAAACAATATTTAAAAAAAATTGCAGTTTAACTTATTTTGTATATAAACTTTTTTTTTTTTTTTTTATACTTTAAACACGATTATATCCTTAAACCCAAGTCTCGATAATTAAATTCGATCCACCCAATCATATCGTTTAAACACATATTAAACATTAACTTTGAGAGTCGTACTCAATTAGACAATTAGTGATTGCATTAACAATAAAATACTATCTAATGTTACTATGTTAGATAGTACTAACGGCTAAACAATAAAATTACTAAGATTCTCAATTTTTTTTAAAATAAAAATAAAAAATTATTTATACGTAATCAATTATGTAATGGAGTTCTTAATTAAACACACGATGGAGTTCTTAATTAAACACACGATAATCGACGTTAATTAAATACAAACACACCTGCCAATGGTCTCTTGCAAATGTGATTGGACTCTCTAAAGTGAGAGTCCACCACCACAGTTCAACGCCCAAGGCATGTATGTATATATATATATATATATATATACACAATATTCATTGTCCCTCCTTGGTCATTCCTAATTGTGGGTGCCCTCTCCCCATTCGTGGGAGCAATTATTCCGGACTCTGCTAGTAGAGTCTAATTCTCGCATGATCCCCCGACAGTTGTTGTAATTTAAAATAAAAAAAACACAAACACAGACACAAACACAAACACACCTTTTATACTTTAAGGGGTCCAAGGGGTCCTTAAGCTCTAAGCAAACGCGTAAGACAAGCGATGCTGGGCTCCACTTGAGTTTTTGCCTTAAATAATAATGACCATTCAAAAATAAAATTTGACATCTCGCTGCTACATCAGTCGTTACGTGGCCGTCGCAGGCCTCTGCACATGCATGCATGCCTTGCGGAAGTGGACTGCTGTACGCGACGGCGTTGAGTGGATGAGGATGGACTATGGAGGAACAGCGACCCTAGATTGATTGTCGTTGACTATGTGTCCATATGTCGATTTCTATTATATCATCATATTATATTATATGTATGTGTATAAATTCGAAATTGAAACATAATGCTTTACTAACTTTAGGTGATCTATTGCAATCAGATCATTTGGATCCGTCATCATGTATGGTTCGGATAACTATTTCTATAAATTATGAAAAAACTACTCTGTTTATTTTCTTAAAACATGAAAATTTATTTATAAATATATTAAAATAATAAATATAAATATTTTTATTATGATTTTGATTTTTTTTTTATGCATTTAAAAATAGGCATTAAAAGAATTCTTCCTTGCCAACTGTTTATTTATTTATTCGATCTACCATAAAATATGGGTTAGAAATGGGATTTTTAATTATATTAATGGTGATGATATGTTTTAACTATTAAGAAGTTAAATTTTTATTTTAAAATAAAAATTATTATAAAAGTAAGAATTAATCGAAAGAGATGTACAATCTTTATACGCGTGAGAGACTTAAAAATAATAGGTTTCTTCAATATACATCATCTAATTTATTTATTTTCTCTTGAATATCATGTTTTTTTTTTTTTAATATATCGATTAAATAAACATAATATGTTATTTGTTTATTTATTAAAAAAATATATATTTTTTTTTTTTACATATAAATTTATACAAATTCCATTTTTTAAGTATCACAAATAACATTATAGTAATTAGCTATTTTTTAGTATACATGACAATATTTAATTTAATAGATATCACTTAAAAGAATGGTGTTATAACAAAAAATTATCAATCCTCATGAAAAGAAAATATAATATGATTGTGTTATAAAATTTTTTTGTCATCGTACTCTACTTGAAATACTTATTAGATTTTAACTAAAAAGAAAATATGAAAATTAATTTCAATTCTAAACAACTACATTTATTACATTTATTCAGTAACTTATATTAAAATTGTAATGACATAGCTTATAATATGATTCAAACGCAAAATCTCATTATATGATGTGAGAGTTTTATCGACTGATGTCCCAACTTTCATACCTTTGAAAATTAATAATTTTATTCTAATTATTAATTTATTATACAGTCTAATAATTATTTTATACTTAAAATTCATGAATGTTGAATTACCTTAATTTTTATTTTTATTTTTTCTATATATCCATTTTCATTGTTTTTGAAAAATGTTAGTTGGTGTTTCAAAAAAAAAAAAAAAAAAAAAAAAAAGGGTCTCCAGATTGTTAAGAAAAACTATCAAAAAAATGAGTTTTAAATTAGAAAAAACAGGGTGGCACAAGCTATAGTTATTTTATTTATTTTTTAGCAAGAAACAGCAAGTCAGTAAAATTATTACATTTGAGTATGTGACAATATATATTATAGATTTCAGGTGCGAGATTTTCGTATATTTTTTTTCATACAGGATCGATTATGTAATGTTACAGATCTCACTATATAACATTACAGAGCTCGCTAACTTTTGGAAGAGCGTTTAAGTCTCTTTGTAACTTTTGGAAGAGCGTTTAAATCAAAATAGATTCAACGTCATGGCTTTAACTTGTTTTGTACATAAACTTATTTATTTATTTATTTTTGTACTTTTGTTTTTTTTTTTTTTTTTTGTATCCGTGGGTGTTCGGGCCAGCTTGCGAGCACCTCGACGAATACCACGAGGCCCTGAAGTTAACAGCCAGGTAAATCTCCAGTGGTCCCAAGAGAAACGTGGTTGTTAGGGATCGAACCCAGGACATCCGAATTTACGGCTTACTCCAATGGCTAGCGGCACCACCCTTCGGGTTTTTTTTTTTGTACTTTAAACACGATTATATCCTTAAACCCAAGTCTTGATAATTAATTTCGATCCACCCAATCATATCGTTTAAACTTTAAACACATATTAAACCTTAACTTTGAGAGTCGTACATTGGTTGGACTCAATTAGACAATTAGTGATTGCATTAACATGTGTCCTAAATACACATATTAATAAAATACTATCTAATGTTACTGTGTTAGATAGTGCTAAACAAAAAAAAATTACAAAGATACTAAATTTTTAAAAATAAAAATAAAAATTATTTAACGTAATCAATTATGTAATGTAAACACACGATAATTAATCAAACGTTTATTAAATACAAAGTTACAAAGTACAAACACACCTTTTGTACTTTATAAGTAGTTTATTGTGTGGTCCTTTTAGCTGTAAAGCAAACGCGTATGACAAGCTATGCTTGGGCTCCACTTGAGTTTTTGCCTTCAATAATAATAATGACCATTAAAAATAAAATTTGACATCTCTAGCTGCTACGTCAGTCGCTACGTGGCCGTCGCAGGCCTCTGCACATGCTTGCGGAAGTGGACTGCTGTACGCGACGGCGTTGAGTGGATGAGGATGGAGGAACAGCGACACTCGATTCTCGGTGACTATGTGTCTATATGTCAATTTCTATTATATTATATGTATGTGTATGGATTCGAATTTGAAACATCGTCGATGTCTGAATAAGCTGGCTTTAATGCTTTACTATCAAGTTAAGTTTGATCTATTGCAATCGGATTTTTAGGATCTGTCAAAATAAGATAATTCATGTATGGTTCGGATAAATACTCTTATAAATTAGAAGAAAACTACTCTATTTATTTTCTTAAAACATAAAAAATTATAATGATGATTTTATATTTAAATGCGTATATATTAATTGAAATAATAAATATAAATATTTTTATAATAATTTTGATTTTTTTATGCATTTAAAAATAGGCATTAAAAGAATTCTTCCTTGCCAACTGTTTTTTTTTTTAAAAAAAAAAATTAATTCGATCTACCATTAAATATGGGTTAGAAATGGGATTTTTAATTATATTAATGGTGATGATATGTTTCAACTATTAAGAAGTTAAAATTTTCTTTTAAAATAATAATTATTATAAAAGTAAGAATTAATCGAAAGAGATGTACAAGATTTGTACGCGTGATAGACCTAATATTAGGTTGCTTTAATTTACATCATCTAATTTATTTATTTTTTCTCTTGAATATCGTGTTATTTTAAAAAAACTATATCGATTAATTAAACATATTATGTTATTTGTTTATTTATTAAAAAGGGAATTTTTTCACATATAAATTTATACAAATTCCATTTTTTAAGTATCACAAATAACATTATAGTAATTAGCTCTTTTTTAGTATACGTGACAATATTTAATTTAATAGATATCACTTAAAAGAATGGTGTTAACAAAAAAATATCAATCCTCATGAAAAGAAAATATAATATGATTGTGTTATAAAATTTTGTTTTCACCGTACTTTACTCGAAATACTTATTAGATTTTGACTAAAAAGAAAATATGAAAATTAATTTCAATTCTAAACAACTACATTTATTACATTTATTCGGTAATTTATATTAAAATTGTAATGACGTAGTTTAGAATATAACTCAAATACAGAATCTCATTGATATATTACATTTATTTGAACTTGAAGGTAGTTGCAATGGGGCCCCACGGTGGGCGCCAAGCTGTAGGTGGTCGAATGATTTGGTACGTCAAATGGGTCGGGTTGTATCAGGCCCAAAGCAACTAGGCTGGAAGTTGATTGGTCGATATCGACTGTCGCTTGTATATGGTCATCTGAACTCCAATGAACCCGCCAAAGAACTTTAAACTGAAATATAACGTAGAAAAAATAGAAAGGTGGGGGTTGGATTATAGCCTTATGTGTACTTGGGCTGAGCAATGTATCGTGAAGGTGGAAATGGTTGATTTCCGGTGACCAGAAATGTCTGTAGAGGCAGAGTTTCAGTACGCTATTATAAGCTTTAGTTGAGAGAGAATTCAGAGACTCTCCAAGTGAACGAGCCTTCCTTTTATAAGAGGAGGTATAGCTCCAACGTCCACTTTCAGTCTTGATTGTGGGCGTGATCTTAGGAGCAATATCCTCTCATGAGTGGGTCATTACTAGCGGTTACTGAGCATTTAAACTGATATTTTGAACAAGTCAAATATTGGTTGCATATGTGTTGGGTCGACCCAACATCGGGGGCTTGGGTAGAATCTTACTTGCAAAGTTTTAGGCTCATCGTGTTTGGGCCATTGGGCTGTTTTTGGCTACCACACATTGGTTGGACTCAATTAGACGATTAATGATTACATTAACATGTGTCCTAAATGCACATATTAATAAAAAACTATCTAATGTTACTTTGTTAGATAGTGCTAAACAAAAAAAATTACAAAGATACTAAATTTTTAAAAATAAAAATAAAAATTATTTACACGTAATCAATTATGTAACGTAAACACATGATAATCAAACGTTAATTAAATACAAAGTAACAAACACACCTTTTGTACTTTATAAGTAGTTAGTAGTAGTGGTCCTTTAAGGGGGTCCTTTAAGCTGTAAGCAAATGCGTAAGACAAGCGACGCTTGGGCTCCACTTGAGTTTTTGCCTTAAATAATAATGACCATTCAAAAATAAAATTTGACATCTCTAGATGCTACGTCAGTCGTTACGTGGCCGTCGCAGGCCTCTGCACATGCTTGCGGAAGTGGACTGCTGTACGCGACGGCGTTGAGTGGATGAGGATGGAGGAACAGCGACACTAGATTGGTTCTCGTTAACTATGTGTCCATGTGTCGATTTCTATTACATCAACATATTATATTACATGTAAGTGTATAAATTCGAATTTGAAACATTATCGGTGTCTAAATAAACTGGCTTTAGTGCTTTACCATCAAGTTAGGTTTAGTTGATCTATTGAAATCAGACTATTGGGATCCATTATCATGCACGGATAACTACTCCTATAAAGAGTAATGTTAGAGGACCCAAAAAACCAACCCAAATTTTGGACCCAAACCCATGTGGCACACATCAAACACAACATGGTCCCACTTCACTCTTTCCAATACCCCATGTGATGTGTGCCACATGTTTTGGGTCCAAAATTTGGGTTGGCTTTTTGAGTCCTCTAGCATTACTCCTCCTATAAATTAAGAGAAAACTACTCTGTTTATTTTCTTAAAACATGAAAAATTATAATGACGATTTTATATTTAAATGTGTATATATTAATTGAAATTATGAACTAAAATGGTAAATTTATTTCTTAAAAAAAAAAAGCAATGAATTTATTTATAAATATATTAAAATAAAAAATAAAAATATTTTTATTATGATTTTTGATTTTTTTTTAATGCATTTAAAAATAGGCATTAAAAGAATTCTTCCTTGCCAACTGTTTTTTTTTTTTTTTTAATTAATTCGATCTACCATTAAATATGGGTTAGAATTGGGATTTTTAATTATATTAATGGTGATGATATGTTTCAACTTTCTTTTAAAATAAAAATTATTATAAAAGTAAGAATTAATCGAAAGAGATGTACAATCTTTGTACGCGTGATAGACCTAATATTAGGTTGCTTTAATTTACATCATCTAATTTATTTATTTTTTCTCTTGAATATCATGTTATTTTAAAAAAACTATATCAATTAATTAAACATATTATGTTATTTGTTTATTTATTAAAAAGGGAATTTTTTTACATATAAATTTATAGAAATTCCATTTTTTAAGTATCACAAATAACATTATAGTAATTAGCTCTTTTTTAGTATACGTAACAATATTTAATTTAATAGATATCACTTAAAAGAATGGTGTTATAACAAAAAATTATCAATCCTAATATGCTTGTGTTATAAAATTTTGTTGTCATCGTACTTTACTCGAAATACTTATTAGATTTTAACTAAAAAGAAAATATGAAAATTAATTTCAATTCTAAACAACTGCATTTATTACATTTATTCGGTAACTTATATTAAAATTATAATGACATAGTTTACAATATAACTCAAATGCAGAATCTCATTAATACGATGTAAGAGTTTTATCGACGTCCCAACTTTCATACCTTTAAAAATTAATAATTTTATTCTAATTATTAATCTATTATACGGTCTAATAATTCTTTTATTCTTAAAATTCCTGATTTACTTGAACTATTATATATATTAAACAAATACAATTAAATTTTCAAGTTATAGAGAAAGGACTACGATTTAAACTCGTAATTTCAACGGTTTAGGCATATCACTAGACCGACTCCATCTCATATTTTAATTATTATACCGAATTTGATAAATAATTATATATTAACATCTATGGTAATTTGGTAACATAATCACTTAAGATTTAAGATACAATAAAATTATAATAATTATAGACATGAATCTTATTGTGACAATGTGACCTTAAACAAAAACTTTTCTTTAAATAATAATAATTACAGCTATGACTCAAGTTTGACTTTGACCATCCACTTGCAATAAAAACAACCAGCCAGTAGCCAACTAGCCACTTACCAGTGGCAAGACAGAAATATCCTCAAAAAAATCTTGGCAAATGCGGATAAGCCCATGACTAGAACTGTAAATTTACTTCGTCACGAAGAAAACAATTAGCTAAAAAGGTTATTTCGTGAAGGTTCGCTTGACACGTGTCAACGAGTACGGAATATCGAAGCCCATAGACGCGTCTAGAAATCCACCACGTCATCACAAAATATCGATTATATACTTATCCAGAAATATCTAGAGAAGGCTATAAATATCCCTCTCTACCTCACTTTCCAAAAAGATCGTCTTTTTTACACAAAACAAAGGAACACACAAAAACGAAGAAAAACAGAAAAACAGTATCTGAAATTGTTCTAGTTCAAGGCTGCTGCGATAATCAGAGAAGAGTTACAGATTCGACGCCCATTTTTAACGGTTAGTGGTCCATTTTTCTTGCTTTAAGCTGCTTATTTTTAGGGTTTTTATGGGTTTTTGATCTGATTAGTGTTTTGTGAGGTGGGTATTTGAATTTTTTTTTTTTTAGATTTTCTTTTAGGTTCTTTACTTGTTTTTTTCGATTATTATTATTATTTTTTTTACTGTATTGAATCTGAGTATTAGGGTTTTTTTTTTTTTCTTCTTTTCAAAATTTAATTGTTTAGGTTTTTTTCCCTCAAATCTTTGATCGTGTTCTTTTGGCTGCCCAGAAAATGTTTGATAAAAGTACTTCTTTAAAAAATATATATATATTTTTTAAATTTATTATTTAGGTTTTTGTTCCCTTATGTCTTTGATGGTGTTCTTTTCGCTGCCCAGAAAATGTTCGATAAAAGTACTTGTTCCCTTATGTCTTTGATGGTGTTCTTTTGGTTGCCCAGAAAATGTTCGATAAAAGTACTTCTTTAATATATATATATATATAGGATTTTAAAAAAGGACTTTTTTTGTGGGTTACTTGGAGCTGAAGTAGTTCCTGTTAAGGAAATAGATAATAAGTTAAAGAACGATTCTTGAGGCCAAAGAAATCTCCGAGGCCTTGACAAATTAGTACTACTTTACACGCACACACGCACAAATTAGTACTACTTTAATTGTTTTTTGCGGTGGTTGATTACTTTATATTGATCTGGGATTTTACTTGACATATTCGTGCAGATATTGAGTGTCTTTCGTGCCAATTATTGATTGCTGTTGATCGAGAAGGTGGTCGCTTTTGCGATAGACGATGGCTGTTCTTAGTGATCGAGGTGGTTCTAGAGAGATCGCTTTCGATTCTTCCATGAAGAGGAAACGTAGAGAGGGGAATAAGGTGGAGGAGACTATTGCGATGTGGAAACAACATAATGATTTCCTCGAGTCTTCGGGTGCTGGAAATAAGCCTGTGCGTAAGGCCCCCGCGAAGGGTTCGAAGAAAGGTTGTATGAAAGGTAAAGGAGGACCGGATAATGCAGGATGCAACTACAGAGGTGTGAGGCAGCGGACTTGGGGGAAGTGGGTCGCAGAGATCAGGGAGCCTAATAGGGGGAAAAGGTTGTGGCTTGGTACTTTTCCCACTGCCGTTCAAGCTGCTCTTGCTTATGATACTGCTGCTAGGGCGATGTATGGTACTTATGCGCGACTCAATTTGCCTGATGTTACAAGCTCGTATGAGGAGTATTCAAAAGATTCTGAATCCACATCGACATCAAACTTCTCTGAGGTTGAGGATTGTACGGCAAAGAATGAGGGCAAGGAAGGTGAATCAAGAGTTGTTACCCAAACTGAAGCAGAATTTGCTAGTACAGTGAAGTTACCAGCGAAGCCAAAAGCAGAGGACGGGGCTGTGTATGTTGGAAATGGAGAGTATGATAGTAAACTGGTGGTGCGAAACGGGCCTAATTTTGCTAATGCTTTTGACATCAAGAAGGAAGCTGAAGATCAACATATGAGTATTGAAGATTACAGTAAACCAGTGGTGCGAAACGAGCCTAATTTTGGTAATGCTTGTGACATCAAGAAGGAAGCTGAAGATCAACCTATGAGAATTGAAGATTACGGCTGGGTGGAAGGACCCGAATGGCAGACTACCTCAATGGATGAGATGTTTGATGTCAATGATCTGTTGAATTTGATAGACACTAATCCAATTTCCAGCCCAGTTTTGAAGGACGAGTTTAATCATAACACCACTCAGCTGGCGTCACCCGACTATAACCAATTGCAGGAAGTCAAACCATCAAATTGGTTGTACCAGCTGCAGAACAACCCAGATATTGAGCTCCTCGGCAACTCGAACCATGTGGAGCAGCAGGGAGCTTTGGATTATGGCCTTCAATTTCTGAAATCAGGCAACGAGGATGACAATAATTATATGGGTATGTCAGATTTCGGGTTTTATGAAGTTGCTTGAGCTCCATCTAGCATTTGCGCTCCCCGTTTGAAGTTGGAAGAATTTGTTTGTCAGGCATACAAGCTTAGTCGAGTTTAGTTGTTTTTCGCCTTTATGGGCAATAAGTATTAGTACCTGGGTTTGGATTCTTATAATGAGAGGCTTCAAGAGAGAGTAAGTTTGTTGTTTGGACATTGAAATGGTTCTTGCTAACGTTGTTCTTTGATGATACTGACCGGTATAAACAGGCTACTTCTCTATATGGTTTTTAGATTAGAGAATACGGCCGGGGTATTTGTTTTTTGACCAACCTTGCTAGAGATTGTTTGGGTTGGGAAGTTGCTTTATAATTAGAGGCATATAAAATATGAAACTTGTGATGCTTTAGAAGACAATTCTTTTTTGTACATACTTGATAGTGTATATATATCACTAGAAGTTGATGAGTTTAGTGACTTGGTGTATAAATTATGAGAAAAATGAGAAAAGTTTTTGGTCCTTTTTTGTTCTTGCGTGATATTTGCTTCTAGTTATTTATATAACCTTTACATGTACAAGAAACATATATGATTGATTCGTATACAGTTGTCCAGGTCATGGGATTTGGGATTTGTTCTTTTCTGTATTTTGTGTTTGTGTATGCTCTTTGATTTTAAGTATTGTTGTCTGGTATCTAGACTCTGGTGATAGCGTTTGTCTCCTGGTCATATGCTGAGTAAATGCCAAGATTGGTCCTTAGAGGGATCCGGTTGGGTTGGGTTTGGATGTCTAGCAAGATTTTGTGCCCTTCAATGGATTCACTTGGGTTGGATTGGGCTTTTCTGCTAGGTTGGGTTGTTCAGGCGTGAGATGGCTAAAATTTTATTTTTTGTTGGGTTAGGTTGGGTTGGGATGTTCTGCAAGATTTTTTTGCTACAATGTGTCGTTCAGTGGATTAGGTGAATAACGGATTAGGGTTGGATTGGGTTGAATAACATTGGGGTTGTCATTGTCATTATCATTGTATGATTGTATCGCTCAACGGATTAGGGTTGGATTGGGTTGAATAACATTGGGGTTGTCATTGTCATTGTATGATTGTATCGCTCAACGGATTTGGGTTGGATTGGGTTGAAATGACATTAGGGTTTTCTAGATGTCGGATGGTTCTTTTTGGATTGTGATTATCTAAGCATAATACACAAAATGACAAAAATAAGAAATTTAAAATATTAGAAAAATTAAAACTTTAAACTAAAATGGTTCTACTCATAATTATGCATTAAAAGATGGAAAATTGCTTGGAGAGCTTTCAATCTTTTATCATATTCAATTGAGTAGGTGGTGTTGGTCATGTTAAAGCTATTATATCAGTAGACGAGATGAGATTGATCCGGTGTAAAACCATTTTCATCTGTATCATAAGGTTGTGAATTCGAATCCTCTCCCTCCCTAAAAAAACTTGAATTTATATAATATTGTAATATTTATAATATATATATATATATATATATATATATTATATTGGTTGCTTTTAACTTTTTCATTGAGAAAATACTTTATGAGAGCATCTCCAATGCAAAAATGGCTTGCATATCAATAATTGTTGACATGCATACCAATAATTGTTGACATGGCAACAATGTCAAGAGACTTGCTTCTTATGTGGCATAAAAATAGACTTGATAGACAATCAACTCAAAATTTGGTCTCCAATGCTTCCGTCTAAAACACATTTTTTTTAATGACGTGTCCATCCTTTTTTCCCTGTTTTATTTTTTATTTTATTTCTTTACCAAAAATATATGAAAAATTAATGTCAGTTTTAAATGTTTGCTGAGTCAACCTAAAAAATAGCTGTGCAACAAACCGTCTGAAAGTGGACGGTCATGTTGACAATGTCTAATATTTTTTTTGCCATGTCAGCTTGATGTTGAATATGCACAGTTGCATTGGAGACACAATTATTAACATAACGTCTATTTATCCTACATGACATCTCTTTTTTTCACAAGCCACGCTTGCATTGGAGATGCTCTGAGACAAACATCCTCCATTTGTGGATAGAAAAGATGAAAAGAATCTACAACCTCGAATGATCGTAAAATGTGTCGTATATACAAAATGATTTACGAAAAGGAGACATTGTAAATAATAATAATTTCTTTAGAAGATTATTAAAAAAAAAAAATTATATAAAAAAATTTCATTCGGCATTTCGGCGACAAGTAATTTATGACTATAACCACGGAACCACCACAACTTTCAATGTATTATTTGTTAATTTATACGACAATAATGTAATTATAAAATAGTTACGTCATTTACAAGATACTGTATGATATATTTTGGTACTAGGACTAGGAGTCTAGTACCACGCAGAGTTTATAAAAATAAAAAAAATTAATAAAAAAATTGAAAGGGTCTCAATTTTTTATTTTTTATTTTTCTGAAATTAAGGAGTCGTTTGTTTTTTCCACTTAAGACTTAATGGGTCTGAATTGAACTCATTAAATTGTTTTGTTTGTTTTTTTCAGTGTTCTAATAAACGCTAGGTGCTAGTAGGGCGGGTGGACCAGCACCTAGCGTCTAGGCAGCCTAGGCGGATTTCTAGGTGGTTGATTTTTTTTTTTTTTTTTAATTATTTTTTCTACCTATAAAACCAATAATAAAACTCATATTATGACAAAATTCAAATAAAATCATCAACGTAAATTCCCTTATTGTTTGTATCTCTTGTACCTGTTTAATATAGTTTTACTTGTACCTATTTAATATAGTTTTACTTTTTATTGTAATTTTAGATTTTTGCATTGAAAGAGGGTCTCTTTTGTTATTTTACAAATGTGCTTTTTAAAAGTCAAAAATCTTCTTTTGCTTTGTATTTTATATTTTTATTTATACAAAAACTGATATATATTGGAAATTGATAATTGATAAAATAAGAAATTGATAATTGCAATTGTGGCCTCATAGGCCCAACAATGCCTCAGGTCCAACAAGCCCAAGTGAGACCTCACCACAATAAGTCAATAACCCTAGCTATAAAAAGCTAAAAACCCTTTTTTCTCCCGGACCAAACTCGCAGCTTCTACTTCACTTCTTCAAAAATCAAAATACTCTCTCTCGTCAAAGTGTGAAACACGACCACACAGATCCCATGACCTCTTTCTTCGTTTTTTCGGTTACTCAACTTCTTCACCCTTCCAATTCCTTCAATCTCGACAGTTGGCACTGGTTTAGTCAACAATTGAGAAGCAACACGGTGCCGTTTCGATGAAGCCGGTTTAAAAAAAAAAAAAAAAAAAAAAAAAAAGTTCTAGGCGGAGTCAACGGCTTTGACTCTGCCCGGACCCGATTAAACGGTCTGAACTGAACTAGGCGGCCGATTTTTTTAGGGTTGACCGTTGACTTTACGTTGACTGATTTTTTCCGACGATTTTGGCCAGATCAGGACGGCCGACCGCTGCACAGCATCTAGGCGGCCCCCAGACCATTTTTTCAAACACTGGTTTTTTTAAGTGGTTAAACAACTTAAAAATATCAAAAAACAACTTTTTTAAAAAGTAAAAAATCCTGACTTTTAACTTAATTCCAAATCACTGAATTATAATTAAAATATTTTTTTCCAGAAAAAAAAAGATATATTTCTAAATTTATCCTAATTTGATATGGTGTAGAATTATTTCTTTTATCGTATTTTTTATTTTAAAAGGCTTTAAGAAAGAAAGAAATAAATAAATAAATATCACAAACACAGGGCTGCACAACACCACAAAATCCCCGTCGCTGCACTTTGACAAAGGTTGCATAGCAGAGAAGAAACAAAAACAGAAAAATAAATACACCCCACAACCACAATAACCCACAACATGACAAACATCAGACAAGCTTAATTCAAACGTTTATATATACATTTTTATTTAGAATTCAAACATTTTTGTTGCAGTAATAGAAATTTCAAAACATAATCTAGAATGATAATTTGTTATGATTGTCATAGTTGCAGTTATATAATTTATTAAATATTCTTTTTGTGGTTGTATTCGATATTGAGTAGATTTCGTGGCTTGAAGAAGTTATAGAATAATTGTTTATATATATATATATACCGGTGTATATAATTTAGGGACCTATTTAAAAAAAAATAAAAAAAAAAGTTTCTAGTTGCATATAATCCAGAAAACAAAAAATAATAAAAAAATGGTTCCTAGAAGTATATGCTAGATATTTGGACAATATGTAAAATTGAACTTGAACTTTTTTTTTTATTTATTTTACAATAAATTGAACTTGAACTTTGTTTGCAAAATAACATACAAAATTATATTCCTGATTGAATTTTTTCTTTTGTTAAATTAAACTTTGTTTGCGGAAGAACATGCAAAATCTTTTAAAGAGTATTGCATGTTAAATTAGTTCTTTTAATTAGTATGGGTATAGATGTAAAATTACTTCTTTTCAGATAATTTTAAAAAAAAAAAAAAAATGTTGACAGTACATTCAGACGTGAGAAAAAAAAAAAAACAAACATGTCATTCAGATTTAGGTTTCAGTCACTATTCAGTCTTCCGTAAAATTCAGGACTATTAAGTCTTCAGATAAAAAAACAAACGACCTCTAAGGCTCTATCGATTTTATTTTAAACTTTAATTTTTTTATTTTAAACTTTAATTTTTTTAATAATATAATTATTCAATCTCTTATTATAGCATGATTTCATAATTTGACCATATAAAATGTTGTAAGTGCCAAAATAGAAAAAGATTGTGATGACCAAAGAAACTAAGTCCATTGACAAAACTACCCTCAAGTGTTTGTTTTTTAGGTTGATTTTTTCATTATGGTTACGGAAACTCAAATTCTAGAAATCTAAAAAGTATTCACCTGACAAGTTCGAGTTGGATGAACATAGGAAAAATAAGAACTTTCTTCGACACATTAAATGTATGGTATGTGTTTCATTTCAGAATCTTACTATGTAACGTGACACGATAATTATTCAATCTTTTATTATAGTTTGATTTCATAATCAGGTTATATAAAATTTAAAAGTTTGTGATGATCGAAGAAAGCCAGTCCATTGACAAAACTACCCTTAAGTGGTTTATTTTTTTTTTTTTGGTTGACTTTGTGTAAACTTAAATACCAAAAATCTAAAAAGTATTTACCTGACATGTTTTAATTGGAAATATAAATAGTATTCACCTAACTTTTTCATCAAAGTTGTGGAAACCCAAATACCAAAAATCTCACACAACAAAAAAAATCTTTGGTACATCAAATGCATGGTATGTGTTTCATTTTGGAATCTTATTATGTAATGTATTCGATATTACGTGACATGACAATTATTTAATCTCTTATTATAGTATGATCTCATAATTTGGTTATATAAATTTTGAAAAGATTGTGATGATCAAAGAAAGCCAGTCCATTGACAAAACTACCCTAAAGTTTTTTTTTTTTTTTTTTTTTTGACTTTTTCATTACAGTTGTGGAAATTCAAATACCATAAATCTAAAAAGTATTTACTTGACATGTTTAATTGGAAATCTAAATAGTATTCACCTGACTTATTCATTACAGTTGCGGAAACCCAAATATCAGAAATCTCACACAACAAGTTTTAATTGTACAAACATAGAATGATAAAAAAATAAAATAAATAAATAAATAAATAAAAAACTTTCTTTGGTACATCAAATGCATGGTAAATGTTTCATTTCGGAATCGTACTATGTAACCTATTTGATATCACATGACATGATAATTGTTCAATATCTTATTATAGCAATGATCTCATAATCCGGTTATATAAAATTTTGTAAGTAATGAAATAGAAAAAGATTATGATGACCAAAGAAAGCCAATCCATTGTACTTTCAAGTTTTTTTTATTTTTTATTTTTTTATTTTTTTATTTTTACTTTTTCATCATAATTTGTGGAAACTTAAATACCAAATATCTAAAAGGTATTCACCCAACAGGTTTTCATTGGACGAATATAGGGAAAAAAAAAAAATCTTTGATACATCAAATACATGGTAAGTGTTCCTTTAAAAAAAAAAAAAAAAAGCACGGAAAGCCTGTGTGTTTTTTATTCATTTATTGGAATACAACAATTGGAAATTATTACAACAACTGAGACCCTACGAGGATAAGACACAACTACAAGCACAGTCCAAATAGACACTCCCACAAATAGGGAGAGAGCACCCATACAAAGGTGGGACAACACCCATACTAATGGTGGGACAACATCCACACTAGGAGGACCAAAGAAAATTTGCATATATCCATACATGCCTTGGTACTTGAACCTTGGTGGTGATGGTGGAGGGCTCCAAAAGAGAGTCTAACCATCTTGGTAAAAGACCATTGGCACGGAAAGTGTGTTTCATTTCAAAATCATACCGTATCACGTGACGTGTTTTGAAATGGTAGAAACACCTTGCATTCCATACCATGGAAGTTTCTATCCAAAAATCCAACTACTACCAACTCAAACTTGGTCCCACAGAAATGTTATATTGGGATATCATTATCATCGTCATCAAATCAAAGCCGTTGATCACTCATGATCATAACTTTTTTCATGCCAAAACTACTCTAAACATCATCACTTATTTACGTTCAATTGCCATTCAACCGTAATAATGAAAACTCCACTCACAGACTCACTTCTCTGTATCAATCTATCTAACAATTTCATTTTTCAACGACCAGACCAGACCAGAGTCATTCACTCACCAGACCAAACCACTTTAATTAGTTTAGCTTGTTTTTAAGTGCTTCCATCAAAGCTTCACTGTCACAGTCCACTCATACAATGAATTGCACGGACTCCGAGATTCTCTCAAACAAAACCATAGACTTCTCCACCACCCACCACCACTCTCTTTTATTTTTTATTCAGCTTTCACTTTTCTTCTCTCTTCTGTTCACTCAGTTATTATTCATATTCTCTCTCTATGCTCTGTTTTTTGTGCTTTTTTATGTTCAATCATTTTCAATCCTTATCACTGCTTGATTCTGTTTTTTCAGGCCAAAATCTAATCGGAATCTGAGTTTTCTCACATACCCAGAAGCTATTTTCAGGTAAAGAAAAATTTGTTGACAAACATCTCTGCTTTTTTCCCTGTTTTTCTCTCTGTTTTCAGCTATGCATTTTCTTTGATATCACTGATTCTCACACTGCTTTTCTCTCTGATCAATATGGATTGATTTTTTTTTTTAAATTTTTTTTATTTGTATGCAGAGTTACAAGCTTTAATTTGATATGTATTTGTATTTTTGGGTGGTTGAGTTGAGACTTGAGAATCTGACATGCATTATTTTTTTCCATTTGCAGTAAATTTTTTACATTTTTGTTATTTTTCTGGTGGTTGGTTGTAGAAATATCTATCTAATGCTAACTAACCCTCCTTTTGTGGTTAAGATTTCCTTTTTTATTTTTCTCTCTCTAATAATTTGATTGATTGATTTTTTTTTTTTTAAATTTTGAAAAAGGAAATCTTTAAGCAACTGTATCAGAATCTTTGTGTTTCTGTTTCCATGTTTTTCAGGGAAAAAGTTGTTTGGCTATGATTAATTATTAGACTCTGTAGTGTCACGGATTTTGATCTTATTGTTTTTAGGCTGATTTTTCCCCACTTTTGAACACTTGATGATGTCTATCAAAATCCAAAAACAGAAAAAAGAAAAGAAAAATTGAATTTAAATGATCATCTAAAGCTTCATTTTTCTAATTTTGTAGTAGTGATAATGGATTAAAATGGTAAGGCTAATGCTAGTAATGGGGTTTCTGTTGCTTCGGAATCTCACTAGCTCTCCGCATGTCGAAGCAGGGCTCACAGCTAATATTTGGCATGTCGAAGATGCTACAGGTTATGAGGCAGGTCCCATGATTGTCTTTCAAGTATTTTCTTTCGCGAAAATTATGAATTTGAGAAAGTTTTATGATGTTTAATAGTGGTATGGATTAAAATGGTAACACTAATATCTGATAATGCTACTGAATTATGCCTATAACGGGTGTTCTGCGCCCGGAATCTATCTCTCCATGTGACGAAGCAGGTGTCATGACTATCTATTTAGCAGAAAATTGAAAGTTTGGGAAAGTTTATAGTAGGTTGTAATGTAATTTGATACTCATAATCTGTTTGCTTGTAGCACATAAATGATGGAATGTTCGGATGCCATGTTTCGTCAAATATTAAATATGAGCTTATATTTCCGATAATATTGATTTGAACTTTAAATGTGATGGGACTAACTGGCTATATGTATTGCAGATAATATGGTAAGCTTATAGAGAGATTGTTAAAGAGATTAGGACTGACGGTTGATCGATAATGAGGGGGAAAAGGCATTTGTATACATGGAAGCATCCATTCGATGAGTATCGTAAGAATTCTCTGTCTCTCGTTTTCTTTTGAGTCTATTACTTGTGAAAATGTTTTCGTTTCTGTTAAATTGCAACAACTATGACGTAAATTTGTTATCTGAGAGTCGTTATATGGCAAGTGGAGATATTAGATGATGGATGAGCCTTTGTCATTTAAAGCTGAAATCGATATACTTTTTTATTGCAATCAAATGCACAGATTGTTCAGGCTAGATGTAATTATTGTATGTCGCTAAATTGATTGTATATATAAGTGTCTATATTCTTCAAAGAAGTTTGAAACATAAGTTTTGAGATGGGAAATTAGCGAAAGGATCCTGAAGTCGTCCGTTTGCCATTATACTCCATCTGATTGTTGTTCTATATGACAGCTTTCGAAGCATTTTTCCGCGACTGTTGGCAAAGTGTGGAGTTCATAAGAATCAAGGATGGGGTTATAGCCATGCATCTTGATGACAACCGATGTTTGATTGAGGAGAAACGTCCTTTCTCAAATCTCCGTGTGAAATCAAGGAGAGCAACATTATCCGACTGTACCTGCTTTTTGAGGCCTGGCATTGATGTCTGTGTGCTTACTGCCTCTAGAAACAGAGACAGTTCTGATGAAGAAAATCAAGAACCTGTAAGTTAATTTTTAATCAGCATGTATCATAACTTGTAATCGTTTTGTTGAGTATAGCCTGCTTGGATTGCCATTCTTTAATTTCTTTGATCAAAATTGAAATTGTCCGATTAATCTCTGGTTTCTTATTCTACCGTAGGTCTGGGTTGATGCTAGAATAAGTTCTGTTGAGAGGAAGCCTCATGAATCTGAATGCTCGTGCCTGTTTTACGTTAGTTTCCATGTCAACAATGGTCCTCTTGGTTCGGAGAGAGTAGCACTTAGCCAAGAGACTGAGTCAGTAGGAATTGATCAAATAAGCATCCTCCAAAGACTCGAAAAAGAGGCTTGCAAAGATCAACACTACCGATGGAATTACTCGGAGAACTGCTCTTCACTGCAAAAGTCTAAACTTTTCTTGGGGAAATTCTCATCCGACCTTTCGTGGTTACTTGTTGCATCAGTTTTGAAGCAGACCGCATTTGATGTTAGATCTGTGCAGAATAAAATTGTCTATCAAATTTTGGGTGGTGACGACGATGATGATGCTAACTGCTCATCAAGCTCTAATAATCGTCAAATTGCGATAAATTTCAGAGCTGAAGACGATATTTTGACATCGTACGTGGTTCAAATTGTTCCGGATGATGGTACTATAGAGGCTCTTCCTGCTTGTGAGGTGCAAGAACCTGAACCATTGCCATTTTATGATGTTATGGACTTGCGTCGATCTAAACGTCGTAATGTACAACCTGAACGTTTTCTTGCCAGCGAAATTACTCCAGAATCAAATATCGGTTGGGTTCGTATGTTGCCATATAGGATTGACAGAGAGGACGAAGATGATGATGATGAAGAAGATATGCATTTACCATTATCATACCTGTTCGGTGCTCATGGAAAATACTCAGAAGAGATTACTGATATCAAAAGCAACAGTTTGAGATCCGGCGAGGGCAGTCGAAATGAAAATATAAATGAACTTGCTATTGTTGCCGTGCCTACTGAAAGCGATCCCATCGCTTGTTATCAGAATGATCAGCCTGCCAAGAATCCTGGAAATTGTTCGAGAGGGAATGATGATAGTTCTTCCAAGTATTATATAACAAGTTCCTCTACAGTACAGAGGAGGAATATGAATACTTATAAGGTAGAACGTACAGAGTTGAAAAGCAAATGGAAAGGAAAAGCTCCCAAGTATTATTCGAAAGGTTCGTATTCAGAACCGCAGAAGGGTACAGGTACGTCTGAGTTAGAATATATGGAATTGGAAAGTAGGTGGGGAGCAAATGTCCCTAATAAGAAAGACAAAGGTAAGAATTTTTACGGCATAGATGATATGGGTTTCGATAACAGTTCGTGGGGAAAGCCGACTAATAAGAGAGGAGTCCAAAGTAACAGATATCGTCCTATTAGTTCAAAACAAGGCAGTGAGTCTTGTGAAAAAGTGAATTACAAAAAAGCAACCTTAAGTGCCGGAGCATACAATAGACTCATTAATAATTACATGAAGAACATTGATCATACAGTCACAAATGAGGAACCGAGTATAATTGACCAGTGGAATCAGTTTAAGGAATCAAAGACTACAGAGCAGAAAATGGAAATGGAAGAATCCTCGAGCGAAGAAGAGGAAGAACTTTCGGAAATGGACATGTTATGGAAAGAGATGGAATTATCATTGGCATCAGCTTATATTCTTGAGAACAGTGAGGTATCTGATTGTTTTTTTTAATTTATTTTTTATTTTTAATGCAATTTTCCTCTGTGTGTGTGTGTGTGTGTTTCTATATATAATTTTGTACATATATACTTACACTCATAGCATTGCTATACGTTTTGTGGATTTTGTACTTCATGGCTCATTCCGTTCGATAATGGTTTTCAGGGTCCAAATACCGGTGAGTTTCCTGAGTCTATGGAAACACCAACTGAAGGTTGCCAACATGAATTTATAACGGATGAAGAAATTGGAATTATATGTCGTTTATGCAATTTTGTGACCACTGAAATAAGATATGTCACAGCACCCTTTGTAAGTCAAGTTTGTAACTAATATATCTACTCTGTTGCCACAATTTTATAGTTGGAACTAATTTAGGATTTTTCCGTAGCTCCATATAGTTATGATCTGATTACTTTATTGTTTTGTTTCACTAGGTGCAACAAAAAGGCTATACTGTAGACAATAAGATGGAGAATGAAGAATATTCAGTGCACAAACCAGATGAAGATGAGGGCTTGAACATTTTCTGCAATCAAGATGCTGAGGACACGCCCTTATCAGAAGAGAATGATAATGTGTGGGCCTTAATTCCTGAACATAAGACGAAGTTACGCTTACACCAGAAAAAAGCTTTTGAATTCTTGTGGAAAAATGTTGCCGGGTCTTTGGAACCAGCACTTATGGAAAAATCAACTAAGAAAACAGGTGGTTGTGTTGTTTCTCATACTCCGGGAGCTGGGAAAACATTTCTCATTATCGCGTTCCTTGTTAGCTACTTGAAGTTGTTTCCAGGAAAACGACCTTTGGTCCTTGCCCCGAAGACCACGCTCTATACTTGGTACAAGGAATTTATCAAGTGGAAAATTCCTATACCCGTTCATCTAATTCATGGTCGAAGGACCTATAAAGTCTGTAAGCAGCAACGGGTAAGATTCTCGCAAGGAGGTCCGAAGCCTAGTCACGATGTTATGCATGTTCTAGATTGCTTAGAGAAAATTCAGAAGTGGCATGCACAGCCTAGTGTTCTTGTGATGGGTTACACTTCTTTTCTGACGTTAATGCGGGAAGATTCAAGGTTCGCACACAGAAAATTTATGGCTAAAGTGCTACGTGAAAGTCCCGGGATCCTGATACTAGACGAAGGGCACAACCCCAGAAGTACTAAATCAAGGTTGAGGAAGGTTCTGATGAAAGTTGAGACAGACTATAGAATATTGCTTTCGGGTACATTGTTCCAAAACAACTTCTGTGAATATTTCAATACTCTCTGCCTGGCACGACCAAAGTTTATCAATGAAGTGTTAAAGGTATTAGACCCGAAATTCAAGGAGAAAACGAAAGGCGTGAAGAAGGCTCGCCATTTGTTAGAAGCCCGAGCAAGAAAATTCTTCATTGATAACATTGCAAGGAGGATTGATTTAGAAGGAGAAGAAAGGAGGGAAGGCCTAAACATGTTGAGATCCATCACAACCGGATTTATCGATGTGTATGAAGGTGGAGCTGACGGGCTTGGGCTCCCTGGTTTACAAATCTACACCTTAATGATGAACGCGACAGACGTACAACATAAGGTTCTGGTGAAACTTCGTGATATTATGGGAACATATCATGGATATCCTCTTGAACTCGAGCTTCTGATTACACTTGCATCGATACATCCTTGGTTGGTCAGAACTTCAAATTGTGCTCATAAATTTTTCAGTCCTCAGGAACTGATGGAGCTTGATAGGTACAAGTATGAGTTTCGAAAAGGGTCAAAAGTTATGTTTGTTTTGAACCTTGTGCACAGAGTTGTCAAAGACGAGAAGGTTCTAATCTTTTGCCACAACATTGCACCTATTCAATTGTTTGCGGAATTATTTCAGCAGGTTTTCCGATGGCAGAAGGGTAAAGAAATATTGATCCTCACCGGGGACCTAGAGCTTTTTGACCGTGGAAGGATAATGGACAGGTTCGAGGAACCTGGAGGGCCTTCAAGAGTGCTACTTGCTTCGATTACAGCCTGTGCTGAAGGCATTAGTTTGACAGCTGCTTCTCGGGTGATTATGTTGGATTCGGAGTGGAATCCTTCCAAGACAAAGCAAGCCATTGCACGTGCTTTTCGACCTGGACAGCAAAAGGTGGTTTACGTGTATCAGCTTTTGGGATCGAAAACTCTCGAAGAAGATAAGTATCGAAGGACAACATGGAAGGAATGGGTTTCCTGTATGATTTTCAGCGAGGCATTCGTGGAGGACCCTTCTCGTTGGCAAGCAGAAAAGATCGAAGATGAGGTACTGAGGGAGATTGTTGAAGAGGATCGTGCTAAGTCTTTCCATATGATTATGAAAAACGAGAAGGCTTCAACAGGTTGATCAGAGGCCTTGTTCCATATAATAAATAATAATAAAGAGAGTGTGAAACTACACTGTCTTCGTTACAGGTTTCTATCTCGCCTCTCTCTATTATATGACTGTTCATTAACCGTATGTGACAATTTAGACGGTTTATCATCATAATTATTAGCTGATCTTGATCATCTTCATTACCGAATTTGTGCATGTCTCGATTCATAGCAAGATTATACATCTCTTATGCATGTCCTGCTCATCATTTCCTGCATTTTTTGTGCGATTCTAACTGATTTTGGAGTCCATATGGTGCCATTTTAATCCGAAAACTGTTACATTTATGCTGCATCTGTATCTGATTCAAATTGTGGTCTAGTGATGTTCATATATACATACAAGAATCCTAGTTTGTGATGTACATCAATCATAGATTATGCTATCTATCACACCTCAAAGGTTTATGATGTTTGTTAGGGGCCATTTACATGGGATATAAGGCACCAATGTTGTAGTGTCGTGTCAAATGGGTCGGGCAACCTGAGCCCGACCCTAAAATTAAGAGCTCGGTGCAGCCCGTTTCCAAACCCTATGATCGGGTGTACAAGGCTTGATTACTGGGCCCGAAGGGTAGGGCCAAGCTCAAAGAATGAAAAAAAAAGAAAAAAAAAGAAAGAAAAGAAAAAGCAAAAGCTAAAGCTCGGCGTGGCGTCCATATCAGCATGAGACATGCTTGCTCCCTACAAGAAACTGTAGGCCAGGTAGGCCCGTATGTGGACAGGGCTTGCCTAACAAAAACATTGAAGGCCCGGACTGGCCCGAACTCGGCTTTCATATTTTTGCTGAGAACTGTTCTCTGCCGCCAAGGTACAAAACAAGTGAAAACCAAACAGTAGCTTTAGTCCAAGGAGAAAATCTTCGGTGCACCGGGTGCATTAGCTGAATGTTGCACCCGGCCGTTGATATGTTGACACATCAGTATGTGTCAGCTTTTTTTTTGGTTTTTATATTTTTTTATCATTATTTTATTCCTCTCTCTTTCATCTCATCAAATTTATTATTATTATTTTACTTGACACTGCTTATGTGTCAAGCTATCAATGGTTGGATGCAACACTCGGTTGGTATACCTGGTGCACTGAAGATTTTCTTTAGTCCAAGAACCGAAGAACCATTAGATTTATTTAATTAATTCTTTAAAAAAAATATAAAAAATAAAAAATAAAAAGCTAGGTTGACTTTTTTCATGAGTGGTCTGTGTAATCTTTCATGCTTGTAATAATTCCACCCATTCTTCTTTAAATATAATGTTGCATGCAGGACCACTAGAACCAAAAAGTAAATATATCTGACGATATATATCTTAAGAATATCCTTCTCTTCATTGATGAAGCTATCCATATTAGCTCAAATAATTGTATACAGTACTCTCTTTTTTAAAAACTTGAATTTCAATGGTAGCTAATCAGTAATTGTTGGGTAGTTGGTGTATTATGAGTAAATATTGTGGAAAGCTTATATCCAAACAGATATAAATTTATGATCAGCGGTTAATGACAATGTAACAAAGTCTTTCAAAGTTCGGATCAGCATAAGATCTTCTTATACTTTAAACTCAAGTGTCTCTGGTTTATGTTTTTACTTTAAACTCAAGTGTCTCTAGTTTATATTTTTTAATGACAAAGTGATAAACCAGGGAAGTGATTATAACCAAAAACTATGGGTGGAGCTTAGATTGATGTGAACTTATTAAAATCTTAATATGGGTGTCTTGGCTCTTGATTAATACTCAAAATCTAGCACAAAATTTGATATTAATTAAAATCTTGGACTTCCAACCAACTAGCTTTTAGTTTGATTAAAATGGCAAAACCATGGGCAGTGCCTTAAACCAAGAATATAAATCACAGTCAACTTGTAATATAAATCACAGCCAACTAACCATATATAAACTATAACTTGTTGTAATTAAGAGGAGCATAAAGTATGTTTAAGCATGTCCTTAAAATGGACAAACATACAAACATGTTTTTGTTTATTGTATTCTTTTAATTGTTTCGTAATAAACTCTTTCGTAAGAAATGACATCACAACTAGGTTAGAAGCCACACTACGTCTACCGAATTATTAGCTGATCTTGATCATCTTCATTACCGAATTTGTGCATGTCTCGATTCATAGCAAGATTATACATCTCTTATGCATGTCCTGCTCATCATTTCCTGCATTTTTTGTGCGATTCTAACTGATTTTGGAGTCCATATGGTGCCATTTTAATCCGAAAACTGTTACATTTATGCTGCATCTGTATCTGATTCAAATTGTGGTCTAGTGATGTTCATATATACATACAAGAATCCTAGTTTGTGATGTACATCAATCATAGATTATGCTATCTATCACACCTTAAAGGTTTATAATGTTTGTTAGGGGCCATTTACATGGGATATAAGGTACCAATGTTGTAGTGTCGTGTCAAATGGGTCGGGCAACCTGAGCCCGACCCTAAAATTAAGAGCTCGGTGCAGCCCGTTTCCAAACCCTATGATCGAGTGTACAAGGCTTGATTACTGGGGGCCCGAAGGGTAGGGCCAAGCTCAAAGAATGAAAAAAAAGAAAAGAAAAGAAAGAAAAGAAAAAGCTAAAGCTAAAGCTCGGCGTGGCGTCCATATCAGCATGAGACATGCTTGCTCCCTACAAGAAAATGTAGGCCAGGTAGGCCCGCATGTGGACAGGGCTTGCCTAATAAAAACATTGAAGGCCCGGACTGGCCCGAACCCGGCTTTCATATTTTTGCTGAGAACTGTTCTCTGCCGCCAAGGTAGAAAACAAGTGAAAACCAAACAGTAGCTTTAGTCCAAGGAGAAAATCTTCAGTGCACCGGGTGCATTAGCTGAATGTTGCACCCGGCCGTTGATATGTTGATACATCAGTATATGTCAGCTTTTTTTTTTTGTTTTTATATTTTTTTTATCATTATTTTATTCCTCTTTCTTTCATCTCATCAAATTTATTATTATTATTTTACTTGACACATGCTTATGTGTCAAGCTATCAATGGTTGGGTGCAACATTCGGTTTATATACCTGGTGCACTGAAGATTTTCTCTAGTCCAAGAACCATTAGATTTATTTAATTAATTCTTTAAAAAAAATAATAATAATAAAATAAAAATAAAAAAAGCCAGGTTGACTTTTTTCATGAGTGATCTGTGTAATCTTTCATGCTTGTAATAATTCCACCCATTCTTCTTTGAATATAATGTTGCATGCAGGACCACTAGAACCAAAAAGTAAATATATCTGACGATCTATAGAACCTCTCTTAAGAATAATATCCTTCTCTTCATTGATGAAGCTATCTATATTAGCTCGAATAATTGTATACAGTACTCTCTCTTTTAAAAACTTGAATTTCAATGGTAGCTAATCAGTAATTGTTGGGTAGTTGGTGTATTATGAGTAAATATTGTGGAAAGCTTATATCTAAACAGATATAAATTTATGATTAAATGACAATATAACAAAGTCTTTCAAAGTTCAGATCAGCAGAAGATCTTCTTATACTTTAAACTCAAGTGTCTCTTGTTTATGTTTTTACTTTAAACTCAAGTGTCTGTAGTTTATATTTTTTTAATGACAAAGTGATAAACCAGGGAAGTGATTATAACCAAAACTATGGGTGGAACTTAGATTGATGTGAACTTATTAAAATCTTAATATGGGTGTCTTGGCTCTTGATTAATACTCAAAATCTAGCACAAAATTTGATATTAATTAAAATCTTGGACTTCCAACCAACTAGCTTTTAGTTTGATTAAAATGGCAAAACCATGGGCAGTGCCTTAAACCAAGAATATAAATCACAGTCAACTTGTAATATCTTGGATTACTTTCCAAATGATCACACCAACTAACCATACATAAACTATAACTTGTTGTAATTAAGAGAAGCATAAAGTATGTTTAAGCATGTCCTTAAAATGGACAAACATACAAACATGTTTTTGTTTATTGTATTCTTTTAATTGTTTCATAATAAACTCAATCTTTCGTAAGAAATGACATCACAACTAGGTTAGGAGTTCATTAGGATCCGTCTAGAAGCCACACTACGTCTACGAGTATGGCTTGGATAATTACTCCATAAGGTGGACATGAATACTGATACAAAGACGGAAATTTAATTTCAATATTTTTTTTTTTTTTGGTTTCAAATGTTAATTTAGAACTACTATAATTTTAGAAAAGTAATAGTACGGTATTTCTCTCCAAAAATAAATAAATAAATAAAAATAGCATTACAAATAGTCATGTATATAGAAGATTTAACACTTAGAGAAAAAATAATAATGTAATAATCTTTCTTTGTAGAAGCTTCCATTACCAAACACCATCTAAAACAAGTTGACCAAAAAAAAAAATCAAAGTTGTACATAAAAAACTAATTTTCTGTCTTTCTACCTGACTTGGTTCCATACCAGATTCATTTCTTCTAGGCATTTGGATATAGTCCCATGCATCGGAAATCAAAATATTAATATGTGGATGTGTGTGTGATGAGTCAACTTGGGTTGCTTTTTAATATCTTATAATTGTTATTTGTAATTGGTTAATTTTGATTATATTTAGAGCTGACCCAATTTTATGTCTTGATTATTATTATTATTATTTGATTTAATATTTTAGTGTGTTAATTAAGTTAGGATTGAATGAATGTTTTTGTTTTCCACATGCAATGTAAGATGATTTCATTCATTTTTTTTTTTTTTTTAAATAAAAAAGTTATAAAATATTTTTTTGTCAAACTACTATCGAAGCATAGTTTTCTTAATATGAGAACTAGTCATTGTCAAAAAACTCTCTTTCAAATATTCCCCAAAGAATATATATCATTAATTATAAAGAAGTTATATATATATATATATACACACATATAGTATATATACACACATATTGATTCGAAAATTTAATAGCAATCTTTAAAGAGTAAGTTTTAAGACTATTATTAATTTAATAATTTAAGTTTTAATAACACCTAAAGTGTGGATATGATAAAAATACCCTTAAAACATACTCATAAAAATAAGTCTCGCTCTTTTTTGTGTTTCCAAGATTTATTTTGGTGTTTCTGAAACTTATTTTGTATTTTTGATACTTATTATGTAGTAGTTTCTAAGACTTATCAGATAGTTTCCGAGATTTATTAGGTATATTTACAAATTCCGAGACAAATTGGATAAAAATGAAAGTTTCCAATTTTTTTGGTCATCTTCTTCAAGAAGACCTTCATTGGAGGTCTATTCAACCTCCAATTGGAGGTCTTTCATCCCCTTCATCAATGAAGGTTTTTGAAAAAAAAAAAAAAAAAACTAAAAATGGCACAAACTTAATAAATAAAAGAGATGAATGTATTTTAGTCCATTGGTCCCATTTAAACTTAACTTATTAAACTAGTGATACTTTCAAAACTCAACATAAAAAAAAAAAAATGCTATTTTCTACCATTTCCATATATTACATATTATATATTTATATATAATATGGTTTTTTTAACTAGTAAATAAATAATATAATTTGCTTTCAAAAAATAAAAATAATATATTTGAGACCAATTAGATTGATAAATTTACCAACTTAGGCTATCTCCAATAGAGAACTATATACTCATTTTAAGTCTCAAAACCATCTCTAATAGGGAGTTAAAATAGGTTGAGAGTTATTTGAGTGAGTTATATTTGGTAAATGTGAGAGTGAGAGTTATATGGTGGGACCCATGTATAAGGTGGTGGGGCACATATGTTGAATGAATAAAAATAATGATATATTTTTTTGTAGGACCCATACCATAATTAAGAGAGATGAATGTGTGGGACCCAGTTGGATTTGTTGACCGTTGGAGATAGACAGATCAGATTTGTTGACCGTTAGAGATGAACGGTCTACAATTTTTCAGACATTTAAATTTGAAATAAATTAATTTTTTATCACAAAAATACTAAAAAATCAATAAAAATTCAATTATGTTTATATTTGGAATCTATTTGGAGAGACAAATAATAATTTGTGATTTACGTTTATATTTGTGCTTTCAATTATACATGTAATTTTTCCTTATGTTTGTGTTTATGTTTATTGTTTTCTAATCTATGAAATTTAAATTTTATGATGTTTCTTATTTAAAAATTAAATTTTTTAATGTTATCAAACTTGGTAATAAATTATAAATATTTAAATATATTAAATATTAGTACCATTTTAAAGATCTCATTGAAAAATTTACAATGATATTATTTTTATCAACATTAAAGTTTATAAATTATAATTTATTGACCACTTATTATAAATTAGGCATAATTAAATTTGTTACAAAAATATCACTCTCAGCACCATTTGAGACCCAAATATAACTATAGCTCTCACTCTCTATTGGAGATGACCTCTGAGGTCAGGATTTTGCCAGTTAAAAAAACAAGTTGTGAAATTCTTAATCTCTATTTGATAGAATTTTTATGAATGGAATTTGAGATTACAATTTACAATGTGGCATGAGTTTTTTTTATATATATATATTTTTAAAGAAAATAAATAACCACTTCAAAATATTTGATAAATTTTAAAACCACTTGAATTCACCTATATTTTAATTAAAGTGAACTTTCCACCCTTAAAAAAAAACATCATTCTAGTTTCGAATTTAGACAAAAATCCTAATACCATAAGAGAGAATTTTAACTAAAGTTTAAAACTACGAGGTGTTTTTGGTACGTATACAATAAGCATAAGGGGATTTTCATTTAAATTCGAAATTAAAGGGATCCTTTTGATCGAAATAGATCAAAACTCATAGATTTTTAGCAATACTCCGTTCCTTTTAATTAAAATAAAAATATATATATTTAGTAAAAAAAAACCCCAAAAAAACATTTTACTTTAAAATAGAAACCATACAAAACATGTTATAACTCATACTAGCTTTAGGGTTTGATAAATAGGAAGACCTTGAAACTTGAATGAAATTAAATTTTATAAGAGCAACCAAACAACCAATGAAGTGAAAAAGTAGAAGACCACCACCAAGTTGATATGGAAGTTGGTGGGGGGAAAATAAAAATTAAAAGAAAAATAAATGAGAGAAAAAGACAAAAGAGAAAGAGTTAAAAGAAGAAACCCCGGAATAATTTCCAAAAAGTTGTAGACTATAACTAGATAGTAAAACCTCAACTACTTCATCATCTTTGATTGAAAGTGATAATAATTAAAGTTGATATATATTAATAATATAGGTAATTAAATAGAGACCAAGTGGATGAATGAAGTTTTCAAAATATCACCCACTAGCATTAATAAAATAATTACTATTTTTGGATTATTTATAATAATTTATGTAAATAAACTTACATTTGCATTTTAGTCATGCTATGGTCCAAGTTTTCAAAATTTCACCCCCACTAGCATTAATAAAATAAATACTATTTTTGGATGATTTATAATAATTTATGTAAATAAACTTACATTTGCATTTTAGTCGGTACATCGTCGGTTTTAATATAATTACGCTAGATTTATGAATTTTAATATTGTAAATAAAGTTTGAATAAAGAAAAAGGGGTTTTATATATAACAATCGTCGTACGACATTTGAATTAAATAAATGTATTTTTGCATTTTAGTTAGTACACCGTCGGTTTTAATATAATTGTGCTAGATTTATGAATTTTAATATTGTAAATAAAGTTTGGATAAAGAAAAAGGGGTTTTATATATAACAATTATAGTACAATGTTTGAATTATATAAATGTTTTTTTTTTTTTTTTAACATTATCGGTCTGTCACCGAATATAAACTTTAAAGTTATGGTATTAAATATTAAAATTAAGCATTTTGTACTAATATACAATTGATCCAAAGTTCATCTTGATGCTATTAAAAGTGGGGTTTAAGCCCTTTTTTTTTTTTTTTATATATAATTTTAAAAAAAGGTAATAAAATTAGTTAACCTATGTACTATAGATGAAAAATTAGAAACTAGTGGGACAATTAAAATCATCAATCATTGCAACTAGGAAGCCGGCCGGTGAGAATTCGATTATTATTGACCAATCTAGAATCTTGTTTTAAATGTGATCCACCTTTAATTATTTTATTTTCTAATTAATTGTTTTGCATGTAATTTCTTGCATTTTAGTGTATATTAGGAAATAATAATGCAATTACTTAATTTTTCAATATTCGTTTATCATCAGTTATCACTTATCACTATCAAATAGACAAATAGTCACCGACCAGGCTGGAATATATCATCTCCTTTTCGAAATAATACTTGACTTTTATAATTTATAAATTAATTGATGATCTTCTCAAATAGATGCATATTAATTAATTAATTATTATTATTATTATTATTATTTTTTGTGTGTTTTGAAATTATATTGAATTAATCTGCAAATAAATAAATAAATAAATAGATAGAAAAGGAATTATTAAGAAGAGAAGGGTTAATGGGGGTAAATAGAATGGAAATAGTTGGGATGCCTTGAGTATTCTTTGATGCTTTTCTCTTATTGATTGATGCAATTCATATATATATATGTACGAGTAATGCTACATTGTCCAAATTTGGTGTCCAAATGACGTGGTAATACTGTAGAGCATTAATTTAAATTGTATTAAAATTGCATAATTTAAATGAATGGACTAGAGTTGCCACATCATTTGGACACCAGATTTGGGCAATGTAGAATTACTATATATATATATATATAGAAATGAAAAATGTCAAAGAAATTAAATTGGCAAATCAAACACTATCGAATATCAATATAATTCTAATTTATTTATATTTGAGAGGGGTCAAGCTATGTTATGTAAATACCATAGAAGAAAATTTCAAGAGTTCTAAAAAAATCTTGATAATCATGGGACTTTGGTTGTTTTATAAAATATTTTTTTTAAAAAAATAATCTTTTTTGAAAGGTAGTTTTATAATTACAACATTTATTCAAGAAAATAATATATATTCTCTTGTTTTCTTTTAAATTTTTTGAAAAGGAAAAATATGATCTTGTTTTAAAGACCCCCAATATTATTTTTGATATAGTTCATGTATAATCATATCCAAGAGATTCTTATTTCCCACCAAAAAAACAGAAAGTAGAGATCACGATTTAATGTATTTATTGGAAAGATTTTTTTTTTTTTCTATTTAATTATTATAATTACCAAAAACATTCCTACAAAAATATTGATTTGATTACAATCTTATTTTAATTTCTTATTCTAAATTGAACAAAGTTGGAATAAGTCTTTTAGCCTAAATTGAATGTTATATAATTTAGTGCTTTATTATAAGCACAAGTATACAATTTATGAATTTTAAAATGGAAAAATATACCCCCCAAAAAAGGAAATATGCATTTAAATTAATTAATTAAATAGATAGAAGGTAAGATTTTTTTTTTTTTTTTAATAACATTTATAATATAAGGATTGAGATGACTGGATGTGACTCAAACCCATACCCTTAGGCAAACTTCAATTCTTTAGCCGAAAACGTGACATGAACTCATAAATTTATCAACATGGGTGTTATATATATCAGTTCGAACTGATATAAAATATATCAGTTTCTTGTATGTGGGCCATTGGATTTAAAAGATGCTTTGACAAGTGCATGCAGTCAAGTCAAAGTATTTAAATCCAATGACCTACATGCAATGAATTGATATTTCTTTTGTCAGTTCGAACTAATAATAGAAAAATTGTATATATATATATAACTTATATATATATATATATATTTATATTTTTGAAAGGATCACTAAATTATTTCTAACATCTAATATCCAGCAAGTAGAAAGCTAGTTTTATTTTGTAGATGAATTAAATAATAATAAGAATATCCAAATAAAATCTTCTAGTCTGACCAAAACACACAAAATTGACAATAAATAAAGAAAAAAAACATACCAACAAAGCCCGTCTAAAAACAAATAATAATAAATAATAATAATAATAATAATAAACAAAGTGGCAATATATATATATAGAAAAAAATAAAAAGGATAATCTTTCACCTAAACTTATTCCAAACAAAGATTGCAAGTTGCTCATCCACTTGCACTGTCCGGCGTAATCTTCATTTTGATATGACTCCTCCAACTTTTATATTTTCCCTAGAAAATCTTCCACCAAAACTTTCTATAGAAAATCCCCAACTTGAACATTTTTACATTATTTTCTCTCCAATTTCTTTATATTTATATATTTATATATAAACACCAACACATAACACTTATATAATTCACTTTCACGATCTTGTAGCTAGAAACTCAAACTAACCACCCTAAAAAGTTTTTGAAGAGAAAAGCGTTTTTTTTTTTTTTGTTTGTTGAGAAAATGCCTTCACCGTTGCAGCTTCAGAGACCAACCGCAGCACCCACCACCACCATCTCCGCCGCGGCGACGTCATCCCACAAACAACAACAACAACAACGGTGTCTATCGATGTCCGATGCGCTTCCGGGGTACCACAAGCGCAAGGTGGGTCCGGGACAGTGCTGCTCCTACGTGGTGCAGACGATCGAAGCTCCGGTCTCCGTCGTATGGGCGGTGGTCCGCCGCTTCGACAACCCGCAGGCGTACAAGCACTTCGTTAAGAGCTGCCACGTCGTCGACGGCGATGGCAACAACGTGGGAACGCTGCGAGAGGTCCACGTGATCTCCGGGTTGCCGGCGGCTAGAAGCACCGAGCGTCTGGAGATCCTCGACGACGAGCACCATGTTCTCAGCTTCAGAATCGTCGGCGGCGACCACCGCCTCTGCAACTACAGATCAGTCACCACCCTTCACGCTTCTGGTACCGGTACCGGGACTCTCGTCATCGAATCGTACGTGGTTGACGTACCGGCCGGTAACACTAGAGAGGAGACGTGTACGTTTGTTGACACAATCGTCCGATGCAACTTACAATCTCTAGCTCAAATTGCTGAGAACAAGGCAAGAGCATCCTCGTAAAAAGGTGTTGTTTTTATGATTTCGCTACAGTAATTTTATCGGGATCATCCAACGGTAGATATTAAATCATCTCATCAATTATCGGATTGTATGATACAATCCGATAAGTGATAACTATAAGGTTGTCTATGACATTATTACTGTATCGATAAGTTAGCTAAACCTTGATATTCTTTTTTTTATTTCCAATACGGATCGAATCGATATTGATTATAATCTGTCGTTAATGACCGTTATTGGAAATTATAGATCACTACCTGCATTAGGTCAACACACTTGATGAATTTATGTGTTTTTTTTTCTTTTGTTTGTTTATCGTTTGAGTTCATGAGGAGGTAAATATATAGTCTATGTGAATTATCTTCTAATTAATTAGTTTTACTTTGATGTTTTGATTACTTTTCACCTCCTCTTTAGTTGCTATTTTATGTACATTTTGATAAATATAATGATGAGAAGAATTAGATTATTGAAGTTAAATTAATCCTATATTTAATTAATTGATTAGTGAACAAATCAAAGAGACCTAGCTAATAGCTAGTTTGTGTATTGTTTAATTACTACATATAATATTATATGTGATGATTAATTTAATTAAGATGCGGCTCCTCTTCACATAAACAATGTGGGATGTTCATGTGCTTAACTCTTTTAATCTCCAAAAACAATTAATAATCACCAATGTGAAATGTACAAAATCGATTCATTATTGATCTAATATTCTTTTATTGATTACCGACGTGAAATGTACTCGGATCAATTTACTTGGGAATTTGAATTTTTCATTGACTCAAGGCTGTTCAATTGATAACCAATGTGAAATGTACTTGATTCATGTTGTACTTGGAATTTTCTGTTGACTTGAGACTTGACTTTTTTTTTATTGGTTCAAGACTCTAATTATGTTGATTACCAATGTGAAATGTACTAATCCTTTTATTTAGGGATTCAAATTTTTGTACCGATTCAAGACTCTTCTACTGATAATCAATGTGAAAGATACTAATTAACTCATATTGCACGTACTTGGAATTTCTACTGATAATCAATGTGAAAGATACTAATTAACTCATATTGCACGTACTTGGAATTTCTACAGATCCGAGGCTCTTCTAGTGACGACCAATGTGAAATGTATTCAATTCACTTAGGGTTTGAATTTTCCATAATTTTGTTGATTATAATCATTATATACTTTAAATTTTTAGGGTAATGAAAATGTCAATATTGATATGCAAGAGACTGCTGTAATAATTAAAGTGTAAAGATTCTTAACAGCAGATGCACAGAAAACATGCGATGAATGAAGTTGAATTCCAACCAGACAAAAGCTTGACGAGAAGATGCCTTCTCAAACACAAACTCTAATTGCATTTTAACACCCAAGTTGCACAATTTTATATTATAAATTAATTTAAGAGTTATTGGCACTAGTCCCCCCGAACTTTACGCGAGTTTGTATTTTACCCCTTGAACTTTTTTTTTTTTTAAGCTTTAAACCCCCTGAACATTTATTGGCAAAACCTGACTGTGGATGCCCTTTCAAACAGGCGTTCAGAGGGTAATAAACCAAACTGCTTGCCAATTAATGAGAGTTTAGGGATTAACGTCTAAAAAAAAATTCAGGGGAAAAATGTAAACTTACATAAAGTTCAAGAGGGACTAGTGTCAATAACCCTTAATTGAATTATCTGGGCATGTATGATCGTCGATCGGCCAAATATTTATTTAATTTTTTTATATGGGTTTCTTCGAAACTTTTCATCTACGAAAGTGTACAATAAATTAGAATAAAATGAAAATCGACAATTCAAAATCTTTAAAAAAAAAAATTAAACAAAAAAACTAGCTTGGAATTATGTGTATATTTATTAGGGGATGCATGGAGATGATGATCATTGTTGAATACTTATAATTTTTATTTTATTTCTGTGTGGAGGAATCAAACAGCTGTTAATGCAACTTGGCTTAAACAACTTATCAGTCACCAATTTTTCTTGTTAAAAACGATGCAACTTGTTAATCCCAAATCCACAATAAAACGTACTCCATATTGTGTTATGTACGAAAAGTCTGAATAAGACGGATATATCTTGTCATATTTATATCATTATAATATTATTTAATTCGAAATCAACGTCATAATTAATAACTAATAACGGGGTTATTGGCACCGGTTCCCCTAAACTTTATGCGGGTTTACATTTTAACCTTTGAATTTTTTTTTAAGCGTTAAACCCCTTAAACTCTCATTAATTAGATTAATTGGTAAACGGTTTGATTTATTGCCTCATTGAACGTCTGTTTGAGGGGGCATTTACAGTCAAATTTAGCCGATTAATGAGAGTTCAGACGATAAAATGCAAACTCGTGTAAAGTTCAAAAAGGGATAGTGCCAATAACCTTAATAATTTTATAGAAAAACAAAGATATGTACGCCGTTTCATGGAAGCGTTTCTCTCGTGTTGTTGCTGTTGTTGTGGAAAGGGATTGGTTTTTGCAAGTTGATATGCAAGTGGGCAAAAGGGTATGGTTCCTGCTTGCTTTCATGCAAGTTTTGAGAAAATAATTTATTTATTTATTTATTTTAAAAAAAGAATTATAATTAATAGAAAGCACACCAATTTGTTGTTTGTTGTGCATGTCTCTCATGAACATATATCTTGATTTGACCACACCAAAGATATCATCGATGTATATTGATCATCACTATCACAAATCACAAATTAATTTTTCTTTAAGCAACAGCCACCCTGTAATATATATACCATCATCATCAACTAGCTAGCTAGTGCATATGCATGCCTGTTTGACATCGATAGATCATCATATCATATATATGCTCACATGTTTCTCGGGTTTTGACTCATTAATCTTCCAAGAAAATTCTTGTTTGGTAGGGTAGAAAAGTTCAGTTTTGCAATTGTTTTTATTGCTTTTTCTATCAATTTATTGTATCTTATACGGTATATATTTTTCCGAATAAAGTTGTGATCGATGCTTGTAGGTATATGTAAAGACTTAAACAATAGTACTATCAAATTCTAACAAACTTAAATTTTATGATTGTGGTAATTATAACAAAGCACGTAATGATTTATAAAACTCGTTCTGTAACGTCGATTCCATAGGAAATTAAAGAACCGGGAATATATATTCAAGCAAACCTTTAAATAAGCCTAAATTTTAGATAAAAAGTTAGACTGATTCTAACTTTTATGTCATCATCGGTCTAAATTATGATCAGATAGACTTGACTGATTCCAACTTTGGCAGCTTTATTTTTTGTTTTGTTTGTTTTTTCTTTTCCTTTTTGTTTTTTTGACTTTTCTTCAAGAACCCCAATGCTACTTGTTCGATATTGATATCACCTCAGAAACTGCCGCAATCTTGCCCGAAATAAGTGGGAGACACGCCACACGTTGGGATTACTTTGCAAAGTATTTATATAGAGGGAGAGGATCGAGGTTCTATCTACACGATGATACATCAGCAAGACGAACATATTACATCATATGTATTACTATCCGATAAGCATTTCACAAATCTCGTCCTAATTTTGTAATCAACTTATGTAATCCTAAGATAACTAATTTTGTCAAGTCAAAATGACAATGAAAGAGCACTTTGAACCAAATTTGGGGTCCATGTCATGTCTACTTCTTGATGTCTGCTGCCTCTTTCATGTAGGCCTTAGCCTGTTAATTGTTTGAGGCCCGGGGTCTTGTGACTCGGACTAAACTGGGCCGAAACCTGCCCAATTTCTGTAAACCACATAACCCACGTCATTTTCCAAATCCATTCTTTAAATTGGAAGTCAATCCATAAAAGTAATGTGGTTCACTAGTAAACTTCTCACACTCGCATCTATGGGATTGTGGGTTTCGAGTCTTATTCCTCTTGCCCAACGCCGTAATTGGTAAGTGTTCCGAAAGAATAAAAACTGGATGGCATTGTAATTTTGCCTCAAGAAAAGCTTCAATAGGATTGACATGATATATATTGGTACACCTGTTAGACTGAGTAAGTGTTCTTTTTTTTATCTTGCAACATGCACTATTGTTTTATAAGGATCCTCTTTTTCTATTTTTCCTTTTCACTCTGTATTCTCCTCAACCCTCCCAATCACAACACAACTTGCATTGAATATGATCTTGAAAGAAAAAAAAAAAAGGAAAAAAAAAAAAAAAAAAACTCATTTCATTTCAATATATATTATATATTTTCAAGGATAAAACAATTTAGTGAACAAAAGCTCATTCCAAGTATCTTGAAGTCCAGGCATGCACCAATGCACACAATCAGTTAGCTTCCTGCTCAGGAGTCAATGGATTCCATTGCTTCTTGTATATCGACGTGTGGGCGTCTTTCCGGTAGCTCGATAGCTGAGTGATGTTGAGGAATGTGATTGGGACCTTCGAGCCCCCGAACACTCCTCCTATCACCTCCATTATGCTTCTCCAACAATCTGAACCCCAGTAATTAGTATCTTCAATCAAAGTTGTTTCATTGTAACAGTTCTGCCCTGGTTCACCTCCCCAATCTATGCTCCTATCAAAATAATGCTTCAACATGTTAGTCTCGAATTCTATCTCTAACATTCTCTGAAATTCCGTTAGAAATCTTTCTTTACAAGGTAGATTGCTAACGAAGAAACAATGAATTTTTTTGATAGTGTAATTAATTATACACCCACTTTCCACGAGAAGGAGACACGCTAGTGAAGAAAACTCGGGTTTTTTTACGATCCATGTTCAAATTCACCCATCTCAACATACTTTTCATTGCCATACGACAAGCATCCTCCGTTGGCAGCTCCACGGTTTCCTTCTCTTCATCGTCAAATGATCCTTTCCTGTTATAAGATCATCAGCCAGACATTTATTAGATTATGATATGATTACTAGAGGATCAAAAAGATATGATCAAGATCATAAAGTTGAATCATCTTGATGCCTGTCATCCACCATAGATAAGTATTGAACACTAGAATATCAACTCCTTTCCAATATTTTCCATGCTTGTTGATCGATCCTTTTTGAACAATCCTGTCAGATATCCAATGAATCACATCATTGTCTGAACTCGATTCGAGAAGAAATGGTGCCTAGTAGAACTCAATGGTGGCATTGTACTCCTAAACATACAAAAATGATCCATGACGTAACTTAAAATTAATATATATCAGATAGATGTACAGATGACGTGATACGTTCATTTCATTGAAAATTTTATTAGACAAATGTACGGATGACATGATCTTATAAATTTCGAAACAATGTACATTTTTTAAGACAAAAAGGTTATTGAAGAATTTCAGAAACATTCGAATCCATTTTAATCAATATAAATCTCACCTTGGCTGTGAGGACTGTTAAGGAATCGAAAGATTCCATGGATTTTTCATGTTCAGGAATCATTCTATGGATAAGACAGACCATGGAAACATACTGACCACGATTCAGTGAGTCACCAACAAACATCATCCTCTTTCCTCGAAGTGTTTCCAGCATCAATGTCGCATTGAAACTGTATTATTTATGTCAACAAATCATGTAAAATAATCAGTCAAAATGATCATGTTCTTGAAATCTCAAAATCAGTGCATTAATCATCAAATACAGTCAGTCAATCATGCATTCTCAGTACAAATTGTTTCATTTTACACTAATTATAGTCAATACCTAAATTAGTTCCGTATAGTTGAATATTTAATTTACAATATCATAAATAAAAATTTGAAATTTAACTTAATTTGAAACTGAACCGTGTCCCGTAAAGCTAAAAATGATGTATATTACTATATTGTGTAAGTTAATGCGAAAAAAATAAAAAATAAAATGAAATATGCAGTCGACACATTAAAAGTCTCTAATGTATCAGAATATATATGTGCATTATGAATTCAATATATGTCACGACATATGATTAATTAAGCAATCATATCTATTAACATTAAGTCTCTAATACGTATGAGGCATGAGCTAACCACGACCGTTCGATTAAACTTTCATTTAAAATACAGTAATTTTGATACTTCTAACTAATCATTTATGTTAAATATCATTCTATGAATGAATTCTCGTGTAATTTTGTTTGATCGATCTCGCCTTCGTTGCACAACTGGTGTGGCTACCACCATTGGACTTTAATTTGGTCCCTAAATCACTTTTCATACTTTCTCCACCGGACACGTTGCATGACATGCATTGACTTACACATCAGCATGCCACGTATCTAACCATGCATGCATGTTGACTGGCCGGTTAGACATGTCTCGAACCCACCTCCCACTGAACACGTCACACCCTTCCTCCTCTGTCCCCGTCTTCCCTACAGCGAAACGCAATTTCTCCCTGTTCTTCTCTAACCCAAACACATTTTACACCCGTTAGTCAATCAGATAGTAATCATCAGACCCAAAAGTTTAAAACTATTAAGTAAAAAACACGATACGGTATTTTTTATATATAAGCATTCACATTAGACACATGATAGAACATGTTCTACAAACATGATATTTTCCTTGATAATATTGTTAGTAGAAGATAATAATATTAATATTTCATCGAAACCAATATTTACTTGATTTGATTAGATAATAAAGTTAACATAAAACTCACTGGTTGTGGAGATGGGTCGTGTGTCTGAGCTAAGCGGGTTGAGTTGGCCGAGGATACAGATGAATTCTTCTACGTAGAGGATGGCGACGAAGACGATGAAAGCTAACAAAGTGAAGAGATATGGAGAGAGACAGGCTTTACTGATAATATAAGAGGAAGAAGAAGAGAGAGGTGTCTTCATGTTGTTTTGTTTTTTTGTCTGCAAAAATTTGCAGAATTGGCTATGACATTTTGGTTTTGGAATTGAATGAATTATAGGAAGAGTGTAGGTTGGAGACTTGGAGATATAATCAATGAATTTATTTATTTATTTTTTAAATATAATGTTTTATAACTATAAAAAGTGTCTCAACTTTATATTATGATATTGTGTATACATTATGAGTATCGAGTAATGTTATTTTGTTTATATCTTGTGTCTACTAAATGATGTGTTATTATTGTAATCCATTAATTTAAATTATGAAAATCTAATATAATTTAAATGAATGTATTAAAGTGATACCACATCATTTAAGCACCAGGTTTAGGTAAAGTAACATTATTGAAACATTATTATATTTGTTTAAGAAAAATAATTTGTGCCAGGTTTGAGTTTCACCGTGCATATTTTATATAAAGTGTATATGTAATGTTTGATCTTGACAAGCAATTTCGGTACAAGATTTCAAAAACAAAAAGATTTGATTTTTTAATTTAAATCCAAATGGGTTGGAGATTAAAATGATTAATTATTTATTTTATTTAAGATGATAGGTAATAATATGCTACATATTATTGAAAAGCATAATCTTAAATGGGACATTCTCACCTCATTTTTGTTTGTACATTCCTCTAATATTCTACTTATGGTATTTTGTATCCTATCATCATTGGTAATAAAATAAGAAAAATATTTACTAATTAATTAATATTATTAAAATAATATTTTTCATAATTAAAATCATAATTAAAATCATGATTCCAACTTTTGGTATAAGTAATTTTTTTTGTTTGTTTGTTTGTTTTTTCTTTTCCTTTTTATTTTATTGACTTTTCTTCAAGAACCAGAATGCTACTTGTTCGATACGATATCACCTCAGAAACTGCCGCAATAGGTGGGAGACACGCTACAAGTGTGGGATTACTTTGGAAAGTATTTATACAGAGAGAGAGAGAGAGAGGAACGACGTGCAAGACGAACATATCACATCATATATATTACTGTCCGATAAACGTTTATCCGGTGGTTTTCTAAAATAGGGAGCCATTTAGAGAGCCCCTTCGAGTGCTCTAAAACTATCCCCATTAGCTATTTTAGTTAAGGAGTGGATTTAGGGAGCCCCTTAGAGATGTTTTTAAAAAATAAATTTTGTCAAGTCAAAAAGACAATGAAAGAGGACTTTTAAACCAACTTTGGGGTCTAGGTCATATCTACTTCTTGATGTCTGCTGCCTCTTTCACATGGGCCTAGGCCTGTTAATGGTTTGAGGCTCGAGGTCTTGCGACTTGGACTAAACTGGGCCTAAACCTACCCAACTTCTATAAACCAGATAATCAACATCATTTTCCAAATCCACTATTCAAATCGAACAACAATGGATAAAAGTTAAGGTGGTTCACTAATAAACTCCGCACACTCGCATCAATGAGATTACGGATTCCGAGTCAGATTCCTCTTGCCCAATGCCATAATTTGTAAGTGTTCAGAAGGAATAAAAATTGGATGGCATTGTAGTTTTGCCTCAAGAAAAGCTTCAATGGGATTGGCATGATATATTGGTACTTATTAGATTGAACAAACGTTATTTATTACTATTTATTACCAAGCTAGCCAAATCGGGCGGGTGTTAACTCAAAACCAACTAGATATCTTTTCAATACTCACAAATGGGCCTATAAGACAAGAATTACTCAATCAATTCAATCTTCTTTTTTTTTTGTGATTTTTTTTTCTTGCAACACTATTGTTTTACAAAGATCCTCTTTTTCTATTTTTCCTTTTCACTCTGTATACTACTCAACCCTCCCAATCACAACACAACTTGCATTGAATATGATCTTGAAAGAAAAAAAAAAAAAAAAAAAACTCATTTCATTTCAATATATATTATATATTTTCAAGGATAAAACAATTTAGTGAACAAAAGCTCATTCCAAGTATCCTGAAGTCCAGGCATGCACCAATGCACACAATCAGCATAGCTAACAGGGTTAGCTTCCTGCTCAGGAGTCAAGGGATTCCATTGCTTCTTGTATATCGACGTGTGGGCGTCTTTCCGGTAGTTCGATAGCTGAGTGATATTGAGGAATGTGATTGGGACCTTCGAGCCCCTGAACACTTCTCCTATCACCTCCATTATGCTTCTCCGACAATCCGAACCCCAATAGTTAGTATCTTCAATCGGAGTTGTTTCATTGTAACAGTTCTGCCCTGGTTCACCTCCCCAATCTATGCTCCTATCAAAATAGTACTTCAACATATTAGCCTCGAATTCTATCTTTAACATTCTCTAAAATTCGTCAGAAATCTTTCTTTACAAGGTAGATTGTTAACGAAGAAACAATGATTTTTTTTGATAATGTAATTACTTATACACTCACTTTCCATGAGAAGGAGACATGCTAGTGAAGAAAACTCGGGTTTTTTTACGATCCATGTTCAATTTCACCCATCTCAACATGCTTTTCATCGCCATACGATAAGCATCCTCCGTTGACAGCTCCACGATTTCCTTCTCTTCATCGTCAAATGATCCTTTCCTGTTATAAGAACATCAATATATCAGACATTTATTAGATCATGATATGCTTAATAGAGGATCAAAAAGACCTGATCAAGATCATAAAAGTTTTTTTAAAAAAAATTACAAGATCTTCATCTTGAGGCCTGTCATCCACCATAGATAAGTATTGAACACTATAATATCAACTCCTTTCCAGTATTTTCCATGCTTGTTGATTGATCCTTTTCGAACAATCCTGTCAGATATCCGATGAATTACAGCATTGTCTGCATTCGATTCGAGAAGAAATGGTGCCCAGTAGAACTCAATAGTGGCATTGTACTCCTAAACATACAAAAATGATCCATGATGTAACACAAAATTAATATCAGATAGATGTACAAATGACATGATACGTTCATTTCACTGAAGATTTTATTAGACAGATGTACGGATGACATAATATGTCTTATAAATTTTGGAGCAATTTACATTTTTTCAGACGAAAAGGTTATTGAAGAATTTCAGAAACATTCGAATCCATTTTAATCGATATAAATCTCACCTTGGCTGTGAAGACTGTTAAGGAATCGAAAGTTTCCATGGATTTTTCATGTTCAGGAATCAATCTATGGAGAAGACAGATCATGGAAACATACTGACCACGATTCAGTGAGTCACCAACAAACATCATCCTCTTTCCTCGAAGTGTTTCCAGCATCAATGTCGCATTGAAACTGTATTATTTATGTCAACAAATCATGTAAAATAATCAGTCAAAATGATCATGTTCTTGAAATCTCAAAATCAGTGCATTAATCATCAAATACAGTCGGTCAATCATGCAATATCGGTACAAATTGTTTCATTTTACACTAATTAGGATTATACTGTATAGAGTTTTTTTTGGGATCAATACCCACTTTAGTTCCGTATAGCTGAATATTAAATTTGCAATATCATAAATAAAAAGTTGAAATTTAACTGAATTTGAAGCTGAACCGTAACCCATAAAGCTAAAAATGATATATATTGTGTAAGTTAATATAAAATAAAATAAAATAAAAATGTATGAAATATGCAATCAGCGCATTAAGAGTGCGTTTGTTGCGCGGGATAGGATTAATTATAGTGTTTCCCGTGTTTGATACATCATGGGATTGGACTAAAAATAGTCCAATCATGTGTTTGGTATGTGATGGGATTGGATAAAGAGAATGTAATAATAAATTGTAAAAATAATAAGTTATTAAAAAAAATAAAATAAAATAAAAACCAATCCAATTAAAAATTGGATCTTATCTCTCTCTCCTTTATCTAGGTCTCCCTTCTCTATCTCTCTCTCACGTCTCTTTCTCTCCTTTCCCTTGAACTTTCTATTCTCTCCTCCATCTCTTTCTCTTCTTTTCCCTATTACCACGTTTTTCTGGTTTTTGTAATTGATCTCATATGGCCGCCTTCTTCAACAATCACTCTCTTCCTTCCCTCTTCTTCAACGATCACTCTTCTTACTTCTTAAGACATATAATATATACATTAAGAATTCAATATATGTCACGAGATGTGATTAATTAAGTAATTATATCTATTAACATTTATCGTGTAGCATGAAATGAATGTATGAGGCATGAGCTAACCACGACCGTTAGATTAAACTTTCATTTAAAATACAGTAATTTTGATAATTCTTATGTAATTTTGTTTAATCGATCTCGCCTTTGTTGCACTAAGATCACACACCATGTGGGCCCCACCCTTGGACTTTGAATGGGGTCACTAAATCACTTTTCCTACTTTCTCCACCTGACACGTTGCATGACATGCGTTGACTTACACATCAGCATGCCACGTATCTAACCATGCAAGCATGTTGACTGGCTGGCCGGCTCGCCGATCCAATCCAATGAGAGTCGACAACCAATCCAACCACAAAATGCTATAATTGACCTATCAATCTTAAAAAAAATATAATTCTACATATTTTATAATTAATACAAATGAATGTTTACTGCTTTGAGAATGTTCATATTTTCTAATTAAATTTTCTTTTATTTATTAAAAAAAATAAATAAAGAAATTTAAAAAATAATAATTAATTAACTGACCTTGGAAGATCACAGCCGTGAGGCTGCCATCTCCAATACTGATAGTCTCTCTCAGGCCTGCCGTGCTCTTGACACGTCAGCTGCGGCTGGATGTACGGACACTCTGACTCCTTATAAAGCGGCCGGTTAGACACGTCTCGAACCCACCTCCCACTGAACACATCACATCCTTCCTCCTCTGTCCCCGTCTTCCCTATAGCGAAAGGCAATTTCTCCCTGTTCTTCTCTAACCCAAACACATTTTACACCCGTTAGTCAATGAGACAGTAATCACCGGACCTAAAAGCTTAAAACTATTAAGTAAAGACACGATACAGTATTTTTTATATATAAGCATTCACATTAGACACATGATCGAACATGTTCTACAAACTTGATATTTTCTTAGATAATATTGTTAGTAAAAGATAATAATATTAATATTTCATCGAAACCAATATTTACTTGATTAGATTAGATAATAAAGTTAACACAAAACTCACTGGTTGTGGAGATGGGTCGGGTGTCTGAGCTAAGCGAGTCGAGTTGGCGGAGGATGCAGATGAAGTCTTCTCCGTAGAGGATGGTGACGAAGACGATAAAAGCTAACAAAGTGAAGAGATATGGAGAGAGACGGGCTTTTCTGATAATATAAGAGGAAGAAGAAGAAGAAGAAGAAGATAGAGGTATCTTCATGTTGTTTTGTTTTTTTGTCTGCAAAAATTTGCAGAATTGGCTATGGCATTTTGAGTGTTTTAGGCTTTTAGCTGTGCTGTTGTTTTTTTGTGGGTTTTGGAATTGAATGAATTATAGGAAGAGTGTAGGTTGGAGACTTGGGAGATATAATCAATGACAAAAAAATAAAAGATGTTTTATAACTACAAAAAGTATCTCAACTTTAGATTTGGATCCTCTGCTGCTGAGTTGATATTTTTCTTAATCTAAAACACTTAATATAATACTTAGTATTTAATAAGTCAAATAAATAAAATAAATAAATCTCAATCATTAATTACACGTCAGCAAATCTAGTTAGGTTAGAAAAAATATCAGTTCAGGATTAAGATAGACTCTCCGATTGTCCTGATAATGAAAAGACTATTATCTATTGACGGTTCTAGATAAAGTTTTTCATTGTGATCCTGTTCAATGCACCCAGTGCACTAGATTCTTTTACTCGAAGACACTCCGATGATTTTAGACTCATCATATCTCATTTGATCCCACTCAAATGCTAGCAAAAGGATTCTACAACTTTAACGAGATAAAAGTGCCCAACCTTTAACTTAAGTTGTGAACATTATTCAAGATTAACTAAAGAATTGTGTCTACCACATACATATCCAGATGTACGAACAATTCTTCTTTTCTCATAGTCTTTAGACCTTATGATTATTTACTTTGACAATTATAATATTAAACTATAAATGCTATAAGATTTGTTAAATCAGAAATCACTTTATTAATATGAAAAAGATTGTTAATTACAATATTACACTCCTGCTATTGAGCATAATCCTAACAATCTCCCACTTACGCTATAGCAAATGTGTCATATCTTTTTTTTTTTTTTTTTTGTTTGTAGTAATGGATATGCAGAGTGCACATGTAATTAAAAAAAAAAAAATTGATTTTCTAATTTAAATCCAAATGGGTTGGTTGGAGATTAAAATGATTAATTATTTATTTTATTTAAGAAGATAGGTAAAAATATGCTACATATATATTATTGAAAAGGATAATCTTAAATGGGACATGCTCACCTCATTTTTTTTGTACGTTCGTACAATATTCTACTTATGGTATTTTTTATTATTTTTTTTAATAAAAACAAAATAGATATAATTCAATGGAAGAACATTAAAATTTAAAAGTGTTGAATTATGATCTTATTTGATGATATTATTTGACAATAATTAATTAATTAATTATAGACCAGTCTCTTAAGCTTCAAATTAAATCAATCAAACATCAATTTGTATAAAATTAGCAATACATAAAATGAGAGTATGAGACCCCAACTAGCTATTTACTGCTTTATTATTATTATTATAAAAGTACTTAATGAAAAGTACTAGTCTAGTAGTGGGCATTACATGATGGTGAGGCAAGCCATAATTTTTGCTTTGCTTCAAAGGAAAGTGCTTCTTGAATTAAAAGGTGAGAAATCATTATCTTCTATATTTACTTTTATATTAATATTATTTTTATATACCCCATTATTACAATCCTATGAAAAAATAAAGAAAATAATAAAAAAAAATTGAAGAAATAATTTTTTTTTTTAATTAAAAAATAGGGGTATTAGGTGGGTGTTTGGTTACATATCAGCTTCAAGTTGTTGGTCCTAACATGTTTTTTTTTGCCCTAATTTTACACCCAAAACAATGGAGCAGTTGTGTTTGTGACCCAGTAGCTGACTAATTAAAGAATATATATGTATTTATTTGTCTAATGATTACTAATTTGTTTAAGAATATTTTTGTTTAATTTGATGATTAAATATTCAAACATAGATGTGGATAGTTAGAGCACCAGAGATTATACATAATGTAGGTGATTTTTTTTTTTTTTTTGTTTTAAATAAAAAAAATATAATACACTTCAAGTGTTTCTCCAAACAACCTTGCAATTACAATATTAATCTTTGAAAATTATTTTTGTTTGTCTTAAATAAATATTACAAAAATGCACAATTTTTTAACAATTTTTTCCACCTCAACATAAGGTTTGTGTTTAAGAAGTATTTCCAAGAAAAAATTATCTATTTTAATATAATTTTTTTTTTCATAAAATTAATAATAATAAAAATAAAATCTTTAATCATCTAAAACTACTTAAAAAAATATAGAGAATTCTAGATGATGTATGGCCAGTTGATATGGTAGGTATGTGGGAATATTATAATTATAGTTAGTTGGCATTCATTTTTTTTTAAGGCTAATTAGCACTAACGACTCCTAAACTCTTTAAAATTTTGCATTATGCTCATGTACTTTTTTTTTTTCGACACTAAACCCCTTGAACTCTCGTTTTATTAACAAACACTTGGGTTTATTGCCCCCTGTGAGGGGACATCTACGGTTGGCTTCTGCCAATAAAACGAGAGTTCAAGGGGTTTAGTGTCGAAAAAAAAAAATAGAGGGAGCATAGTGCAAAATTTTGAAGAGTTTAAGAGGTATTAGTGTCAATTTTCCTTTTTTTAATTAACTCTAATTCTTACTCAAAAGCATATAAAAGCAGTTGCTAAATGCAATAGTTATATATCAACTAAAATGATAGTGATTTACAGTTCATTTTGCCAGTTTTTCTTCTACAACCAACCAGGAAGGATCATAAATTAATAATTTATATCAATCACAGGAAACTTAGGTTGGTCAGTGAGACATTATTTGCTACCAAACTTGATTATTTTTCATGATTTATGCAAAATCTTCAATGAAGTTGTTTGATGACTTTTTTTTAAACATGATTGGTCTTAATCAAAGCTACTGTTTTTAGAACCTTCTTGAGTTCGGAAAATCAGGCCCGTACGTACGTTTATTAAGTAAGAAAAGATGGATTTAACGGTCGATAGTTGAAGAACCGATTTTAACAAAGCCGGTTCTCCTTGAAGAGATAAAGGGTTGCTTTAATTGTACTCAACTAGACTTGCTTTTGAAGTAATATCTACAAAGGAGAATTGTCAAATTCTTCTTGGAAAGTAGCTTTTAGAGTTCAGATGGGGTCACCCTATAAGTGTAGCCCACATCAGCAGATCAAGAATTTGGATCCGATACTGATCTAAACGTTTACCTGATCTAAATATGTTTATCACAGACGATCAATCATTAACGAAAGAAAATATATTATTATAGATAAAAGAAATCCCATATGTCCCATTATTTTCAGAGCTGAATATAGAGAGAAACCTGGTTTACAACTTTACAGTGATGATCTCAACTCATGTCAAATAAGATTCTGCAGAGGTATGCTATGCTACACAAATCTTCAAGTTTTTGAGTAAATTTTCATTCTAGTCTTAAATGTTACATGCTATTTTGTATATCAGCGATGTTTATCTATGAGAGAATGTCAATGGTAAAAAATGTATTCTGTGTTTGCAATCAACTCCCTTTTTCCAGCAACAAATTTTACCCTTTCGCCTGTTCTTCCGAGCACATTCTCAGCTATTTTTTAGGCTGTGGAAACTCACAAACTCAGAAACATCTATATTTATGATCATGTATTTTTGTGAACCAGCATGCATGTATATGAATATGATAATTATCAGAACCCGGTTTGTAACTAAGAAGTAGTATCAGTCTCTCTCACTCTACAAGAAAGAGTTTTAGAATTAACGAAAGGGTTTGTGTTCAAATGCGTACCTGGATGAGTAGAGCCTGTCATTAGCTGCTTATCAAAAAAGCCGAAAAAAAATATTATAAGGTAAGATTATGTAAAAGATGACAGCATTACTCTCACATATGTCAAAAAGAATTGTAACATTTTTTCTAGTTGGTATAAATTTAACAGAGATTACAATCAATTGAATTTCATGGACGATTCTTCTATTTCAATAAGAAAATAATTTGGGAGAACACTCTTTTTATGAAGGTGTCATACGGCGATAGTTCTGCAATGAACTTTAAGAATCTGTGTCAACAAAGCAATTGAACTAGACTGTAGGCCATTTAGCCATTGTCTCCAATACAGAACCGTAGACACTTGTTTGCAGATATTTCTCAGCAAACAGAGATATCTCAAAATTGATGTACCCGCTATATCTAGAACCAGCTTGTAGTTACTCAAAAGTCAACTCGTGAGTAGGTGCTCCGATGCCCTTCTGAAGGTCCTCTAAATCTCCGCACTAAAGATGCAAAGAAACTCTGCAAATTTAAGACAGCAAGTAGTTTTGATTATTGCTAGTAAATTGGAAACATGTATAACTTTAAGAATTAAACTAGCAGTTGGATTAGTTTGTGGCCTAGGACATCGGTATAAATAATTGCTGAAATCAGACATGAAACCAAAATCCCACATTGGAAAAGTATACGGAAAAAGAATGACATTCCTTTAATTTTTAACAATAATATTATCCGATCCCATATGATACTTTTCTGATATGGATTAAGAAAAAGCTATGCCAAAATGTTTAGGCGTATAGCTATGCCTCGAAATTGCAACAAAAAGAAAGAATAAACAAATTCAAGCACAAGCTAGTTACTACATCAAGAATTCAGATCAACTATGGTCAAGGTTTACACAAGTTAATGCAGAAGCCAAAGTGACTGCCATCATAGCTTAAGCTACTTAAAATAGTATGTTATACAAACAGGCCATGCGAGGAGAAATTAAAAAAAAAATACTAATGCACTAGATTAGGAAGAAGTACCTGTATTCTGTGCGGTAAGGTGGCCCAAAAATCCAAGTTCGGAATTACCTAAAGCAACAAAAGGGAGAATAGAGTACAAGTTAGAAATTAGTCAAAACGTCAAGTTGAGGAGTCTGACCGCTCATTCACATTATAGATAATACGTATGGTCTACACACAGAATTTACATTAAGAAATCATTGCTAATCAGTAATCACTTATCTCTAAGCAAGACTACTAATGTCTACCCAACATAAGAACCTGTTGGAGATCGGTACTACATGGTTTAGTTCAGTGACAAGTATGCATATCAATACATCTTGATTTACATTTATATTAAAACAGAGAAATTTTCTCTACCATTTCATATCATCAAGCTTATCCATTTCTGGCACATCATCGAAAATCATTGGTTTCAAGTCAGTGATCCCACTTTTCCAAAGTATTCACTTGTTGCTTCACATAATATGGCACAACTTAAAAAGATTTCAAGTCTCTCCACAGTAGTTCAAGGTGTGCAATGATAGGGGTTAAAAAGTTGAAGCAAAGAATAAACAAATTGTATCTATTTAGACAAACAAGATCAATCATTAATAAAAGTCCAACCGGAGAACATGGCATAGGGGAGAAAACATACATTTACACCATGAGCTCCAAGGGAAAAATATCGATAAGCTGCACCAGCAAGCAGATAGCTTCCAAAGAGGCAAAAGATTCTGAAAACCAGAACAAATTTCAATCAAGACATCCCCAAAAGTATAACGATTCGAGACTGCTATAATTTGAAAGTAACCAAGCATGCCAGCAAAAGATTAAAACCCTTACATGGTAATGAAGGTTCCAAACCAGCCCCATCCTCCTCCAACAACAGATGCAATCTTAGCACATCCAGAAGGATGCCGCAGCACTGTAGCCTGTAAGAGAAGTAAATCATAGACATCAATACCCTCCGTGGACAAAGCAACTACAGATTTACTCACTTTTCAAGTGTCAGAAGAGAAACAAGAACCAACCAAGAGACATTGTTAGGCAACACAAAACCTTTTACTAAATCAATTTTCTCTTTTTAAAATCCAACATCCATATTTACTAAGATTCTGCAGAAGCAAAGTTTCATACTTCTCGCAGATACCAATATCCTTTCCTCACTTCGACTACCAAGAATGGCAATGACACAGTAAGGGGCAGGGCACTCTAATTCCTCTAGTTTAACCTCTATGTCACAGGTTAGTCTTCTCTCTACCTGTCATATACTCATATGACCAGAAAAGGGCAGACCTACTCTTGTCATCCCAGCCTTCCAGACCCTCTACCTACTTCACTTTACCATGGTTAACATGGCAGGGATTTCACCCAAACAATGCCAAGCCAAATCTATTCACTGGAAAATCATATCTATCATGCTATATAGGTCGTAGTTACAGTTTTGAATGCACAAGCAAGAGATTAACCACATAGCATTGAAGCAAAATATGAAAGAAGAAAAAAATCTTAGCTTGAGAGGATCAAAAGAACATAACCTACTGAAAAATAAAAACAGGTGTCCATCAAATTTCATCAAGCAAAATAGATATACTGATGCTTATGCAGATATGAAACACAACGGAAAGACAGTGAATTGGTTCTTGTAAGCCCTAGTGATGCAACATTTGCATTACATAAAGGCTACAAAATGCGAGTGTATGTGTATCTAAGCACGCAGACATTTACCACAAACACATACACATATGTGACGTTAGAAGCCTACTATCCAAACATAACACAGAGGGAATACATGAGTTGTCCAGGCACTCACATAAGCGCAGATCTCTGATTTCTCAATTGACTGTGGCCCCTGGTAAACCAGAAAGGAAAATAAGTCACGGGTAAATAACCGGGTACAACCAACTCCAGGGAATATCTAAATTAAATATTAAAATAATTACAAGAAAAAAGCTCTCACTTGAATTCCATTAGAATCACAAATGACAGAGACTGATAGCGAACAGTTATGCTTTGTCCCATTACTTGACATCGTAACAATGACACCCTTGTGGGGATTCTGTTTATCTGTCATGTACATGACAACAGATAAATCATCAATATACTGAAACTTAATTGACACAGAGATGTAAAGTAAACCGTCTTCATAACGTAAAACATTGAGAATGATGAAAAACAAGTACAAATGAGCACATTTGGACATAAAATAAACAAACAACATTGGTGAATGACACATTATGTACTTCTGAAATGCAGCATAATCAATCGTACTGAGAATATAATAAGAAGCAATGGTCTTTCTTAATCTGAAGAGATAACCCCACAAGAGAGAAAGGAAAAAGAAGCCTTACCCATAACATTTATATCTGTGGCTGAGACATGCCCAATAGTAGTGCAGACAGGATAACCTGCATGCATCACGAAGATCTTATTAGTGGAGAGCAAGTTCTAATATGATGCCGGTCATTTTCCAAAGAAGGGTTTTTTTTTTTTTTTTTCCTGAAAACTAAGGGAGAGCAGCATGCTAGACACTGAAATGAGTTGTGTAATGTGTTAATGTTTTACATTCCTTCCTCTCTCTCTCTCTCTCTCTCTCTCTCTCTTCCAAGGTTCTCATAGGTCTCAACTAGAATCAAACTCTTCCTAATTCATTATACAAATATTGAATTCATTTCAATTCTCAATCGTATTTACCTTCAATATCGTTTGCCACAAGTGCACTACATTCCGATCCACACCGTGATGGACCCCCACAGTCCTACATATCATAAGAAGGTTGAACGGAGCCATGAGATGATTAAGTAAACCATAAATTACATACTTAGTATTGCTCATTTAAAATTTCAATAAGATTTCAGAAGCATTTACCAAGCAGCCAACACATCTAGGAAGATCATGATTGAAAATCATCCCATCACATAGCTGTTCCAAAGAATCAAAGAGAAACTCAATAACGAACCAAGCACAAGTTATACCATGTCAATTGAATAATTGCTTCAAGATGGCCATCATCTAGTTGAATAGTTCCATAATTTTTTAAACTTCAACTTTACAGATCTCGACTCTCGGATCAACAAGGTTTTAGTTGAGTACATCATAACATCAAAGTATCTAAATCCTGAAACTAGCTTGCTTATTGTTCATAAACAACAAACCAGAAACAGCAGCTTAAAGACCACAAAAGATAGAAAAACTGCTCGTAGTAAAATGTAACCTGATGGAGCCAACCTGAAACCAGAGCACAGTCTCATTCACTGCCACCTTATAGAACCTGCAGTAGTTGCAACAACAAATAGGATCTCAGCTAAAGAACCCTGATCCAACTAACATATACAAACAAGCTACGAAACTAAAACCCTCTAGACCCATTAAATACAAGAAAGCTTCAATTTTTTCTTGACAAATCAATAGGTATCTAACTGGGTGTGTAGCGTGTAAGCATTTTTAAACCCTTAGCATAATTTAATAAATCAAATAATAATTTTTACTTAAATGTGAACAAAAAAACTCATATCACTCAACCAATAACAACATTTTAAAAATCTCCCCATCACTACAAAAGATACTTAAATGATGAAAATGATAACTTTAATCAGTACAGATTCACAGAGGTCCAATTTGTGAGCAGCTAAATCACATTTTGATGCAAAATAAACAATAACCAGATCAAAAACACTAGAGAGAGAAAGAGAGAGAACCCGTCTTCGCTGAGGATCCCGTGAGGGAATTCACGGAGAGGAGAAGCTAAGCTGTAGCTATAGAGCTTGCCGTTTTCAATGAAACTGTATTCGCAGACGGCAGCGACCCCGTGAACTCGGTGAAGAATCGTTAAGAGAATGATAAGAAGACATTTTGAAGAATTGCAACCTCCAATCATCGTTGTGATTTTTTTGTTCGTTTTAAATAATTTGAATTTATTTCATAGCTACAGAGAAGAAAAAGGAACAGAGACTTGAGCAGAGAGGTCAGGAGGTCCGTGCAAAAGAACATACAACTTTGTAAAAATTTCTGAGGAAATTCAGTCTTTGGGTTAATTACTGGGAGTCCCTAATCTTCTAATTATTTTCTTTCAGGTCCCTAATCTTTTAGAATTTTCAAGCTTTTTCTTTAGTTAGTGATTTTGATTGATTTATAATTTATTTATTTATATTTTTTTGTGATGACAGTCACCTGTTTGTGAAAATGTTGCAGAGACGGCAGTTTTAACTGTCTTATGAAACATTAAGTAAGAGATGGTGAAAAGTGAGAGTAGTGCGATTCGAATATGAGATATTATCATACTCAATGAGCGTTCTTTACCGCTAAACCACATTTATCGGTGGTGAATAACGAGAAGTAGTTAAATGTTCACATATGGGCAGCTTGGGATTTGGGAGACAAATTTCATGGAGTTAGTTGCAAAGAATGGCCTGGTTTTTGGTCCACAGACAACTGGACCTGCACTGCTTTCTTCCCTTTGAGAACAAAAGTAATGGTTCTTAACCATCTTACACGTTTGAAATAACTACTCACGTATACGTCATGTATAGAATTTACTGAACAAATATACGAATGACATGATATTGGGTAAATTCAAGTATATGATACGATTTTAAGTACTTTTCCGACAATCATAATTCTCAATTAACATACAAGTCATTTCTTCAAGCTCTTCCCCACTTGAATACATATGAACATTGGTTGCATAGTAAAAATAAATAGATACAGTTTCAGATAAAAAAAGAGAATCCATGGAAACCAAAATTGTTGCAGTCTTCATGAAGGAAAAGTTAAGTAACTCGAATGTATGAACAAATCTAACACAGCTGATGCAAATAAAACAACACAAGATCGAATTAACGGTATGAGGGTACACTTCCTTGACAGTTTGACAGAGAAAATTCTAGCCGCCAATTTACACTTCTCATAATCATATAAGAACATTCAATCTCACAATCATGAAAAATGTCTTATAGATGACATAGATAAGAATGATCAAAACCTTTCTGCTAGTCTAGCCGTAACTGATCTAAGTTTCGAATACACCTTTCCGGCAGGGGACCCTAATATGAGGCTGCAAAGCGAATCCCTTGCTATTTTAATGTTGGAAAATGATCCTAAGATGTGAATTTTAGTATCTGCAATCACAATCCTTGTCTTTGTGGCGTTTTCTATGGCAAACTTAGTCTTGCCGCCTTTACCTGACAATCTTCCTATAGCACGCGACAAATGCTCACCACGGAGTGTTTTAACATCCTTGATCTCGAAAGATTCCACATACAACTCGTCCAGACGCAGGAGGGCGACAGCATCCACCACCTCGAAACCTAGCATGAAAGCATGTACGAAATCCGCACACTTCTGTAGATTACTTATGTCAGGCGTGTCCGCTCTAGTCTTCAACTCAACCTTCCGAGCCCTGAGATTCATTCGAATATCGATCTTCATCTGATCGTATACTGGGGTATAGATGTCCATCCACCCTTTCTTGAGTGGTGTATACCTATGAGGCGGAACAGACACCTTCCGGAACTGAACCCGCCCATCAGACATCTCATGAGCCTTTAAAGGCTCAAAATTCGGCTTCCGTGGCAACGATCCCTTATCATTCTCCGATGGAATCAGAACCGTTTCAATCTCCATGGATTCCTTTGACTGCATTGATTCTATATACCCACAAAGAATCTATATACCTAGCAGCACATTTTCAAAATACCCATTTAGAATCCACAACTGCAAATTAAACAATAATAGTAACACCTAACAACCCAACAAATTAAAAACCATAAACCCTAAAAGAAAAATTGAAGAGCAACAATAACCCAACAAAGCCTTGTAGTTAGGTTTATTAAATTCATTTGTCTAAAACAAATCAATAAAATATCATAAATTGAGCATTCCAATCAAACAAAAACACCAAAAATATACAAATAAATGAAAAGGAGACGATTTTTTTACCAGATTATTCAAGGATTCTTCTCTTGACGGCTACGGCGAGCTTCAGCGAAGTGAAGCTAAAAGAGAAGCAGTAAAGTGGGTGTTCGCGGAATTTATAGGAGAGTAAAATACTAAAACGACAGCGTTTTTTATTTATACCAATACAAATCCGGCACCGTTTCATACGTTAAATTCGTAAATTCGTAAAGGCGATATTTCACATAAGTCCCTGTTGTTTGCAAACTTTGACCTTTTACAAGGTCTTTCTCATACTAACACTTTTAGCCCATAATTTTTAAGAATACATTACCTTTAGGCTTTAGTCATTTGACCAAGGTTTTAAATGCAAACAACTATTTTCCTCTTGAAATCAATTAGTAAAAGCTATCCTTAGGCTGTGACGAGATCTTGGATTATTGTTGGCTTCTATGACTATTATTGTCATCTTCTACCGATATTAATCATTGTCCTCTTTTACCGACACTAATCTTTGTTATCTTCTATCGACACTAATTTTTTAGTCTGTATTCACCCACTCTGTTTCTCTTTCACACTAAGATCACATATGCACCCTCCCCTTTCTTCATAGTTGAGTGTGATACTACAATGTTACCCTTTAACCTTAGATAAGCTTTTGTCAATGGAGGTGATCTTTGGTGATACAAATATATGCTTTTAATTTTATTTTTTAAACAATTAGATGCTTTAGATCATTATTTTAATTTTAGTTTGAATGTGTAATATCAGTGGAGAGTGTTGTGCTTGAAGAGAAAATTAACTTTAACAAATCAACATTTATAAAGCAACAATAATGTAATATAATAGTATAACTTTCACGATGTCATGTAGTTTTCAATTCATTATTTTAATTTTAGTTTGAATGTGTAATATTAGTGGAGAGTGTTGTGCTTGAAGAGAAAATTAACTTTAACAAAATCAACATTTATAAAGCAACAATAATGTAATATAATAGTATAACTTTCATGGTGTCATATGTAGTTTTCAATTCATTGTTTTATGTGAGTTTCACGTCTAATTTATCAATTTGTTGCTCCTATTGTTCTACCTTATGTGTTACTATGAGCCGGTATATATAGAGCCTTAGTGGTCACTTGTAAGTCATCGAAAAAACTTGTATTAATTTCTTATATGAATATAAGTTACAAGCTCATTCTTTTCTATAAAAATAAATAAATTGTATTAGTTTCTTATGTGAATGTAAGTTACAAGCTATTTCTTTTCTATTTTATCCTGATAACTTCATGTCTTATTTACAAATGCTAAAATTGACTCGATGGATGAGTCAATATAAGTGATATAAGTGTTAATCTGAGAAATACATTTAAAAACGTGTCATTTTACAAAATATAAGAACTTATGTGAAATTTTCCTGTTCTCAAAACGGCATATAATGGTGCCGTTTTGTTTTCGCTGGAAAACCCAAAATCTCTTTCGAATACGCGGTTGTCTCTGAAACCACTACCATGGAGGACTGCAACAACAAAGCGTTAACTGACACTCGGTTTTCCGATCTCAAGCCGCCGCTCTCCGAGCCGGTTCTCGAAGCCTTGGCTCAAGGCGACTTCGAGTTCTGCACGCCGGTTCAGGCCGCCACGATCCCTCTGCTATGCAGCTTCAAGGACGTCGCCGTCGACGCCGCCACCGGCTCCGGAAAAACCCTAGCTTTCGTAGTCCCTCTCGTTGAGATCCTCCGCCGCGCCACTTCTCCTCCAAAACCTCAGCAGGTTCCTCTCTTTTTTTTTTCCCTAAACAAGAAAAAGAAAAAGAAAAAATGCTTTTAGCTGCCGAGAAACCCCTGGAAAATTAAAGCACATTATAGAAAAGTTTAATTTTTAGAGGTTATTTGAGCTCGAATAACTGATTTCGAACTTTACTTTACTGTGAAGTTTTAGATTATTCAAGTTTTAAGTAATAAATTGCTTGAAGCTTTTTATTTTTCCTAATTTTATTTTTGTTGAGTTCAGTATTTGATTAAACTGCTTTGTTTTTTTGTTTTAGTTTAATGTTGAGTTTGATTTTTTTTATGTTAAATTGCTTTATAAATACATATATAGTATTTATATTTTGTTGTTGTTGTTGTTGTTGTTGTTAAGATTGGTTGTGGATTAATTACAGGTGATGGGGATGATTATTTCGCCGACAAGAGAGCTATCGTCGCAAATATATCACGTTGCCCAGCCATTCATTTCGACGTTGTCAAATGTGAAGTCTATGCTTCTTGTAGGGGGTGTGGAGGTGAAAACAGACATGAAGAAAATTGAGGAGGAAGGTGCAAATTTATTGATCGGCACTCCTGGGAGGATATCTGACATCATGGAACGCATGGATGTTTTGGATTTCCGCAACTTTGAGGTAGTTTATTTTTTGGTGATAATTGGTTCTCTTGAATGGTGTTGAAGCTTTTCGAGTGTGTAAATTTCTAATCTTGATTCATATTACAAGTTGAATGTTATAGTAGTGCTTGCAACTCTATAAAGGTGTTGGCTTTCAATTCATGCCTTAATCTATTTCATGTTAAAGAAGTTGAATTTTCCAGTTTCCAATACATAATTAGTGTTTAGTTGTTCCGATAAGATTGATTGTAATAGCATTGAAATCTTCACTTAATTGGAAGTTCGGAACTTATATTGTGGCTGTTTCATGAACATGTATCTACTTTTCTTGTTGGTGCAGATTTTAATTTTGGATGAGGCTGATAGGCTCTTGGATATGGGATTCCAGAAACATGTCAACTACATTATATCTCGATTACCAAAGCTTCGTAGAACTGGTCTCTTTTCAGCCACTCAAACTGAGGCAGTTGAAGAGCTATCGAAAGCAGGAATGAGAAATCCTGTGAGGGTTGAAGTTCGAGCAGAAGCAAAGTCACGGGATGGTTCTGCGTCATCATCCAAACAATCTGCCTCTTCAAAAACACCTGCAGGCCTTCAACTGGAGGTCAGCTGCATGTGAATTTATTTGCATACATTTAAGCTCCATTTGGTTACTCAACTGAAAGGAAATTAAAATTATAGTTCTGTGAAATTCTATAGAACTATATTTTGATATATTAGAATTCCAAAAGACTCTAATTCCTCTGTTTGTATCTAAATTAGAATTCACTTAGAATAAAAATGTTATTTTATGAATATTATAGGTAACATGCATATATGTACATTTTATAATATTTTTTTAGCAGTAAATATTTAATTTATATTTTATAGGTGAATTCTCATTTTCTTACTTCATCTTTGTTCTTGTATTTTTATGACTGCAATAGTTTGAGAGCCAAATAAAGTGGGTGTATTTATTTATTTGTCATTGACAAAACGAACTTGCTATCATATTTCAAAGTCTGAGTCCTTGTAAACTAATTTTTTCATGTAATTTGGAATTGATGTCTCCTTTGCTTGTGCAGTATGTGGAATGTGAATCGGATAAGAAACCATCACAACTAGTTGATCTTCTTATTAAGAACAAGTCTAAAAAAATTATAATGTAAGTTCTGCATGAACATTTCTCAAAGAATGGTTAGTGTGTTCTCGTGTAGTTAATGGCCAAAGAGTTAATATAATTTGCTAAGAATGATTTCCTTGTTTCTTCAGATATTATATGACTTGTGCTAGTGTGGACTATTGGGGAGTTGTTCTTCCTCGTCTGGGTGTTTTGAAGGGACTTTCTTTGATTCCTCTTCATGGGAAGATGAAGCAGGTATAATTTGGATATTGGCATACATTTGTCAGTGTTAAAGATTATAATTTTAGAAGTTGGCTGTTATCTATTATGACTCATCTTAATTATTTCACTCGATAGTCTGCTCGGGAGAAAGCATTAGCTTCATTCACGTCTCTATCAAGTGGCATTCTTCTCTGTACTGATGTTGCAGCACGTGGACTTGACATTCCCGGAGTGGATTGTGTAGTGCAGGTAGCTTGATAAAATGTATAGATAGATTATATGTGATCTTTGTAATTTTATGAATGGTGGCTTATTTGTTTGCTATTTTTGCAGTATGACCCCCCTCAAGATCCAGATGTTTTCATTCACAGAGTTGGTCGAACTGCTAGGTTGGGTAGACAAGGAAGTTCCATTGTTTTTCTATCGCCAAAGGTCTTGTTCATACATCTGTTTAGTTTCCTTTTTTGGTAGACCGTTTTGTCATAAGTATTAGAAGGCAATTGATTCAGCTGTATTTGTGCAGGAGGAAGCTTATGTAGAATTCCTGCAGATAAGAAGAGTCCCCCTTCAAGAGAGGAAATGTTCTGATGACGTTACTGATGTAGTTCCTCAAGTGAGCACAATATTTGAGTCTGTTTTTTCCTCTGTATATCTTAATCGGAAATTGATTCTGAATATATTTTAGGCAGTTTCAAGGAAAAGGCTTGAAGGGGAAAATTGAGTTTAGAGGCTAGCAGTGCAACTATATCTTTATTGTTTTCTCTTTAATTTTATGATGTTGATCCATCACCGCAACAAACTTGTTTCAGATACGAGCTGCTGCCAAAAAAGACCGTGATGTCATGGAGAAAGGACTCAGAGCATTTGTTTCATATATGCGTGCATATAAAGAGCATCACTGCTCGTATATTTTCAGGTTACTACTGTTTTTATCCTTTAGTTTTTGCAGTTTTCCTTTCTCTTTCTTTATGGTCATAATATTTCCCCCCTTCGTATTATACAGATGGAAAGAACTTGAGATTGGCAAGTTGGCTATGGGATATGGCTTGTTACAGCTTCCTTTGATGTCCGAAGTAAAGATCCATTCGCTTTCCACAGCAGGTTTCATTCCGGTTGAAGACATCAAAATGAAGGATATCAAATTTAAGTAAGAACTCACAATCTTGTTATGGTTTCTTATTGATTATGTAGAATCAAAGAGCTTGCTAGTTTGCTCTTGACAATTGACATTATCATCGATGAAGAAAATTCAAATCACTTACTCGGCTGGGTTTTGCTTTTTCCTTTGACAAGACACTGGCCTTAGTTTAGAATCTCAAAAGATGGTTTTATTTCTCGATTCGATTTTCTACTGAATTTCTAGTTCGAAATACATCTTTTGTGCATGAGAACCTTCAGCAATATTGATCTGAATTAGTTTTCTTTTCATTTTATCATCCGATATTCAAATCTTTCAATCGTTTTCTCTTATTAATCCATGTTTTTCCATATGCTGTGATAATATTATATTTTTTCATAATTGTGTAAGCTTGTGATTATAGCTGATGATAATATTTACTTAGGGATAAATCTCGTGAGAAACAAAGGAAGAAGAACTTGCAAGCAAAGATGGAAAAGCAACAGCGAGAACCAAAACCTCAGAAACCCAACAAAACCCCTAATGCTGAAACTAGTGTTATGAGGAAGAAAACAGCCAAACAGAGACGTACTTCCCAGGCAATTGAAGATGACGATGAGTTGACACGTGATTACCGCCTACTAAAAAAGCTGAAAAAGGGAACTATAGATGAAAGCGAATTCTCCAAGTTAACAGGAATGGAAGAGCTTTGAAGTGAACGATGCAGGTCTTGTTTTTGCAAATCTATGTGTTAGATTGGTTATACTGCGGGTTCAACATAATCAAAAACTAATTGCCATCAACTGTGACAGAAAACCGTTTGAGGTACAATTTTGCTGGATATTTCAGAGCTGTTCTTCCTATTACTTCCATCTCAAAGCTTAAGCAACTAACAACTAGAAGATTGCGGCGCTTATTCGTAAGATCTTTTTCCTGATTTCATGCATTAGTTTTCGGTTTGACGTAGGATAGATTGCTGCGAAAAGGGTGGTGATCTAAACACAGAATTTTATATTTTATGTTGAGATTAGTTATTGTTGATGAATGCAGAAAAAGTTCTACAATTTTGGTAAGTTTTACAATAGCTTGTACTTGTATGTTGAATTGTAAAACCAACAATCACAAAAGAATCAAATCTTTGGTTTAAAAATATTTATTTGTGTCTACTTCTTCAAGGCAGCACATGGTCACATTTGGGCTTAACATTTTTTTATATAAAAAGCCAAATTCATGGTGTAAGATTTTAAAATAATTGAAATTTGGGGAGGTGAAAATTTAATAATTTATTGGATTGGGCTTCAAAGTTTCTGGACGAGTTCCAGGTAGGGAGGGTGGCTGCTGTGAGTGCTTCGTGTAGCAGGGTGCCTGTGAAATGGTCCCCTCCGAGTGCGGATGTTTATAAAATTAATTGTGATGCTGCATTAGATGGTGCGGGCAGGAAGGTGGGTTTCGGTATGGTTATTCGGGACGATTCTGGGTTTGTTTTGGCGTGTAGTTCTCAAGTCTTGACTGCTAGCTTCAGTGCTCAGACAGCTGAAATTATGGCAATTGGTAGAGCAATTGTGTTCAGTAGGGATTGTGGTCTATTTCCTTGTGTGCTTGAGTCTGATGCTGAGGTGGTGGTTAAGTGGATTTTGAATGGATCTCATTTGGACTCTGCTGTTGATGCTATTCTTGAGGACATTGCTGTCTTGAGGAAGGAGTGTGGGGATTTGAAGGTGGTGTTCACGCCCAGGAGAGCAAACCTTGTCGCCCATGTGCTTGCTAGGCAGGCGCTCAAGAATGTGGATGATTTTTTCTGGCTTGAAGAATTTCCTTACTGTGTTGCTTCTGCTGTCCAGGCTGATATGCCGGTTTAATTTGTGTACTCTGTTTCTGCTGCCCTTGGCTTTGGCTATGGGTGGCTTATTTATTCAAAAAAAATTAAAAAATTAAAAAATTAAAAAAAATCTGAAATTGTAATGGGACAATTTGATGGGACAATTTGACAAAATTAAAAAGTGATTCTTATTCCTGATCTCGTGTGAAGATAAGACCGAATATATATAGACGTGCATAGACGGGTAGAAATTATTAAATGTATGATCCTGTACAAAAAATTTGTACAGTTTTACTGATTCCTGGTCGGTTGGAATCAATAAAAAAAACAATTTATACTATTTTAACTGGTTAGAATCAATAAAACTGTTCAAAAAATTTGTACAGGATACTGTATTAAAAAGTTACTATATAGACAAGATACATATGAGAGTCAGTGATTTTTTTTTTTAAATATGGTATTAATCGGTAATGTTACATAATGGGCTCGTAGTAAAAAACCTATATGCGACAAAAATGGGATTGGTTCGGTGATAAAACCCCTCACATCTACACCACGAGTACGTGGTTTGAATCTCTCCCTCTCTCCCATAAAACTCCTTAAAAAAAAAAAAAAAAAATTAAATTAAATTAATTAAATAAATAAAATAAATAAATAAGTGTGTTTAAAATTCCCACCGTTTATAACGTCCATGGAAGACTTTGATGTCAAAGTCTTCCAACCGATCCAGAAAGTACTTCCTCCAAAAGCACTAGGGCAGTTCGTCCCATATTCCAACTTCACTTTCGAAGTGCTTTTCCATCTTAAAAAAACAACAGAAGGTCCTCTCCTCGCAAGTCTCTTAAACTCAAACTCAAGCTCAAATCCACCCAAAAATATATATATATATATATATATATCCTACTGTCTTGTTTTTCTTCATCAACCATGTCTGAATCCAACGGCCACCAATCCTCCACCACAAACGACCCACCACCAACACCACCACCTTTCGACCCATCAGAGCCGTCCGTTCCCATCTCCTACCCGATCAAGACCCTCCAGGACCTCAAATCCCGGGTCTACTTTGACTCCTTCCACTACCCTTTTAACAAGTCCTCTGTTCCTCTCCAAAACGCTGCGTTTCCTGATAGGCCTAGGATGCTGGTGTGTCATGACATGCAAGGTGGTTATGTGGACGATAAGTGGGTCCAAGGTGGGACCAATGCTGACGCATACGCTATCTGGCACTGGTATTTGATGGATGTTTTTGTCTATTTTTCACACAATTTGGTCACTTTGCCGCCACCTTGTTGGACTAACACTGCTCACAAACATGGAGTCAAGGTAACTTTTTTATTATGTGTCAATTTTTAGTGTTTAGTTTTGTCTGTTTTATGGGTTTAAATCATTGTTTTCATGTTAAAGCTTATAACTTTTTGTGTAGTTTGAGGTGGGAAAAAGGTTGTTTTGAAGAAACAAGAGTGCAAATCAGCATAATTTTAGCTTATTTTTTCATAAATATAAGCTTCACTCAAGAACTGTACAAGTAATTATTTTCTTTGACTTTAATGTCAATGTTTAGTGTTAAGTGATTAAAGATTGATTTTGAAACATGTCTGGTTTTGTCTTTTTGTTGGGTTTAAATCATTGTTTTCATGTTAAAGCTTGTAACTTTTTGTGAAATTTGAGGTGGGAAATGGTTTGTTTTGAAAAAACAAAAGTAACAAATCAGCTTAATTTTAGTTTGTTTTCTCATAAATATAAGTACTGAACAAGTTCTTATTGACATTTAACCAGTTATTTTTAGTTAGCTCCTAATTTTAGTAGTTTAGTAAAAGGCAAAATCCGCATATGTTAAAAAGTTATCGATTGATAGTTTATGCGGATGGAGTGCTGATTTTATCTTTTAATGAATCTAATGATGAGAATTTGGTGAACTTAACGTTAAGAGTTTAATAAAAGACAAAATTCGCACATGTTAACAAAATTATTGATTGATAATGAGCTTTGTTCATAATCTATGTGAGATGAGGAGAAAATGGATGAAATGATTTTTTCATGATGTTGTTGCTTGTGTTCATGGAATTGAAGGTATTGGGGACTTTCATCGTTGAATGGGACGAAGGGACAGTCATTGCCAATGAATTGCTGTCGACAAAGGAGTCTGCTCACTTGTATGCCGAGCTCTTGAAAGAGCTTGCTGTTGATTTGGGCTTTGATGGGTGGCTGGTACTTATTTTACCAGAAATCTAAATTCTTTACACTTGGATTCTTGCTTTGCACAATTTTATCGATTGTATAGTTGCTTGATTGCTATATTTTGTTTACTAAGAGAAGAGTTATAACTAAAAGTGACTTTTTATTAGTAATGTCATGTATAATGAGAAGCGAAAAAAGAAATTTAGAGCAGAATAAGGTTAAATTTAGAGAACGTGACCGTTTATGTTTGTTGGAGTCCTGTCTGTGCACTCGCTTTCTGTGGTTGACATGGGTACTTTTACTTGCAGCTTAATATGGAGGTTAAAATGGATGTAGGGAAAATTCCTAATTTGAAAGAATTCATCAGCCACTTAACTGAGGTTATGCACTCCTCGCTGCCCGGATCATTGGTTATCTGGTGAGTGTCAGGACTCGGGATGCACATACATTTCTAGTCATGCGAATTTAAAGGTGTATTTGATTAATGATTATTGCTTTAACCTATAAATGTTGTAGGTATGACAGTGTCACAATTGACGGGGAGCTGGATTGGCAAAATCAACTGAATGAAAAAAACAAACCTTTCTTTGATATATGCGATGGCATATTCGTTAACTATACATGGATGGTGATGCTCTATCTTCTTCGATCTCCCATGTGAAACTTAATTATCGTTTATTGCATACTGAATTTTCTTGGATGCCATGATACAGGAAGACTATCCGAAGATTTCAGCAGCTGCTGCTGGTGACAGGAAATATGATGTCTACATGGGAATAGATGTGTTTGGAAGGAACACTTTTGGTGGTGGACAATGGAATGTACGTGGTTGATTAAATTTATGAGCGCAGGGGGTTCATTCTAGCTAGAATGTACTCCGACTTATTAAATTCTCTCGTTTATCTATAAATTTGAGTGTGGAGGGTCTTCTTTTTCTTAATAATAATAACAATAATAATTCTTTGGACATCAGACAAATGTTGCGCTTGATGTGATAAAAAAGGATGATGTCTCAGCTGCCATATTTGCTCCTGGATGGATCTATGAAACTAAGCAACTGCCAGATTTTCAGACTGCTCAAAATCGGTACGTAAGACACTTTCCTCTTTGAGAAATTCCATGAATCTGATAACCTGATATACAATTTTAAGTTTTCTAGCTGTATCTTCGAGCTCAAACTTCCCTGTTTTCCGTATGTAGCTTGTGAGCTCATTTCCTTACAAAAGCCGGCATCGTTATATTTTTATTTGTGACATCTCTCAGTGTGTTATTGATCACTCGTTAATGATGATTTAGTTCTCCTACCTACATCCATGTCCTTGATTATGACGTTTTGCTTTACATTTCAGTTATTTGATTTTCATTTTAATGTCATTGTTCTTATCGCGGTGTGACTCACTCCTGCTTACTAGTTCAAAATAAATCTTTCATAATTGAGATAGTGTCATGTAATTACATAAATGTTTTGGTGAGCTTCATTTTCGTATACTTTGGTTTTTGCAGTTGGTGGTCCCTTATTGAAAAGTCGTGGGGAGTTTTACAAAATTATCCCAAAGTGCTACCGTTCTACTCAAATTTTGATCAGGTTGCGGCTATGTTTAACTTTTTATCCGTTCTTATGTGTAACTAGCTAACCTTTGGCCTTACAAAAGCTACTAGCTTGAATTAATTTTAATAAATCACTATCAACATGGCTCCTTGCAGTCATCTTTACCCAGCCGAAAGTTGTAATATGGTTCTCCTCTACGAAAAATTCTCCATTTGATCTCATTTGAGTGTAGGGACTGACCATTTAATCTCAATTTAGAACAGTGTGAAACTTTTGAGGAATTTTTGAAGATATAAAAGAATAAGAGTCTGCAAATTCCGTTAAGATCCATTGGATGAAATCGAATTTGTTCTTTTGTTGACTGTGAATTGCCCATCTCTTGAAATGCTCAATATGCCAATTCTGTAAATACTGACTCTCACCGATATGTTTCAGGGTCACGGTTCACATATTTCTGTTGAGGGAGAACAAGTACTAAAATCTCCTTGGAACAACATTTCTTCCCAGGGATTTCAGGTATGCACTATGTGGACCTGTTGGCTCACAGATAGGATCCTTTTCTTTTACGTTTACTCTTTTTTCGGTTCGTCCATTCATATGTCTTGAATTCTTCACGGAGACTTTACAGATATTGTTATATATTTCTTCATCATTTGGAAATTTGTTCTGTGTTATTACATGTAACACAGATAAGAAAGCTTGTAATGTAGTTTGGTTTTTGTACGTCACAGATGTTGATCTAGTTAGAAAACTTCTTTTTGCCCCTTTAACTTTCTCCTTTACTTGTGACAGCCTTTTCTTAAGTTTGATGACAACGCTAATCCGGATGGTATTCAAGTCATTGTTGAGTAAGTTTTACAACGCTAACAGTACTTGTAATTTCGGATTCGCTTGGTAACATAACATCAGGAATGCAATACTCATTTTGGATTACCACTGTTTTCAATCGATATCATTTTGATACTACTACTACGCATTGAAGATCCTACTATAATCAAATGTATATTTGCACTTGTAGCTTTAAGCAAGCGTCTTATAGCGGTGGAGGGAACATCACATTTAAAGGCACTCTTGAAGGCAATACTCATTTCACCGCAAAGCTCTTTCAGGCAGAGGTTCTTTTGGGGGATTTACCCGTCATCTTTACATATTCTGTAAGCCCTTTCTTCCATGCATTACATTTGCAGAAAGAATAATATGTCAAACAATTATTATTACGTGGTTATAGTGTTAAAATTATATAAATGTGCTTACATTACGATCATTTTGATGACAATAATGTTATTGAAATTTGAAGAAGATTAAGTTCACATATTGTGTGTATCTTGCTACATCTTGCTAGATTAACTTGAGCACTACTGCTGCAGGTTCAATCAGAAAAAAATTCTCTCGTGGGACTTCATCTCGAGCTCTCTTCTGCCACGAAAGAAACAAAGTCGCTTCTTCTTGCATCCAAGGGAGCAAATCAATTCTCAGGAAAATTTGGTGAAGTTATTGTGCCGCGTCAAGTTAAAAACACACCAACAGCATCAGGATGGGTCATACTGGAGAGTGGCATTGCAATGAATGGATACACAATAACAGGAATCAATGCTTTATGCTACCGGCCAGAACCCAAAAATCGTAGCCTGATACTAGAATCCGGATCAGATGGCCAAGCTGAATACTTTGCAGTGCTTGGTGATATCACCATTAAAACTTCTGAACAGAACTCAGACTTCCCACAGTCTAGTTCATGGCTAGTCGAGGCTCAATATCCCAAATGGACTTCAAATGCAGGTTCTCATGATTCCAAAACCCTGAATGTTAAGCTCAGTTGGAAATTAAAAGACGGTAAAAATGATCCTGTCTTCCCAAAGTTCAACATCTACGTCAAGAAACTAGTGAAAAATCCGGTTGGAAATCAGGATGGACTGCTTGAAGGGACACATGAGTATCTTGGTTCAGCACAAGTCCAAGCGTTTTATGTTTCTGATCTTGTTGTTCCTTCAGGAACTGACAGTCTCAAGTTCAGTATTCAACTGTGTTCTGTTGAGGGTAGGACCCAGAAACTTGATGATGCTCCATTTTTTGTCCTAGGGACGGACATTTCCCCCTAAATCCCCAAATCCCAATCCCCATTTGTGGGATAAAATCATCCCAAATGGGGAATATTGAAATGGGGATGGGGATGGAGATGGCGGGACCTCCTCCCATCTCCATATCCCCCAAAACCTATTATTTTAATAATTATTATTTTTCTAATTTACCTCATTTTCCTCCTCACTTTTTTTTTTTTTTTTTTTTTTTTTTAAGTATTACACTATTATATAAATTTGGGTTTTTTTTTGGAGGAGAAAAGACTCGAAACCTAGTGGTATAGGTGTGGGAGATTTATCGATCATATATACTTTAATAACTCCAAATTTATTTATATTTGTATTGGATTTTATTTGTATTTGTATTGGAATTTTATTATATATATTATAACTTATAAACATGGAGTGTTAATTTTTTTTTAATATGTAATTTTTAGTCAAATATAATCTATCGAAAACGTGGGAAACCAGAAAAAGAATTGGGATTTATTTTCTTTTTCTTATTTTCCCACCAACTAACTTTCCCGACGACCAAACAGAACATAACAAAAGTACTTCTAAACTAAAATAACCTGTTAGCTTCTTCACTTGCTTCAACTGCTTCACTGTCAAAAAAAAAAAAAAAAAAAAAACCCCTTGAACATGTTAAATATTTCTCATCTTCTTCGCAACAATATTAACCGCCAAATCCTTGTAACCATCCGCAACTTTCTCAACACAATTCACCAAAAATCCCACTCTCTGTTTCTCTTCATCACCAGGTCTGAATCTCCATCCAACGGCCACCAATCCTCCTCTCTCGACCCCCCACCACCACCTTTCGATCCATCAGAGCCGTCCGTTCCCATCTCCTATCCGATCAAGAGCCTCCAGGACCTCGAATCCCGGGTCTACTTTGATTCCTTCCACTACCCTTTTAACAGGTCCTCTGTTCCTCTCCAAAACGCTGCGTTTCCTGATAGGCCTAGGATTCTGGTGTGTCATGACATGAAAGGTGGTTACGTGGACGATAAGTGGGTCCAGGGTGGGACCAATGCTGACGCGTACGCTATCTGGCACTGGTATTTAATTGATGTTTTTGTCTATTTTTCACACAATTTGGTCACTTTGCCACCTCCTTGTTGGATCAACACTGCTCACAAACATGGAGTCAAGGTATTTTTTTTTTTTTCTTAATTTTTGGATTTTAATGTCAATATTTAGTGTTCAAATTATTGTTTTCATGTTAAAGCTTGTAACTTTTTGTGAAGTTTGAGGTGGGAAATGGTTGTTTTGAAGAAACAAGAGTGCTTATCAGCTTAATTTCAGCTTGTTTTGTCATAAATATAAGCTTCACTTAACGACTGAACAAGTTCTTATTGACATTTAACCAGTTATTTTTAGCTTAATGTTTTTTTTAATCACATTGAACATGTGGCGGTGAGCTAAATTTCTAGGTATAGGTTTATTTACAAATGAGTTTCGAGGGAAGACGGAGGATTTGATAGAAATAGGTTTTCCTTGATTGTTACTGTTATGTGCTGAATGGATAGTTTAAAAAGATTGTTTCTTTTGTTCTCTTTTATATAGCTGTTGATTGAAAGATTAGTCAATTACGAGCAATAAATATAATTATTGAGCGGAAAAAAAAATGCGAAAGACTGGTGCAATGCTCGAAAGTTGGTGTGGTGTAAGCTCACCAAGGTTAGATTCAGATGTTGATCTTAATGTACTATGTTTTTCTTGTTTTCTTAGATGGTTGACGTTGTGTCGTCTTGATGCTTTGATTGATTATCAACTTAAATAAATGGCTTAAGTAATTTTTATAGTATGCCATGTTCTTCTTGTGCCCGTGGAATCGAAGGTATTGGGGACTTTCGTTGCAGAATGGGATGAAGGGAGCATCGTTGCTGATAAATTGGTCTCTACGAAGGAATCGGCTCACATGTATGCAGAGTGCTTGGCAGAGCTTGCTGTTGATTTAGGCTTTGACGGGTGGCTGGTATATATTTCACCTGCAATCTTCTTGCTTTTCAGTTATATGTGCAAGTATAGAAACTGTAAATTTGGACTGGAATAAGGATAATTTCAGACATGAGCATCATGAGCATGTACGTGAGTACGTCTGTCGGAGTCTCATCTGTGTACTCCTTTTATGTAGTTGACATAGGAAATTTTACTTGCAGGTTAATATGGAGGTTGGAGTGAGTAAAGGGAAAAACTGTAATTTGAAAGAATTTGTCAGCCATTTAACTAATACTATGCACTCCTCGCTGCCTGGCTCGTTGGTTATTTGGTGAGTGTCTGGACTCTGGAGATTACGGTTTTTTTCCAGTCACTGGTTTTCAATGTGGAGAACCATTTTAAATTCATATTTTATTGATGATTTTTGCTTTTATTGACATTGATTTCACAGGTATGAAAGTGTTACAATTGATGGGATTCTCAGGTGGCAAAATCAACTGAATAAAAAAAATAAACCTTTCTTTGATATATGCGATGGCATATTTGTAAACTATTTATGGACGGTGATGCCTTATCTTTTATCTCCCTTGTGAAACTTAATCATCGTTTCTTGCATACGTATTTTCTTTTTGGTATCATGCAGGAAAAATATGTCAAGCATTCAGCAGCCATTGCTGGTGATAGGAAATACGATGTCTACATGGGAATAGATGTGTTTGGGAGGGGCACTTTTGGTGGTGGACAATGGAAGGTATGTATCAGGTAATTTTTTGAGTTGAGCGAATCTTCATTTGATATTACATTGAATATATAGCAGTCTAAGCTGTTATTTGATTTTCCTGTTTGGTTCTTTAATGCTAATTTGATTACTTCTAAGTGGAATTTGAGCATGGACAGTTTTCTTTTTTGTGATAATAACGATTCTCTGCACATCAGACAAATGTTGCACTTGATGTGCTAAAGAAGTTTGATGTCTCAGCTGCCATATTTGCTCCTGGATGGGTCTACGAGACTAACCAACCACCTGATTTTCAGAATGCTCAAAATCTGTAAGATGCTTGTATCTTGTCGTAAAATTCCTTAAATTTCATTATATTTTGAGTTTGATAAGGCTATGTAGCGGCTTGAGAGATCATTTCCTTATGCTGGATGTTTTCCGCATAACATTTTGACGCCATAGATTTGAAGACTAACAAATATAGATCTGCATTTGAGTATATAATGTATATTGTTGCCTTATTGTAGAAGCGCGACACTATTCTTACTGCCAATTATATCCTTGACTATGAAATTTACCTTCGGTTTACACTATTTTCGGTTGTTTGATTATCTTTTTAATGCCGATTTTCGTATACCAGTGTGACTTTGCATTTTTGTAGGTTCAAAACTAGTTCTTTCATTACTGAGATATATTGTATCATATAAATATTACAGAATTTTATGGTGAGCTTGTTTTTCATATACTTTGGTATTTGCAGTTGGTGGTCCCTTGTTGAAAAGTCCTGGGGAATTTCACGAAATTATCCGAAAGTGCTACCATTCTACTCAAATTTCGATCAGGTTATAATGACATTGAATTTCTTATTTACTTCTTAAATACAACTTTTGTAAGCACTGGCCTTGTGAGCTAAGCTGTTAGCTTGAATAACTTGTAGTCATCTTTAAAATTTAGCAGAAAGAAAGCACTCTACAATACGACTTATACGGTTATACCTCACATTAAGAATCTTATATCATTGCCTATTGATCTCCAATACTGCCAATAAGCCGTTGTTTCTGAGCTTCCTTTAGAGACCACTAAAACTGAGCTTGATTCGATAATCATAGCCATTTGATCCCGTCTAATTATAGAGGAGCCTACCATTTTATACATCCATCTATGAGGTCATGTGTGGAATATATGAGCTTGTGTGTTAATTTTGTTCAGTTTGATTCTAAACTATAGTACTGATTCTCGCCGATATTGTTCAGGGTCGTGGTTTACATATATCTGCCGAGGGAAGGCAAGTGTTAGAAACTCCTTGGAATAATCTCTCTTCCCAGGGCTTTCAGGTATGCACTGAATAGAACTGTTGTTTCTTTTAAGGTACCTTCGAGTTAGGATCCTCTTCATTTTGCTTTTATATGGTTTTGTGTAGGAGTACCGGATGAAATCTTTATGGCAACTTTACAGATTATTAGAAATTTGAACTCCATCGCAAAGTTCTTCGTTTAGAAACTTGTTCTGTGTACACGGTCATGATTATATTTCTTAGCTATCAAGCTATGTATTCAATGCTTTTGTGAAGAAAATATCATAATTGTTTAGTGTGTTTTTGTTGTTCATTGAGTCAGGCAAGCCTTTTTTTTCCCGCACTAACCTTTTTTTGTGTATTTGGCAGCCTTTTCTTAAGTTCAGTAATGACGCTAATTCGGATACAATAAAAGTCGCTGTCAAGTAAGTTCGAATGCTCATACATATATCTCTTAAATATTCTGAATTTGCATAACTCTTTACAATTTCCATTGCTGCTGATAGTTTGGCTAATAATATGCTCACATGATTTGATATCGGTAATATGTAGAATGATAAAACTTCTAAAACACTAGCTAATGAAATCTGATTTCATAGTAATTGGATTTTTCCGTGACGCTTCACTTCAGATCATATATTCTCAAGCACATATTCTCAAATGTAGTTTTAAGGAAGCCTCATATAGCGGTGGAGGAAACATCACATTTAAAGGAACTCTTCGAAATGGTGACCACTTCATTGCAAGGCTCTTTCGGAGCAAGCTGCTTTTGGGGGATTTTCCCATTCACATTACATATTCCGTAAGCTATTTCTTCTATCAATTAAAGCATCAGGAACAATGATATCTACAAAAATTGTTAGGTCTAGTACAAGCCTACAAGGTATTTAAAATCCTCTCGCCATTTTATGGCGGTGAGCTTATCTAAATTCGAAGGAGACTTGAGTCGATGCATACATTTTGAAATCGAATCTTAGAACGTATTGTGCACATGCAGCAGTCTGTATATTCCTACTTCTGTCTATATTAACTTGAGCACCACAATTATTGCAGGTAAAATCGGAAGAAAATTCTTTAGTAGGCCTTCTTCTCGAGTTCTCTTCTGCCACGAAAGAAACAAAGTTTGTGCTTCTTGCATCAAGGGGAACAAATCAATTCTCAAGCAAATTCAGTGAAGTGATTGAGCCACGACAAGTAAAAAAAAAGACGCGGCTCCAGGATGGATCGTACAGGAGACTAGCATTGCTATGAATGGATGCACGATAACAGGAATTAATGCTTTATGCTACAGGCCGGAGTCTAATAACAGTATACTGAGAATACAATCCGGATGTAGCCAAGATAGTACACGAACTCGCATTCCAGCAGAATTTTTCGCGGTGCTTGGTGATATCACTATTAAAACTTCTGGCCAGAACTCAGACTTCCCACCGTCTAGTTCATGGCTAGTCGAGGCTCAATATCTCAAATGGACTTCGAATTCTCAGGGTTCCAAGATCCTTGATGTTAAGATCAGTTGGAAGTTGAAACATGGAAATGTTTCTCTCTTTCCAAAGTACAATATCTACGTCGAGGCAAAACAAACGAATGGAAGTCCAGAGCGAAGGCCAGAAGTGACATGAAAGTATCTAGGATCTGCGCATACGGAAGCGTTTTTCATTTCTGACCTTGACATTCCTACCGGAACTGACAGTCTCAAGTTCATTGTCCAAGTCTGTTCTGTTGATGGCACAAGCCAGAAGCTGGATGGCTCTCCATTTCTTCAACTGGATGTTGAAAACAAGTAATGTCACTACCTTTAATTTGTGTTATCAATTAAGGTTGATTGATTTTTTTGCTTGTATCTGGCAACTGTTACAAATTATGACAATTATATACTTAAAAAAAAAAAAAGGTGGTAAATAATATATTTATCTTTGCAATAATGTGATGTTTCTCTGCCGGACGCGTATACTGACAAGAATCCTAATAAGCGAAAGATGACTTAATTCATGATTTGTGATTACAATCAGGTTTTAAGTTCTCGATTCTCTTTTCGATAGAACTTGATTTCCTTTTATTTTTATTCTTGATTAGTAAACATAAATACAATCACGTGTACGAAAATCAATCAAATCCAGGACTTCTTAATCGAACCCAGGACTTCTTAATCGAACTTAGTCAAATGTAAATCAGTCTTCAGGTAGTCACAGAATTCTTCATGGCACAATATGTCAAACTTATTAACATGGCTGCTGCTTTTACTGACTATTAGTCATGGCTGCAATATCAATAGATTCTATGGAGTTTCCTTGTTATATGTGTTCAATAATTCAACCATCTTTTTTAATCAAACTTGGGGATAATATTTCACTTTGTTTCAAACTCTAAAGCATGAAAATCTGGACTACCATGGAAATATTTTTAAGCAATCGAGTACATAATGATAAAGTTTTGGCCTTTTATGGTTTTTGAAGCAAAGAAAAATTGGAATCTAATGACTTGGACAAGAGAATAGAAATAAAAAGAAAGATCATGAAGAGAAGATAAATAAAAAAGAGAAAGAAAAAAAAAAAAATCTTTGAATGAAAACCAAACTATCCCCTTTGATGTTGGAAGTATTACATCCTCGAGCCCTCAAAAGAGAAAATAAGAAGTCTCTATGATCTCCCTTTCCCTTTTCTCCATAAAAGAAAAAATAAAATTTGAAGTTGATAAGATAGAAAAGAATAAAAGAGAAGAGCAGTGCATTTGTCTTGTAATGCAAAAAAAAATCTAAGGGATGTGCATGCTTTTGTCTTGTTATGGTGATGCCTCCTTGTTTTTTCTTTTCTTGTTTGGTTCCAAACTTCAGTTGATCCTGTCAAATCCTGTTGCCCGGATATTTATAATCTCCGTCAACTTATCAAGGTTTAAACATTGATATCTTGTATATAATATTGTTTAATAATTTCTATAAAACTGTAATAACTGTGGCAGTGTTGGGAGTCAACTTCTTCTGATTATAGAAATAGACATCTAAACTACCTTTATAATATTTTATTTCGGTAGGTTCCAGTAGATCATTATTATTAGAAGAAAAAAATTTCAGTTGAACCCCACTTTGTCTTTCTAATCCAAACTCAGCATGCTTCATGTGTTTAACCAAGATTTTTGAGTCTGGTTTTCTATGAATTCTGTGTACAAGTTTTGTCTTTTATATATTTATTTTACATGTCAAATCTTAGAAACTACTACTAGAATTATAAATATACCGGCAAGATCCTTCTTCATACATGTGTTTTTTATATCCAAATTAATTGAACTAGCACTGCAATCAAATCTTACTAAGATAATCCAGTTCATTTTTTTTTTGTTGTATTCAATCTCATAACCACTCACAGATCACTAGTAAATGCATATGTTTTTTTTTATAGAAAGTATTTTTACTAGTAATCCATATGTTTCTCTTAGCAATAATTGATGAATACATCAATATTGAACGAATCAGAAGTTTGATGGAATCTATAAAGATAAGTACTAAAAAACGCTGTATATATTTATAAAATACGTGTGATACAACTCAAATATTTATCTCTGCATGTGTATTAGCCACTACTTAAAAAGTCATTTTAAGTACTATTTGAAAAGTACTTTTTCACCATATCACAAACAGTGAGATATATATGTGCACTTAATTATATTGTCATTTGTCAATGACATGCAAAGCACCACTACTTAAAAAAAAAAGTGCTTTTTCTCATCATCTTTCCTCTATCTTCTTGAGACTTGAAGTGTATATATATATATCCTTGGAAGACCTGAAAAAAATCAGAAAAAAGATGATCTCAGTGGAATCACTTTTAAATATTCATCGTAATCAAACAAAACTAAATTTGACAAAAATCAAACTTAATTACTATATAATAAATTGAGCAGTGACGACCATTCATTTTTTTTTTTTTTCTTATATATATATATATATATATATATGTATAGGTATAGTTAGCTAGATAATATTACAGCTTCGAAAATCTACAGAAAAAGGTGGATTTGATAAGGATTATAGGAAACTTTCAAGTTTGACTTGAGGAAAAATGCTTGATTAGACAAAAGCTAATGTGGAATCTTCCGGTCAGTTCTTGCCCCCCCCTTTTCAATTTTTATTTTTTATTTTTCTTCATGACCAACTAAACTATTGCTTTGATTCGACACATAATTGTATGGAGAGATGGATTTAGAACAAATATATAAATATATTAGCTAGTGATCATTATTAAAAGTTAAAATAAGCACTTCCTATGAACAAAAGCACTTCTCTTTCCCACTGCCCCACGTGAACTAACTACACCACCAAGTTGTCTGCTTATGCCAATTTTCTGCTTTTTAACAACCCTGAATTCTTTTTGATTAATTTGATCCTATGGTTAATTACACATAACTTGTTTGATATCCAACGTACTACAGTCAATAAAATGAATTATTTTTTTCTTTTAATGAACCCTAACGAAACAAACTCAAGCTCATCATGTAAGAAATTCGTTAAAATAACGTTTATGCTATGCATGGAATTGCATACGGATTTGAATAATTTTAAAATTCGTCAAAAAACCTTGAACATATATGTCTGGTTCTTCTCTCTATCCTGCGTTGTTGTTCTTGATATCATTGCAAGCAGTAGTCAAGCACCATAAATTGCTGTAAATAAGCAAGAATTTATGTCTCATAATATATTAGAATTTATTTATTTATTTATTTTAAATTGATTGAGAAGCCACCGACCGGCCTGAACCTTTTATAAGTTAATTAATTAATGAACTTACTAAGAAAAATTCCAGTTTACTTCACTTCTCAATTCTCACATGCTAGAGTTGACCGTACCTAATCAACTTACCCTTGTTTTAAGACGAATTCTTCTTTCTTTTTTTATTTATATTATTTGATTGATCTATATATTTAATTTGATTAATTATTAACCACAAATTAATAAAACAAAGAAACATGTACAAAAAAAAACAAAAACAAAAGCGAACAAAAAACTTTGTCTTGTCAATGATAAGAAGAAGGTGCTAGGAGCTAATTAATTAATAAAATAAAATAGAATAAACAGAAGGGAAATTTTTTTCTTATTAATTAAGTAATTAAGAAACCATGTCATGTACTCCAAAAATGCTTTCTTTTTTCAGAGAATAATCATGGATTACATTGTTAGAAGAGGATGCAAAATTGAGGTACTGAGGAAGATCAAGAAATGATGATGACGATTTCTGATGATGGTGATCATGATCATGATCATGATGATCATCAGGGTCTACGATTTGTGGGTTAGGCATCATTGGCTCTTGCTGCATCTGGGTGCATAGAATCTCTGCCTGAGCTACTGCTAATTGCATTTGAAGCTGAGAAACTTGGTTTTGAAGGTATGATATGGCCCCAACACATCCATAAACTGGGTCTCTCACTCTAGCATTTGCTTCATACACCAAACTGCTGACTGCATCTGCTCTCTGATGAACTGGAAGTTCCTGCTTGATCATCAAATAGACAAGCTTAATTTTAAAATAAAAATCCTAAAGATTTTGTAATAATCATCGTAACAGACGCGTGTATGCAGTTGCGTGGAGAGATTTGAACCCAGTAACAACTATAAATGCAGTCACATGGGTAATTAGCTAGGAATCCAGAACCAGGCATACTTGTAAAATGAATACATTTTGAGTACAAATATATATGTATATACACAGATTCTGCAAGAGATACTGATAATTTTATCCCTATACCATGCATACGCAATAATCAATGATGCAGTTGGATAAAAATCAGAACATTCATGACTAGAGAAAAACCACTGACGCGTATATGCATGTTATACAAATGAGAGTGAGAGAGAGAGAGAGATCACCTGTAACATTTTGCTAACATTGCTAGCACCAAAGACCTTGTGAACAATGGCAAACTTGTGGGGGTCATCGGAAGGGAAGTAAGGAGCAAAGATACAGTCTTTGGCGCAACGGCGTCGTAGCAACTTGCAAGAAGCACATGGTGAGCTTCCACTACCCATATGTAACTGCTAATCGAAGAAAACAAAAATCTAAAGTGAAGAAGAATATGAAGAATGAAGAGCCAGAGAAATGAAGAAGAAGAAGAAGAGAGCTAGAGAGAAGAATATTGGAGTTGGAAAGAAAATTAATTATAAATTGAGAGATCACAAGAGTGTTAAGTGGGTGTGTGTATTTATAATAATAACCTAGAACTTGTGTTTGTGTTTATGTGTGAGACCTTGATAGTGTGTACTATAGATCAAAAAGGGTTGGCTCTTTAGCTACAATAATATAATTTAATAGAAGGGTTTGTTTGATTAATTTAATTTAATTAATTAGTTAATTATAATAGTATCTTAGAGAGAAGTTTAATTACAGGATTGAGTTTTGATTTTTGAAGAAGAAAGGCTAACTAGCTTCGAGCACATGGAAAGGACAAATTCATATTGCTAGTACAATTATATAAGGAAAAATCTTGGATCCTGCAACATGGTAAATTTCACCACGTGGCGTAATCACAACGGTAGATTATGCAACCAACTTTACACCCGAATTTCTCTCTTTATATAATGGAAACGAGTCATTTCAAAGAATTTTAATTTTTTTAATTTTTAATTTTTAATTTTTTTTTGTCTCTAATGTTTTGGTTTAGGAGGATTGACAATGACAATAGGTTAATTGACACAAAAGTGAACATAAAATATAATGAAATTCTCTTAAACCAAAATTAACTTCTACTAAAAATTAATTCAAGACCTGAGAGTCTATACAATTTATTTCTCATTTTCAATTATTTGCACATAAAATTATTATAATGAGAACTCCTACGATACTATCCAAAAACGATAATTATAAACGAATAAATATATATCCTAATAGTCACTAAATTATATATAAACAATAAATATATCCTAGTTCATTTAATTCTTATTGTATATATACATATATATATATATATATATATATATATATATATATATATATGTATGTATGTATACGATAAGAATTTAAAAAATTAATTATTCTTTCAAATGTATCAATGCACACTTGTATTTGTTTGGAAAAATAAATATAAACTTTTTTTATATATACCGTGTCGATTTTGATGTGTATCCTAACGTACATGTCTGGAGAATATACAGTAAAGGTGCTACTTGGTACACAGCTCAGCATCAAAGTTTAATTTTGAGTTAAACCAACGGCTAATGGTTGACCAAAGCCAAACCGTGTGTTAGGTTGGCACCCATGTTTATATATATATTACTCTCTATATGTATGGCTTCCACGTTCTCTATATATATATTTTTTTTCTTCTTCTCCTATTTAAAAGAAAATGAACTAGCTTTGATCAATTTGAAAGTGCAAACCAGATGATGCGAACATTATATATAGCAGGTGTTAATTCTGTGGATAATTTGCTTAGTCATACTGTGTTAATTGTATATGATATTAAAATTCTTTATAAAGATGTTAATGTTGTTTCATTTCTATCTCTATCTATTTCTAGAGATAGAAATGGTATGGCGAATACGTTAGCTTTTGTTGCTTTATCTTTAAAAGAGAATCATATATTAGCTTGGTGTAAGACATCTCTGTACAGCTTTTTTGCGATCAATGAAGCTTATTTCAAACAAAAAAAAAAAAAAAAAAATTGAAAGTGCAAACTAGTTAGCTTTTGTGTGCATGCGTTTGGGTTTCCAAGCTAGTTAGTCTCTTTTAGAGATCATTATTATCATGTGATATGATATGATACAATCATCCATTAAAATTATGTCACGAAATATGATCTTAATGGATAATAACATGTGTATTTGGGTCTGCTCTAAATTTTTCCGAGGTCGAGGAGGGTTTGTGGACACCGAGTTATGAAGAATAATGCAACAATTGAGAAACCCTAATTAATCAATTAAAGACCATGATGATAATGAGGAGGATGATGAGGAGGAGGCTCAACGTGAATGTTTTTATTTTTATTTTTATTTATTTATTTATTTTTGACAATATATCCATCTATCTATTTAGATCAGATATTTTTTTGAAGCTTTTTGTTATAGATAAGATTTGAGCCGCTAACTTGAGAGTTATTTATCCAAATTCCTACTTATCCATCCATTAGCTGAGCTATGTCCCTATGGGCAACGTGAATGTTTGGTAGCTTCATCACACAAGACACAACATATACAAACATTCACGTGAACACAAACATATAAAAATTATATAAATACAATTAATTAATGGCAATAACATAGATCTCTCTTTTTTTTCTCTCTCTAAGAACACATGGCTTGACCTAAAATCATTAATTAGATTCAACTAATTAAATTATTAACTTCAATACATCATACAATGAACGGAATGTGGGGACTCATAATTCGGTGATACATATATTCCACAAGAAATTATGTGGTTTTCATTCCATGAGATCTTATGGACATGATTCAAAGGTTATGATCATGATTTCATTAAAATTTGTAAAAATTTATAGACTCTCTATGATTTTGTAAAAAAGACTTGATCAGGACATATATAACCATGAAAGTCAATATTGTTTTCGGTAAAAATATCAGAGTCCAAAATTTTAAAAATTTCAGTGGAAATATAAAAAATATAGCCTATATTTTTAAAATATCGGAAACATTCAAGCGTATATTTATGTGGATCCCAAAATATGAAAAATATTAGAGATATTTTGGTTAAATTAAAATAAAATTATATATAAAATTATATATATATATATATATATCAATATTTACAACATATATAGATATATAATATCATAACTAGGGTGCATTAATAATTTGGCAAAAGCACATCACCTCTAAGTAGAATTGGTTGTGCACCTCCCTTCCACACCTAGAAGTCAGGGGTTCGAGTCCCACCAAATACATTTTACAAACATGTGTGGGGAGTTTTCTCTCAGTTTGTGGGAGCAGCTCTCTCTCCGGTTGTGAGAATTGTAGTCCATATGTAATCTCTCCCCGATAGTAGGAGTAGTATTCTGGGTCGTGCTTATAGAGTCTAATCTCACTAGGTCCCGACAATAGTTGTATTTCAATAATAATAATAATAATTTGGCAAAAAAAATGATCAGATGTCTTTATGTTCAATTAATAAAATTATACCAAAGTACATCATATTATAGCAATGAAGCTACATTATAATCTTCTTGTTGCTTCTGTTTTGTTTTTTGTGATTAAACAAATTAAGACATATCTAGATCTTCCATATTAAATAAAATTACAAGCTCAAAAAAAGACCAGCAAAATCTGCCAAAATTTCATTTCATTAATTTTTAATTGTTTCCACTTTTTAATTTTTAGTAGCTCATGAGTGGATTTAGATTGATCCCGTGACCTAATCTTATTCAAAGTAGATCTTCTGAGATATATCCACATCAAGAGATACAATTTTTCTTGAACAAATTTGGTCACGGTTAGGCTTTAGTGATAATTACAGTGAATCATATATCTATTCATCAAATTTGGAATTGTTATCATATAATTATTATTTTTCTTACAAAAATATATCATTACAATTACATTACAAGAGATGTCCTCAACCTTTTTTTATATAGCAATTAATGAAAAGGGTTTTGTTACGATTTTGTGATAATAAAATAAAAGTATCATTCCATGTTTTATAAAATTTAAATTAAATTATATAGATTTACTTAAAAGTTTATAGATTCAGCATTCAACTTCATTGTATTCGATCATTGCATAGATGCCTTGAGTCATTGAGTGTGGTTAATTCAATCAATTCTCGTTGTCCTAATTTATCAGAACAAGGGTCTGGTTTGTGACGATATGAATATGTGTCTCCAAGGAGGGATGGTAATGGGGGTTCATTTGGTGCCAAGACAAGCGAATACGGTGCTCATAATTTTATTTTATTTTATTTTATTTATTTATTTATTTTTAATAATATCTATCTATCTACCCATGAAGCTTTTTACCATTAGTAGGATTGTCCAAACCCCAAACTCATCCATCTACCAGCAGAGCTACACCTATAGGGATAAAAAATAGATAAAATATTTACAACTACCAAGTCTTAAACCTTGGTGGTAGAACTTTCATTTGAAGACTCTAACCACCAAGGCAAGAGGCCATTGGTATCGATTATAATCTTACTAAGATGGCATTGTCTATCAATTATGATAGGTTTTAGTTGGAAGACTTTCAACCTTGAATGTATAGATGGCCTTCTAGTTGTGTTAGGCTTTGTGTTTTTCCCTTGTTTCATTGCTGCGGTTTTGCTGCAGTTTTGCTGCATGCTTTATAAAATTCACCGTTAAAAAAAAAATAAAAAATAGAAACTGTACAGAGATAGAATTAATGGAGATTATTGATTTAGGTAAGAACAATATGATGTGAGGAGAGGAGAGGAGAGGAGAGGAGAGGATCTAAATCCGTATATAAATTTAGTGTACACAATTTCACTAACACAAAACTTGTTAATTTCTGTAGATTTTGAGAATCGATAACACATGATTAAAATTTAATTTCGCAGACCTAATATTATGTTGGTATTGGTCTCAAATGGGCATATGAAAAAATAATAAATAAATAAACCTAATAGAAAAGTTTTTGAGTACACATGATGAATCATGAAATTGCATCAATGAAATGACAATAAGAAATTGATAGATACTATTATGCAAGCTAGTCTCTGATGACGAGCATCCATCAATTTAAAAATGATGATGATAATGGAAACCAAAAGAAAACACACCCCACCAAGAAATTAATGTGATCCTGACATCATGAAATTAACTTCTATAATTTAATTGGTTATAAAAACGAAACCAGTTTCGAGGGAGAGAGATTAATATAATTAATTAAAATTTGTTGTAGAAATATATTGTAGAACCCTAAGTCCTATCACTCTCTTTGTCTTGCATTGCATGCATTAATGGCTTCTCTCTCTCACATGATTCCAAACTTCTTCTTCCAACATAAAACAGCACTCCTTTCATTGAATATGTTGGTCTCTCATCAAAGTATTCACTTTCCATTAATTACATTTATAATTATTAATCTTTAAAATATATATACTTGCTAATAACCTCTAATTAGGCAATTAATTATCAAGTTGAGCACCTTGTCCTTCTTTTCAAATTTCAAAGAAAGACACCAATCGCATCAAGGGTTCTACCGTCGCTACAAACATGACCTAGAATGTAACTTCACTTATAGGAGATGAGTCTCTCAACAATTTCCGATTTAATGAGTAAATGTAAGATTCGAACCCCATCACATAAGTCCCACTTTTTTAAATTTGGATCCTCTACTGATCTGATCTTTTTCCCGACCCCACATAATCTCATGACACATAAGCATTGCAATGAATGAGTTGTTAAGATGTGATTGGTTTTCACAACCACTTTATCAACAACCAATCACATGTTTTCAAATGGTCAGGAAAAATATTAGATCGGTAGAGGATCAAAATCCCACTTTTTTGGCGATTTGTCACTCTTATAAATGTCTTTCCATATTTATCACTTTAGTCCCTATTTTTTTTCAAAACTCATCACTTTAGTCCATTTGACCAAATATTTAAAAGTCAACTATTTTAAAACTTGTAAAAGTACACTTTTACCCTTATTACTATTTAATTTAGCTAAAATGATTATCTTAACTTTAAATTAAAATGAAAAACAATAAAATTCTGAAAAATAAAATCTTAAATAAATAGATTATAAAAAAAATCTTAAATAAATATTAAAAAAATCCATTAATTTGTTCTTATTTTGTATTTTTTTTTTTTTTCATAATGGATTTTTATTTAGCTAAAATGATTATCTTAGCTTTAAATAAAAATGAAAAACAATAAAATTCTCAATAATAAAATCTTAAATAATATATTACAAGAAAACAAGTATGAAAAACAATCATTTAAAGCTAAGATAATCATTTTAGCTAAATAAACATCTATTATGAAAAAAAAAATACAAAATTAATGGATTTTTTTTATTATTATTTATTTAAGATTTTTATTTTTATAAAATAATCTATTTATTTAAGATTTTATTATTGAGAATTTTATTGTTTTTCATTTTAATTTAAAGTTAAGATAATCATTTTAACTAAATTAAATAGTAAGAAGGGCAAAAGTGCACTTTCACAGGTTTTAAACTATTCGACTTTCAAATATTTAGTCAAATAGATTAAAGTGACGAGTTTTGGAAAAAATAAGGACTAAAGTAATGAATAAAGAAAGACATTTATAAAGGTGATAAATCGCTGAAAAAATATGACTTACATGGAATTCTGCCTTAATTAAAATTTGTTGTTGTAGAAATTTATTGTAGACCCCTAAGTCCTATCATCTCTCTCTCCTGCATTGCATGCATTAATGGCTTCTCTCTCTCACAAGATTCCAAACTTCTTCCAACATAAAACAGCACTCCTTTCATTGAATATGTTGGTCTCTCATTAAAGTATTCATTTTCCATTAATTACTAATATAGGTACTTCCATTTATAATTATTAATCTTTAAAAAATATATATATATACTTGCTAATGGCCTCTAATTAGGCAATTAATTATCAAGTTGTGCACCTTGTCCTTCTTTTCAAACTTCAAAGACAGACACCAATAGCATAAAGGTTTACCGTCACTACAAACATAACTTAGGATGTAACTTCAATTATAGGAGATGAGTCTTTTAACAATTTACAATTTAATAAGTAAATGTAAGATTCGAATCCCATCACCAAAGTGAAGGGAAAGTGGCCGACCGTTTTACTACCTATGGTTGTGCAACTTCAAAATAATTCTTATACGAGTAAAAAGCAAAAGATGTTTTTAGAGATTTTTTTTTTTTTTTTTTTTTTTTTGAATCATTCTTAGAGATATTTATAGACAAAATAATATTTCATGAATATCAGGCCTATAAAAAATTAATAAAAACAAAACTTAACTAAAATGGTTTCTAAGAACAATTAAAAATAATTGTTTTTAAAGTTAAAAAACGTTATAAAATTGAGATGGAATCAAAGACCTTCGTTATCACAAAACCCTAAGCTTCATAGGAAGAAGAGAACGAATATAGACAAAGAGAGTTAATTAATTATAATTAGAAGCTTTGTTGTTTGGATTTGTGTGAAATAATTTACAAAAATTGAGACAATATTTTAGGAAGAAAAAACAAACATCTTTACTACCTTTAAACGAAAAACATGAGACGTCCAATGCATGCATTAAATTAGTAGAGCATCACGGCCGTTTGAAATTTTTTTCAAATCTGATAAAAATGTGTACGGTGAGACTTATATATTACATTAGTAAAACGGACTAAGATGGATATATATATATATATATATATATAGTCCTTCTATTATCAGTTCGAACTGATAAAAGTTATATCAGTTCCTTGTATGTGGGCCACTGGATTTAAATACTTTGACTGACAAGTGCAAACAGCCAAGTCAAAGTATTTAAATCCAGTGACCCACATGTAAGGAACTGATATAACTTTTGTCAGTTCGAACTGATAATAGAATTTATATATATATATATATATTGCTACTATATTTATTTTTAAGGATTTTAACAAAAATACCCCTATTTTGAGTTAAAATTACCTCTTGCAAGGAAAAAATTGCAAAAATACTCCAAAGTTCCCAAAATACCCTCACTTATTTCACAACCACATTTATTAAAGCATTTTTTTTTTTAAAAAAGTATTATACTATTGTCATCTATTACATAAATTCAGGGTTTTTTTTGGAAGAAGGAGAACTCGAATCCACAATTTTGTGGTGTAGATGTGATAGGTTTTACCACCAAACCAACATCATCACGTCCTCATTTATTACAGCATTGGTTATGTGAATTAGAGAGAGAGAGAGAGAGAGAGGCACAATCTACGATCTAAAAAGCTAATAAAGTTAACGATATATATCACAAATTTCTATTCTACCACAAACTGTTGCGTACGTAGAGCACTCTGAACTTTGAGCATACAACAAATTCATGACTTTTTTTTTTTTTCTTAGCTACATTGTTTTTGTTAATAAGGAAAAGTGGTGTAATGAAAAAAAAAAATGGGTGTAATGAGAAAAAAAATGTTTAAATTTATCCATATCACTTAAAAGATCGTTTTAGTATTTTAAAGGGTGTACGTAAGGGGTAAAAATAATGATTTTAAATTTTGAAAATAATCATTGTAACTATTAATGGTTTTATGTATTTGTATTTAATATATCTATTTTCTTGTTTATAAATTTTAATCAATTAGATGAATATTTGAAAGTATGCCTTGGAAAAACATTTGAAACTATGAATTATTTTTTTCTTTTGAAAAAAAAGTAGGAAGTGCTTAAATTTATATTTACGAATAAAATTGATAAATATTTAAAATATAAATTAAATTTATTTAAAAATTAAGAAGAGAGGGACGTTATTCATCTTCTTTGTCAGACATTGGTGGAGAAGGAGGTCAACCTTTGGGTTTTTATTTTACTTTTAGTAAATAATGTTGTAATTGCTGAGTTCTTTAAGGGTGATTTTGGAAGAAAAGTGATAACTGCATGTTAACTGTTAAGTGATACACAATATAATATTTCAGATAAAAGTCAACTTATGTAACTTAATTTTTTTGGTTTTTATTTTTTATTTTTTTTTAGTATTACAAATATTACAATAGAATTGTCGGGACCTACCAATATGAGACAATATATGTGGACTAAGATATCTACTCTAACAAATTGGAAGAAAACTCCTCATACATGTTTCTAAAATGCGTATGATGGGACTCGAACCCCTGACCATCAGGTGTAGAAGGGAGGTACACAACCACATGTGCTAAGAGGTGATGTGCCATTTGTTTTAATTTGGTCCATTTTCAGATCTTAGATGTTTTAAAAAATCAAACACATGGTTTAAGATGTGTGTGAAATGCAAAATGCCGATTTTAATTTGAAAATTCATGTCCTTATCGTTGTATCATTTTTTGGTAATGTGCACATAATTTAAGGTTTTATTAGTGCCAACTTAGTTGAGATGTTTCAAGCCCTTATGATGCAACACGCCAACACTCTTCCAACTTGACTCAAATATGATGAATACACTATCCGATTGACATCAACAAGAGTTTGTAAATAAGTAATAAGACAAACGATACATCCACCGTAACAATATATGAAGCCTTGAATAACTCGTATGATTGGCTAGACTATAAATGCGACATGTAAGTATGTAACCGGAACACGTACAAGAGAGACAATTGAAAATACATGTATTTATACTGACAGTGTATGAGATGTACCTCCTAGTATCATATAACAAATCTTACCGATCTTGGTACTAAAAACGGTTTCGATTCAAGTTGATGGGAGATAGAGTAGTTGAATATACTTGATCTTCAATTAGGGTAGTCTCAGTCATCATTCATCATTGATCAATTGCCACGGTGATGCTGCCGCTTTGGCTTCTTGTGCCTGCAGCAGAGAATATTGCAAAGAATGAATCATTATGATAAACACATACAATCAAATAATTACAACTTGTAAGTCGTAACCCACGAACCTCTTCTTAGCTCCGATAACATCCACATGCTCCACTTCTTGGTGAGAGAGAAGCTCTTTGATGTGAAGAAAAAGATTCAAAGCACAATAAGCACGTGTGTTTATTGTTGGGGTGACTCCTTTGGTTGTGCTCCTCTAACCCCTTTTTCTTCTGAAATTTTTCATCGCATTCATAGCACATATACCCTTGATTTGCCACCATTATTGCTTGAAGATCGAGAAGAGAACGATTTACTTTTTGGAACATAAGAAAATGAGAGAAAAAAAAATTATCCAAGCACAAAGAAATATATTTATACTATCATGTGAAATGGGAATATTGAATCTTCATTCTTGGGTCAAACCGTCAAAAGGTTGCAATCTTTGGGTGATAACTGAATTTTATATATCAACACTAATTAATAACTATACGCGTGTGTTTACTAAAAATGGTTTCGATTCAGATTAACGAGAGATAGAGTAGTTGAGTATACTTAATCTTCAATTAGGGCATTCTTAGTCATCATTCATTGTTGATCAATTGCCACGGTGTTGGTGCCTGCAGCAGAGAATATTGCAAAGAATGAATCATTACGATGAACACATACAATCAAATAATTACAACTCGTAAGTCGTAACCCACGAACCTCTTCTTAGCTCCGATAACATCCGTATGCTCCATTTCTTGGTGAGAGAGAAGCTCTTTGATGTGATGAAAAAGATTTGAAGCACAATGAGCACGTGTGTTTATTGTTGGGGTGACTCCTTTGGTTGTGCTCCTCTAACCCCCTCTTCTTTTGAAAATTTTTATCGCATTCATAGCACATATACCCTTGATTTGCCGCCATTGTTGCTCAAAGATCGAGAAGAAAACGATTTACTTTTTGGAAAACAGAAGAAAATGAGAAAAAAAAAATGATCCAAGCACAAAGAAATATATCTAAACTTTTAGGTGAAGTGGGAATCTTGAATCTTCATTCTTGGGTCAAACCGTCAAAAGGTTGCAATCTTTGGGTGATAACTGAATTTTATATATCAACACTAATCAATAATTATACGCGCATGTTTACTAAAAATGGTTTCGATTCAAGTTGACGGGACATAGAGTAGTTGAGTATACTTGATCTTCAATTAGGGCAGTCTCAGCCATCATTCATCATTGATCAATTGCCACGATGATGCTACCGCTTTGGCTTCTTGTGCCTGTAGCAGAGAATATTGCAAAGAATAAATCATTATGATGAACACATACAATCAAATAATTATAACTTGTAAGTCGTAACCCATGAACCTCTTCTTAACTCCGACAACATCTGCATGCTCCACTTCTTGGTGAGAGAGAAGTTGTCCGATGTGATGAAAAAGATTCGGGCACAATGAGCACGTGTGTTTATTGTTTGGGTGACTCATTTGGTTGTGCTCCTCTAATCCCGTTCTTCTTTTGAAAAATTTTATCGCATTCATAACACATATACCCTTGATTTGCCGTTATGTTGCTCGAATATCGAGAAGAGAACAATTTACTTTTTGGACAATAGAAGAAAATGAGAGAAAAAAATGATCCAAGTGCAAAGAAATATATTTATACTATTAGATGAAGTGGGAATCTTGAATCTTCATTCTTGGGTTAAACCATCGAAAGGTTGCAATCTTTGGGTGTTAACTGAATTTTATATATCAACACTAATTAATAATTATATGTGCATGTTTACTAAAATGATTTCGATTCAAGTTGACATACTACTCCACCCTCAAATTAGGAATTAAGTTAGTTACTTATATACGTACGGACATTCGATCGGTATGATTTCATTAAAGAAAACTTTGGGGATAGGCCCACGATCCCAACCCGAGATTGAACGGACCAACCGTTTTGGCTTCTATAGTTCTATATATCTCTCCTCTAAATAGTTAGTAACCCTCATCCCTCCCTTTGATGTTCCAATTTTCCTTTACTCTTAACTTAGGTGAGAGTTACATACATAAGCTAGATTATTCACACTTATTCTAGTCGGGTGTCGACCGTTTCAAAAATGTTCTTTATGCGTCTATATATTTTAGTACCTATCCGGCCACCAACTACATTCCTTAATTACCTCCAATATTCCCTTACCTATATACACCAACTAGCTAGACCTAATCGAGTAGATAATTAATTATCATGTATGTATATCTAGGAATTTGAATCCTAATCTGATTTTTTTTCTTGACCTCATTTATTCTCATGACATATAAACATTGCAATAAATGAGTGGTTAAGATGTGATTGATTTTCACAACAACTTTATCAACAACCAATCACATGTTTTAAAAATGTTAGGAAAAATATTAGATTAGCAAAGGGTCCAAATCCGTATATCTAGAAGTACTAATTATAATTTCCATATATGTCCTAAAATTTAGTTTCCTAATACAAGTAATATTTCATCACTTTAAGGTTTGTAATAAGACATTTATTTCGTTGTTAATGGTATTAAATTTATTTATTTAAAAATTGAGAAGAGACGGACGTTCTTCATCTTCGTCGTCGGGCATTTGTGGGTTTTGATTTTACTTTCAGTAAATAATGTTGTAATTGTTGAGTTCTTTATGGGTGATTTTGGAAGAAAAGTGATAAATACATGTTAAGTGATCCACAGTTTTTTTTGGATATATGTAACTTAATTTTTTAGATTGTTTTTGGAGTCCATTTTCATATCTCAAATGATTTCAAAAATCAAACACATACTTTAAAATATTGAGTGTGAAATACTAAATAATGATTTTCGACGTTATTGGATTTCTCAAAATTTGATTTATAGATAAAATAAAGTATTTTTAGTAATTTCATGCTAAAATTTTTGTAAAATATATTGTGTGTGAACGAGATACTAAAGCTTCATTTTGAATAAATTTCATCTGCACCAAAAATAATCACGTAATATCTCTAATAAAAAAAATAAATAAATAAATAAATAAAAAGTTATAATAATAGATCATAAAACTTCTACTTAAGCAAACAACTTCTAATTAAGCAAAATCTAACCGAAACTAGGTTCAACCCACATAGGTGGGGTTACGCGATGGTAAGAAATATTGCCTTTAAAATAAGGTGTAATGTGTTACGAACAATAAAATTAAATAAAAGAAGAAACAAGTTGGGTTGGCACTTCGAGGGGCCGAGACCTCCAAATACTCTGTTTTTGACTAAAGTCACAAGATTTTTATTAGCTGCCTTCTATTCTTGCAGATACTGCTTATATAGCAATTTACAAAGCAACAAAAGAACGTGGTAAACAATCCCGTGAATACAGGAAATAAAATAGCAACAATCTAACAAACTAAGACTACTTCAAAACACTTGTGCTCCGCTGAAATTAGGCACAAAATCTGATAACACTTTATTTTGTTTGACTTATTCTAGTAACCAAAAGATAATTGTAACATCTCCCATTCCCTTAAAGAACACCCTTGTCCTCAAGGGTCAGATTAGGAAACTGACCATGCATTGCTTCTCTGTCTTCCCATGTTGCCTCAGCTGGTGAAAGGCCATGCCAATGAATCAGTACCTCCTGTCTCCCTTTTCTTTGCCTTCGATCCAACACCGCTTGTGGTATTGGCAACATCCCACCTTCTTCGTGGTTGACTTCTGGCAAACTAGATTGCACCTGCACATTCTCCCCAAGCCTTCTCTTCAGAACCGAAACATGAAACACGGGATGAATACGAGATTCTGCTGGTAACCCAAGTTCGTAAGCTACCTTTCCAACCTTGTTGATAATTTCGAAAGGACCAAAATAACGTGCTGCGAGCTTCAAATTTCTTCTATTGGAAACAGTCAATTGCCTATAGGGTTGTAATTTCAAATACACCCAATCTCCCACTGAAAATTCTCTTTCTTGATGCTTTAAATTATAAAACTTCTTCATCCTTTCTTGAGCTAGCTGAATGTTGTTCTTCACTTCCTTCAAAACTTTGTCTCGGACCATCAGCTCTTGTTCCACTGCAGCAACACGAGCTGTCCCAGGAATGTAGGTGAGTAAGCTTGGAGGTTCCCTGCCATAGACCATCTCAAATGGTGTCTTCTTGGTAGAAAAATGCCAACTGGTGTTATAACAATATTCTGCCCACGAAAGCCATTTTCCCCAGTCCCTTGGTTGTGAACTAGTGAAACAACGTAAATACATCTCCAATGTTCGGTTGACTACCTCAGTTTGCCCATCCGTTTGAGGATGATAACTTGAACTAAAATTGAATGCAGTGCCATTAAGTCGAAATAACTCCTTCCAAAAATGACTTGTGAAAGTAGGGTCTCTATCACAAACTATTGATTTTGGCATGCCATGTAACTTAAAAATGCTGTCAAAGAAAATTTTAGCTACACTCACAGAGGTGTAAGGATGAGATATGGCTGTGAAATGAGCATACTTTGACAACCTGTCCACCACCACAAAAATTGTAGTCTTGCCATTAGAGGTGGGCAATCCTTCGACGAAATCCATCGATATGTCTTCCCAAATTTGATCGGGTATTGGTAATGGCTGCAAAAACCCTCCTGGCAGTGTTTGATTTGATTTGTGACGTTGGCAAACATCGCATTCTTGGATGAATTTCTTGATAGAGCTGCTCATCCCCTTCCAATAAAAATTCGCCCGGATTCGATGTAGAGACTTCACAAACCCTTCATGTGTGCTACCATGAAATTGATCAATGATTGTTGGAATGAGTTTTGATTTATCACTTAAGTAAACTTTTTCTTTAAAAAAAATGATTCCATCACTCATTCGCCACGGTCCCACAGCTTCTTCATCAAGGATTCGTTGGGCCAAATCCTGCATCATAGGATTGTTCAACACCTCCTCCTTGACTGCTTGGGTCCATTGAGGCACTGGTTGTGATATTGCATGCAGGGTTGAAATTTCTTGGTCTTCTACTCGCCTGGACAGTGCATCAGCTACCACGTTATCTCTCCCTCTTTTGTATTCTACCACAAAGTCAAATCCCATTAATTTGTACAACCATTTTTGTTGAGCCACTGTTGTGATTTTTTGATTCCAGAGATGTTTCAAGCTTTGCTGGTCAGTTCGCACCACGAATTGTCTCCCAATTAAATAAGGTCTCCATTTTTGCACTGCCATCACAAGTGCCAGTATTTCTTTTTCATAGGTGGACAGCAAGAGATGACGCCCTCTGAGTGCATGACTGAAGTAAGCAATGGGTTTTTCCTGCAATAACACAGCTCCTACACCCAAACCAGAAGCATCACATTCAACTATGAATATTTTATTAAAATCGGGTAAGGCCAATACCGGTGTTGAAGTCGTAGCTTCCTTCAGACTCTGAAATGCTTTTTCTGACTCTGGGCTCCAGTCAAAAGAATTCTTTTTTAACATACCAGTGAGTGGTGCAGCAATCTTCCCGTAGTTGCGAATGAATTTTCTATAATATCCTGTCAACCCAAGAAATCCGCGCAAGGCCTTTGAGTTACTCGGTTTTGGCCATTTCACCATTGCTTCAATTTTTGTAGGATCTACTGCAACCCCCTCTCTAGAGATCACATGACCCAGATACTTAACCTCTTTTTGCCCAAAATCACATTTTTCAATTTTTACAAACAGTTCATGAGTTTGCAAAATTGAAAATACAGCTTCCAAGTGCCTTAAGTGCTCATTCCAACTGTTGCTGTATATCAATATATCATCAAAAAATACCAAAACAAACTTCCTCAAAAAATCTTTAAATACCTCATTCATTAGAGATTGAAACGTTGATGGTGCATTGGTGAGTCCGAAGGGCATCACCAGAAATTCGTAGTGGCCGTGATGCGTTCGGAATGCCGTTTTCTCTACATCCTCATGGCACATTCTGACTTGATGATAGCCAGATCGAAGATCAAGCTTGGAAAAGTATTGGGCACCAGCTAGCTCATCGAGGAGTTCGTCAATGACAGGGATTGGAAACTTGTCCTTGACTGTAATTTTGTTCAGCGCTCTGTAATCTACGCACATCTGCCAAGACCCGTCTTTTTTTTTTACCAATATCACTGGTGAGGAGTAGGGGCTATTGCTGGGTCGAACGATTCCAGAGTCTAGCATTTCTTCCACCAACCTTTCTATCTCTGCCTTTTGGAAATGTGGGTACCGATATGGTCTAACCGAAACAGGACCTTGATCATGTTGCAAGGGAATGCGATGGTCATGTGTTCTCTGTGGAGGCAGTTGGTCAGGCTTGGTTAGAACTCTGTTGTATTTGTTCAAAATCTGCTGCACCTGTTTAGGTATATGGGCACAATCAACCTTCTCTACTGTTTCAATCTGCTGCACCTGTACAATAATGCCTTCTTGCTTCTTGGTAGCTTTCTGCATTTTCAATGAGTTAATTATTCGATTTTCTGAGCTATTCAATCCCTGTAGTGTTACCTTCCGACCATTCAAAAAAAAAGTCATATGCAATTTCGAAAAATCCCATTGAATTGGTCCCAAAGTTCGCAGCCATTGGGTCCCCATTACTACATCGTATCCCTCCAATGGTAAGATAAAAAATTCAGCAATTATTGGAATCCTTTGCAATTTGAGTTGAACATTAGAGCACTTACCGGGACAATTTAATTTTTCTCCAGATGCCACCATAACCTCCATCTTGCCTTCTATTTTTGGTTGTAACCCAATTCTTCTAGCTGCAGATTCACTGATGAAATTATGGGTGCTCCCTGAATCAATCAAAACTGTTACCGGTTGGGACTGCAAGCTGCCACCTACTTGCATGGTTTTTGGTGCTCGTAATCCGGCAATCGCATGTAAGGATATTTCCGGGGTGTCTAGTATTGCTTCTTCATTGCCCTCTTCGACTTCCATTTCTTCATCACTGTCAGTTTCTTCTAAGACAGCTTGGATTGTAAACAATTTTTTACATTGATGCCCTGGTCCGAACTTCTCATTACAACGGAAACACAGTCCCTTCTTTCTCCTCTCATTGACTTCTTCTGGTGTCAATTTCTTCATAAGTTGAGAGGTTTTGTTTAGAGCAGGTCCTGTGAAACTGCGATTCTGCAAGGTTGGTCTTGAAGTACTAGAATTGACTCTTTTGTGAGACAATTCTCGAGCTTCGTAGCGTCTGGCCAAACCAATGGTTGTGGACAGTGTTGTAGGTCTTGCGGCTTGTACGTCGGTTCTCACAGGTTCCTTCAGTCCACTGATAAAGCAGCTAACTTGTCTAGGTTGAGGAAGAGACCCCACTTTAGCTAGCAATTTCTCAAACCGATTCTGATACTCCATCACAGTGCCTGTCTGTTGTAACTTTGTTAGTTCCCCAAAATAATCCAAAAATTGGTTCGGGCCATACCTGGTGTAAAGACTTTCTCTGAATTCTTCCCATGATACATATAAGAGCTCTTGTTTGAGGAGTTGGAACCACACTTGGGCATCTCCATCCAAATGGAAAGATGCTAAGGTCACACGATCTGACATGGGAATATTGTGAATTTGGAAATATTGTTCCGATCGACACACCCAGCTGGTAGGATCCTCTCTTCCGTCATATTTGGGAAAGTCAAGTTTCACGTTCTTTGGCAAGATATTGCTCAAAGAACTTACTGGTTGTGCGAAACCTCCATGGCGTTGAGATGGTGCAGCTGAATTCTCTCCCATTTCTGGGGTTCGTGGTCCAGTATTCTGCTCCATCTTGGTACTTATTTTGTCAAACATCTCCGTAACTTGGCATAGTAACTCTTTTTGGCCGCTCGCAAGAGATTCCAGTGTCTTTTCAAGGCTCTCCACCCGCTGCTCTAACGGTTGCTCCATACCGGCTCTGATACCAAAATGTTACGAACAATAAAATTAAATAAAAGAAGAAACAAGTTGGGTTGGCACTTCGAGGGGCCGAGACCTCCAAATACTCTGTTTTTGACTAAAGTCACAAGATTTTTATTAGCTGCCTTCTATTCTTGCAGATACTGCTTATATAGCAATTTACAAAGCAACAAAAGAACGTGGTAAACAATCCCGTGAATACAGGAAATAAAATAGCAACAATCTAACAAACTAAGACTACTTCAAAACACTTGTGCTCCGCTGAAATTAGGCACAAAATCTGATAACACTTTATTTTGTTTGACTTATTCTAGTAACCAAAAGATAATTGTAACATAATGCTTCCATCCCCCAAGTTATATATACCCATGTCTTTGCCTCCTCCGTGTCGATCTCCTCCGTATCCATTAGAACTATATTATTCTATAGCATCATCAGTGAAATAGATACAATTAGGTTGACAAAACGAATTATCTGATACTTCAACGGAGGTTGAAGAACTATGACCTAAAAATAGTGCTCTATTACCCAATTCATAGATCTTGATCCATGTGTTGGTGCTTAAATCTACTTTGAAAACGTGAAAGTGCAAAGTTGTATCATAAGTAGCCAAACGACTTCCATCTTTAATTGGATTTGATTCCGTTTTTTCTCGTGAGATTACCAAAAATTCTCCACCTGATTCTACGATATATAAGTCCATAAAATATTTTTCAAAAATTTCATATGGCATATTTGCAACTTGTCGTGCTTCCATCGGGTTATCGCCTCCAACATCACATAACATTATACAACCGCGACAATCTAAGGCATAAAACTGCCCTTTATAATAGATGACGTCAGAATAAGCACTATACCATGTCTTAATTGTTGTCCAAGCTTTATCGCCTCGTTTAGCATATGCCAATAACCTTCTTGATCTATGGATAACCATCAACGTAAAATCCGTTGTCGATAAAGGATTAGATGATAAAACACATTTATGAATGAAAGAAGTATAAATTTTGCGAGTTCTAAGACAACACCAATGGCTGAAACTTTTTATGTGCGGGAGTTTAATTTGAGTACCGGAAAAAGGATGTACAAGGTTCATACTCAGATCTTGCCAAATCGCTATAAGCCAACCCTTGGAAGACAAACATTTGCTACCGTTAACTTGGTAAGATAGATTAATTTGACGACATATACCTTTGGAAATACTGAAGAAATCACGTAGATTGGTGCACTTTTTAGGTGCAAGCATGAGCCATGGCATTTGAGAATCTTTGTACATGAATGTCTCTTTGATTTTTGCAGCAGATCGCCATGAAATACAAACCCCGCGAAAAGCAATGAAATCGTCTTGCAATGTTATGTACCGAGAAATTTCCGCCAACAGACATGGATCAAGCTCAGCCCAATTCGCCATTATTGATGTTGATGAACAAGTAATAAAATCTGCTAAAATTTTGAAGATACTAAGGAGTAAGGATCTGATATATGTGATGAATTTTGAAGAACAAGTACCACAAAGGTGCACATAGATGTACGTGCAGCGGTGCAGGAATTCGTTTTTTAAGTGGAAAAGGAATTTTAATTAGAATAGAATAATGATTGTAATTCCTAGTCTAAGTATGATTTTGAGTATTAATCGTACTAGGATTTGGGTAACTCAATATTAATTACAATTACTACTGTATATGTGTCCCAATGAATTAAAATGGGTCCAATATTGAAACAGGCTCTAAAAACTCATCGTGGGCCAAGTTAAAAGACCACCACCCAATCAAACATTACCAACATAAGACTCAAAAGTGGCGATACAATTCTTTTTTTTTAAAAAAAAAGTGGCAATACAAAATATAATAATATAATAATTCTATAAGTGCTTGTTTGGTTGAGTTTTCTACTGTCTTAAAAAGTCTACAAACGTCAAGTTGTTTGATTGAACTTTTGAGATTGTCTCATCGGGAGATGCTTCTCCAAATAGATTTTTTTTTTTTTTTATTAAGTCTACTAACCAAACAACTATAATTTTTTTTTTCAAAAACTTTATTTCTAATAGATCTACCAATAAAGGTTTTTCAAATGCCCGGTCAAACAAGCTATAAATTATTTTATAACAGCCTCTTTTTTTGTTTCAATTTCTTTTCTATGTTATAACAATTCTATTAATTATTAATTTTTGGCATGTTTTTCAGAAATTAAAATTAAGGATATATTAGGTAATAAATGAGGTGTCCATACTTCATACAAAATAAAAATTTTCAAAAGAAATTATAGGATTAACTAATTAAAGGAGCGTATATACAATTTTTTAAAGGTGTAAATATCGTCACTCCTAAGTCAAATAAACCACTGACTACATCCTCAAGAATCATGGATAGGCCCTCGATCGCGGCCCGTGATTTTCGGGATCTCACAAACGGACCAACCATTTTGGCCTCTCTCTTATAAGTAGTAAGCCTCATCCCTGTGATGGAGTTCCAATTTTCTTCATACTTGACTTGTGCAAGTTATATAAGTTAGATTATTCACACTCTAGTCGAACGGCCGTTGCTGTCGATCATTTCGAAAGTGATATACATACATCTATTTAAGTAGCTATCCACCAACCAAATTCCTTACGTCATATATTCGATTATCTAGATCCCATAATTTACCGTTCTACCATCTAAGTAGATCACACTTTTCTATTTATCTTTTACAATATACCTACTTGAGCATTGGAGTCTTGTTCCAAACGCTCTGCATTCCGTCTAAATTAAAAAGCTCCTCACTTTGAGTCTTAGAGCAACTCCAATTTATCATTGTATTGTACTAAATTCTACTCAAATTTGGAGTTGAATGAGAATCTTCTGAGGATATACTTACACTCAATTTTTTTCCACTCAAATGTTTAATACCAAATTTTACACTAAAAAAACATTTTTAAATAATATTCTTCTAATAAATATTTAAATTATTATAAAAGTTTAATATTATTTTAAATAAATTGAATATATATATATCTATCAATATTGGTGTCATTTTAAAGATCCCGTTGAGATCTTTTCAACGATATATTTTTTAGGAATACATATTATTTTAATTAACTATAAAAAGGGTTAAATTAGGAATTTTATTTAAAATAATAAAGAATGATTTGACAATTAAGGAATAAAAAAAAAAATAGTGTTGTTTGCCACTCACCGGTCACAAACACAAAAAAATTAAAAATTAAAAAATTCATGGGAATTGAAATATTTAAAGTTGGTTTTGTCTTTGGCGGGGTACTGACGGTCAGTGCCTAAAATACTAACTCCACGAATGATAGTGTAGCATATTGTATTTTTTCTTTTACTTTTTATATTTAACTCACAAATCGGGCCACTTGTTACACTTTTATTAACGAGATCGGTATTTTGAATACCGACTAATAAGTACCCAAACATTATTAGTTTTTGGTATATGGTTGGAGTTGGTCTTATAGTGACTTTATTGGTTTTTTTTTAATAAAAAAATACGTGTATATAAATAATATATTGAAGAAATAAAATTTTTATTTTTATCTAACTGGGTATAAAACCTCTGGCTCTACTATAAATTCAGATTAACTGATTAAGATAAATTTGAAAATTTTAAAAATATTTTCTATAAAAGGAAGAAAATTGAAAATACAAGATAATTCATTGATATTCCAAAAGCCATCCACGAGCAAGACACGCACCCACCTCCACCTCTCAATCCTCACCGTCCACGTGTCTCCGTCCAATGGCTCTCCACATCTTTAGCCGTTTGCTCTGTTTCTCTGTCAAAACGGAAAATTCTTGAAACAACGCCGTCTCTCTCTCTTGAACTCACACAAGGAGGAGCTGACTCCAAATAAAATTCAATTTTTTTTATGTTATAATAATTCTATACATTATTAATTTTTGGCATATTTTTTCTAAAATTATGATAAATGATATATTGGTTAATAAATTGGGTGTCAATACAATATATATATATATATATATAACTTTTATAGGATGAACGTATTAAAAGAGTGTACATACAATTTTTTAAGGGTATTATTATTGTCACTCCCAAGTCAAATATTGTAAACCACAACGACTAGAATCGTGGATAGGCCCATGTCTCGGCCCATGTTTTTCGAAATCTCACAAACTTACCAACCGTTTTGGCCTCTCTCCGTCAAATAGTACATTAGTACCTGTTATAGGTTTCCAATTTTCTTAAATCTTAACTTATGAAAGGGTTATATAAGCCAGATTATTCACACTCTAGTCGAACGACTGCTACTATCAGTCATTTCGCAATTGTTTCTTTTGTAGGTTGAAGCCATCAAGATAATCTCAAAATGCGTTGCTCGACTGAGACGAGTGGCCAAAGGACATGGTAACAATCGAAAACCTTGTATTTTTATTTTTTTTCACCTTCTAATTAACTTTAGGAATTTATTCCCCAAAAAGAAAAAAAAAAAATTAACTTTAGGAAATCCAATCTCCTATCTGCTAATATATCAACAAATAAAGCTAAAATTCCAAATCATCCACGTACGCACCACTTTATCCACAATAACACCATATATTTCTATTATCTAGATAAAAACATATATCAATCCTGTGAGAAGTTGCACACATCTATTTAGATAGCGACTATATATTTTTTTACTTGCTTGCATTTGTTAGTCTTACTAGATAAGAGAATATAATGTATCTTTATGATTGCCTTTCTTAACTTTATGCATTATATTTTTCGGTGGAGTAGAAAGTTTTATTTTTATAATATCAAATATATTTTTAATCAATCTTTTAATATATTTTTCAGCATATGATCTCTTGTGATGCTTTTTTCTTCCTTAGGTCAGTCTAATTTCATAAAAAAAAACAATCTTTTAATTATTTACAATAGATGAATATGAATATAATAAGCATGTGTGGCCAAAACCTAGTTTCGTATAAATGTATAACATATGTCACCTATCCACCAACCAAATGGCTAGATCCCATAATTCACCATGAGTCCATTTTTACTCGCCCCCTTCAAAGAGGATAAGCATTACCACTCTCCCCAACACATGACATGTGTCTAGAGAGGGGGTATTTTTGTCTAAATGCTCTACGTCCACTTCCAGATTTTACAGGTTGTTAATTTCTATTTCAAATCAACCATAGATCTGACCGTTTACAATAAAAACTTATCCGTTTTGAGTCTCGTAGAGACTATATTGCAATCAATATTTTTTATATATATTTTAAAAACGCATATATAAATAATATATGGAAGAAATAAAAATTTTACTTTTATCTAAATGGATATAAATCCTCTGCTATAAATTCAGATCAAGATAAATTTGAAAGAAAAAAAAAACAAAAAGATATTTTCTATATAAGGAAAAAAAAAAACAAAATAACAGCTACCAAGATATATTTCATTGGTATTCCAAAAGTCACCTCCCCAGAACCAGAAAAACAGAGCACGAGCATGACACGCGCCTACCTCCACCTCTCAATCCTCACCGTCCACGCGTCCACCATCCAATGGCCCTCCACATCTCTAGCCACTCTATATTATCTTCACCCTCATACCACTAACGCACTCAACACTCACTAACCCTACCATTTCCTCTGTTTTGCTCTGTTTCTCTCTCAATCTCTCTCTGTCTCTAGCTCTCCTTGTTATTTGTTTCTCTTTCGAACCGAAAACTAAAACAGAAAACATGTTGCTCGAAGCAGCGCCAGCCTTTTCTCTCTTGAACCCACACAAGGAGACTCTGTTTTCCTCTGTTTCTTCGAATTTCCATCTAAACTCTCCAGTTTTTTCGTCGAATTCCAGTCTTCGGTTTTCTTCAGGCAAAAATGGAACTGGGGTTTTGGTTTCTGCTTCAAAGAACGCTAACAACAGCCCCTTAACCGGTGTCGTTTTTGCTCCCTTTGAAGAGGTGAAGAAGGAGCTTGATTTGGTGCCAACTATGCCTCAGGTCTCTCTTGCTAGACAAAAGTACTCTGAAGAGTCTGAGGCTGCAGTCAATGAACAGATCAAGTGGGGTTTTTTTTTTTTTTTCTTGCTTTAAAATTCTATATGATCAGAAAATATTTATATTTGATTCGTTTTAGTATTTGGCTTCTTATATTTACATGGGTTGTTTAGGATAATTTTTGGTTGTAAATTTTATATTTTGTATTCAATTTTGTGTTCTTGATGCTAATATGTGATTTTTTGTGATTCTTTCTTGTGAATAACAGTGTTGAATACAATGTCTCATATGTGTATCATGCCTTGTTTGCCTACTTCGATAGAGACAACGTCGCGCTCAAGGGTCTTGCTAAGTAATTTCTTTTTGGAAATCTTCAAGTGCTTTATAGCTTTTTTTATTGTTATTTTTGATAAAGCTCAATTCCTTTTTGGGTTGTGATTGTGAACAGGTTTTTCAAGGAATCGAGTTTGGAAGAAAGAGAGCATGCTGAGAAACTGATGGAATATCAGGTGTTTGATTAGTTGTTTCTGTGAATTATTGTTATTGTATGTTTACCAATTTGTTTGCGGTAATTGAAATTTCATTTGCTTAATTCTTGTAATTCTTAGAACAAACGTGGTGGAAAAGTGAAGCTGCAATCAATGTTGATGCCCCTTACCGAGTTTGATCATGTGGAGAAGGGAGATGCATTATATGGTAACTTTCATGATATTTGTTTGTGATCTCCTAACTGTTATACTGTATTAACTTGATTACCAAACGAATTCGCTCTGCTTGAATGCAATTTATTGAGTAGTATTGTATCACATGATATCTAGTGATTCTCAGACGCTGGTTCGAGTACAAATATTGGTGAAGCATTTATGTTCTGTTATTTTTGTGCAATGTTGGCTTGGATAAGGCTTGAAGAATCTGTTTACTTTTAAGCCTATCATGCTTGGTTTGGTTACTCATGTCTGTCTAATGATGCTTTACATTTCTCGTGGAACCTGCCCTTTTTTCATCTTGTATCTCGTGGAGGACTCGCATATTCTTCAAATGTTCTTAATGCATTTTTTTTTAAAAAGGCTCAATTTGATTAAATCTATTATGCGGATTTGAGTGTATAGTGATAACATTGATGACATAAATAGTTGATATTTGGACAGATTATCTGTTTATGCATGTGTGAGCAGAAACGTTCCACGATAAATTCTTATTTCATTTTTGTTGCCCTAATGCCTTGTTAAGGGCTAAATTAAGTGTCTTGAAGTCGAGTTCAGCATTTGTTCTTCTCCTTGTGGAAATTTCATTGTGATGCACTTTTTGGCATGGCTAGTTTCCGTACTTAGTTGACTCTAATTGTCTTTAACTGCCTGATTCAGCGATGGAGCTTGCATTGTCTCTGGAGAAGCTAACAAATGAGAAGCTACTCAATGTGCACAAGGTAAAAACATCCTAGTTCTCACAACTTATTTTACAATTTTATGTATCCATACGATGTTTGACTTGGTGGATAGGGACTTGACCTTGCTTATAGAAACCATAAAATATGGACTCATTCTCTTATACCTGACCAACAGGTAGCCGATAAGAACCATGATGTGCAGTTGGCTGATTTCATTGAGAGCGAGTTTTTAACCGAGCAGGTAAAGTACAAGTTTCCACATTTTCATTTGTCGTAGGCTGGAAAGAGTTGTATATGTATGATTTTGATTTTTCAATTGCTCCTTTTGTAGGTTGAAGCCATCAAGAAAATCTCAGAATACGTTGCTCAGCTGAGACGAGTGGGCAAAGGACATGGTAATAACTGAAAACCTTGTTTTGTTTTCTAACTGTTTCTTCACCTTTTAATTAATGTTGGCTTGTCATCGTTTTTTCCACATTCTGAACCGGTTGTCATGGTGTGATTTCAGGAGTTTGGCATTTCGATCAAATGCTCCTCAACGAAGAAGCAGTTGTTGCATGATGATCGGCACTCTACGCTTTTGCTATTTGGTTATCGCTTTGGAGGCATGTTTTGGTTATCGTTTTGGGTATCGTTTTGGAGGCTTGTTTTGTGTTGTTAGTTTTTCACGTTTTGAGACTTTAGGGCATTGCAGTTGTAGTGCAGAAAGTTTGTAGATGATGCAGATGTTATATTTTCGGAGGTTTCAATGTTAATTGTAGTCACAAAACTCCATGGAACAATTACTTTTTTCTCTATAGGAATCTTTCTCTTTCAATTTGGGTTCAATTTACAGTCTCAATGTTTCTTGATTTCATATGAAAGAATAGCTTTCATGAGTATCTCTCTAAAGCTTGATACCATTATCATATTTGTAATACTTACTCTTTGGAAGAGACTGAGGTGGTAGTTGACTTGCTAGGTCTGTGGTTTGCTCTATAGTTCGATCTTTCAGGTCACCTATCTCGTATAACAATCGACGGAGACTTCGAATTCGATACCGTAAAACGGGTTCGAATTCGACTTCGTTAAACAGGTTCGAGGGATTTCTGGAATATAAATAGAAAAGGACAAAATAATAGCCCTTTAGAAGAAGGCCAATAGTCTTGGTTGCTAACTATCTATTTGTCAAGTTCATAGGATGGCACCTGGTCCTGGTCCCCTTTATGGGACTGGTTAGCTAGCCTTGGTCCCTGAATCTGTGAGAGTTGGTCATTGTGGTCCATGACACATTAATATAAGACAAGGATTGAAGAGGACTAGATTATATTGGTGGTCCTGGTCACTCACAAGTCACAACTGACCAGTTTAAATTTTCAGGATATCTCCTATTTTTGTGAAAAAAAATAAATTGGTCATGATATTTTCATTGAATATTTATGAGGTCGACTAATGATGGGTTACTCATTTCTACGTGGTTCAATTGGTCATGATTCACAAATGTCGGTCAATATCACTATCATGGATTGATCGTGAGAGCCCATTAGAATCACACAAGGGCCCGTTTCTATCGGCTTAGCTTTTCCCAGGCCCACAAGTGGGCCACCCTTGGGCCTTGGGTCAATTTTGAATTAAGTATTTAACTAAATAAAAATGAAGTTTTATCTATTTTTGAAGTTGACATCACGATCAAGTCAAGGGTCGTCATGATTTTTCAAGATCAAACACTATAAATGTCGTCTTGTTTTTTAGAAGCAATGTACGACTGGAACCCCATGTGTCGAAAGTGTGGTGATGTGTAAAATCAGCTTATTTTATCAAAAAAATGATGTTTGGTAAAACTTCTAAAACTGATTAATTGATAATCTGAGAAATCTGACAAGTTTTTACAGTGATTTTAAGAAGTAGGTGAGGGGTTACTTTTTGAAAGTGATTATGGAATAATCTATTTCAGTATTTAATGATTATTTTAAAATATTATTATTATCCTTATGAAATCAAGTTAAAATCATTTATATACCTTATTTCATCTTAAAAATATATATACTACTTAAATATTGACTTGATATACAAAATCTTTTAAAAATATTTCTATTGTTTTTATGGATTTTTTTTTCTAATTTAAATATTATACTTAAATATTGATTTAATATATATAATTACGGTTTTTCTATTATCATTTCGAACTGACAAAAGATATATCAGTTCCTTGCATGTGGGCCATTAGATTTAAACACTTTGACTTGGCTGCATGCACTTGTCAAAGCATATTTTAAATCCAATGACCTACATGTAAGGAATTGATATATTTTTATATCAGTTCGAACTAATAATAGAAAGACTGTATATAATTAATGAAAAAAATAAATAAATAAGGTTCTAAAATCTTGTCTATTTCAGTCAGTTCAACTAATCACAACACTTATGTAATAAAACATTAGAAAATGAAACTATTTCTACGGTAAGTAATTTTAATTTGAAAACGAAAATGCTCTTTTGAAGGCTTGAAGCCATTGATAGAGGTGTCAAACTTGTGGGCCGAAGTAGACCAGCTCATGTTTCTTTTAAGTCCAATCGGGGTTGCAAGCTTGGTCCAAATATTTGTTGCTGGATCTATTCACACCCCTAAATACTTGTTAAAATGGGCTTACCTATCTGTATTCGTATGGTCCAACAAATTTTAATACAATGATCAAGTCTGTAGTTTTATCCAACAAGGTCTTGGGTTCGACTCCTTACCTACATGTTGAAATGTTATAGTTTCGTGCTTCTAAAGAGTCGAAGGGTTCAGTGGGAGCCCTAGTTCCAAATTAAGGTTCGCTGAACAAGTTCGGGGGATAAATTTCATGTAGTTACAAGTTAATATGGCTTTTGCTTTAAAATGTAAGGGGACATTCAATAAATATAAGAGTAATGCTAGAGGATCCAAAAAAGTGACCCAAAATTTAGACCAAAACCTATGTAGCAACATCACACATAATACGGGCCCACGTCACTTTTCTCAAAGATCCCATGTGATGTTGCCACATAGGTTTGGGTCTAAAATTTGGGTCACTTTTTTGGGTCTTCTAGCATTACTCTAAATATAAATGAGACAGCATCACTTTTACTATGGATTTTAATGCGAGGAAGATTGATATTCTTATGTATCTTCACAACAAGATATATAATTAAATGGATTAATCCCCTTGAAAATTATATTGTCAAAATATAGTAATCGTAATCAATATTATACCATTAAAAGGTACTTTAAAAAAAAATGACCAACTGTATTATACGGAAAACTATATCTAAATATTAATTGATTGGATTTACCTTTTTATTATTTTTGTTTCATCTCGAGTCAAAAATCTCTATATATTTGGTGTAGTCGGTAAAGAAAAGTTGTAAAATTGATAGTAATAAGTTTCAAAAAAAATGAGAAGATGGTGAAGAAGAAGAAGAGAAAGATACAGTAGGAAAAGTCGCACTAAGGGTTAGATTATATCGGATTAGCAATTTACCAACCGGTTACCGAACAACCATGTGTTTGAGTGCCATGAATCACCCATCAGGCTCTCATTTTTTCTCAAGATTCTCCATCTGACGTGGTAATTACCACGTGGTTGTCTTGCGTTTGTAGAGGATGGACTCGATTGTGGTGGTGGCGGGCGATGTAACTTCCCGGTGGCACACGGTGGCACGTGTGACTTCGAAGATGATCCCTCGTTGTTTCAAGAATATCACAAAGATAAAGGGTCGTTATTAAAATTCTTTTTGTAACTTGATCATGTATGACATCTCATTTATTTTAAATAGTTTTAGTATTGTTATTTATTTATTTTTGTTCTTTTAAGTCCATCCCACAACAAGTTCGAGACACGGCTCGAGTTTTCGAGACGAATCCGAGCTCAGAAAGCCCAACCCATTTGACACCTCTAAGACCCACCAGTTGCTCCCTTGCTGGTGTTGCTAGTCTCTTCTATTCAGCTTTAGATTGTCCTTTTGCTTTAGGAAAAAAACAAAAAGAGCTGGGTTTTTTTTTTGGCAAGATAATTAATTTATTCCACCAAGTCTTATTTACAAAATTTGTGGATAAATTTTGCTTTTATATTTTTATCAAAAATGTTTAAAAATCATAGAAAACATATATTATTTGTATTATAATATTATATCAATTTAATTTTAACAACCAACGCAAACGAGTGACTGCTTCTCTGATATACATAAGAAAACGTCTACTATTCAAAAATTTTAACGAGTGTAAGGAAACTTAATTTTGTATTTATAATTATAGTGTGAAGTAGATAACTTAATTCCCAATCTTATCCAAGAAATTAAGTTCATTTTCCTGATTATTTTTCCAACGAAACTTGATTTCCTTTCATTTTTGTTAAGAGTTTTTTTCTTTTTTAAAAAAAAAGTGCAAAAGAGAAAGTAAAAGAAAAATTATTTTCAAAATGTCATTGGTGCCACGTGGGGTTCCAGATGGAACCGATGGCGTCACCGTTTTCATTTCATTTTTTTTTTTTTCACACATAAAAAATTATAAATTCATTCTCTGAACAGAAACTAAAAAGAAGAACAAAAATGAAGCCAGTCATGTCTCCTGTTTCGATCCTCCTCTTCTTCTTCTCTTTAACGCTATTAAACGATATCCAAGCCTTCGACGTACGACAACACCTCTCAACTGTAACAAGGTTTCTCTCTCTCTCCATTTTTATTTTTATTTTTCATGTTTTTTTTTAATTTTTATTTTTAAGATCATTAGAATTTCACATGTATTTACTATTCTTTTCATGGTTTATTCGAATCAAAATGAAGCTGTAATCTGCTTATTCAAGAAATGCGTAGATTTGCTAGGTTTATTCTACTTTTATTTAAATTATTTGTTTATTTCATTTTATTTTATTTTAAATTTTGTGTTGCAGATACAGTGTTGCTGAAAGCGACTATGAGCCGTCTGATATTCCCAAAGAATGTACTCCTATCCACTTGAATCTTGTGGTAATTTATCGCTATCGAGTTTTGATTGCGTTTGCTTGAGGATTCATTGTTGTGGTTTTTTTCGATTTTCATCATTTGAGGAGTTGGTTGGTGTACACATGTTAGGTTTCAAATTGATTTTCGATATTAGGACTTTGTAATTTATTAGAAAATCTTCAATACACTAGGTGGAATGGCATGATATTATTGGATTGGGTGCGTGTGTATTGAAGTTTTTTCGTGTAATTAATGGAAAGTTGGAGAAAGAATCCATTTTGTTCAAAAAAAAAAAAAAAGTTTTCTTTTTTGAAACATGCATTTCAATTTATTAGTTTATTTATTATTGTTTTGGTTTTTGTTTTCTGAAACTTGTTGGTGTGCAAGTGAAGTGTTGAGTGCACTTGCTATCGCTTGCTTGAGGCATTGCACCTTTATTTGATATTGGCAATGGTTGAAATAATGAGTTTGTAAGACAAAAGTTAGTTGCCTGTTATCTTAGACCTAAATGACAAAAAAAGAAACTAACCCAGTGTTGGGTTCGTAGGCAAGGCATGGAACTCGATCTCCTACAAAGAAACGGATGAGGGAATTAGACAGTTTAGCTGATCATTTGGAGGTACTTGTAAAGGAAGCCGGAGAACATCATTCGTCTCTGCAGAAAGTTCCTGCCTGGTTACGGCAGTGGAAGTCTCCTTGGAAAGGGAAATTGAAGGGTGGGGAATTGATCAGAAAAGGTGAAGATGAATTGTATGATATCGGAATCAGGATCAGGGAAAAATTTCCAGATTTGTTTAATGATGACTACCACCCAGATGTCTATAACATAAGGGCTACTCAGGTACGTTTTCTTTCCATGTAACATGGTGTTATGTTGAGATATTTCTTGAATTCAATACTACAATGAGATATACGTTAGAGGTGGGAAGTACTGTTTTTCTATATTTATGTTCTTTATATTGTGAATATATGGATGCCCTCATGCCTCTTTATTGATTCTGATGTAAAAACAATGGTTATGATGCGATAGGTTCCTCGGGCATCTGCTAGTGCAGTAGCATTTGGGATGGGGCTTTTTAGTGAGAAAGGAAGTCTAGGACCTGGGCGACATCGAGCATTTGCTGTTATAAGTGAAAACCGTGCAAGTGATATAAAGCTGAGGTTTCATGATTGTTGTGAGAACTACAAGGTATTAATTTAGTCTTTTATAAGAACATACACAGATTAACATATGTTTGTAAGTCATAAATTTTAAGTTTCAAAGTTCTGTAGATGAGTATTCAAAATGCATTATAATTTTAAATCATTATGATGTGTGAAGAGGAAATTACTTATTATCTACTGAAATTGCTCAAATATTCATCTTTGTTTCAACCAGTTACTGTCCATGGAGTTGTTTTCTGAAATGCCTCAACCATTTTGGTCTTAATCTTGTTTACATATTGGTCCTTTTATTTTTTTTTGTTGGCTTGTTGCTGAATATAGAAAGCCCTGTTCAATGATTTTCCCTCGTCTCATTCTTGAATATTGCTTCCTCATGTTCTAAAAATTGGAAGAATCAATCAGAAGTTGTAAGATAAATGAAGGAAACATTTTGGGTTCAAATCTTTTTCCCTTACCTCGTCAGTTTCTCAGTCAAGCTGTTCATCTTCAATAATGTAAATGTTAAAATGCATCTCTGGTCTCAGCAGCTAAGATGAAGTCCATTTTTTAACTTTTTTAATTGCTTTAGATATATTTTGGATGCAGGATTTTAGGAAAAAGCAAGAGCCTGGGGTTGATAAACTCAAGGAACCAGTTCTTGATGAAATTACGTCTTCCTTAGCAAGGCAATATGGACTGAATTTCACCAGACAGGACACTTCTTCTCTGTGGTTTTTATGCAAACAGGTACTTTTTCTTGCAAATTTCGTTACCATAAATAATACTCTCTCAGCAGTCCAGAATCGATATGCAATCAAGATTTACCTATGTTGCAATGTCTGAATTGCTTTTAATTTGACAGGAAGCATCCTTGTTGGATATAACTGATCAAGCTTGTGGTCTTTTCAGCCCTTCTGAGGTATGGAGATTTGGCTTATGACTTGTCTATATGATATATCTATTTTATTCTCATTTTTCTGTAGGCTTTTCCTGCCGTTAAATCAATATGTTGCGTGCAACTTTGAACTTCAATTCTGATTATATTTTAAATTTCAGTTGTTTCATAATCTTGTTGCATGTGTAGAGTAGAACTTATGATGGTCTTGTTGGGTTGTCAGGTAGTTAATTAATATAGCATATCATTGAAGAAACAATTATTTATGTTCTACTATTGATTATATTTATGTTGTCAGGTAGTTAATTAATATAGCATATCAAGAATTGTTGTCTTCCCAACGTTGTGTTGTTAACTAGCATATTGCTACATGTTTTAGGTTGCTTTGCTGGAATGGACAGATGACTTGGAGGTGTTTATATTGAAGGGCTATGGTAATTCATTAAACTATCGAATGGGAGTACCGTTGCTTGAGGATGTTGTTCAGTCAATGAAAGCAGCTATTAAAGCTAAAGAAGGTAACATAAATTATCAGAAATGTTAGCGTACATATTTAATCTTTATATATCTATTTGTTTGTCAATTTTCCATGGTCCTTTTAATTTTTGTGGATAGACGAGGTTTGGACATTCACGTACGTCATCCAAGACAGGGAATCCTTGTGGAATGATGCTCTGTTAGAATAGCCAATTACCATGAAACATGATTTAAAATTACTGGACTAGGAGTGCAATTGGTGCCTATAACACTTGAGGGCTGTTACCCTAGGGTTTACCAACTGGCTTGTTAATAATTCTTTCCTTCTTTTACCTCTCAAATTATATGTCATGCATTTTTTTTTTCTTGATTTATCCAGACGTATATTTATGTGAGTTTCTGATAATCAATGAGACTACTCCACTCCTTCCCCGTCACAAATAGTTGGTTCACCTTGTAAAATGCTGTTGCTAATGGCATCACTTCTATCTCTGGCTTCTGATTTGCTATTAAATCTTGTAGAGAATCATGCTCCTGGAAGTTACGAAAAGGCAAGACTTCGATTTGCACATGCAGAGACTGTGGTCCCATTTTCGTGTTTGCTTGGGCTTTTCCTTGAAAAATCTGGTCAGTGACTTGTCATTACATGCTTGAATTTCCTCTTTGTGATATTTAGATGTGTAATTGTAAACCATTTAAATACCAATTTCTTAGCGATCTTTTGAATTTTTCAGAATTTCAGCAAATAAAACGGGAGAAACCTTTGCAACTCCCTCCAAAGCCTCCACAGAATAGAATCTGGCGGGGGAGCAATGTGGTACCGTTTGCTGGGAATAACATGCTGGTTTTATACAGCTGTCCAGCTAAATCTTCTAACAAATACTTTGTGCAAGTACTGCACAATGAACGTCCAACCCCCATGCCTGTAAGCTCTTGATTCTTATTTTTGTTGTGCAGTTTTTATCATTATCTTTGTTATTTAGCTATCGTTATTCTTTTTTGCCCCCTGAATTTGGATATGTGCTTATGTTGATTCCACATGATTTTTTTTTTCTGACAGGGTTGTGGCGGTACTGATTTTTGTCCATTCGATGTTTTCAAGGTATTGTCATCTTCCAAACTCACATATTAATGATTGTCTATGATGTGTTTATGAAATCCATTTTTCTCTTTTTATAGGAAAGCATTGCTGCTCCTCATTTAAAGCACAACTACGATGCAGTATGCAAGAAGGAACAACCAATGCCAAAGCCTGAAACCAGTAAGTTATTGCAACTGTTCCGTTGGCTGTTCCCACCATGGAATGATGATACAGGATCCAGTAAAGTTGAATTGTAGTTTTGTTTTTGATCAAAAAATACGCTGTAATTCTTACTAGTTTTTTTTTTTTTTTTTTTTTCTCTCTTGGCCTTCCCTTAACTTGATTTTCAGCCACAGCCAGTTCCTACTAGCAGAGTACCATTTTGGACTGATCCCCCAGCCTAATCTATGGACACTATCAATCTTGTCACACTATGACTTTGCCGGTTCAATTCCATTCTCGAATCCGGTTTTTTTTTCCGTCACATCCGAAATGGGATTGAACATTATTATCTGTTTTTGTTTTTGTGTTTTTGAATATTTGACATTTGACAAGTAAATTTTGTACCAAGATTGCTTATATGCTATATGATAACCCTTCTAGGTAGTATATCTTGTGTATTTTTTTTTCTGTATAAATGCATGTATTATTATATTCGTATGGTGGAATGTGGGTGTATCATTTGCCATTGGCTAGAGCAACAACTGTAAAAAGGTGTTGAAAGTGAAAACCAGAAGATCATTAACATCATTGAATTCAACAGTCATTTGCCTCCCAAACTGATATTTCTATCCCCTTTACAAAATTGCTGATAATACCCTCTTCGAATTCTCATTTTACATTTTTTGCCACTATAGAATTAAACTAAACAGAAGGTCTCATAGTCAACACGTGAGTCATACTCAGCCTCATGCCAGGTCAATGATAGTTTGATGACATGCCCTGCCACATCACTAATAGGTTCAGGCATGTCATTTGATGACGTGCCCGGGCACGACATGAGATAGCCTAAGCATGTAAGCATGTCACCAATGGGCTTTTCAAATTGTTATTGGATCTAAATCGAACTGGGTTGGGCTTGTGCGTAGAAATCAGATTTTTATCCGCGTTGTTTTGATCACGGCAGATTTGGGCCTTTGATTGGATTTTGGAGTGGGCCCAATTCAAATCCACCACCAAAGCTCGTCTTCTTCATTCATGCCACAACAAACACTTTTCTTTTAGAGGAAATAGGGGTTAATAGCCAAAAATTAAGGCCTCTCACTGTTTTTGTCACCAATTATCATTTTATTGTTTTTGTCAACAAATGGGTTGTGAAGACAAAATTGCCCCTATTTTTTTTACAAAAGCTCTTCTCTCTCCTTTTCTCTCTCATTTTCACCAGATCAGAATTTTTTTTTTCCTCTTTCTCTCTCTCCTTTTTGCTGTCTGACGCCTCCTTCTTCTTCTTCTTTCTCTCCTTCTTCTCTCCTCCTCTCTCCTCCATCCGATCTCTTCTTCTTCTTCTTTCTCATCATTTTCGCTCTCCTTCTTCTTCTTCTTCTCCTCCTTCTCTTTCACTTTCTTTTTTTTCCAGATTTAAAAAAAAAAAATCAGATTTTTTCAAATCAAAAATTTTCAGATTTGGTGGTTTTTCGATCGTCGGTCGTCCGATCGTCCCTCCTTCTTCTTCTTCTCTTTCTTTTCTCTCTTCTCTCTTCTCTTACATGTTTTTTCCAGATTTTTCAAAAAAATTTCAGTTTTTTTTTTTATTTTGAATTTTTTTCACGTTTTTTTTCCAGATTTTTTTTTTAATTTCAGTTTTTTTTTTAATTTTGAATTTTTTTTTCTGATTTTTAAGTTTAGGTTATGGTTGTGGTTGATTTTCCATATTTTTTTAAAAAAATTCAGTTTTTTTTTCTTTTTTTTGGTTGAAATTTTTTTAAAAAGGTTTGGATTTGAGTTTTGGTTGTGGTTGTGCTTAAAAAAATTTCGGATTTGAGTTGTGATTGTGGTTGTGATTGTGATTGTGGTTGTGGTTGTGATTTAAAAAAGGTTTGGATTTGAGTTGTGGTTGTGGTTAAGTTTGAGTATTGTTTGTTTTTAAAAAATTCAGATATTGATTTGCTCAAAAAAATTTCAGAAATTTCAAGTTTGAGTATTGGTTGTGGTTGTGATTTTAATTTTTTTTCCAGACCGGTGTGTTTAATTGTGTTACTAGTGACCAATTAAACACACTAGGTGTAAACCAATTAAACACACTGGAGAACCCAATTAAACACACCGGACTAATTAAACACACCAGGCAAAATGAATTAAATACCGGATTAATTAAACACACCAGACCACCAATTAAACACACCGGACAAAATGAATTAAACACACCATAGAAAAACCAAATGAATTAAACACACCATAGAGACCGGACTAATTAAACACACCAGGCCACCAATTAAACACACCAGACAAAATAAATTAAACACACCAGATAAAATGAATTAAACACACCGGACTAATTAAACACACCAGACCACGAATTAAACACACCAGGCAAACGAATTAAACACATCAGACAAAATGAATTAAACACACCGGACTAATTAAACACACCGGACTAATTAAACACACCAGACCACCAATTAAACACACCAGACAAAAACAATTAAACACACCAGGGCCAAACCAATTAAACACCTCAGTGCAAATCAATTAAACACACCAGTGCAAACCAATTAAACACCCTAGACCCTGGTGTGTTTAATTTTTTTTGCCCTGGTGTGTTTAATTGGTGGTCTGGTGTGTTTAATTAGTCCAGTGTGTTTAATTCATTTTGCCTGGTGTGTTTAATTAGTTCGGTGTGTTTAATTGGTGGTCTGGTGTGTTTAATTCATTTTGCCTGGTGTGTTTAATTTGTTTTGCCCTGGTGTGTTTAATTGTTTTTGTCTGGTGTGTTTAATTGATGGTCTGGTGTGTTTAATTCATTTTGCCTGGTGTGTTTAATTTTTTTTGCCCTGGTGTGTTTAATTGTTTTTGTCTGGTGTGTTTAATTGGTGGTCTGGTGTGTTTAATTAGTCCGGTGTGTTTAATTCATTTTGTCTGGTGTGTTTAATTCGTTTGCCTGGTGTGTTTAATTTGTGGTCTGGTGTGTTTAATTAGTCCGGTGTGTTTAATTCATTTTATCTGGTGTGTTTAATTCATTTTGTCTGGTGTGTTTAATTGGTGGCCTGGTGTGTTTAATTGGTGGCCTGGTGTGTTTAATTCATTTTGCTTGGTGTGTTTAATTCGTTTGTTTGGTGTGTTTAATTCATGGCTTGGTGTGTTTAAACAAAATAAAATCTGAAAAGTTTGTTTGAAAAAAATCAAATCCGAAAAATCTATTTTTTTTCAACAAAACTCAAACCCAAACACAACTCCCACCATTCATAAAAACAACAACAACCCAAACTTAAATACAACCACAAATCAACAACTAACACTTAAATCCAAACCTATTTTTAAATCTGAAAATTTTTCAAAAAAAAAAAAAACTGAATTTTTTTAAAAAAATCTAGAAAATTTCTCAAATCTGAAAATTTTCCTTTAAAAAAAACCTGAATTTTTTTAAAAAAATCTGGAAATAAAAAGGAGAAAGAGAAAGGGAAAGAGAAGAAGAAGAAGAAGAAGAAGATGATGATGATGAACTCATGAGAGAGAGAGAGAGAGAGAGAGAGAGAGAGAGAGAGAAGACGTGAAAGAGAGAGGAGGAGAGAGAGAGAAGGAGAGAAAGAAGAAAGAGGCGTGAGAAAATGTGAGAGAGAGAGAGGGATTTTTTTTTTGTAAAGATGGGCAATCTTGTCCAAAAAGTGGAAATTTTGACAAAAACAATACAAATCATAATCTTGGACAAAAACAGTAAAGACACTAATTTTTTGGCTAGTTATGAAGTTGACCCTTTCTTTTATGTATTTTTACAGCAGTTTTGATGACGTTTTATATAACATATGAACCAACTCTGCCTCTATTTGTTGAACCAATGCAAGACCCTAAGAACTGTCGATCACATCCACGCTTGTCTGCTCAAAACGGGTCTCTTCTCGGATCCTTTCATTTTCGGGAAACTCCTCCATCATTGCTCTGTCACCATCTCCGATTCTCTTGACTACGCGACCCGACTCTTCCTTCACTACCCGAACCCAAATGTTTTCATGTACAATACACTCATTCGGGGATTCTCAGAATCCCCACGGCCTCAAAATTCGATCACCACTTTCATCGAAATGCGTAGAGAATCGTCGTTTTCATCAGTAGCTCCCGACAGTTTCACTTTCGCGTTTCTTCTTAAAGCAGCCGCGAATTACGGGTCGTTGATGACTGGTATGCAGTTGCATTGTCAAGCTCTGCTTCACGGGCTTGATGGGCATCTCTTTGTTGGGACGACTTTGATAAGTATGTATGGAGAATGTGGTCGTGTTGATTTTTCGATGAAGGTGTTCGATGAAATGCTTGAACCAAACGTTATTGCCTGGAATGCTGCGGTCACCGCGTGTTTTAGAGGCGGTGACTTGGAGAGCTCTGAGAGATTGTTTGAAAGTATGCCGTTCAAGGATTCCACTTCGTGGAACTTGATGCTTGCTGGGTACGCAAAAGCAGGGGAGATGGAGATGGTGAGGAAGGTGTTTTCGGAGATGGAAGTGAAAGACGACGTTTCGTGGAGTAGTATGATAACTGCACTTACTCAAAATGGGTGCTTTGATGAGGTTTTTAGTGTTTTCATGGATTTGCAGCGATTGGGGTTGAGACCAAATGAAGTGAGCTTGACAGGAGTGCTCTCTGCGTGTGCACAGGCCGGAGCATTTGAGTTTGGGAGGGTTGTACACGGGTTTGTAGAGAAATCCGGATTTAGTTGGATCATTTCAGTGAATAATACACTAATTGATATGTATTCTAAGTGTGGAAATGTGGCCATGGCTCGATTGGTACTTGAAACGATGCCAGCGATGAAGAACATTGTTTCGTGGACATCAATGATAGCAGGACTGGCGATGCACGGGCATGGGGAAGAAGTGATACAACTTTTGCATGAAATGGAAGAGTCTGGAATCAAGCCTGACAGGATCACCTTTGTTCCGGTTCTATATGCTTGTAGTCATGCTGGATTGATCGAACAAGGACACGAGTGTTTTTCGAAGATGAAGAATGTGTACAACATTGAACCAGCAATTGAACATTATGGTTGTATGGTTGATCTATATGGTCGAGCTGGTGACCTTCGAAAGGCATACGAATTCATATGTCAAATGCCAGTCCCGCCCAATGATATTATCTGGCGGACTCTTCTTGGGGCATGTAGCATACACGGGAACGTTGAGTTGGCAGAACAAGTGAAGGAAAAATTATCCGAGCTATGCCTTACTGATTCTGGCGACTATGTATTGTTGTCCAATGTTTATGCTGTTGCTGGGAAATGGAACAATGTTGAAACTGTGAGAAGATCAATGACCAACCAGAGGATCAAGAAGACTCCCGGTTGGAGCATGATTGAAGTTGACAAGATCATGTATAGATTCGTTGCAGGCGAAAAACAAAATAACATAACGAAAGAAGCTTACGATAAGCTAAGAGAGATAATGTTGAAACTAAAGGTAGAAGGAGGTTATGTTCCAGAGGTTGTTGGGAGCGTTTTACATGATGTAGAAGACGAAGAAAAAGAAGATTCAGTAACTAAGCACAGTGAGAAGCTCGCGGTTGCTTTTGGGATGGCAAGATTGTGCAAGGGAAGAGTTATAAGAATAGTGAAGAATTTGAGGATTTGTAGGGACTGCCATACAGTGATGAAGCTGATATCTAAGGTTTATCAATCAGAGATTGTGGTACGAGATAGAAGTCGCTTTCACTCTTTCAAGGATGGTTCTTGCTCATGCCGAGATTACTGGTGAAAACATCACATAACGCGAAACGAAAACGAAAAAAAATCCCAGTGAATGTCTCTAAGGGAATAGCCAAGTTGGTTAGAACTCTTGCAGGGGAAGCTGAGAGAAGGAAGATGGATGTAGCTGCAAGGCTACGTGCAGACAGATTTTCCGAGCAAAAGATTTTACGACTTAGATATGTTCTACCAACGGATAGACTGCTAAATGCATAGCATATTTGTAACTTATAGAAGTTAAATGTTGAAAAGTTTGAAGATACAAATATTCAATTGATTTTGATTGCTTCCTTGTGCTTCCTTTTTTAATTTTTTTTTTTTATTATTTTTTTTTATTTTTTTTTATTTTTTTTTTTACAGAGCTTATATATATATGTATTCACAGGAAACTGAAGGAAAAAATAATACAGAATTCAGTGCATTTCCTTATAATTGCACCTACATTACATAATCATTTCCTTGATAAAGCTTTCAACTTCATTCCTTCAAATTCAGTGCACTTCATTGTTGCTTGAAGAAGGATTTTCCTGGCCGATTGCAATTCATGAACAACACGTCTTATGTTCATTCGATTCTGTGGTGACTCCACAGAACATGCCACTCCAATTCTGACCATAGAAATCAGACATTCCTTTTGGCTGTCGTTTACTGCTTCCCTCATCATGTGGTCAATGGCAGCCATCTCTTCATTTACAAGCATTGGATCCACAATGCCATTCTAGTGAAGCTATGAAGATTAAGGTCTCCCTCGAACATAGCATCTGTGGGTGGTTTTTTCCTTGTCACCATTTCCAGCAGCAAGATCCCAAAACTGTAGACATCCCCATTTGTCAACACCTTATTTCCAAGACCATACTCTGCCGTACAAAAAAATCCCATGAGAAAAGTATATGGAGTTTGAGAAGTGAATAAAATCAAACATACTTAGAAGTTAGCAAGCGCTATGTTTACCTGGAGTTGCATATCCGGTTGTTCCTTTCACTCCAACAGAGCTGATTTGATTGGGATTTGGGACTTCTGGATGAAACCTTGCTAATCCGAGATCTCCAATATAAGCAGACATGTCATCATCTCGAAGAACATTACTTGGTTTTAAATCGCAATGAAGCACTGTCTCATGGCAGTGGTGATGGAGATATTCCAGTCCAGATGCTACATCAATTGAAATACTTAATCGTCAAAGAATGGTAAGGTTTTGAATTTTGTATTGTTCTTCCTCCAAATCTTTAGTTGGATGCAACCACTTCTCAAGACTCCCATTTTCCATGAACAATAGACTATAGCTTTGAAGTCATTGCCTTGAAAATCAATACTTGAACAAGAAGTTATGACTTTAACAATATTTCTATGACGAATATTTCTCAATGCTGTACACTCGGTCATAGAACTCTTGGAAGCTTCTTGATGTTGAAGGTTAAGTACTTTGACCGCAACAATAGCTCCTTCTTGATCAAGAATTCCCTTATACAATGAGCCAAAGCCGCCTTCACCAATCCAGTGTGTTGGGGAAAATCCATCGGTTGCTTTGAGTAGCATTTCATAAGACACTTTCCAAAGTGATTTATCCGTTGTAGACCCAGAAGCTGGTTCTTCTCTTCTCTTTTTGCGCCAACAAAAAATGAAAGACAACATCAAGATTAATCCCAAAACAACTCTTGCAATTGAGATTAGAATCTTGAATAGCAAAGAGAGATTGTCTTTTTTTGGATCACTGTTGGGGCATCTGGGCAATTGCAATTTAGCAATGCCTCCACAAAGTCTATTATTACCCGCAATTGATATTGCACTTGCAATTGATATGATTACTAGACAAGTTGTTACGTGAGATATCCAATTGTCGAATACCTTTCAAAGAACTCAATGATGGAGGAATAGATCCATTGAAAAAATTGCCCCCCAAGTTATGGTATTCAAATTAAATTAAAACAAAGACCAATTTCATTAAGAATTTCACCAGATAAGTTATTATTAGATACATCAAATTTCGTTAGAACTTGTAGAATTCCAATGCTTGGAGGTATGGATCCAACCAAATGGTTTTGAGCCAGATTTAGTGAAATTGAGAAATAAGGTATATTGAAGAAATAAGGTCATTTTGAGGAAGATCTAACCATAACAAGTGTTTTAAATTTCCTAAACTAGAAGGTATGGCTCCTGATAATTTATTATCTCCCAAGTAAAGTCGTTCCATTAAAGACAAGTTTCCTATGGAGGAAGGAATTTCACCAGAAAGTTGGTTAATTTCAAGAGTTATAGCTTGTAGGTTTTGAAGTTGACCTATTTCTCTAGGAATATGTCCTGTAAATTGATTCTCCCTCAAAGTCAACACGTTTTTGACAAGATTAGCTATCTCTAAACGTTTTTGATTCTCCCTGGAGAAATACTTCCATACAATTGATTATTACCTATCTCTAAACGTTGGAGTGGCCGGTTGTCTTTTGCTGGAAAATTTGGTCTTGAAAAGGATTCAAAACATTAATTAATCAACAAATTATTATCAAACCTTTCTCTATCATGTTCTAAATTCAAAATCATGCACTAATATAATGTTATTGTAGTCTTAAATTAGTCAAGACAATTTAATTGTCGAATCTAAACTTTGTGGAAGCCGGCTTTGTGATTTTTGTCAAATTTGTTTCATTTGGGGGTATATATATATATTAAAAAATTAAAAAATGGAGAAGTTTTGTTTATAGCATTTATTTATCTAAGCTATCATTAGTAGTTATCATGGTTTAATTTAAAGACGTCATTCAAAAAATTATACTGATACTGGAAACTAAGAGACAGAAGATTTTCCAAGCAAATATTTTACGTTCTACCAAACAATAGACGGTCAAACATCTTCTATTCTGATTCTTTTTTTCTTACTTTTATTTGTTTATATGTGCCGTTTTCATTTTTTTTATAAATTATTTGTTAAACAAATTAAAATCATGGTATCATACACCGGTGTTCATATAATTTTCTCAGCTTATAAAGAAAGTCTGTAGATGGAAATTGATGTTTGCTTTGTGTTGAGAAAATGGATGGTTCTACTACAAGGGAAATGTTGTTCAAAATCATGACTGGCAGTCAAAATTGCTGCGTATCAAAGAGAAACGAAGGAAATAAAAACAGAACACAGTGCACTTCCATGTGAGGATTTCAACTTCATTGCCTTCTCTGCATGTTGAACCCAGTTGAAGCTTGAAGAAGGATTTTCCTGACCGATTGTAATTCATGAACAACACGTCTTATGTTCATTCGATCATGTGGTGACTCCACGGAACATGCCACTCCAATTCTGACCATAGAAATCAGACATTCCTCTCGACTGTTGTTCAATGCTTGTCTCAGCCTATCATCAGTGGCGGCCATCTCTTCATTTATAAGCATTGGATCCACAATGTCCATCACCCGATCGGGCAATGCCATTCTAGCAAAACTATGAAGATTGAGGTCTCTTTTGAACATAGCGTTTGTGGGTTTTTTTTCTTGTCACCATTTCCAGCAGCAAGATCCATAACTGTACACATCCCCGTTTGTTGACACCTCATTTCCAAGACCATACTCTACAGAACACTAAATTCCCGTGAGAAAGCATATGGATTTTGAGAAGTGAATTAAGAATAGCAAGTGTTATAGTTACCTGGAGCTGTATATCCAACTGTTCCTTTTACTCCAACAGAGCTGCTTTGATTAGGATGTGGGACTTCTAGATGAAACCTTGCTAGTCCGAAATCTCCAATACGAGCAGTCATGTCATTGTCTAAAAGAACGTTGCTTGGTTTTAAATCGCAATGAAGAACAGGCACCTGGCAGTGTTGATGGAGATATTCCACAGCATATGCAACATCAATTGCAATGCTTATTCGTTGAAGAATGGTAAGACTCTGAATTTTGTTTTGTTCTTCCTCTGATTCTTCAGCTGGATGCAACCACTTCTCAAGGCTTCCATTAGCCATGAACTCATAAACTATAGCTTTGAAGTCGTTGCCTTGAAAATCAATACTTGAGCAAGAGGTTATGACCTTGACAAGATTTCTATGACGGATATTCCTCAATGCTTTACACTCGGCCATAAAACTCTTAGAAGCTCCTTGCCGCTGAAGGTTAAGTACTTTGACTGCAACAATAGCTCCATCTTGATCAAGAATTCCCTTATACACTGAGCCAAAGCTGCCTACACCAATCAAGTATATTGGAGAAAACCCATCGGTTGCTTTGAGGAGCATTTCATACGACACTTTCCAAAGTGATTTTTCCGATGTAGATCCAGAAGCTTGTTCTTCTCTTCTCTTTTTAAGCCAACAAAAAAAGAAAGACGACATCACGATTAATCCCAAAACAACACTTGAAGTTGAGATTAGAATCTTGAATAGCAAAGAGATCTTGTCTTTTTTTAGGTCATTGTTGGGGCATTTGGGCAATTGCAGTTCAGCAATGCCTCCACAAAGTCTATTGCTATTTTCGACAACTGATATTGCACTTGCATTTGTGAAAATTCCTTTTGTTGGTACTTCGCCTTCAAAAGCATTGAAGGACAAGTTTAGTTTCTCCAAATGAAGAGTCTCCAAGAATTTTGGAATATGACCAGATAATTTGTTACGTGAGAGATCCAACTGTCGAATACCTTTCAAAGAACTCAATGATGGAGGAATAGATCCATTGAAAAAATTGCCCTCCAAGTTAAGGTATTCAAAACTAGAACAAAGACCAATTTCATTCGGAATTTCACCAGATAAGTTATTATCAGACACATCAAATGTCGTTAGAACTTTTAGATTTCCAATGCTTGGAGGTATGGATCCAACCAAATGGTTTCGAGCCAGATTTAGCGAAACCGACAAATAAGGTATACTAAAGATTTGTTCTGGTATAGTTCCACTAAGGTCATTTTGTGAAAGATCTAAATCTGACAGGTGGTTCAAATTTCCTATACCAGAAGGGATGGCTCCTGATAATTTGTTACGTCCCAAGGAAAGTTTTCCCATTAAAGACAAGTTTCCTATGGAAGAAGGAATTTCATCTGAAAGTTGATTGTAACTAAAACTCAGAGCTTGTAGGTTTTGAAGTCTGCCAATTTCTCTAGGAATAGGTCCTGTAAATTGGTTTTCGGACAGAGACAACGAATTTAAATTGAGAAGATTAGCTATCCCTGGAGGAATGCTTCCATACAATTGATTCTCAGCTAACGTTAATTGTTGGAGTTTAGTAGAAAAATTAGCAATGGAATGCGGCAATACTCCTTTGAACTTGTTTGACGCCATGCTTAGAGACAACAAATTGCTACAGTTTGCCAAAGAATTGATAAAATTCATCTCATCAACTTCATCAGTTCCTAAATTATTGAAGTTGATATGTAGAGTTTTAAGATCTTGCATGCCTCCAAAATCAATTGACAATTTTCCAGAAAAATTGTTAAATGACATCTCAACTGTTTGGAGTTTTGAAGCATTGGATAAAGATTTTGGAATGGATCCACTAAAGAAGTTAAATTGTGTTTCAAAAAGTAGGAGATTTGGAAGAGTTAGACCTAAATTTGATGGAAGAGTTCCATGAAGTTGATTGTTACCTAAAGATAAATGCTGAACGGAAGAAAGATTGTAGAACGAAGGGGGGACTGTGCCTAAGAGGTTGTTGACACCAAGTTCAAGATTCCTTAACTTTCTCAATCGATCTAATGAATCTGGAATATTTCCCCCCAAAGCATTGTAAGCTATAGATATAGTTTCCAAGGAGGTAAGGTTCCCCAGAAAAGACGGGATGCCTCCCGATAAATTGTTTTTGTGCAATGCTAAGAATTTTAGGTTGTATAAGGATACAAACTCCGATGGAATTTTCCCCAGTAGTTTGTTATTTTCTAGAGACAAGACCTTGAGTCTAGAACAATGAGACAAGTTGGTCGGGATTTCTCCAACCAGTAAATTATCATTCAAAGATACAACTTCTAATCTGAAGAGTAGGCCAAATTCACGAGGGATTTCACCTTGGATATTGTTGTCATTGAGTATGAGCTCCCTTAGGAAGCTAAGGTTGCCAATATAAGGAGACAGAGAGCCAGACAAACCTTTTGAAGTTAGGTTTAACACGATGACCCTTCTATGTATGCGACCGCATGTGATTCCCTCCCACTCGCATAAATGGCTAGAATCATTCCAAGAGTTGAGGACTCCTTGAGGATCCTGGATGATCTTCGACTTGAAGGCCCTCAATGCAGCTTCATCGGTCTCATTTTGAGCTAAGTTTCTAGTTGTGAAGGTGGTGGTGGTGGTGGTGGTAGAGGAAGCAAACGGTACAACAAGAATCACTGTGATCAAAAAAAGAAAAAGAGATTGAAAGCAAACTGAGTAGTAATAGCTTGCATTCATTTTTTATGAAAGCAAATTGCCTCTCTGTTTGCTGTGTGTGAGTTTAACTTAGTTTTGCTTCTAGTTTCTACCATATATATAGTGGTCAAGAAGTCTGTCCATTGTCACCAAAATTCAACTATCTCAAACAAAAAAATATCGTTCCTTCAGGTATTATTGGTGAGGGTGCCTCTTAGTCCAGGTCTTTTAGTGAAATTTTTTTATTGAAAATGTTTACGATAGCATTTTTTGGTATTTTGTGCTTGGCTTTTGCTGGAAAACTTTGTCTTAAAAGGGATTCAAAACATTAATTAATCAAAAAAGGGGGAATTGCACAAACGTCCCTTGAGGTTTGATGAAATTGCATAGATATGACAGTTTTGCCATATACACACAAACTTCCCTCAACATTTGAAAATTGTTGCACAAACATCCCTTGCCGTTAGATGGATCCGTTAGTCAATGGTCAAAAGTGTAAAAAGTCTAAAATACCCTTTATTTTTATTTTAAATAAACTAAAAAAATTAAAAACTAAGATAAAAAAATATTTTAAAAAAATGTTAGATAACATGAATGTATCTTAAATCTGAAACTTGGAAAAAAAAAAAAATTCATCTTTATAAATAAAAAAATAGTTTTTTAAACAACTTAATAATAAATAAATTTTAAATTTTAAATTTATTTAAAATTAAGGGGGAATTGCACAAACAATTTTTATTTTTAAGATGAATTTTTTTTCCAGCTTTCTAATTTAAGATACAATCATATTTTTTTAAAATATTTTTAAAATATTTTTTTTATCTTATTTTTGAATTTTTAATTTTGTTTAAAATAAATATATAGGGTATTTTAGACTTTTTACATGTTTGACTATTGACTAACGGATCTATTTAATGGTAGGGGATGTTTTTGCAACAATTTTCAAATGTTGAGGAAAGTTTGTACGTATATGGTTAAAATTGCCATATTCATGTAATTGTATCAAACCTTGGGGGATGTTTGTGCAATTCCCCCACCAAAAAATTATTATTGGAAGCTTTGGTTATCGTTGTCTAATTAAATTCAAAATACCTGCACTAATACATAAGACTATCATATTTTAGTCTTAGATTAGTCAAGACAATTAAATTACTAAATCTAATAAAGTTTGTGGAAGCCGGCTGTGATACTTGTAAAAAATGTGATACTTATCAAAGATAAGCCGGCTGTGATGTAAAATTGGGTGGTATAGTATATTTAACGGATTAAAAAATAAAAAAGTTTTATTTGTGAAAAGGCCTATATATGATGTCATTTTTTGGTATTGCTGTTATCTTTTGCCAGAAAACTTGGTCTTGAAAAGGATTCAAAATGTTAATCAATCAAATAATAATCATTATTATTATCAAAGCTTTCATTATCGTAGTCTAAAGAGGTCATTCAAAAAATTACGACGATACCGGAAGTCTGTCCATTGTCACCAAAATTCAACTATCCATTGTCAGAAGTCTGTCCATTGTCACCAAAATTCAACTATCTCAAACAAAAAAATATCGTTCTTTCAGGTATTATTGGTGATGGTGCCTCTGGTCCAGGTCTTTTAGTGAATTTTTTTAATTGAAAATGTTTACGATAGCATTATTTGGTATTTTGTGCTTGGCTTTTGCTGGAAAACTTTGTCTGAAAAGGCATTCAAAACATTAATTAATCAAAAAATTATTATTGGAAGATTTGGTTATCGTGTTCTAATTAAATTCAAAATACATGCACTAATACATAAGACTATCCTATTTTAGTCTTAAATTAGTCAAGACAATTTAATTACTGAATCTAATAAAGTTTGTGGAAGCCGGCCGGCTGTGATACTTGTCATAAATGTTCTTTATATAAAATTGGGTGGTATACTGGTATAGTATATTTAACAGATTAAAAAATAAAAAAGTTTTATTTTTGAAAAGGCCTACGATATCATTTTTTGGTATTGCTGTTATCTTTTGCCTGAAAACTTGGTCTTGAAAAGGATTCGAAATGTTAAATCGTTAATCAATCAAAAAAAAAAATATATTATCAAAGCTTTCGTTATCGTGGTCTAAAGAGGTCATTCAGAAAATGGGTTCAAAAATTTTTTGTCACTATTTCAGTCTGTTTTTGTAAGAATATCACTAGTTTACTAATTTAAGTTTAAAAGGCACCTATTTAGGTGATCAGATAAAAATACCCTCATTTTGTCTGTTTGTGTCTTTTCAAACGTGGAGAGAAAAAAGTTGAGAGAGCGAGAACAGTGGAGAGAGAAAGTATCGTTGCAAGAAATCCGACTGTAAATCTCACGGCGACACCCTTGTTCGAGCTTAGGTTTGATTTGATTTGTGGTTGATTATGTTTGTATGATGAGGTTAGGTTAGGTTTTAGTTTCAGAAAAGAGTTGTTTTGAGGACGATGAATTTCTGGGTTTCCGTGACTTTTTCAAGTGTCCCGTGACTTTTGTATAGTGTCCCGTGACTTTTGATAAGTGTCCCGTGACTTTTGTACAGTGTCCCGTGACTTTTGATAAGTGTCCCGTGTCCCGTGACTTTTGTATAGTGTCCCGTGACTTTTGATAAGTGTCCCGTGACTTTTGTATAGTGTCCCGTGACTTTTGTACAGTGTCCCGTGACTTTTGATAAGTGTCCCGTGACTTTTGATAAGTGTCCCGTGATTTTTGTACAGTGTCCCGTGACTTTTGATAAGTGTCTCGTGACTTTTATATAGTGTCCCGTGACTTTTGTATAGTGTCCCGTGACTTTTGATAAGTGTCCCATGACTTTTATATAGTGTCCCGTGACTTTTGAATAGTATCCCGTGACTTTTGATAAGTGTCCCGTGACTTTTAATACACATCCCGTGACTTTTACTACTGTTCCCGTGACTTTTAATACTGTTCCCGTGACTTTTAATACACCTCCCATGACTTTTACTACTGTTCCCGTGACTTTTCATACACCTTCCATGACTTTTACTACTGTTCCCGTGACTTTTACTACACCTCCCATGACTTTTCATACACTGGTCCAGCCTTTTTGTTCGAGCCTTTTCTCCGAGCCTTTTCAATTAGATTCAAAATTCACACAACTAGCTTAAGGTTTATGAAAGACTCTGAGAACAAATGAAAAGGAACCCAGCTTAAGGTTTTAAACTGAAAACAAAAGCTCTGGGGGCGCTGCCCCCTGCACCCCCGCGAGTTGACCGGGCAGCTCGACCACCGCGAGCTCAGCAGGGAGCTCGACCCCCGAATGCGTCTACATAGCGCCACAAAACTAATTATCCAATGAAGTTGCATTGATAATGTTATGGTGTTCAACCTCCATTGGAGGTCTGTTATAAAAGAAAGTGAAAGAATAAAATATCAGAAAACTTTAAAGTAAGAAAGAGAATGTGTAAAGTAAGAAAGAGAATGTGTAAAGTAAGGGCAATTTTGGTAGTTCACCATAATAGGTGCCTTTTAAACTTAACTTATTAAAGCAGTGACTTTGTCACCAAATCAGTTCAAAAAGGTGACATTTTCCACCATTTCCACTTCAGAAAATTATGCCGGTACTAGAAACGGAGAGACACAATAGAATACAAAATTGATTGCATATACTTGTAATTGATCAAAGCTAAATGTTGAAATAGGTTTAACTACAATTTTGAAGATACCTTCAATTGATTTTGATAGCTTCATATTTGCTTCCATTTTCTTTGACAGAAATTTATCTATATATTTATATGTTCATTTTTATTATTCTATACAAATGATGTAGGCGGGAACATACAAGTAAGACAACCACACACAAATCACACAACAGTTTGCTTTATCTCTATTGATTCCGTAGAAAACCAGGGAAAAGAACAATAAATGAGTAAAAACCCAGAAGAAATTTTTATTCATCAAAGTCTGCCTCAAAACTAAAAACAAAGCCCGAATAAATAAATAAAGGAATCCGATTCCACTAGGATTCGGTATCTCATAATTTCCTAAAACAAACGGGAAAGAATCCCAAACGAAAAAGATCTCAATCCTAAAAGAAAAAGGAGGAAAAAAAAAAAAAAAAACTTGTGCAAGAAAACAAAAATCCTCAAACAACAATCAAAACGGCCAAATTTGGGTCTTCTACAGCCCATAACATTTGTAGGGCTCGGCTGGAACTTTCCGAAAACATATTATATTAGCGATTCCAACACCGTTTGCCCCTATAGAGGCCCACGAAGTTTCAGCCCTGTTTTGGGAGCTTTACGCGACCCAAATACAAAAATGCCACCCGATCCGCATCAGAAAAGAACTAACAAATTAAAATCATGATATCATAGTGTTTGAATATTATATAAAAAAAACATCATTTGAGCTACAAAACTGTTCTTAATAATCATTAATCATAAGTATAATTCTATAATAATAATAATAATCATACGTATTTATAACACATTTTATGAAATCTTCATCGCTCAGCTTGAATGTAGAAATGTTATACTCTGTTCATGTAATTTTCTCAGCTTATACTCTGTTGAGAAAATGGATGGCAGTCAAAAAGAGAATGGTTGTTCAAAATAATAACTGGTTACTTGGCAGTCGAAATTGCGATTGAAATATTCATAGGAAACTGAAGCAAAAAAAGAAGAAGAAGCAGAATTCATTGCACTTCCTTGTAATTGCTTGTCAACTGTAGACAGACCAAAGAAATGCACTTCATTATTACATTATCATATTTAACTCTCTACTGCTTTTCAGTGCACTTCATTGTTGCATGAAGAAGGTTTTTTCACGCTGATTGCAGTTGATGAACAACACGGCTTATGTTCATTCGATCCTGTGGCGACTCCACAGAACATGCCACTCCAATTCTTACCATAGAAACCAGAAATTCATCTCGACTGTTGTTCAATGCTTGCCTCATCGTATCGTCAACGGCAGCCATCTCTTCATTTATAAGCTTTGGATCCACAATGTACATCACTTGATCAGGCAATGCCATTTTAGCGAAGCTATGAAGATTAAGGTCTCCCTCGAACATAAGGTCTGTGGGTTTCTTCCTAGTCACCATTTCCAGCAGCAAGATCCCAAAACTGTACACATCCCCATATGTCGACAATTCATTTCCCAGAACATACTTACTCTTTAGAAAACAAAATTCCCATGAGAAAGTATATGGATTTGGAGAAATACTTTATGCAAGTACTCCACAATGAACGTCCAACCCCCATGCCTGTAAGCTCTTGATTCTTATTTTTGTTGTGCAGTTTTTATCATTATCTTTGTTATTTAGCTATCATTATTCTTTTTCTCCCTCTGATGTTGATTCCATTATTTTTGGTTGTGAAGAAACAGGATTTCATTATCATTATCATTATTTTTGTCCATTCGATGTTTTCAAGGTATTGTCATCTTCCAAACTCACATATTAATGATTGTCTATGATGTGTTTGTGAAATCCATTTTTCTCTTTTTATAGGAAAGCATCGTTGCTCCTCATTTAAAGTACAACTACGATGCAGTATGCAAGAAGGAACAACCAATGCCAAAGCCTGAAACCAGTAAGTTATTGCAATTGTTCCGTTGGCTGTTCCCACCATGGAATGATGATACAGGATCCAGTAAAGTTGAATTGTAGTTTTGTTTTTGAACAAAAAATACGCTGTAATTCTTACTAGTTTTTTTTTTTCTCTTGGCCTTCCCTTAACTTGATTTTCAGCCACAGCCAGTTCCTTTTAGCAGACTACCATTTTGGACTGATCCCCCATCCTAATTTATGGACACTATCAATCTTGTCACACTATGACTTTGCGGGTTCAATTCCATTCTCGAATCCGAAATTTTTTCCGTCACATCTGAGCTGGGATTGAACATTATTATCTGTTTTTGTTTTTGTGTTTTTGAATATTTGACATTTGATAAGTAAATTTTGTACCAAGATTGCTTATATGCTACATATGATAACCCTTCTAGGTAGTATATCTTGTGTTTTTTTTATTCGTATAAATGCATGTATTTTCAATCGTCTCTTGTGGATGATACACATCGAATTTTTATAGACTAACCAATCGTGTGCCTGCTACATCACTAATAGGTTCAGGCATGTCATCGATGAGCTTTTAAAATGGATGTGGGATCGAGCTGGACTGGGCTTTAAAAGGGCCCATATTTCCGTAAAGATATTCATACTGGGTTGATGATGTGACCGGGCACGATATGAAACAGCCTAAGCATATCACCAATGGGCTTTTCAAATTGTTAATGGATCTAAATCGTATTGGGTTGGGCTTGTTAACGGCCCATTTGTTCATACTAAACGGAGAAAACAGATTATTTAGTATCAGATTTTATCTGTGTTGTTTAATCTGGGCTGATTTGGGCCTTTAATTGGATTTTGGAGTGGGCCCAATTCAAATCTACCACCAAAGCTCGTCTTCTTCATTCATGCCAGTGCTACAACAAACACTTCTCTTTTATGTATTTTTACAGCAGTTTTGATGACATTTTATATCAAATATGAACCAACTCTGCCTCTATTTGTTGAACCAATGCAAGACCCTAAGAACTGTCGATCACATCCACGCTTGTCTGCTCAAAACGGGTCTCTTCTCGGACCCTTTCATTTTCGGGAAACTCCTCCATCATTGCTCTGTCACCATCTCCGATTCTCTTGACTACGCGACCCGACTCTTCCTTCACTACCCGAACCCAGATGTTTTCATGTACAATACACTCATTCGGGGATTCTCAGAATCCCCACGGCCTCAAAATTCGATCACCACTTTCATTGAAATGCGTAGAGAATCGTCGTTGTTTTCATCAGTAGCTCCCGACAGTTTTACTTTCGCGTTTCTTCTTAAAGCAGCCGCGAATTACGGGTCGTTGATGACTGGTATGCAGTTGCATTGTCAAGCTCTGCTTCACGGGTTTGATGGGCATCTCTTTGTTGGGACGAATTTGATAAGTATGTATGGAGAATGTGGTCGTGTTGATTTTTCGATGAAGGTGTTCGATGAAATGCTTGAACCAAACGTTGTTGCCTGGAATGCTGCGGTCACTGCGTGTTTTAGAGGCGGAGAATTGGAGAAATCTGAGAGATTGTTTGAAAGTATGCCGTTCAAGGATTCCACTTCGTGGAACTTGATGCTTGCTGGGTACGCAAAAGCAGGGGAGATGGAGATGGAGATGGAGATGGTAAGGAAGGTGTTTTCGGAGATGGAAGTGAAAGACGACGTTTTGTGGAGTAGTATGATAACTGCACTTACTCAAAATGGATGCTTTGATGAGGTTTTTAGTGTTTTCATGGATTTGCAGCGATTGGGGTTGAGACCAAATGAAGTGAGTTTGACAGGAGTGCTCTCTGCTTGTGCACAAGCCGGAGCATTTGAGTTTGGGAGGGTTGTACACAGGTTTGTAGAGAAATCCAGATTTAGTTGGATCATTTCAGTGAATAATACACTAATTGATATGTATTCTAAGTGTGGAAATGTGGCCATGGCTCGATTGGTACTTGAAATGATGCCAGCGATGAAGAACATTGTTTCGTGGACATCAATGATAGCAGGACTGGCGATGCACGGGCATGGAGATGAAGCAATACAACTTTTGCATGAAATGGAAGAGTCTGGAATCAAGCCTGACAGGATCACCTCCGTTCCAGTTCTATACGCTTGTAGTCATGCTGGATTGATCGAACAAGGACAGGAGTGTTTTATGAAGAATGTGTACAACATTGAACCAGCAATTGAACATTATGGTTGTATGGTTGATCTATATGGTTGAGCTGGTGACCTTCAAAAGGCATACGAATTTGTATGTCAAATGCCAGTCCCGCCTAATGATATTATCTGGCGGACTCTTCTTGGGGCATGTAGCATACACGGTAATGTTGAGTTGGCAGAACAAGTGAAGGAAAGATTATCCGAGCTATGCCTTACTGATTCCGGCGACTATGTATTATTGTCCAATGTTTATGCTGTTGCTGGGAAATGGAACAATGTTGAAACTGTGAGAAGACCAATGACCTACCAGAGGATCAAGAAGACTCCCGGTTGGAGCATGATTGAAGTTGACAAGATCATGTATAGATTCGTTGCAGGCGAAAAACAAAATAACATAACGAAAGAAGCTTATGATAAGCTAAGAGAGATAATGTTGAAACTAAAGGTAGAAGGAGGTTATGTTCCGGAGGTTGTTGGGAGCGTTTTACATGATGTAGAAGACGAAGAAAAAGAAGATTTAGTAACTAAGCACAATGAGAAGCTCGCGGTTGCTTTTGGGATGGCAAAATTGTGCAAGGGAATAGTTATAAGAATAGTGAAGAATTTGAGGATTTGTAGGGACTGCCATACAGTGATGAAGCTGATATCTAAGGTTTATCAATCAGAGATTGTGGTACGAGATAGAAGTCGCTTTCACTCTTTCAAGGATGGTTCTTGCTCATGCCGAGATTACTGGTGAAAACATAGAACATAACGTGAAACTAAACGAAAGGAAATCCTGGCTATTGAACTCTTGCAGTGGAACCCAGCTATTGAAGTCGAATCCTTGCCGATATGTAGAAGAATATGCAGATGACATTCTGAAAATTATATGGATGCTGGAAGCCGAGAGAAGGAAGATGTATGTAGCTGCATTGCTACGAGCAGACAGATTTTCCGAGCAAAAGATTTTACGATTTAGATATTTTGGATGGCTCAACAAAAAAATTGCTATTCTAAATCATAACTGGTTACTTGGCATATATTCACAGGAAACTGATGGAAAAAAAATACAGAATTCAGTGCATTTCCTTATAATTGCCTGTCAACTGCTTATAAGCAAAAAACAGTAGACTGACCAAAGAAATACATTATCATATTTAACTCTCTACTGCTTGATAAAGCTTTCAACTTCATTGCCTTCTTTGCTTGTCGAACCCAGTTGTTGCTTGAAGAAGGATTTTCCTGGCCCATTGCAATTCATGAACAACACGGCTTATGTTCATTCGATCCTGTGGCGACGCCATAGAACATGCCACTCCAATTCTGACCATAGAAATTAGACATTCCTTTCGGCTGTCGTTTAATGCTTCCCTCATCATGTGGTCAGTGGCAGCCATCTCTTCATCTATAAGCATTGGATCCACAATGTTCATCACTTGATCAGGCAATGCCAATCTAGCGAAGCGATGAAGATTAAGGTCTCCCTTGAACATAGCGTTTGTGGGATTTTTCCTTGTCACCATTTCAAGCAGCAAGATCCCATAACTGTACACATCCCCATTTGTCGACACCTCGTTTCCAAGACCATACTCTGCAGTTCACAAAAATCAATGAGAAAAGTATATGGAGTTTGAGAAGTGAATAAGATTAGCATACTAACAAAGGAAGCAAGTGTAATGTTTACCTGGAGCTGCATATCCGGTTGTTCCTTTTACTCCAACAGAGCTACTTTGATTAGGATTTGGGACTTCCGGAAGAAACCTCACTAGTCCAAAATCTCCAACATGAGCAGTCATGTCATCATCTAGAAGAACATTGCTTGGTTTTAAATCACAATGAAGGACTGGCTCTTGACAATGGTGATGGAGATATTCTATTGCAGATGCTACATCAATAGCAATGCTTATTCTCTGAAGAATGGTAAGACTTTGAATTTCGTTTTGTTCTTCCTCTGATTTTAGAGATGGATGCAACCACTTCTCAAGACTCCCATTTGACATGAACTCATAAACGATAGCTTTGAAGTCGTTGCCTTGAAAATCAGTACTTGAGCAAGAAGTTATGACCTTGACAAGATTTCTATGACGGATATTCTTCAATGCTTTACATTCGGCCACAAAACTCTTGTAAGCTCCTTGGCGTTGAAGGTTAAGTACTTTGATAGCGACAGTAACTCCATCCTGATCAAAAATTCCCTTATACACTGAGCCAAAGCTACCTACACCAATCAGGTGTGTTGGAGAGAACCCATCGGTTGCTTTCATGAGCATTTCATAAGACACTTTCCAAAGTGATTTCTCCATTGTAGGCCTAGAAGCTTGTTCTTTTCTTCTCTTTTTGAGCCAACAACAAATGAAAGACGACATCACAATTAATCCCAAAACAACACTTGCAGTTGAGATTGCAATCTTAAATGGCAAAGAGATCTTGTCTTTTTTTGGGTCATTGTTGTGGCATTTGGGCAATTGCAGTTTATCAATGCCTCCACAAAGCCTATTATTACCAGCAATTGATACTGCACTTGCGTTAGTGAAAATTCCTTTCATTGGTACTTCGCCCTCAAAAGCATTGAAGGACAAGTTCAGTTTCTCCAAACGAAGAGTCTCCAAGAATTTTGGAATATGACCGGACAAGTTGTTACGTGAGAGATCCAAACGTCGAATGCCTTTCAAAGAACTCAATGACGGAGAAATAGATCCATTGAAAAAATTGCCCTCCAGGTTAAGGTGCTCAAAACTAGAACAAAGACCAATTTCATTTGGAATTTCACCAGATAAATTATTATCAGACACATCAAATTCTGTTAGAACTTTTAGATTTCCGATGCTTGGAGGTATGGATCCAACCAAATGGTTTTGAGCCAAATTTAGAAAAATTGAGAAATAAGGTATATTGAAGAGTTCTTTGGGTATTGTTCCGCTGAGGTTATTTTGAGAAAGATCTAACTGTGACAAGTGTTTTAAATTTCCTAAACTAGAAGGTATGGCTCCTGATAATTTGTTATCTCCCAAGTAAAGTAGTTCCATTAAAGACAAGTTTCCTATGGAGGAAGGAATTTCACCAAAAAGTTGGTTATCACTAAGAGCCACCCTTTGTAAGTTTAGAAGTTTACCGATTTCTCTAGGAATGGTTCCTGTAAATTGGTTCTTCATCAAAGCCAACACGTTTAAGTTTACAAGATTAGCTATTCCTGGAGAAATACTTCCATACAATTGATTATCAATTATCTCTAAACGTTGGAGTTTAGTAGAAAAATTAGCAATTGAATTTGGCAATACTCCACTTAACTTGTTTGCCCCCATGCTTAAAAACATAAAATTGCTACAATTTGCCAAAGAATTCACAAAATTCATCTCATCTACTTCACCACTTCCTAAATTATTTTGTCCGAGATATAAAGTTTTAAGATCTTTCATGCCTCCGAAATCAACTGACACTTTTCCAGAAAAATTGTTACCTGCCAAGCTAATTACTTGGAGTTTTGAAGCATTGGATAAAGATATTGGAATGGATCCACTAAACAAGTTAAGACTGGTTATAAAAACTACGAGATTCGGAAGAGTTAGACCTAAATTTGATGGAAAACTTCCATGAAGTTGATTCCCACCCAAATTTAAAATCTGAAGGGAAGAAAGATTGTAGAATATTGAAGGAGGGATTGTACCTAAGAGGTCGTTGCCACCAAGTATAAGAAACCGTAACTTTCTCAATTGATCAAATGAATCTGGAATATATCCCCCCAAAGCATTGGATGCTATGGTTATAATTTCCAAGGAGGTAAGGTTCCCGAGAAAAGACGGGACGCCTCCGGTCAAATTGTTACCGTCTGAAGCCAATGTTTTGAGGTTGTACAAGGAGACAAACTCGGACGGAATTTTCCCTACTAGTTTGTTGCCTCCTATAAGCAACTCTTTGAGCTTAGAGCAATGAGACAAGTTGGTCGGGATTTCTCCAACCAGGAAATTATCATAAAGATGTGCAACTTTTAATCTTAAGAGTCGGCCAAATTCATGAGGGATTTCACCTTGGATACTGTTGTTATAGAGTTCGAGCTCTTTTAGAAAGCTAAGGTTGCCAATATAAGGAGATAGAGAGCCAGACAAACCTTTTGAACTTAGGTTTAAGGCAGTGACCCTTCTATGCATGCGACCGCATGTGATTCCCTCCCACTCACAGAAATGGCTAGAATCGTTCCAAGAGTTGAGGACTCCTTGAGGATCCTGGATGATCTTCGACTTGAAGGCCTTCAACGCAACTTCATCGGTCTCATTCTGAGCTAAGTTTCTAGTTACGAAGGTGGTGGTGGTAGAGGTGGCAAAAGGTACAACAAGAATCACTGTGATCCAAAAAAGAGAAAGAGATAGAAAGCAAACTGAGTAGTAAAAGCTTGCATTCATTTTTTATGAAAGCAAATTAAATTGCCTCTCTGTTTGTTGTGTGTGAGTTTAACTTGGTTTTGCTTCAAGTAGAATCTACCATATATAAATATTTTTTTTTTGGTAGTGATTAGGTCTTGAAAAAGATTCAAAACATTAATTAATCAAAAAATTATTATCAAAGCTTTCGTTATCGTTCTAAAATTCAAAACCATACACTAATGTAGAATGTTATCGGACTCTTAATTTAAATTGTTGAATCTAAACTTTGTGGAAGCTGGCTTTGTGATACTTGTCAAAAATAATGTTCTTTACATAAAAGTGCACTACAAGAAAAATGACTTTTAGCAACATTAACAAGACAACGCGCATGCTGCGCGTGTTGCTAAAAGTGGTCTATTGCAACATACAGACAATGCACATTGCTAAATGTCATTTATCGCAACGTACAAAAAATGTGTGTTGTAAAAATCACCTACGGCAACGTACAAACGAATGTTGCCAATAATTGAACACATATCGCAACACACAAAAATTGCACGTTGTCGTAGCTACTTCATTACACTACGCACATTTTGTGCACGTTGCTATAAATATGTTTTTAGCAACTTACAAATGTGCACGTTGTTGAAAACTAATATTTAACAACACACACATCATACACGTTGCCGTATGTGTCTTTTTAGCAACATACAAATATGCACGTTGTTGAAAAGTGAAATACATATCATGCACGTTGCTGTATGTTTTTTTTTAGCAACATACAAATGTGCACGTTGTTGAAAAGGTAATGTCTAGCAACATGCATTATGGATGTTGTCCTAGGCCTTGCGCGTTGCGAAAAAGTCTAACATTCCGCAACACACATATCATGCACGTTGTCGTAGGTTTCTTTTTAACAACTGTTGGCTTGCATGTTGTTAAAAAGCTAATATTTTGCAACTCATTTATCATCCACGTTGTCGTAAGATTCTCTTTAGCAACAACTGATTTGCTTGCGCGTTGTGAAAAGCTAATATTCGGCAACACACATGCTATGCACGTTGTCGTAGGAGACTAATTAGTAACTAATTGCTTGCGCGTTGCGAAAAGTAAATATTCAACAACACATATGTTATGCACGTTGCCGTATGTGTCTCTTTAGCAATTATTTTTTTGTGCATTGCAAAAAAGACTAATATCTCGTAGCAAATATATAATATATATGTTGGCGTATGCGAAATTATTGACTTGTGCAATGCGAAAACTCTAATATTTGGCAACACACACATTATGGACGTTGTTACTGTAAATATTAAAATGCACAACTATCATTAGCAAAGTGATGTAGTTTCCCTTCTCTTTTCTAAAAATGATTTAACTTCTACTTTTTCCCTTTTAACTGTAAAATATGGAGACTTGTCTCATATAATAGGAGTTGCATTATGAGGTTTCGATAGACCTTTAACCCGATTGTTTTTTAATTTCAAATAAAATGATTTAGCTATTATACATGACATGTATAGTTACATGAGTAATTATGATAGAAAGTTATTTTATTTTTAAATATTTAACTTTCATAGATCATGGTAGAAATCAAATGACTAACAATTTAACTTGTAAATATATGGAACATTTATAGTAATTAAGCTCTTTAATTAAATGATAAGATAAAATTTTGATAATGTTTAATTGTTAATCATAAAAATAATTAAAATGATTATCATAATGAGTTAAATTTATCAACTAGTAAAAATTATTAATTTTTTCACTAAATTATTGAATTAATTTTTTTTATAACATATATATGTTTATATATAAACAAGTGTGTAATTATATCAAAGTTAAACTCACAGCAGAATGGTAAAGTCTCTCATGGGAAAGGTGTTTGTCTTAGGTTCAAACCCCCATATGAACAAAGTGTGTGATTAAAATACAAGGGGTCTGGGGCTAGATAGTGATTGGGCCTAGTGGGGGGTAGCTCAATGGGGTTTAAATTTTGCTTTTTTTTGTTTTTTCTAAACCTAAGACAACGTACAATGCGCGTTGTGAAAATTGTCTAATACAACCTACAATGCACGTTGCAAAAACTACCTAAGACAACGTACAGAAAAATTGTCTAAGACAACGCACGGTAAGACAACATACATCAAATGTGCATTGCGGTAAATGTCAATGACAACGCGCATAGTACGTTGTAATTGTTCTATGACTATATACATTGCACGTTACGAAAAACTTTGGAACTTTTGGCAACAGGCGTATCAACAACATACGCCTGCGCATTGCCAAAACTTTTCACAATACATTTTGCGCGTTGCGAAAAACAAAATTTCTTGTAGTGGTGTTTCATTTGGTGGTATTTTAATATTGAAAAGATTAAAATAATAGAAAAGTTTTGTTTTATTTATTTTTTATTTTTTTTGTGGCATTGTGATTGGATATTGCTAGCTAGTAGACTAGGTCTACAAAAGGATTCAAAGCATTGGTTTATTAACAAATTATTATCTAAGCTTTCGCTATCAAGGTGTAAAGAAGTTATTCTGAAAATTATACCAATGTTGAAAACTAAGAGGCTGAAGATATTCAATAGATTTTTTTTGAAAATGATTTTCAATAGACTTTGATTGCTTCATATTTGCTTCCAATTGCTTCATGTAGTGCTCAAGAAGTCTATCCATTGTCACCAAAATTCAACTGATCGAGATAGTTTCCAACTACTGATATTGATGGCTCCTCTGATGGTTGGTGATCAGTCAACTCTGCTTACATTGAATGTATATATTGATGATTGATCTAAAACATAATAGCCAAAAAAAAAAAAAAAAAAAAACAAAAATTCTATGTTTTTGTTTCCTCTATTAGTGATGAGAAGCAAATCAAATTAACATTCTCTAATATTGTATCATGTTTAAGAGTAATTCTATCGTACCACCACTCTTAGTAATCCGTTAATAACATCTTGCATATATGCATCGACAAAATTTGTTCGATGAGAGGAGTCGGCGTGGATCCTATCAATAACGGTGAAATTGATCATATATATCGGTCTAAACAAATATTATCATAAATACCGATTGAATATAGTAGTCAGGACTCGGTCAATAACATGATCTCTCATGCTTAAGAAAAAATTTGCTCGATGGAGAAGAGTCTGCATGGGTCCCTATAATTAATGGTGAAACAGAAATATTGGACCAAATAAAAGCTATGAAGTCTGAAACTAATTAATCTTTTTAGACTTGAAAGTTGAAACAATGGACATGAAAAAAAGAAAAAAAAAAAGAAAAGACAGACTTGATACAAGGACTTCTAGGCATGCAAATTGCAACTCATCCACATATTCAATTGCCGTGTCTTAAAGGTGAAGAAATTTGGCAATTCAACTATCAATCTAACTTTATTTGATAGAGATATTGTCTTATTCAAAGTTCAATTGCCGTGTCTTCCACATACAATATTGAATAAGTTCATTTTCTTAACTTCCGATATATGTTATGCTGTGTGTAATAAATTAAAAATGTGAACCCTCGTTATTGACATTGTCTTTTTTTTTTTTTACATATCATCCATGACTCGGAGTTGAGATATTGTCAGGCTAAATAAGAATCATTTACTGCATAGACATGTATTTTATGTCATCTTGATGCCTCTATTACCACTAACCCCTAATTAACAAATGACAATTGTGAAAAATGGTTTTGGAAAGGATTCAAAACAAAAAATTAATCAAAAAATTATTATCAAAGCTTTTGTTATTGTAGTCTAAATTCAAAATTATGCACTAATACAATGTTATTGTAGTCTTAAACTAGTCAAGAAAATTTAATTGTTGAATCTAAACTTTCTGGAAGCCCTACGATACTAGTAAAAAAAATAGAAAAGTTTTATTTGAAAATGTCTAGGATAGCACTTTTTTGGTCTATTGGTTGGCTTGCTAGAAAACTTGATCTGTTGGGAATTTGAACCGATGAACGCGGAAGCGTCTAATATTCACAACATACTAATATATGGGCACTATCAATCTTGTCACACTACGACTTTGCCGGTTCAATTCCATTCTCGAATCCAAAATTTTTTCCGTCACATCCGAGCTGGGATTGAACATTATTATCTGTTTTTGTTTTTGTGTTTTTGAATATTTGACATTTGACAAGTAAATTTTGTACCAAGATTGCTTATATGCTATATGATAAGTTGATAACCCTTCTAGTTAGTATATCTTGTGTTTTTTTTTTCCAGTATAAATGCATGTATTTTCAATCGTCTCTTGTGGATGATACACATCGAATTTTTATAGACATTCTAATCATATGAGTGATTCAAGGCTTCACATATTCGTATGGTGGATGTATCATTTGCCATTAGCTAGAGCAAAGACTATAAAAAGGAGTTGAAATAGCGGGGGTGTAGCTAGAGAATTTTCTCAGATTGGGCTAATTAATTTTTCTTATTTGATCAAAAGTTTATCTAAATAATTATATATATATATATATATATATATATATATATTAATTTTGATGTAATTTTTTACGGTTGATAAGTTCAATTAAATTTTCTTGTAAACAAAATTTGAAATTTTTTCTAACACTGTAACTATTTTCCAACTTTGTTTAACTTTGAGCATCATAATGAGAAAAAAAAAAAATGAAAAAAAAATAGTTATAGTGTTTGAACAAAAATTCAAATTCTATTTACAAAATAGAATTCATTTCATTACAAAAATTGAAAGAAAAAAATGTCTCACATGAAAACCATTTTATGTCCAAACCACCGACACCATCATGAAATATTGAAATTAATTAATGAATAACATTACAGAAAAGTGAAATAAAATTATAGAAATAAAAAATCAAAATTTTTGGAGTTTGGGGACTATTTAATCTAAACTTTTTAAGCTAAACCATTTAAAAAATGAGAAACATAGAAAAAATTTAAAAAGAAATGGGAAACATTATAAAGTTGAACGAACTCTCTTTACTACCTACGAACATTGGATGGTGGTAAATATTCATTTCTCTAATAAAAAGTTATTTTAAAATTTATATATTATATATATATATATCATCAATATTAAATATTACCCACTTTTATTACTAAATCAAATATTTGGTTTAATTTTTTCAGAAAAAAATCATAAACAAAATCAATGCATTTTCATTTTTCCAAAATTTTGGACATATATAATATTTTTTTTCCCCCAAAGCTTGGCTGGGCTGTAGCCAGCCAAGTCCATGAGGAGCTCCGCCCATGGTTGAAAGTGAACCAGAAGATCATTAACATCATTGAACTCAACAGTCATTTGCCTCCCAAACTGATATTTGTATCGCCTTTATAAAATTGCTTATAATACCCTCTTCGAATCCTCATTTTACATTTTTTGCCACTCTAGAATTAAACTAAACAGAAGGTCTCAAAGAGTCAACACGTGAGTCAGACTCGACCTCACGCCAGGTTAATGATAGTTTGATGACGTGCCCTGCCACATCACTAATACGTTCAGGCACGTCATTTGATGACATGCCCGGGCACGACTTGAAATAGCCTAAGCATGTCACCGATGGGCTTTTCAAATTGTTAATGGATCTAAATCGAACTGGGTTGTTTAATCAGATTTTTTTATCTGTGTTGTTTAATCTCTGATTTGGGCCTTTAATTGGATTTTTGAGTGGGCCCAATTCAAATCCACCACCAAAGCTCGTCTTCTTCATTCATGCCAGTGCCACAACAAACACTTCTCTTTTATGTTTTTTACAGCAGTTTTGATGACATTTTATATCACATGTGAACCAACTCTGCCTCTATTTGTTGAACCAATGCAAGACCCTAAGAACTGTCGATCACATCCACGCTTGTCTGCTCAAAACGGGTCTCTTCTCGGACCCTTTCATTTTCGGGAAACTCCTCCATCATTGCTCTGTCACCATCTCCGATTCTCTTGACTACGCGACCCGACTCTTTCTTCACTACCCGAACCCAAATGTTTTCATGTACAATACACTCATTCGGGGATTCTCAGAATCCCCACAGCCTCAAAATTCGATCACCACTTTCATCGAAATGCGTAGAGAATCGTCGTTGTTTTCATCAGCTGCTCCCGACAGTTTCACTTTCGCGTTTCTTCTTAAAGCAGCCGCGAATTACGGGTCGTTGATTACCGGTATGCAGTTGCATTGTCAAGCTCTGCTTCACGGGCTTGATGGGCATCTCTTTGTTGGGACGACTTTGATAAGTATGTATGGAGAATGTGGTCGTGTTGATTTTTCGATGAAGGTGTTCGATGAAATGCTTGAACCAAACGTTGTTGCCTGGAATGCTGCGGTCACTCCGTGTTTTAGAGGCGGTGACTTGGAGAGCTCTGAGAGATTGTTTGAAAGTATGCCGTTCAAGGATTCCACTTCGTGGAACTTGATGCTTGCTGGGTATGCGAAAGCAGGGGAGATGGAGATGGTGAGGAAGGTGTTTTCGGAGATGGAAGTGAAAGACGACGTTTCGTGGAGTAGTATGATAACTGCACTTACTCAAAATGGGTGCTTTGATGAGGTTTTTAGTGTTTTCATGGATTTGCAGCGATTGGGGTTGAGACCAAATGAAGTGAGCTTGACAGGAGTGCTCTCTGCTTGTGCACAGGCCGGAGCATTTGAGTTTGGGAGGGTTGTACACGGGTTTGTAGAGAAATCCGGATTTAGTTGGATCATTTCAGTGAATAATACTCTAATTGATATGTATTCTAAGTGTGGAAATGTAGCCATGGCTAGATTGGTACTTGAAACGATGCCAGCAATGAAGAACATTGTTTCGTGGACATCATTGATAGCAGGACTGGCGATGCAAGGGCATGGAGAAGAAGCGATACAACTTTTGCACGAAATGGAAGAGTCTGGAATCAAGCCTGACAGGATCACCTTCGTTCCGGTTCTATATGCTTGTAGTCATGCTGGATTGATCGAACAAGGACACAATTGTTTTTCCAAGATGAAGAATGTGTACAACATTGAACCAGCAATTGAACATTATGGTTGTATGGTTGATCTATATGGTCGAGCTGGTGACCTTCGAAAGGCATACGAATTCGTATGTCAAATGCCAGTCCCGCCTAATGATATTATCTGGCGGACTCTTCTTGGGGCATGTAGCATGCACGGGAACGTTGAGTTGGCAGAACAAGTGAAGGAAAGATTATCCGAGCTATGCCTTACTGATTCCGGCGACTACGTATTATTGTCCAATGTTTATGCTGTTGCTGGGAAATGGAACAATGTTGAAACTGTGAGAAGATCAATGACCAACCAGAGGATCAAGAAGACTCCCGGTTGGAGCATGATTGAAGTTGACAAGATCATGTATAGATTCGTTGCAGGCAAAAAACAAAATAACATAACGAAAGAAGCTTATGATAAGATAAGAGAGATAATGTTGAAACTAAAGGTAGAAAGAGGTTATGTTCCGGAGGTTGTTGGGAGCGTTTTACATGACATAGAAGACGAAGAAAAAGAAGATTCAGTAACTAAGCACAGTGAGAAGCTCGCGGTTGCTTTTGGGATGGCAAGATTGTGCAAGGGAAGAGTTATAAGAATAGTGAAGAATTTGAGGATTTGTAGGGACTGCCATACAGTGATGAAGCTGATATCTAAGGTTTATCAATTAGAGATTGTGGTACGAGATAGAAGTCGCTTTCACTCTTTCAAGGATGGTTCTTGCTCATGCCGAGATTACTGGTGAAAACATCACATAATGCGAAACTAAAACGAAAAGAAATCCCGGTGAATGTCCCTAAGGGAATAGCCAAGTTGGTTAGAACTCTTGCAGGGGAAGCTGAGAGAAGGAAGATGGATGTAGCTGCAAGGCTACGAGCAGACAGATTTTCCGAGCAAAAGATTTTACGACTTAGATTTTGTGTTCTACCATCGGATACTGCTAAATGCATAGCATATTTGTAACTTATAAAAGTTAAATGTTGAAATTTGTTTAACTACAAGTTTGAAGATACAAATATTCAAAAAACAGTAGACAGACCAAAGAAATGCACCTAAATTACATTTTCATATTTAAATCTCTACTGCGCGATAAAGCTTTCAACTTCATTCCTTAAAATTCAGTGCACTTTGTTGTTGCTTGAAGAAGGATTTTCCTGGCCGATTGCAATCCATGAACATGGCTTATGTTCATTCGATTCTGTGGCGACTCCACAGAACATGCCACTCCAATTCTGACCATAGAAATCATACATTCCTTTCGGCTGTCGTTTACTGCTTCCCTCATCATCTCTTCATTTACAAGCATTGGATCCACAATATCCAGCACTTGATCAGGCAATGCCATTCTAGCGAAGCTATGAAGATTAAGGTCTCCCTCGAACATAGCGTCTGTGGGTTTTTTCCTAGTCACCATTTCCAGCAGCAAGATCCCAAAACTGTAGACATCCCCGTTTGTCGACACCTCATTTCCAAGACCATACTCTGCCGTACACAAAAATCCCATAAGAAAAGTATATGGAGTTTGAGTAGTGAATAAAATCAAACATACTTAGAAGTTAGCAAGCGTTATGTTAATTACCTGGAGCTGCATATCCAGTTGTTCCTTTCACTCCAACAGAGCTGATTTGATTGGGATTTGGGACTTGTGGATGAAACCTTGCTAATCCGAAATCTCCAATATAAGCAGTCATGTCATCATGAACATTGCTTGGTTTTAAATTGCAATGAAGGACTGTCTCATGGCAGTGGTGATGGAGATATTCCAGTCCAAATGCTACATCAATTGCAATACTTATTCGTCGAAGAATGGTAAGGTTTTGAATTTTGTATTGTTCTTCCTCCGAATCTTTAGTTGGATGCAACCACTTCTCAAGGCTCTCATTTTCCATGAACTCATAGACTATAGCTTTGAAGTCGTTGCCTTGAAAATCAGTACTTGAACAAGAAGTTATGACTCTGACAATATTTCTATGATGAATATTTCTCAATGTTGTACACTCGGTCATAAAACTTTTGTAAGCTCCTTGGCGTTGAAGGTTAAGTACTTTGACAGCAATAATAACTCCATCCTGATAAAAAATTCCCTTATACATTGCGCCAAAGCTACCTACACCAACCAAGTGTGTTGGAGAGAACCCATCGGTTGCTTTCATGAGCATTTCATAAGACACTTTCCAAAGTGATTTATCCATTGTAGACCCAGACGCTAGTTCTTCTCTTCTCTTTTTGCGCCAACAAAAAATGAAAGACAACATCAAGAATAATCCCAAAACAACACTTGCAGTTGAGATTGCAATCTTTAATAGCAAAGAGATCTTGTCTTTTTTTAGGTCATTGTTGGGGCATTTGGGATTGCAGTTTATCAATGCCTCCACAAAGTCTATTATTACCAGCAATTGATGTTGCACTTGCGTTAGTGAAAATTCCTTTCATTGGTACTTCGCCCTCAAAAGCATTGAAGGACAAGTTCAATTTCTCCAAAGGAAGAGTCTCCAAGAATTTTGGAATATGACCGGACAAGTTGTTATGTGAGAGATCCAACTGTCTAATACCTTTCAAAGAGCTCAATGATAGAGGAATAGATCCATTGAAAAAATTGCCCTCCAAGTTAATTAATCATTAATTAATCAAAAATTTATTATTGGAAGATTTGGTTATCGTGGTCTAATTAAATTCAAAATACATGCACTAATACATAAGACTATCCTATTTTAGTCTTAAATTAGTCAAGACAATTTAATTACTGAATCTAATAAAGTTTGTGGAAGCCGGCTGTGATATAAAATTGGGCGGTGTACTGGTATAGTATATTTAACAGATTAAAAAATAAAAAAGTTTTATTTGTGAAAAGGCCTACGCATATCATTTTTTGGTATTGCTGTTGTCTTTTGCCAGCAAACTTGGTCTTGAAAAGGATTCGAAACGATAATCAATCAATCAATAAATAAATAAATTATTATTTTGTTTCACTTACCTTCTCTTCATCTTATCTTTCTTTATTATTGTGTTTGTTTGTGTTCTATCCGACAACGCTTTCGCGTATAGTGACTTGTTCGCTAACACTTCTAGGCATGAAATTTGCTACTCATCCACATATTCTAATGCTGTGTCTTATAAAAGGTGAAGAAATTTGGCAATTCAAATACCAATCAAGTACTTTATTTGATAGAGAAATTGGACCATTCTTTCATAATAATTAAGTTCATTTTCTACCATAATTATTGACATTGCCACATTTTTTTTTTTTTTTTTTTTAACATACCATCTGTGAATATGTGATAAAAAAAATTTCTCTATGGAAAAGAGTCTGCATGGGTCTTTTAACTAATGATGAAACAGAAATGTTGGACTAAGGGGCTGTTTGTTTTTTTATCTAAAGTCTTATAAGACCTTAATTTGTTAGACATATAGATAAGTCTTATAAATTAAGATACTATGATATGTTTGTTTTTTTCATTTTGGATGACTTATTACAAATATAAAATTGATTAGGTTGTGTTAGGGTTTCTTTAAAATTTGGAATTTTTTGAAATTGATTTTTAGGATTTTATTATGTGCGCATAAAATTATAAATGTATGAATTGATATAGAATATTTGTGGAAATTTACTAAAATACTCTACTAAATCACTTTTTGAATAAGATAAAAGTAAAAAAAATTTACTTTTTCTAAAAGACATATATATCTTAAAATAATATATAAGTTAGAAAAACAAACAAACTGATTTATCTTAATTTAAGATATAAGAAGCAATAAGTCTTATAGTGAAAAAAACAAACAGCCCCTAAATAAAAGCACTGAAGTCTGAAAACTGAAAATCCTTTCTAGGCATGAAAATTGCAACTCATCCACATATTCTAATGCCGTGTTTTTTTTTGTTTTTTTTGTGTGGACATTATCTATCGTTACCATCATTCAAACCGGTGACCCTTGAATTTCTCAAGGACCCAACTAACCATCAAGTCAGAGGATGGGTTCAATGCTGTGTCTTATTAAAGGTGAAGAAATTTGGCAATTCAAATACCAATCAAGTACTTTATTTTATAGAGAAATTGGACCATTCTTCCATAATAATTAAGTTCATTTTCTACCATAATTATTGACATTGACAAAAATTATTATTGGAAGCTTTGGTCTAATTAAATTCAAAATACATGCACTAATACATAAGACTATCATATTTTAGTCTTAAATTAGTCAAGACAATTTAATTACTGAATCTAATAAAGTTCGCTAACACTTCTAGGCATGAAATTTGCAACTTATCCACATATTCTAATGCCGTGTCTTATTAAAGGTGAAGAAATTTGGCAATTCAAATACCTATCAAGTACTTTATTTGATAGAGAAATTGGACCATTCTTCCACAATAATTAAGTTCATTTTCTACCATAATTATTGACATTGACACATTGTTTTTTTTTTTTTTTTTTTTACATACCATCCGCGGATTTGTGATATTGTCAAGCTAAACGAGAGTCTTTTACCACCAAGCCATGTTGTATCCTATGTCATTTTGAGGCCTCTAATATCACTAACCTCTAGTGAAATTCACTTAATTAACAAATGGCAATTGTGAAAATGGTTTTGAAAAGGATTCAAAACAATAATTGATCAAAAGATTACTATCAAAGCTTGCGTTATCCTAGTCTAAATTCAAAATTATGCACTAATATAAATGGTATCGTAGTCTTAAATTATTCAAGACAATTTAAAATTTGTGGAATCCGTGTGATACTTGTCAAACATTCTTAAAATTATACATATGCTGGAAATTGAGAGACAAAAGACTCCCCAACAAAGATTTTTTATTCTACCAAACGATAGACTGCAAAATCTATTGCATACTTGTAACTCATCAAAGTTAAAATTTGAAATATGTTTATCCACAATTTTTATTTTATATTATTTAAAATGGTTTAACTACAATTTGGGAAATACAATATTCAATTGATTTTGATTGCTTCATATTTGCTTCCATTTTCTTTGACGGAGATTTATCTATGTATTTGAATGTTCATTTCTATAATAAGAACACTTTAATCAAGACAAAACCCTTTTTTTGTTTTGGACATAAAATCTCTCTTCTTCTTTTTTAAAGTAATCTCATTTTGTTTTAATATTCAATTGAATTATAATAAATTTAATGATGTTTATGTTGGCTTCTTAGGATTTTAAATGATTGGTCATTGGTGGATCAATTATTGTTTTAAGTCTGTCTTTTTTCTCTTTTTTTTTTTTTCATAAAGATCAATCATGGCTTTAAAAAAAAATCATTTTAAAAAAATAATTTTGTAAAAGATGATTAAAATCATCTTATATAAAAGGTTAAAATCTCATATTGTTTTTAATATTCAATTGAATTATATTTATATTATAGTAGCTCTCTTTTAAAATCATTATCAAATTAATAATGTTTATGTTGGCTTCTTAACGAGATGAGCTTTTAAAATCAAACTGGGCTGGGCTTTCAAACGACCATATTGGATGCTTTCCACTGATTAGATGGTTATGTGGATCAAAATCGAACTAGGATGGGCCCAAAATCTATTGACTGGATGTTTAATTTGGGTTGGTTTGGATTGGAGTGGGCCAACAAAAGGTCCAAATCAACCCACCAAAGGTCGTCTTCTTCATCCGGTGCTCTGTCACCATCCCTGATTCTTACATATTGACTGGATGTTTTCATTTTCTTAAAGTTTTATTTGTTTAACAAATTAAAGTCATGATATCAGCTTATAATTCAAATAATTTTCTCAGCTTATAAAGAAATGTTATTCAAAATCATAACAGGTTACTTGGCAGTCAAAATTGCTGCCGATAAAAAGGGAAATGAAGGAAACAAAAGCAGAACACATTATTACATTATCATATTTAAGTAATTTAACTCTCTACTGCTTGATAAAAGATTTCAACTTCATTGCCTTCTCTGCATGTTGAACCCAGTTGTAGCTTGAAGAAGGATTTTCCTGACCGATTGCAATTCATGGACAACACGGCTTATGTTCATTCGATCCTGTGGTGACTCCACAGAACATGCCACTCCAATTCTGACCATAGAAATCAGACATTCCTCTCGACGGTTGTTCAATGCTTGTCTCAGCCTATCATCAGTGGCAGCCATTTCTTCATTTATAAGCATTGGATCCACAATGTCCATCACCCGATCGGGCAATGCCATTCTAGCCAAACTAAGAAGATTGAGGTCTCCTTCGAACATAGCGTCTGTGGGTTTTTTTCTTGTCACCATTTCCAGAAGCAAGATCCCATAACTGTACACATCCCCATTTGTTGACACCTCGTTTCCAAGACCATACTCTGCAGAACACTAAATTCCCATGAGAAAGCATATGGATTTTGAGAAGTTAATTAAGAATAGCAAGTGTTATAGTTACCTGGAGCTGCATATCCAACTGTTCCTTTTACTCCAACAGAGCTGCTTTGATTAGGATTTGGGACTTCTAGATGAAACCTTGCTAGTCCGAAATCTCCAACATGAGCAGTCATGTTATTGTCTAAAAGAACATTGCTTGGTTTTAAATCGCAATGAAGAACTGGCTTGTGGCAGTGGTGATGGAGATATTCCACGGCAGATGCCACATCAATTGCCATGCTTATTCGTTGAAGAATGGTAAGACTCTGAATTTTGTTTTGTTCTTCCTCTGATTCTTCAACTGGATGCAACCACTTCTCAAGGCTTCCATTAGCCATGAACTCATAAACTATAGCTTTGAAGTCGTTGCCTTGAAAATCAATACTTGAGCAAGAGGTTATGACCTTGACAAGATTTCTATGACGGATATTCCTCGATGCTTTACACTCGGCCATAAAACTCTTAGAAGCTCCTTGCCACTGAAGGTTAAGTACTTTGACTGCAACAATAGCTCCATCTTGATCAAGAATTCCCTTATACACTGAACCAAAGCTGCCTACACCAATCAAGTATATTGGAGAAAACCCATCGGTTGCTTTGAGGAGCATTTCATATGACACTTTCCAAAGTGATTTTTCCGGTGTAGATCCAGAAGCTTGTTCTTCTCTTCTCTTTTTAAGCCAACAAAAAATGAAAGACGACATCACGATTAATCCCAAAACGACACTTGAAGTTGAGATTAGAATCTTGAATAGCAAAGAGATCTTGTCTTTTTTTGGGTCATTGTTGGGGCATTTGGGCAACTGCAGTTCAGCAATGCCTCCACAAAGTCTATTGCCATTTTCGACAACTGATATTGCACTTGCATTTGTGAAAATTCCTTTCGTTGGTACTTCGCCTTCAAAAGCATTGAAGGACAAGTTTAGTTTCTCCAAATGAAGAGTCTCCAAGAATTTTGGAATATGACCAGATAATTTGTTACGTGAGAGATCCAACTGTCGAATACCTTTCAAAGAACTCAATGATGGAGGAATAGATCCATTGAAAAAATTTCCCTCCAAGTTAAGGTATTCAAAACTAGAACAAAGCCCAATTTCATTCGGAATTTCACCGGATAAGTTATTATTTGACACATCAAATTCTGTTAGAACTTTTAGATTTCCGATGTTTGGAGGTATGGATCCAACCAAATGGTTTTGAGCTAGGTTTAGTGAAATTGACAAATGAGGTATATTGAAGATTTGTTCGGGTATAGTTCCGCTGAGGTCATTTCGTGAAAGATTTAAAACTAAAAGTTGTTTCATATTTCCTAAACTGGAAGGGATGACTCCTGATAATTTGTTATGTTCCAAGTAAAGTTTTTCCATTAAAGACAAGTTTCCTATGGAAGAAGGAATTTCATCTGAAAGTTGATTGTATCCAAAATTCATAAATTGTAGGTTTTGAAGTTTGCCAATTTCTCTAGGAATAGGTCCTGTAAATTGGTTATTCCACAGAGACAACCGATTTAAATTGAGAAGATTAGCTATCCCTGGAGGAATGCTTCCATACAATTGATTATGTAGAAACACTAATTCTTGGAGTTTAGTAGAAAAATTAGCAATGGAATGTGGCAATACTCCTTTTAACTTGTTTCCCCCCAAGCTTAGAGACAATAAATTGCTACAGTTTGCCAAAGAATTGATAAAATTCATCTCATCTACGTCACCGCTACCTAAATTATTATAGCTGAGATATAAAATTTTAAGATCTTGCATGCCTCCAAATTCAATTGATGACAATTTTCCAGAAAAATTGTTACTTGTCATGTCAACGTCTTGGAGTTTTGAAGCATTGGATAAAGATTTTGGAATGGATCCACTAAACAAGTTAAATGGGGTTATAAAAACTACGAGATTCGGAAGTGTTAGACCTAAATTTGATGGAAAACTTCCATGAAGTTGATTCTCACCCAAAGCGAGAGTCTGAAGGGAAGAAAGATTGTAGAACGAAGGAGGGACCGTACCTAAGAGGTTGTTACCACCAAGTCCAAGGTACCATAATAGTTTCAATCGATCTAATGAATCTGGAATATTCCCCCCCAAAGCATTGCTTGATATAGATATACCTTCCAAGGAGGTAAGGTTCCCAAGAAAAGACGGGATGCCTCCCGATAAATTGTTTGTGTGCAATGCTAATGATTTTAGGTTGTATAAGGATACAAACTCCGATGGAATTTTCCCTACTAATTTGTTGGATCCTAGAGACAAGACCTTGAGTTTAGAACAATGAGACAAGTTGGTCGGGATTTCTCCAACCAGTAAATTATCAAACAAATAAACAACTTCTAATCTGAAGAGTTGGCCAAATTCATGAGGGATTTCACCTTGAATGTAGTTGTTATCAAGTTGGAGCAACCTTAAAAAGCTAAGGTTGCCGATATAAGGAGACAGAGAGCCAGACAAACCTTTTGAACTTAGATTTAAGGCGGTGACCCTTCTATGCTTACGACCGCATGTGATTCCTTCCCACTCGCAGAAATGGCTAGAATCATTCCAAGAGTAGAGGACTCCTTGAGGATCCTGGATGATCTTCAACTTGAAGGCCCTCAATGCAGCTTCATCGGTCTCATTTTGAGCTAAGTTTCTAGTTGTGAAGGTGGTGGTGGTAGAGGAAGCAAATGGTACAACAAGAATCACTGTGATCAAAAAAAGAAAAAGAGATTGAAAGCAAACTGAGTAGTAATAGCTTGCATTCATTTTTATGAAAGCAAATTGCCTGTCTGTTTGCTGTGTGTGAGTTTAACTTAGTTTTGCTTCTAGTTTCTACCATATATATATAGTGGTCAAGAAGTCTGCAAAATTCATCTATCTCAAACAAAAAAATATCGTTCTTTCAGGTATTATTGGTAATGGTGCCTCTTAGTCCAGGTCTGTTAGTGAAATTTTTTTATTGAAAATGTTTACGATAGCATTTTTTGATATTTTGTGCTTGGCTTTTGCTGGAAAACTGTGTCTTAAAAGGCATCCAAAACATTAATTAATCAAAAAATTATGATTGGAAGCTTTGGCCTAATTAAATTCAAAATACATGAGACTATCATATATTTTTGATCACAGTGAAGCCGGCTGTAATACTTGTCACAGTGAAGCCGGCTGTAAAGACAATTTAATAAAGTTTGTGGAAGCCGGCTGTAATACTTGTCAAAAATGTTTTTATATAAAATTGGGTGGTATACTGGTATAGTATATTTAACAGATTAAAAAATAATAAAGTTTTACTTGTGAAAAGGCCTACGATATCATTTTTTGCTATTGCTGTTGTCTTTTGCCAGAAAACTTGGTCTTGAAAAGGATTCAAAACGTTAATCAATCAAATATATATATATTATCAAAGCTTTCATTATTGTGGTCTAAAGCTTTCACAATAGAATGCAAAATTTATTGCATATACTTGTAATTGATCAAAGTTAAATGTTGAAATAGGTTTAACTACAATTTTGAAGGTATTCAAAATTTTGCTTCCATTTTCTTTGACAGAAATTTATCTATATATTTGAATATTCATTTATATTATTCTATACAAATGATATAGGCGGAAACATACGAGTATGTTTCTTTCAAAAAAAAAAAAAAAAAAAGTTTCCTTTGATGCTTTTCCCCATCGTGTGTTGGATTTTCCTCCCAAAAAATAAAATAAACAAATTTTCAACTGAAAGGATATACGATATCATATTTTGGTATTGTTGTAGGCTTATGCCGGAAAACTTGGAATTGAAAGTGATCTAAAACATTAATTAATCAAAAAATTATTATCAAAGCTTTCATATCGTGGTCTAAGGACGGCATTCTGAATATTATAATTATGATGGGAACTAAGAGATTGGGAAATTTTCCTAGTAAAGATTTAATTGATTTTGACTGCTTCATTTTTGCTTAATTGTTTTCATTTTCTTTGTCAGAGATTTTGTCTATATATATGAATGTTCATTTCAATACAAAAAACATTTTAATCAGGACAAAACCCTTTTTTTTTTAATATTCAATTGAGTTATCGTAGCTCGTTTAAAATTTAAATCATTATCAAATTAATTATGTTTATATGGGCTTCTTAACGAGATGCCATAAAATGGTTGGTGGATCAAAATCCAGCTGGGCTGGGCTTTTAAACAGCCCATTTTTCCATTGGCTTGATCGTATTGTGGGCCAGCGGAGAAATACGACTTTTATGGGCTTATTTGGGACTTAAAATTGGACTTGGAGTGGGCCCACTCTAAATCCACCCACCAAAGTTTGTCTTCTTTATCTGGTTTCTCATCTTATAAAAAAAGGTTGTAGATGGCAATCAATGTTGAGAAAATCAATGGCTCAAAAAGAGAATTGTTGTTCAAAAGCATAACTGGTTACTTGGCAGTCAAAATTGCTGCCGATAAAAGCGAAATGAAGTAAACAAAAGCAGAACACAGTGAACATAGTTGTCAACTGCTTACCATTATAAGGATAAACAGTCGACACACCACAGAAATGCAACTACTTCATTACATATATTATTTAACACTCAAATACTGCTTGATAAATTAAATCTTTCAACTTCATTGCCTTTTTACATGTTGAAACTAGTTGTTGCTTGAAGAAGGATCTTCCTGGCCGATTGCAATTCATGAACAACACGGTTTATGTTCATTCGATCCTATGGTGACTCCACAGAACATGCCACTCCAATTCTCACCATAGAAATCAGACATTCCTCTCGACTGTTGTTCAATGCTTGTCTCAGCCTATCATCAGTGGCAGCCATCTCTTCATTTATAAGCATTGGATCCACAATGTCCATCACTCGATCAGGCAATGCCATTCTAGCAAAACTATGAAGATTGAGGTCTCTTTCGAACATAGCATTTGTGGGTTTTTTTCTTGTCACCATTTCTAACAGCAAGATCCCATAACTGTACACATCCCCGTTTGTCGACACCTCGTTTCCAAGACCAAACTCTGTAACACGAAATTTTCATGAGAAAGTATATCAGTTTTGACAAGTGAATAACATTAGTATACTTATAATAAAGTTATATAATGTTAGAATTACCTAGAGCTACATATCCAATTGTTCCTTTCACTCCAACTGGACTGCTTTGATTAGGATTTTGAACTTCTGGATGAAACCTTGCTAGTCCGAAATCTCCAACACGAGCAGTCATGTTGTTGTCTAAAAGAACATTGCATGGTTTTAGATCACAATGAAGGACTCACTCTTCACAATGGAGATCACAATGAAGGACTCACTATTCTAAAGCTTTCACAATAGAATGCAAAATTTATTGCATATACTTTTGTAATTGATCAAAGTTAAATGTTGAAATAGGTTTAACTACAATTTTGAAGATACCAATATTCAATTGATTTTGATAGCTTCGAATTTGCTTCCATTTTCTTTGACAGAAATTTATATATATATTTGAATGTTCATTTCTATTATTCTATACAAATGATGTAGGTAGAAACATACGAGTAAGACAATCACACACAAATCACACAACAGTTTGCTTAATCCCTATTGATTCCGTAGAATACCAGGGAAAAGAACGATAAATGAGTAAAAACCCAAAAGAAATTTTTATTCATCAAAGTCTGCCTCAAAACTAAAAACAAAGCCCGAAATAAATAACAAAAGAAATCTGATTCCAATAGGATTCGGTATCTCATAATTTCTTAAACAAAATAGATCTCTAAAAATCCTAAAACAAATGGGAAAGAATCCCAAACGAAATAGATCTCAATCCTAAACGAAAAAGGAAAAAAAAAACTCTAAAACTTGCGCAAGAAACAAAAGTCCTCGAACAACAATCAAAACGGCCAAATTTGGGTCTTCTACAGCCCGTAACATTTGTAGGGCTCGGCTGGGGCTTTCCGAAAACATATTATATTAGCGATTCCAACACCGTTTGCCCCTGTAGAGGCCCGCAAAGTTTCAGCCCTGTTTTGGGTGCTTTACGCGACCCAAATACAAAAATGCCACCCGATCCGCATCAGAAAAGAACTAACAAATTAAAATCATAATATCATAGTGTTTGAATATTATATATATATATATATATATATAGACATCAGTTGAGCTACAAAACTGTTCTTAATAATCATTAATCATAAGTATAAATAATAATAGTCATAAGTATTTATAACACATTTTTAGAAATCTTCATCGCTCAGCTTGAATGTAGTATATATACTGCTGTTCATGTAATTTTCTCAGCTTATAAATAAAGTCTGTAGAAATCTTACCTTTCTGTTGAGAAAATGGATGGCAGTCAAAAAGAGAATCGTTGTTCAAAATCATAACCGGTTACTTGGCAGTCGAAATTGCGATCGAAATATTCGTAGGAAAATGAAGCAAAAAAAGAAGAAGAAGCAGAATTCATTGCACTTCTTTGTAATTGCTTGTCAACTGCTTATTAGCAAAAACAGTAGACAGACCACAGAAATGCACCTACATTATTACATTATCATATTTAACTCTCTACTGCTTTTCAGTGCACTTCATTGTGGCATGAAGAAGGTTTTTTCTCGCTGATTGCAATTCATGAACAACACGGCTTATGTCCATTCGATCCTATGGCGACTCCACAGAACATGCGACTCCAATTCTTACCATAGAAACCAGACATTCATCTCGACTGTTGTTCAATGCTTGCCTCATCGTATCATCAGTGGCAGCCATCTCTTCATTTATAAGCATTGGATCCACAATGTCCATCACTTGATCAGGCAATGCCATCTTAGCAAAGCTATGATGATTAAGGTCTCCATTGAACATAAGGTCTGTGGGTTTTTTCCTAGTCACCATTTCCAGCAGCAAGATCCCAAAACTGTACACGTCCCCATATGTCAACAATTCATTTCCCAGACCATACTCTGTAGAAAACAAAATTCCCATGAGAAAGTATATGGATTTTGAGAAGTGAATAAGATTACTAGATTAGCATACTAACAAGTTAGCAAAGTGTAATAATTACCTGGAGCAGCATATCCAACTGTTCCTCTTACTCCAACAGAGCTGCTTTGATTAGGATTTAAGACTTTTGGAAGAAACCTTGCTAGTCCGAAATCTCCAACACGAGCAGTCATGTCATTGTCTAAAAGAACATTGCTTGGTTTTATATCGCAGTGAAGGACTGGCTGTTGGTAGTGGTGATGGAGATATTCCATTGCATATGCCACATCAATTGCAATGCTTATTCATTGAAGAATGGTAAGGTTTTGAATTTTGTATTGTTCTTCCTCTGATTCCTCAGTGTTTATCCAAGCTGTTTTGGAATCACTAACGAAATCTACCTCCTTTCCATAGAAAAGGTTTGAGCTTGAACACAACGAAACTGCTTTGTGTAAAGCAAGGATTTCAGCTGAGATCGAATCTTGAGTCCCCACAAAATCAGAAAACAGGCCCAAAACCTTCCCAGAGCTGTCTCTCAAGACACCTCCAATCCCAGCTGCTCCAGGATTACCCCTAGACGAGCTGTCCACATTGAATTTCAAAACGGTGCCCAGAGGAGGAGTCCAGACACAACCCCTTCTTTTATTTGACTGCTTCGTCTCAGTGCAGCTGTCCTGAAGGTTAAGAAGGATGGTGGAAATGGGAAGCTTTGAACCTTTACCATGGAACTTATACCACCACGCAATTCTGAATTTCACAAGGTCAGAGATCTAATCAATCGAATTGCAAACATTATTAAAAATTCTTTGGTTTCTGGTCTCCCAAATAGACCATAACATGGTTACGAAAAGAGTATTCCAAGCATGACCAAACTTCGACTCCGGTCATAAACCAAGCCATCACAAGAACCACTCCCCACCAATCCATACAAATTGACCATAACTTCCAAGTCCAAGGACAATGCAGGAAAAGGTGACCTATGGTCTCCGGTTCATCGTTGCAAAACGAACAGGGAAAAGACAGAGTAGGGGCAATACCCAAATTCTGCATTACTTGGCCTACCATAACCCTTCCTCTTGAGGCTTGCCAAATGAAAATCTCAATTTTGGGAGGACTAATCCCTTGCCAAATAGCCATGAGATCTTGAGAGCTGTCATGAGAGGGGGTTTCTAGGCACAAACGAAAAGAGCCCACAGAAAACTTACTATCCGGGCAATGCAACCAAGCCAGAGTATTCGGAGACGACCTCCTAATAGAGACATTTTCAAGAAGGCTCAAAAGAATGTTCCATTGACTCCGTTCCCAGTCGAAAAGGGGCCTGCGTAAAGCAATATCCCACCTCCATTGAGGATCTTGCCAATACCCAAGGAGGGAGATAGGAACTCGAAATTTTTGCCAATATCCCACCAATGAAAGGAACTAGTTTATTACCATTTCTAACAACTGATATTGCACTTGCATTAGTGAAAATTCCTTTCATTGGTACTTCACCCTCAAAATCGTTAAAGGACAAGTTTAGTTTCTCCAAAGGAAGAGTCTCCAAGAATTTTGGAATTTCACCTGACAAATTGTTACGTGAGAGATCCAATTGTCGAATGCCTCTCAAAGAATTCAATGATGAAGGAATAGATCCGTGGAAAAAATTGCCCTCCAGTTTAAGGTATTCAAAACTAGAACAAAGACCAATTTCATTCGGAATTTCACCGGGTAAGTTATTATTTGACACATCAAATTCTGTTAGAACTTTTAGATTTCCGATGTTTGGAGGTATGGATCCAACCAAATGGTTTTGAGCCAAATTAAGTGAAATTGACAAATGTGGTATATTGAAGATTGTTACAGGTATAGTTTCACTGAGGTCATTTTGGAAAAGATCTAAGAATGACAGTTGTTTCAAATTTCCTATACTAGAAGGTATGGCTCCTGATAATACAATTCCATTAAAGACAAGTTTCCTAGAGAGGAAGGAATTTCACCCAAAAGTTGGTTATCACTAAGAGTCATCCTTTGTAAGTTTTGAAGTTTACCGATTTCTCTAGGAATGGTTCCTGTAAATTGGTTCTTCAACAAAGACAACACGTTTAAGTTGACAAGATTAGCTATCCCTGGATTAATGCTTCCATACAATTGATTCTCAGCTAACTCTATAAGTTGAATTTTAGTAGAGAGATTAGCAATTGAATTTGGCAATACTCCTCTTAATTGTTTGTCCCTATGCTTAAAGACAACAAATTGCTACAGTTTGCCAAAGAAATGATAAAATTCATCTCATCTATTTCACCGCTACCTAAATTATTATAGCTGAGAAATAAAGTTCTAAGATCTTGCATGCCTCCAAAATCAATTGATGACAATTTTCCAGAAAAATTGTTACCTGCCATGTCAACTACTTGGAGTTTTAAAGCATTGGATAAAGATATTGGAATGGTTCCACTAAATTAGTTATTTCCGGTTTCAAAAAGTAAGAGATTTGGAAGGGTTAGACCTAAATTTGATGGAATACTTCCATGAAGTTGATTATTAGACAAACCGAAAACCTTAAGGGAAGAAAGATTGTAGAATGAAAGAGGGACCGTACCTAAAAGGTTGTTACCACCAAGTCCAAGGTACCCTATATTTTCAATCGATCTAATGAATCTGGAATATTTCCCCCCAAAGCATTGTTTGTTATAGATAAACCTTCCAAGGAGGTAAGGTTCCCAAGAAAAGACGGGATGCCTCCTGGTTTTTTTTTTTTTTTTTTTTTTTTTTTTTTGGTCAAGCACAGCACATACATGTTTTGGCTACTATTATTATTTCTATGATTGGAAAATTCTCGTACAGCAAACATTTCATGTAACAGTGCTCTCATTCATCTTGAGGAGGTGTGTAATGGAGGAATTGTTTTCAAATATTGCGGGGAGATGTTTCAGAGGAACTGCTAGTTGAGTCACCTGTAGCTGGATTCAACGATGAACCACTTGGAAGAGAACCATTTCCATCTTCGTTTTGAGACACAACTGAGATCTTAACGGCAGCAGCTCTTTCCATCTCCTTCTCCAGCTCTTCTTCCTTTCGCAAAGAAGTAAATTGGGTGTCCAAAGACTTGGCTGCTCCTAACCATGCAAGAACAATCACCATAAGTATCCCTCCAAGGTAAGGAGTTGAATTCGCAAGTGACCCGAAGCTTTTGATCATAAACTGCTGAATGAGAGCTCCTCCAGACTTCCCCAGTGGGTTGCACACGACATCAATGGCTGCCTTCCCTTTCACCTTGGTGTCCTCATCTTAAGGAATATAGGCCATTTCCCTGCAAGGATCAAACAAGCTGTACTTGGCACTCTTGCTGAAAATGTTTTGCAAGGCACCCACATATACAGCTGCAAGAAGAGGACAATCCGAACTTTGCAAGAGCAGGTGCAAAAGGATCTCCGAAGAGTATTAGAGAAAAGAAACCAACTCCTGTAAGCAGTAGTGTAAAATGTAGAGAAGGTGTTTGATAAAAGGTTTCAAACACTAAGAGAAACAAAAGCTTAAGAAGTGGAGAGAGCCATTACTGGAGCTTCAAAGCTATGAGCGAGAATGCTCTGTTTTCATTACTGATAGATATTAACAATCTTGAGATGCTATATATATAGTGTAGTCAATATTAGAAAACTGATTCCCTGATAGTCAAGGAATTGTAACTAACTATTACATCAGCAACTTACTAATTACATCAGCATTTTATCACACATATTGTGTGTTTAGTTTTCCTGTCTAATACATATTCTAGAAGGCTGCCAGGTCAGCTAGGTGGTTAGAGTTTGTTAGAAACCTTCAATCACAACCTCTGACTCTTGACTGATGATCAGGTTCTGAGGTCCATTCTGGTTTCGTGTATTCTGGTTTGGTAGTCGTGTTAAGTTCTGGGCCTCTGGCTTGGAAAGATTATTTGAAGCAGCAGCATTCTTTACAAGGAGGACTGTTGGTGTGATCTTTGCTGCGACTCCCCATCCATATTTATCAAATATATACTGACTCAGAAGCATCATCGTGACGACACCAAGAATTTCAAGCTCCCCTTCTTATTCCCATCTTGAGCTTCTCCTTCTTCTTGCTACGGGTAGGAAGAGGAACAGAAGTGTTCACCCACCAGTAAAGGCCACAGATGGCAAGCCCCATAACAACCACAATACTCATCATTGCTTTCAAGGAGATGGCCCAACCATCAACTCCTCGGCCCAAAATTTTCCTCATCATAGAGAAGTACTTCACCGTTCGGCCTGAGAAAATAAGGGCAATATTGGCCCCAAGTCCAAATAGAAGATAGAATTTTTTGGCATAATCGACTGTAGTTATCTGAGTAGCAAAACCCCAAAACAGAAAAAAAATGACCACACTCCCCCAAAGTTCATCCATTATATAGAACAAACAAATGCTCCAAATCCTCAGAATCGCACACGGACCAAGAAACCTCGGACCGAGAACATTAAGAAGCTTATCAGCAAATTCCTGAGGGTGGATGTAGTTGCTGAGTGGATACAAAACAAACCCAAAAGCTCCAAAGAAGGCTATGAAGGGAACAATAACAGTGTAAAACAAAGCCTTCTTAGACAAAAAATTAGCTAACTTTGTGTATAACAACATAAACCCAATAGCCATAGGCAAGTACACCCAAGTCTTCGAAAATGGTATACTCTCTGCACTGCTTCCTTGAGCTGTCACAACCAACACAGCCTTTGTGTCTCTAAGGATTATGTAGTTGAATAGAATACAAAAGAACATCAACCCAAGTGGGATAATCTTCTTCAGAGTCACAAGCTCAATCCCCAAGAACTTTGGCTGCTCGGGTTCACCCAACAAAGGCTGTTCATCAGCTGGAGAAGCAGAAGCAGCAGCTTCTGCTTTGCAGACATGCAAATTTCTGTCTTTGGAGACAAACCCTTGTGGCTTTGTCATAAAGCTTTGCGGGATGCCTCCTGCTAAATTGTTTTTGTGCAATGTTAATGCTTTTAGGTTGTATAAGGATACAAACTCCGATGGAATTTTCCCCACTAATCTGTTGTATCCTCCTAGAGACAAGACCTTGAGTTTAGAACAATGAGACAAGTTGGCCGGGATTTCTCCCACTAGGAAATTATTGTACAAGTATGCAAATTCTAATTTGAAGAGTTGGCCAAATTCATGAGGGATTTCACCTTGAATATAGTTGTCATCGAGTTTGAGCAACCTTGAAAAGCTAAGGTTGCCAATATAAGGAGACAGAGAGCCAGACAAACCTCTTGAACTTAGGTTTAAGGCGGTGACCCTTCTATGATTCTTGGTCCAGGTCTTTTATTGAAAATATCTACGGTATATTGGAAATGTCTACGATAGCATTTTTTTGGTATTATGTCTTGGCTTTTACCAGAAAACCTTGTCTTAAAAGGATTCAAAACAAACTACCGTTCAATGTGGCTTGATGGAAATGAGATGTTCATTCAGTCTAACAATCTCTCATGTTCGTGTAGCAGCAGCCACCGCAAGTGGTATATATAAAAGAAAAAAAAATTTAAAAATTAAATTAAAAAAAAAAACCTTTGTTGAAGCCGTCCAGCTGTGATACTTATCAACAATGTTCTAGACATAATATTATTTCATTTCATTTAGTGGTGATGTGGTATAGTGTATATTTAAGTTTTCTTTGAAGCTTCCTTCAAAAAAACAAAAAAAAAAATAGTTTCCTTTAATGCTTTCCCCATCGTGTTGGATTTTCCTCCCAAAAATAAAATAAAATAATTTCAATCGAAAGGATATACTATAGCATATTTTGGTATTGTTGTAGGCTTATGCCGGAAAACTTGGAATTGAAAGTGATTTAAAACATTAATTAATCAAAAAATTATTATCAAAACTTTGGTATCGTGGTCTAAGGACGGCATTCTGAATATTATAATTATACTGGGAACTGAGAGACGGGAAATTTTCCTAGTAAAGATTCAATTGATTTTGATTGCTTCATTTTTGCTTAATTGCTTCCATTTTCTTTGTCAGAGATTTTGTCTATATATATATGAATGTTCATTTCAATACAAAAAAAAAAAAAAACACTTTAATCAGGACAAAACCCTTTTTTGTTTTTAATATTCAATTGATTTATTGTAGCTAGTTTAAAATTTAAATCATTATCAATTAATTATGTTTATATGGGCTTCTCAACGAGATGCTATAAAATGGTTGGTGGATCAAAATCCAACTGGGCTAGGCTTAAATGGCCCGTTTTCCCATTGACTTTTATGGGCTTATTTGGGCCGTAAAATTGGACGTGGAGTGGGCCCGCTCTAAATCCACCCACCAAAGCTCGTGTACTTTATAAAAAAAGTTGGTAGATGGAAATCAATGTTAGCTTTGTGTTGAGAAAATCAATGGCTAAAAAGGAGAATTGTTGTTCAAAAGCATAAATGGTTACTTTGGCAGTCAAAATTGCTGCCGATCAAAGGGAAATAAAAGCAGAACACAGTGCACTTCCTTGTAAGTAGTTGTCAACTGCATATCATTATAAGGATAAACAGTGGACACAACACAGAAATGCAACTACTTTATTACATATATATTATTTAACACTCAAGTACTGCTTGATAAATTAAAGCTTTCAACTTCATTGCCTTCTTTGCATGTTGAACCTAGTTGTTGCTTGAAGAAGGATCTTCCTGGCCGATTGCAATTCATGAACAACACGGCTTATGTTCATTCGATCCTGTGGTGACTCCACAGAACACGCCACTCCAATTCGCACCATAGAAATTAGACATTCCTCTCGACTGTTGTTCAATGCTTGTCTCAGCCTATCTTCAGTGGCAGCCATCTCTTCATTTATAAGCATTGGATCCACAATGTCCATCACTTGATCAGGCAATGCCATTCTAGCAAAACTATGAAGATTGAGGTCTCCTTCGAACACAGCGTCTGTGGGTTTTTTTCTTGTCACCATTTCCAGCAGCAAGATCCCATAACTGTACACATCCCCGTTCGTCGACACCTCGTTTCCAAGACCATACTCTGTAACACGAAATTTTCATGAGAAAGTATATGAATTTTGACAAGTGAATAACATTAGTATACTTATAATTAAGTTAAATAATGTTAGAATTACCTGGAGCTACATATCCAATTGTTCCTTTCACTCCAACAGAACTGCTTTGATTAGGATTTCGAACTTTTGGATGAAAACTTGCTTGTCCGAAATCTCCAACATGAGCAGTCATGTCATTGTCTAAAAGAACATTGCTTGGTTTTAGATCGCAATGAAGAACAGGCTCCTGGCAGTGTTGATGGAGATATTCCACAGCATATGCAACATCTATTGCAATGCTTATTCGTTGAAGAATGGTAAGACTCTGAATTTTGTTTTGTTCTTCCTCTGATTCTTCAGCTGGATGCAACCACTACTCAAGACTTCCATTTGCCATGAACTCATAAACTATAGCCTTGAAATCGTTGCCTCGGAAATCAATACTTGAGCAAGAAGTTATGACTGTGACAAGATTTCTATGACGGATATTTCTCAACACTTTACACTCGGCCATAAAACTCTTGGAAGCTCCTTGTTGTAGAAGGTTAAGTACTTTGACCGCAACAATAGTTCCATCTGGTTCAAGAATTCCCTTGTACACTGAGCCAAAGCTGCCTACACCAAGCAAGTGTGTTGGAGAAAACCCATCGGTTGCTTTGAGGAGCATTTCGTAAGACACTTTCCAAAGTGATTTTTCCGGTGTAGATCTAGAAGCTTGTTCTTCTCTTCTCTTTTTAAGCCAACAAAAAATGAAACACGACATCACGATTAATCCCAAAACAACACTTGAAGTTAAGATTATAATCTTGAATAGCAAAGAGATCTTGTCTTTTTTTGGCTCATTGTTTGGGCATTTGGGCAACTGCAGTTCAGCAATGCCTCCACAAAGTCTATTGCTATTTCCAACAACTGATATTGCCCTTGCATTTATGAAAATTCCTTTCATTGGTACTTCGCCTTCAAAAGCATTGAAGGACAAGTTTAGATTCTCCAAATGAAGAGTCTCCAAGAATTTTGGAATTTCACCTGACAAATTGTTATGTGAGAGATCCAACTGTCGAATGCCTCTCAAAGACTTCAATGATGAAGGAATAGATCCATGGAAAAAATTGCCATCCAAGGTAAGGTATTCAAAACTAGAACAAAGACCAATTTCATTCGGAATTTCACCAGATAAGTTATTATCAGACACATAAAATGCCGTTAAAACTTTTAGATTTCCGATGTTTTAAGGTATGGATCCAACCAAATGGTTTTGAACCATAGTAAGTACAATTGACAAATGAGGTATATCGAAGATTGTTTCAGGTATAGTTCCACTGAGGTCATTTTGGGCAAGATCTAAGCCTAACAGTTGTTTCAAATTTCCTATACTAGAAGGTATGGTTTCTGATAATTTATTACTTCCCAAGACAAGTAATCCCATTAAAGACAAGTTTCCTATGGAGGAAGGAATTTCACCAGAAAGTTGGTTGTCCCAAAGAAACATACTTTGTAAGTTTTGAAGTTTACCAATTTCTCTAGGAATAGGTCCTGTAAATTGGTTCCCCTGCAAATTCAACTCGTTTAAGTTGACAAGATTAGCTATCCCCGGATTAATGCTTCCATACAATTGATTCTTAGGTAACTCTATAAGTTGGAGTTTAGTAGAGAGATTAGCAATTGAATTTGGCAATACTCCTCTTAACTTGTTTGTCCCTATGCTTAAAGACGACAAATTGCTACAGTTTGCCAAAGAATTGATAAAATCCATCTCATCTACTTCACCGCTACCTAAATTATTTACGCTGAGAAATAGAGTTTTAAGATCTTGCATGGCTCCAAAATTAATTGATGATAATTTTCCAGAAAGATTGTTAATTGACATGTCAACTATTCCGAGTTTTGAAGCATTGGATAAAGAAATTGGAATGGGTCCACTAAAGAAGACAAGAATGATATCAAACTAACTGACAAAAAAATCAGTAATTATCCGGACACTAATCAGTCCCTATCTTACTTGTCTTTTAGTGATTTCGAATCATTGTATTTCGTTGTATCTCCTACGAATTTAAAGTCAATAAAGTGAAAACGCACCTGAACATTGAAGCTTTCTTCAACCTTAGTGTAGGGTACCATGAAGACGTAAATGGCAGCAATTGATCCTAAAATGAAGTCGGAATCTATATTCATTCAAAATATACACAAGAGATTTTGGATCTGGGCCAATCAACTTCCCTGAGGCCCGTAGTTAAAACAAACGGTTGAAGGCCCAATTTAATAAAATAAAATAAAAAATTTAACGCCCAATTTGTTTTTTTTTTTTTTTTTAAATACATATATAAACTATAAAAAAAAATTGATTTTCAGTTGTTTTTTTTTTTTCTTTTCGCCCTCTTTTTCTAAAAACACTTTATTTTAAAAATATTAAATTTTTTAAAATTTCTGAAGACACTTTGAAATTTCAGGATATTTCAGGATATATAGCATATAAAATTTGTGCTTCTTGGTTGTTTCCCATCAAAAGATTTATCTGTGATATAAATTTTGTTTCTCATCTTCCTAGTCTGGTTTGGTTATTATTGTGCATTTCTCACTTATGTTTCTATCACTTTTGTTGTTTATAACTATAGTGAACTTATGTTTGTGTTAAATGAATTTTATCCCTTCCTAATTAATTGATCTAAGTTTTCGACAGTTTCGGTTTGACAACCGTTGATTTGGGTTCGTGTGTTTTTATAATTGTAAATATTGTTTGATTTTATCACTTTGTTGTTTATAATCATATTGAAGTCGTGCTTTTATCGAGTTAAAACTCATTTATTTGTATCAAAACCATATCCTAATTTATTGAACAGCGGTTTTGACCATTTTGGTTGCCAACCCAAATCATCAAAACGACTAATTTGAGTTTGTGTATATATATAATATTTATTTTTTTGATTTTATTGCTTTTGTTGTTTATAACTATATTGAACTTGTGTTTTTGTTAAAGCAAAAGATTTAGCTGGGATGTAAAATTGTTTCTCTACGGTAAACTTTTAGATTCTTTTCTTCTTTTTTTTATTTTGTGTTTAAATTTTTACAAGTAACCATCTGCAAGTTCTTTCAAGTAGTGCTTTTTTATGATTCTGGTTATGTTATCTTTAGTTTTTACTTCGGTTAGTAACCGAACCCAGCTAAATGAAACCAAAAGTTTCAATTTTTTGTACAAATTTTAGTTAAAATCATGCTAACGTAGTGTTTAATCTAGCATATTGAAAGTATATTGAAAAGTTTCCTTTGATGCCTTTCCCCATCGTGTTGGATTTTCCTCCCAAAAAATAAAATTAAAAAAATTCAATTGAAAGTATATCCGATAGCATATTTTGGTATTGTTGTAGGCTTATGTTGGAAAACTTGGAATTGAAAATGATTTAAAACATTAATTAATCAAAAAATTATTATCAAAGCTTTGGTATCATGGTCTAAGGATGGCATTCTGAATATTATAATTATGCTGGGAACTGAGAGACGGGAAATTTTCCTAGTGAAGATTCAATGGATTTTGATTACTTCATTTTTGCTTAATTGTTTCCATTTTCTTTGTCAGAGATTTTGTATATATATATATGATTTTTATTTTTATTTATTTTTTGAAATTCTATATATATGAATGTTCATTTCAATAAAAAAAACACTTTAATCATGACGAAACCCTTTTTTATTTTTAATATTCAATTGATTTATTTAAAATTTAAATCATTATCAAATTAATTATGTTTATATGGGCTTCTTAACGAGATGCTATAAAATGGTTGGCGGATCAAAATCCAGCTGGGCTTAAACGGCTCATTTTTCCATTGACTTTTATGGGCTTATGTGGGCCTTAAAATTGGACTTGGAGTAGGCCCACTCTAAATCCACTCACCAAAGCTCGTCTTCTTTATAAAAAAAAGTTTGTAGATGGCAATCAATGTTAGCTTTGTGTTGAGAAAATCAAAGGCTAAAAAGGAGAATTGTTGTTCAAAAGCATAAATGGTTACTTGGCAGTCAAAATTGCTGCCGATCAAAGGGAAATAAAAGCAGAACACAGTGCACTTCCTTGTAAGTAGTTGTCAACTGCTTATCATTATAAGGATAAACAGTAGACACACCACAGAAATGCAACTACTTTATTACATATATATTATTTAACACGCAAGTACTGCTTGATAAATTAAAGCTTTCAACTTCATTGCCTTCTTTGCTTATTGAACCCAGTTGTTGCTTGAAGAAGGATCTTCCTGGCCGATTGCAATTCATGAACAACACGGCTTATGTTCATTCGATCCTGTGGTGACTCCACAGAACATGCCACTCCAATTCGCACCATAGAAATCAGACATTCCTCTCGACTGTTGTTCAATGCTTGTCTCAGCCTATCATCGGTGGCAGCCATCTCTTCATTTATAAGCATTGGATCCACAATGTCCATCACTCGATCAGGCAATGCCATTCTAGTAAAACTATGAAGATTCAGGTCTCCTTCGAACATAGCGTCTGTGGGTTTTTTTCTTGTCACCATTTCTAGAAGCAAGATCCCATAACTATACACATCCCCGTTTGTCGACACCTCGTTTCCAAGACCATACTCTATAACACGAAATTTTCATGAGAAAGTATATGAGTTTTGACGAGTGAATAACATTAGTATACTTATAAGTTATAATTAAGTTAAACAATGTTAGAATTACCTGGAGCTGCATATCCAATTGTTCCTTTCACTCCAACGGAACTGCTTTGATTAGGATTTCGAACTTCTGTATGAAACCTTGCTAGTCCGAAATCTCCAACATGAGCAGTCATGTCATTGTCTAAAAGAACATTGCTTGGTTTTAGATCACAATGAAGGACTCGCTCTTCACAATGTTGATGGAGATATTCCACTGCAGATGCAACATCAATTGCAATGCTTATTCTTTGAAGAATGGTAAGACTTTGACTTTTGTTTTGTTCTTCCTTTGATTCTTCAGTTGGAGGCAACCACTTCTCAAGACTTCCATTTGCCATGAACTCATAAACTATAGCCTTGAAATCGTTGCCTTGGAAATCAATACTTGAGCAAGAAGTTATGACTGTGACAAGATTTCTATGACGGATATTTCTCAATGTTTTACACTCGGCCATAAAACTCTTGGAAGCTCCTTGTTGTAGAAGATTAAGTACTTTGACCGCAACAATTGTTCCATCTGGTTCAAGAATTCCCTTGTACACTGAGCCAAAGCTGCCTACACCAATCAAGTGTGTTGGAGAAAACCCATCGGTTGCTTTAAGGAGCATTTCGTAAGACACTCTTAAAAGTGATTTTTCCAGCATAGACTTAGAAACATGTCCCTCTCTTCTCTTTTTGAGCCAACAAAAAATGAAAGATAACACCACGGTTAATACCAAAACAACACTTGCAGTTGAAATTATTACCTTGAATACTGAAGAGATCTTGGCCTTCTTCGAGTCATTTTTGGGGCATTTGGGCAATTGTAGTTTAGCCATGCCTCCACAAAGTCTATTATTATTTCCGACAACTGATATTCCACTTGCGTTGGTAAAAATTCCTTTCATTGGCACTTCACCCTCAAAAGCATTAAAGGACAAATTTAGTTTCTCCAATGGAAGAGTCTCCAAGAATTTTGGAATTTGACCTGACAAGTTGTTACGTGAGAGATCCAACTGTCGAATGCCTCTCAAAGAACTCAACGATGGAGGAATAGATCCATTGAAGAAATTACCCTCCATGTAAAGGTACTCAAAATTAGAACAAAGTCCGATTTTATTTGGAATTTCACCAGATAAGTTATTGTCGGACACATCAAATTCTGTTAGAACCTTTAGATTTCCGATGTTTGGAGGTAGGGATCCAACCAAATGGTTTTGGGCCAGGTTTAGTGAAATTGACAAATGAGGCATATTGAAGATTTGTTCCGGCATACTTCCACTAAGGTCATTCTTGGAAAGATTTAAAATAGACAATTGTTTCAAATTTCCTATACCGGAAGGGATAACTCCTGATAATTTGTTATTTTGCAAATAAAGTTGTCCCAGAAGTGACAAGTTTCCTATGGAAGAAGGAATTTCACTTGAAAATTGGTTGTCACTCAAAGCTATTACTTGTAGGTTTTGGAGTTTGCCAATTTCTGTGGGAATAAAGCCTGTAAATTGGTTACTTAACATAGCCAATAAGTTTAAGCTGACAAGATTAGCGATTCCTGGAGAAATGCTTCCATACAATTGATTATAACCTAACACTAATTGTTGGAGTTTAGTAGAGAGATTAGCAATGGAATGAGGCAATACTCCTCTAAATTGGTTTACAGCTATTTCTAAAACCAGCAAATTGCTACAGTTTGTCAAAGAATTGATAAAATTCATCTCATCAACTTCCCCACTTCCTAAATTATTTATGCTGAGATATACAAATGAAAGATTTTGCATGCCTCCAAAATCAACAGACAATTTTCCAGTGAAATTGTTACTTGTCATGTCAAGTAATTCGAGTTTTGAAGCATTGGATAAAGATATTGGAATGGATCCACTAAAGAAGTTGTCCGAGATGTGAAAATTTTGGAGATTAGGAAGAGTAAGACCTAAATTTGATGGAAGACTTCCATGAAGTTGATTATCAGGCACTGAGAAAATAACAAGGGAAGAAAGATTGTAGAATGAAGGAGGGACTGTACCAAAAAGGTGATTACTAGCAAGTCCAAGAAACCATAACTTTCTTAATCGAACTAATGAATCTGGAATATTTCCCCCAAAAGCATTGAAAGCTATAGACATAATGTCCAAGGATGTAAGATTTCCAAGAAAAGGTGGAATGCCTCCGGTCAAATTGTTTCTGTGTAGAGATAAAACTTCGAGGTTGTACAAGGAGACAAACTCAGGCGGAATTTTTCCTACTAGTTTGTTGTTTCCTAAAGATAACTTTATGATTTTGGAGCAATGGGACAAGTTGGCTGGAATTTTTCCAACCAGAGAGTTATTGAACAGAAACAAATATTTTAATCTAAATAAACGGCCGAATTCATGAGGAATTTCACCTTGGATAGTGTTGTTATAGAGTTTGAGCTCGCTTAGAAAGCTAAGGTTGCCAATATAAGGAGACAGAGATCCAGACAAACCTCTTGAATTGAGATCTAAGGCAATGACCCTTCTATGTTTGCGACCGCATGTGATTCCCTCCCACTCGCAGAAATGGTGGGACTGGTTCCAAGAGCTGAGTACTCTTTGAGGATCATGAATAATCTTTGACTTGAAGGCCCTCAAGGCAACTTCATCGGTCTCGTTCTGAGCTGAGTTTCTAGTTGTGAAGGTGGTGGTAGAGGAGGCAAAAGGTACAAGAAGGATCACTGTGATGCAAGAAAGAAAAAGAGACTGAAAGTAAACTGAGTAGTAAAAGCTTGTATTCATTTCTGAAAAAAGCAAATTCCCTCTCGGTTTTGTTGTGTGTGAGTTTGAGCTACCTTTGCTTAGCTTTTAATATATATATAAAAAGTGAGTCGCTCGTAAGGGTTATTTATTTTAATTTTGATAAATACTATTATAAAATCTCATTGATTTGAATGAATTTTTATTTTTATTTTTTTTATAAATGGTAAGTCTATTGAAATTTATCTATAAATAAAATTTAAATTTTTTTAAATTATTTTGACAAGTGATTATCAAGTAGGGTATATCTGATTTAGTGTAATTTCAAAGATCCACTTTGGCCATTCGAAATCGAACGGCAAATAGAGAAGGAATAGAAGGTGAGAAACAGGATTTGATGTGAGGTGATGGGACCACTTGGCAGAGAAAAAGAGAGAGAGAAGAGCAGAAAAAGAAGAGAGAGTTAATCTTTTTAGACTTGAAACAATGGATATGAAAAAGAAAAAAAGAAAAAAAGAAAAATGACAAAAGACTTTTTTTTTTTTTTTTAAATAGTAGAGACCCGTGTCGTAAATTGCAGCTCATCCACAATTCCACATTATTCTAATCCCCGTGTCGTAAAGGTGAAGAAATTTGACAATTCAAAATACCAATCAACTTTATTTGATCGACAAATTGGGCCGTTCTTCAACAATGAGTTAATTTTCTACAGTAACTTCCAATATTATGTTGTGCTTGTGTGTAATGTTCTAAATTAAGAGTAATGTTATACATACTAACTTTTTTTTTCCAAATTATATCATAAATAATGTGGCACGTGAGGTGTCAACATCACATTAGTCACCTTATAATCTCATGATTTATAAGATGTTAGACACCTCACATACCATATCATTTGGGACAAGATTTGAGAAAAAAAAAATAAAACGTCCAGCATTATTCATAGATTAATAATGTGACTCTTGACATTGTTTTATTATTATTATTATTATTATTTCTTTGATATACGGCTAGTGCGACAACTTGAATCTGAGATATTATTAGTTTAAATGAATGTTATTTACAACAAAACCACGCTAATTAATTTCTACATAATCAAAAAATTATTATCAAAGCTTCCATTATATTGTGGTTTAAAGACATCATTCTGAAAATTATTCCAATGCCGGAAACTGAGAGATCAGGAGATTTTCTGAGTGAAGATTTTATGTTCTACTAAACAATAGACTGCAAAATATAATGCATACTTGTAACAGATAATTTTCAGAGGTTGAAATGTTGAAATAAGTTAACCACAATTTAAATGTTGAAATAGGTTTAACTACAATTATGATTTTCAATGCTTCACATTTGCTTCCAATATTTTATTTAACAGAGATTTATCTATATATTTGCAAGTTCATTTCAATACAAAGAACACTTTAATCACGAAAAAACCTTTTTTTTTTTTTTTCTACATAAAAGATTAAAAACTCATTTTGTTTTTAATATTCAATTGAATTGTATTTATATTAAGAGTAATATTAGACGTCCTATTTTTTTTTTTTCCAAATTCTGTCCCAAATGACGTGACACGTAGGTGTCGACGTCACATCAGTCACCACATAATATCATGAATTATAAGATTCTGACACCTCACGTGCCATATCATTTGAGATGGAATTTATGGAAGAAAAAAAAATTGGGACGTCTAACATTACTCTTATGATGTGTGTGGTGCGCGGGATTAGATTGGATAGGATTAGACTATTTTTGTAGGATTGGATTGCATTGGATTGAACTAAATTAGTACTGAGACATGTTTGGTGCAGTACGGATTGGACTAAAATAATACTGTCTCTTATTTGGTATAAAAAATAATTTAAAATAATTGTTTTTTTTTTTTTTTTTTTTTTGTGATAGGTAAGTATAAAATTCTATTAAATGAATAAAATCATTTTAATAAATTCAAAGAAAATAAAAATAAAACTATTTAAAATTAAATTGGGTTAAAAAAATTATTAAATTAATATTTTAAATATAAATATAAATATATATATTAAAAAGGAACAAAAGATTGGGACAAAAATAGTCCCAGCCAAAAAGTGAAAAATTGAAAAACAAAAAAAAATTTATAAAAAAAAAAAAAAAAACTGAAGCAATAATGTAAAAAGAGAGAAGGCTATAAAAAAAACTGGACATATGGGCCCCACCGTGGGGAGAGGACTGGACATAGTCCCACCATGTGCTCAACAAACGTAGGGAGAGGACACACGACACAGCACAATCCTGTTCAATGCTGTGTAACAAACACAGCCTTATATTATAGCAGCTCTCTTTTAAAATCATTATCAAATTCATGATGTTTATGTTGGCTTCTTAACGAGATGGGCTGGTAGATCAAAATCAAACTGGGCTGGGCTTTCAAACGGCCCATTTTTCCATTGATTAGATGGTTACATGGATCAAAATCGAACTGGGATGGGCCAGTAAACGGCCCAAAATATATTGACTGGACTGGAGTGGGCCACAAAAGGCCGTCTTCTTCGTCCGGTGGTCTGTCACCATCTCTTATTCTTACTTTTATTTGTTTATATCGATTGTTTTCATTTTCTTGATGTTTTATTTGTTTAACAAATTAAAGTCACGATATGATATACTGGTGTTCATATGATTTTCTTAGCTTATGTTGAAGATGGCAATTAATGTTAGCTTTGTGTTGAGAAAATAGATGGCTCAAAAAGAGAATTGTTCTTCAAAATCATAACTGGTTACTTGGTAGTCAAAATTGCTGCCCGATAAAAAGGAAATGAAGGAAACAAAAGCAGAACACAATATTACATTATCGTATTTATGTAATTTAACTCTCTACTGCTTGATAAAAGATTTCAACTTTATTGCCTTCTCTGCATGTTGAACCCAGTTGTTGCTTGAAAAAGTATTTTCCGGACCGATTGCAATTCATGGACAACACGGCTTATGTTCATTCGATCCTGTAGTGACTCCACAGAACATGCCACTCCAATTCTGACCATAGAAATCAGACATTCCTCTCGACTGTTGTTCAATGCTTGTCTCAGCCTATCACCAGTGGCAGCCATTTCTTCATTTATAAGCATTGGATCCACAATGTCCATCACCCGATCGGGCAATGCCATTCTAGACAAACTATGAAGATTGAGGTCTCCTTCGAACATAGCGTCTGTGGGTTTTTTTCTTATCACCATTTCCAGCAGCAAGATCCCATAACTATACACATTCCCGTTTGTTGACACCTTGTTTCCAAGACCATACTCTGCAGAACACTAAATTCCCATGAGAAAGCATATGGATTTTAAGAAGTGAATTAAGAATAGCAAGTGTTGTAGTTACCTGGAGCTGCATATCCAACTGTTCCTTTGACTCCAATAGAGCTGCTTTGATTAGGATGTGGGACTTCTAGATGAAACCTTGCTAGTCCGAAATCTCCAATATGAGCAGTCATGTCATTGTCTAAAAGAATATTGCTTGGTTTTAGATCGCAATGAAGAACAAGCTCCTGGCAGTGTTGATGGAGATATTCCACAGCATATGCAACATCAATTGCAATGCTTATTCGTTGAAGAATGGTAAGGCTCTGACTTTTGTTTTGTTCTTCCTCTGATTCTTCAGCTGGATGCAACCACTTCTCAAGGCTTCCATTAGCCATGAACTCATAAACTATAGCTTTGAAGTCGTTGCCTTGAAAATCAATACTTGAGCAAGAGGTTATGACCTTGACAAGATTTCTATGACGGATATTCCTCAATGCTTTACACTCGGACATAAAACTCTTGCAAGCTCCTTGGTGCTGGAGGTTAAGTACTTTGACTGCAACAATAGCTCCATCTTGATCAAAGATTCCCTTATACACTGAGCCAAAGCTGCCTACACCAATCAAGTATGTTGGAGAAAACCCATCGGTTGCTTTGAGGAGCATTTCATACGACATTTTCCAAAGTGATTTTTCCGGTGTAGATCTAGAAGTTTGTTCTTCTCTTCTCTTTTTAAGCCAACAAAAAATGAAAGACGACATCACGATTAATCCCAAAACAACACTTGAAGTTGAGATTAGAATCTTGAATAGCAAAGAGATCTTGTCTTTTTTTGGGTCATTGTTGGGGCATTTGGGCAACTGCAGTTCAGCAATGCCTCCACAAAGGCTATTGCTATTTCCGACAACTGATATTGCACTTGCATTTGTGAAAATTCCTTTCGTTGTAATTTCTCCCACCAAACAGCAGCCCCGCTTCTCAACTTATACGCTACCAATTTGACTTGACGTTCTTCCGCAACCTCAGTAAACTCAAAGAATCTCTCAACCTCTGAAATCCAGTCCAGAAACTCTTCAATCTGTAGTTTTCCATGGAACAATGGTATGTCTGCACGAATTCGATAATCAGGTTGATTTCGGTTCAGTTGACGATCTCCTTGGTAACCCACGAAATCCTCTTCAGAATCCTCATCACTGAAATCTTGATGCTGCACATTTCTCGCGGCTCTAGGCAGACGTCTACCTTCAGGGCGGTCTAGGGCCAATCCCTCGACTCTATCTCTGTTGGCAGGGGCAGGAACAAGAGCAGGAGCTTGGTCCGTAGGGGTGTTGGGAGTAGGCAGCCGCTCCATCAGTTGCCGAACCATAGCCTCCAACCTCTCCATCGACTATCGCTGCTCATCAATCGCCGCCCACACATCGCCATCCCTATGACCAGCGTCGCTAGGGTTAGCTCTTCCGGCTTCATTGTTGACCATCGTATAAGGCAAGTCCTTATGCTATGATACCACTTGACGCAGAACGGAAGTTCTAGGGTTTACCAGCGTAATCCCTAAAGTAACAAAACTGGAATCCACCAGCAAAGAACGAATGTATGTAACTGAAAATTGATAATATTATTGAATGCCTCCTGAAACTGATAACAAAGGGCCTTAAATAGCCTCTCGAAACCCTAAAATAAGCAAAAAGACTAAAATATCCTCAAACTAAATAAAAACAACTAAAAACGGAAAAATAAGAAAAAACACAAAATCTTCGGTTGCCAGACAGCCTAACTTAAACTGCTCCGATGAGGATGCAAATGACGTCAACCAGGGAAACCCCGGTTGCCACGCTATAGATATCTGAAAACCCTTTCTGAAAACATATTATAATAGGAAATTTGACAATCGAGTCAAAAGTTACGCCCGTTTCTTTGGAGCACCTCTTTTGGACAATTTCCTGTCCATCTCTTCTTCAAACTCTAAAGTCAACTGTCCTACATCATCTTGTAAGCTCCTTGGCGTTGAAGGTTAAGTACTTTGACAGCAATAATAACTCCATCCTGATAAAATATTCCCTTATACATTGCGCCAAAGCTACCTACACCAGCCAAGTGTGTTGGAGAGAACCCATCGGTTGCTTTCATGAGCATTTCATAAGACACTTTCCAAAGTGATTTATCCATTGTAGACCCAGACGCTAGTTCTTCTCTTCTCTTTTTGCGCCAACAAAAAATGAAAGACAACATCAAGATTAATCCCAAAACAACACTTGCAGTTGAGATTGCAATCTTTAATAGCAAAGAGATCTTGTCTTTTTTTAGGTCATTGTTGGGGCATTTGGGCAATTGCAGTTTATCAATGCCTCCACAAAGTCTATTATTACCAGCAATTGATGTTGCACTTGCGTTAGTGAAAATTCCTTTCATTGGTACTTCGCCCTCAAAAGCATTGAAGGACAAGTTCAGTTTCTCCAAAGGAAGAGTCTCCAAGAATTTTGGAATATGACCGGACAAGTTGTTATGTGAGAGATCCAACTGTCTAATACCTTTCAAAGAGCTCAATGATAGAGGAATAGATCCATTGGAAAAATTGCCCTCCAAGTTAATTAATCATTAATTAATCAAAAAATTATTATTGGAAGCTTTGGTTATCGTGGTCTAATTAAATTCAAAATACATGCACTAATACATAAGACTATCCTATTTTAGTCTTAAATTAGTCAAGACAATTAAATTACTGAATCTAATAAAGTTTGTGGAAGCCGGCTGTGATACTTGTCAAAAATGTTCTTTATATAAAATTGGGTGGTATACTGGTATAGTATATTTAACAGATTAAAAAATAAAAAAGTTTTATTTGTGAAAAGGCCTACGTATATCATTTTTTGGTATTGCTGTTGTCTTTTGCCAGCAAACTTGGTCTTGAAAAGGATTCGAAACGTTAATAAATAAATAAATAAATAAATAAATTATTATTTTGTTTCACTTACCTTCTCTTCATCTTATCTTTCTTTATTATCGTGTTTGTTTGTATTCTATCCGGCAATGCTTCCGTGTATAGTGACTTGTTCACTAACACTTCTAGGCATGAAATTTGCTACTCATCCACATATTCTAATGCTGTGTCTTATAAAAGGTGAAGAAATTTGGCAATTCAAATACCAATCAAGTACTTTATTTGATAGAGAAATTGGACCATTCTTCCACAATAATTAAGTTCATTTTCTACCATAATTATTGACATTGACACACACATATATATATATTTTACATGCCATCCGCAAATATGTGATATTGTCAGAGCCCTTTACCGCCAAGCCACGTTGTATTCTATGTCATTTTGAGGCCTCTTATACCACTAACCTCTATTGAAATTCACTAAATTAACAAATGACAATTGTGAAAATGGTTTTGAAAAGGATTCAAAACAATAATTAATCAAATTAAAGATTACTATCAAAGCTTGTGTTATCCTACTCTAAATTCAAAATTATGCACTAATATAAATGGTGTCGTAGTCTTAAATTATTCAAGACAATTTAATATATCGTTGAATCTGAAATTTGTGGAATCCGTGTGATAGTTGTCAAACATTCTTAAAATTATACATATGCTGGAAATTGAGAGACAAAAGACTTCCCAACAAAGATTTTTCATTCTACCAAACAATAGACTGCAAAATCTATGGCATACTTGTAACTCATTTTGAAATAGGTTTATCCACAATTTTTATTTTATATTTTTGAAAATGGTTTAACTACGATTTGGAAAATACAATATTCAATTGATTTTGATTGCTTCATATTTTCTTCCATTTTCTTTGACAGAGATTTATCTATGTATTTGAATGTTCATTTCTATAATAAGAACACTTTAATCAAGATAAAACCCTTTTTTTTTTTTCTATACAAAATTTCTCCTTTTATTTTTTATTTTTTAAAGTAATCTCATTTCGTTTTTAATATTCAATTGAATTATAGTAGCTCGTTTAAATCATAATAAATTTAATGATGTTTATGTTGGCTTCTTAACGAGATGTGATTTTAAATGATTGGTCATTGGTGGATCAATTATTGTTTCAAGTCTGTCTTTTTTCTCTTTTTTTTTTTTTTTTTCATTAAGATCAGTCATGGTTTTAGCTTATAAAGAAATGTTGAAGATGGCAAAATGATTTTGTCCCATTTTTCCATTGACTAGATGGTTACGTCATTGATGGGCTTTAAAATGATAAGTGGATCAAAATCGAACTTTTACGGGCCATTAAACGGCCCATACTCTATTGACTGGATGTTTAATTTGGGTATACATATTGGATTGGAGTGGTCGTCTTCTTCGTCTGGTGCTCTGTCACCATCTCTGATTCTTACATTTGTTTATATTGATTGTTTTCATTTTTTTAATGTTTTATTTGTTTAACAATTAAAGTCATGATATGATATACTGGTGTTCATATAACTTTCTCAGCTTATAAAGAAATGTTGAAGATGGCAATTAATGTTTGCTTTGTGTTGAGAAAATAGATGGCTCAAAAAAGAGAATTGTTATTCAAAATCATAACTGGTTACTTGGCAGTCAAAATTGATGCCCGATAAAAGGGAAATGAAGGAAACAAAAGCAGAACACATTATCATATTTAAGTAATTTAACTCTCTACTGCTTGATAAAAGATTTCAACTTCATTGCCTTCTCTGCATGTTGAACCCAGTTGTAGCTTGAAGAAGGATTTTCCTGACCGATTGCAATTCATGGACAACACGGCTTATGTTCATTCGATCATGTGGTGACTCCACAGAACATGCAACTCCAATTCTGACCATAGAAATCAGACATTCCTCTCGACTGTTGTTCAATGCTTGTCTCAGCCTATCATCAGTGGCAGCCATCTCTTCATTTATAAGCATTGGATCCACAATGTCCATCACCCAATAAGGCAATGCCATTCTAGCCAAACAATGAAGATTGAGGTCTCCTTCGAACGTAGCGTCTGTGGGTTTTTTTCTTGTCACCATTTCTAGCAGCAAGATCCCATAACTGTACACATCCCCGTTTGTTGACACCTTGTTTCCAAGACCATACTCTGCAGAACACTAAATTTTCATGAGAAAGCATATGGATTTTGAGAAGTGAATTAAGAATAGCAAGTGTTATAGTTACCTGGAGCTGCATATCCAACTGTTCCTTTTACTCCAACAGAGCTGCTTTGATTAGGATGTGGGACTTCTAGATGAAACCTTGCTAGTCCGAAATCTCCAATATGAGCGGTCATGTCATTGTCTAAAAGAATATTGCCTGGTTTTAGATCGCAATGAAGAACAGGCTCCTGGCAGTGTTGATGGAGATATTCCATAGCATATGCAACATCTATTGCAATGCTTATTCGTTGAAGAATGGTAAGACTCTGAATTTTGTTTTGTTCTTCCTCTGATTCTTCAACTGGATGCAACCACTTCTCAAGGCTTCCATTAGCCATGAACTCATAAACTATAGCTTTGAAGTCGTTGCCTTGAAAATCAATACTTGAGCAAGAGGTTATGACCTTGACAAGATTTCTATGACGGATATTCCTCAATGCTTTACACTCGGCCATAAAACTCTTGCAAGCTCTTTGGTGTTGGAGGTTAAGTACTTTGACTGCAACAATAACTCCATCTTTATCAAGAATTCCCTTATACACTGAGCCAAAGCTGCCTACACCAACCAAGTATGTTGGAGAAAACCCATTGGTTGCTTTGAGGAGCATTTCATACGACACTTTCCAAAGTGATTTTTCCGGTGTAGATCCAGAAGCTTGTTCTTCTCTTCTCTTTTTAAGCCAACAAAAAATGAAAGTCAACATCACTATTAATCCCAAAACAACACTTGAAGTTGAGATTAGAATCTTGAATAGCAAAGAGATCTTGTCTTTTTTTGGGTCATTGTTCGGGCATTTGGGCAACTGCAGTTCAGCAATGCCTCCACAAAGTCTATTGCTATTTCCGGCAACTGATATTGCACTTGCATTTGTGAAAATTCCTTCTGTTGGTACTTCGCCTTCAAAAGCATTGAAGGACAAGTTTAGTTTCTCCAAATGAAGAGTCTCCAAGAATTTTGGAATATGACCAGATAATTTGTTACGTGAGAGATCCAACTGTCGAATACCTTTCAAAGAACTCAATGATGGAGGAATAGATCCACTGAAAAAATTGCCCTCCAAGTTAAGATATTCAAAACTAGAACAAATACCAATTTCATTTGGAATTTCACCAGATAAGTTATTATTAGACACATCAAATGTCGTTAGAACTTTTAGAATTCCAATGCTTGGAGGTATGGATCCAACCAAATGGTTTTGAGCCAGATTTAGCGAAATCGACAAATAAGGTATATTGAAGATTTGTTCAGGTATAGTTCCACTAAGGTCATTTTGAGAAAGATCAAACCATGACAAGTGTTTCAAATTTCCTATACTGGAAGGGATGGCTCCTGATAATTTGTTACGTACCAAGAAAAGTTTTTCCATTAAAGACAAGTTTCCTATGGAAGAAGGAATTTCATCTGAAAGTTGATTGTAACCAAAACCCATCAATTGTAGGTTTTGAAGTCTGCCAATTTCTCTAGGAATAGGTCCTGTAAATTGGTTTTCGGACAGAGACAACCAATTTAAATTGAGAAGATTAGCTATCCCTGGAGGAATGCTTCCATACAATCGATTCTCAGCTAACGTTAATTGTTGGAGTTTAGTAGAAAAATTAGCAATGGACTGCGGCAATACTCCTTTTAACTTGTTTGACACAATGCTTAAAGACAACAAATTGCTACAGTTTGCCAAAGAATTGATAAAATCCATCTCATCAACTTCATCACTTCCTAAATTATTTCTGTTGATATGTAGAGTTTTAAGATCTTGCATGCCTCCAAAATCAGTTGACAATTTTCCAGAAAAATTGTTAACTGACATCTCAACTGTTTGGAGTTTTGAAGCATTGGATAAAGATTTTGGAATGGATCCACTAAACAAGTTAACTGCGATTTGAAAAAATAGGAGATTTGGAAGAGTTAGACCTAAATTTGATGGAAGTGTTCCATGAAGTTGATTCTCAGACAAAGAGAAAAATTGAAGGGAAGAAAGATTGTAGACTGAAGGGGGGACTGTACCTAAGAGGTTGTTGACACCAAGTTCAAGATACCTTAACTTTCTCAATCGATCTAATGAATCTGGAATATTTCCCCCCAAAGCATTGTAAGCTATCGATATAGTTTCCAAGGAGGTAAGGTTCCCAAGAAAAGACGGGATGCCTCCTGTTAAATTGTTTTTTCCCAATGCTAATCCTTTGAGGTTGTACAAGGATACAAACTCCAAAGGAATTTTCCCTACTAGTTTGTTGTTTCCTAGAGACAAGACCTTGAGTCTAGAACAATTAGACAAGTTGGTCGGGATTTCTCCAACCAGTAAATTATAATTCAAAGTAACAACTTCTAATCTAAAGAGTAGGCCAAATTCACGAGGGATTTCACCTTGGATATTGTTGTCATCGAGTTTGAGCACTTTTAGAAAGCTAAGGTTGCCAATATAAGGAGACAGAGAGCCAGAGAAACCTTTTGAAGTTAGGTTTAACACGGTGACCCTTCTATGCATGCGACCGCATGTGATTCCCTCCCACTCGCAGAAATGGCTAGAATTGTTCCAAGAGTTGAGGACTCCTTGAGGATCCTGGATGATCTTCGACTTGAAGGCCCTCAATGCAGCTTCATCGGTCTCATTTTGAGCTAAGTTTCTAGTTGTGAAGGTGGTGGTGGTGGTGGTGGTAGAGAAAGTAAATGGTACAACAAGAATCACTGTGATCAAAAAAAGAAAAAGAGATTGAAAGCAAACTGAGTAGTAATAGCTTGCATTCATTTTTTATGAAAGCAAATTGCCTCTCTGTTTGCTGTGTGTGAGTTTAACTTAGTTTTGCTTCTAGTTTCTACCATATATATAGTGGTCAAGAAGTCTGCAAAATTCAACCAGGTATTATTGGTGAGGGTGCCTCTTAGTCCAGGTCTTTTAGTGAATTTTTTTTATTGAAAATGTTTACAATAGCATTTTTTGGTATTTTGTGCTTGGCTTTTGCTGGAAAACTTCGTCTGAAAAGGCATTCAAAACATTAATTAATCAAAAAATTATTATTGGAAGCACTAATACATAAGACTATCATATTTTAGTCTTAAATTAGTCAAGAGGCATTTAATTACTGAATCTAATAAAGTTTGTGGAAGCCGGCTGTGATACTTGTCAAAAATGTTCTTTATATAAAATTGGGTGGTATACTGGTATAGTATATTTAACAGATTGAAAAATAAAAAAGTTTTATTTGTGAAAAGGCTTACGACATCAATTTTTGGTATTGCTGTTGTCTTTTGCCAGAAAACTTGGTCTTGATTCAAAACGTTAATCAATAAATATATATATATATATTATCAAAGCTTTCGTTATCATGGTCTAAAGAGGTCATTCAAAAAACTATGCCGATACTAGAAACGGAGAGACACAATAGAATGCAAAATTTATTGCATATACTTTTGTAATTGATCAAAGTTAAATGTTGAAATAGGTTTAACTACAATTTTGAAGATACCAATATTCAATTGATTTTGATAGCTTCAAATTTGCTTCCATTTTCTTTGACAGAAATTTATATATATATTTGAATGTTCATTTCTATTATTCTATACAAATGATGTAGGCAGAAACATACAAGTAAGACAATCACACACAAATCACCTATTGATTCCGTAGAATACCAGGGAAAAGAACGATAAATGAGTAAAAACCCAAAAGAAATTTTTATTCATCAAAGTCTGCCTCAAAACTAAAAACAAAGCCCGAAATAAATAACAAAAGAAATCTGATTCCAATAGGATTCGGTATCTCATAATTTCTTAAACAAAATAGATCTCTAAAAATCCTAAAACAAATGGGAAAGAATCCCAAACGAAATAGATCTCAATCCTAAACGAAAAAGGAAAAAAAAAACTCTAAAACTTGCGCAAGAAACAAAAGTCCTCGAACAACAATCAAAACGGCCAAATTTGGGTCTTCTACAGCCCGTAACATTTGTAGGGCTCGGCTAGGGCTTTCCGAAAACATATTATATTAGCGATTCCAACACCGTTTGCCCCTGTCGAGGCCCGCAAAGTTTCAGCCCTGTTTTGGGTGCTTTACGCGACCCAAATACAAAAATGCCACCCGATCCGCATCAGAAAAGAACTAACAAATTAAAATCATAATATCATAGTGTTTGAATATTATATATATATATAAAAAAACATCAGTTGAGCTACAAAACTGTTCTTAATAATCATTAATCATAAGTATAAATAATAATAGTCATAAGTATTTATAACACATTTTTAGAAATCTTCATCGCTCAGCTTGAATGTAGTATATATACTGCTGTTCATGTAATTTTCTCAGCTTATAAATAAAGTCTGTAGAAATCTTACCATTCTGTTGAGAAAATGGATGGCAGTCAAAAAGAGAATCGTTGTTCAAAATCATAACCGGTTACTTGGCAGTCGAAATTGCGATTGAAATATTCGTAGGAAACTGAAGCAAAAAAAGAAGAAGCGGAATTCATTGCACTTCCTTGTAATTGCTTGTCAACTGCTTATTAGCAAAAACAGTAGACAGACCACAGAAATGCACCTACATTATTTCATTATCATATTTAACTCTCTACTGCATTTCAGTGCACTTCATTGTGGCATGAAGAAGGTTTTTTCTCGCCGATTGCAATTCATGAACAACACGGCTTATGTCCATTCGATCCTATGGCGACTCCACAGAACATGCCACTCCAATTCTTACCATAGAAACCAGACATTCATCTCGACTGTTGTTCAATGCTTGCCTCATCGTATCATCAGTGGCAGCCATCTCTTCATTTATAAGCATTGGATCCACAATGTCCATCACTTGATCAGGCAATGCCATCTTAGCAAAGCTATGATGATTAAGGTCTCCATTGAACATAAGGTCTGTGGGTTTTTTCCTAGTCACCATTTCCAGCAGCAAGATCCCAAAACTGTACACGTCCCCATATGTCAACAATTCATTTCCCAGACCATACTCTGTAGAAAACAAAATTCCCATGAGAAAGTATATGGATTTTGAGAAGTGAATAAGATTACTAGATTAGCATACTAACAAGTTAGCAAAGTGTAATAATTACCTGGAGCAGCATATCCAACTGTTCCTCTTACTCCAACAGAGCTGCTTTGATTAGGATTTAAGACTTTTGGAAGAAACCTTGCTAGTCCGAAATCTCCAACACGAGCAGTCATGTCATTGTCTAAAAGAACATTGCTTGGTTTTATATCGCAGTGAAGGACTGGCTGTTGGTAGTGGTGATGGAGATATTCCATTGCATATGCCACATCAATTGCAATGCTTATTCATTGAAGAATGGTAAGGTTTTGAATTTTGTATTGTTCTTCCTCTGATTCCTCAGTGTTTATCCAAGCTGTTTTGGAATCACTAACGAAATCTACCTCCTTTCCATAGAAAAAGTTTGAGCTTGAACACAACGAAACTGCTCTGTGTAAAGCAAGGATTTCAGCTGAGATCGAATCTTGAGTCCCCACAAAATCAGAAAACAGGCCCAAAACCTTCCCAGAGCTGTCTCTCAAGACGCCTCCAATCCCAGCTGCTCCAGGATTACCCCTAGACGAGCCGTCCACATTGAATTTCAAAACGGTGCCCAGAGGAGGAGTCCAGACACAACCCCTTCTTTTATTTGACTGCTTCGTGTCAGTGCAGCTGTCCTGAAGGTTAAGAAGGATGGTGGAAATGGGAAGCTTTGAACCTTTACCATGGAACTTATACCACCACGCAATTCTGAATTTCACAAGGTCAGAGATCTGATCAATCGAATTGCGAACATTATTAAAAATTCTTTGGTTTCTGGTCTCCCAAACAGACCATAACATGGTTACGAAAAGAGTATTCCAAGCATGACCAAACTTCGACTCCGGGCATAAACCAAGCCATCCCAAGAACCACTCCCCACCAATCCATACAATTTGACCATAACTTCCAAGTCCAAGGACAATGCAGGAAAAGGTGACCTATGGTCTTCGGTTCATCGTTGCAAAACGAACAGGGAAAAGACAGAGTAGGGGCAATACCCAAATTCTGCATTACTTGGCCTACCATAACCCTTCCTCTTAAGGCTTGCCAAATGAAAATCTCAATTTTGGGAGGACTAATCCCTTGCCAAATAGCCATGAGATCCTGAGAGCTGTCATGAGAGGGGGTTTCTAGGCACAAACGAAAAGAGCCCACAGAAAACTTACTATCCGGGCAATGCAACCAAGCCAGAGTATCCGGAGACGACCTCCTAATAGAGACATTTTCAAGAAGGCTCAAAAGAATGTTCCATTGACTCTGTTCCCAGTCGAAAAGGGGCCTGCGTAAAGCAATATCCCACCTCCATTGAGAATCTTGCCAATACCCAAGGAAGGAGATAGGGACTCGAAATTTTTGCCAATATCCCACCAATGAAAGGAACTAGTTTATTACCGTTTCCAACAACTGATATTGCACTTGCATTAGTGAAAATTCCTTTCATTGGTACTTCACCCTCAAAATCGTTAAAGGACAAGTTTAGTTTCTCCAAAGGAAGAGTCTCCAAGAATTTTGGAATTTCACCTGACAAATTGTTACGTGAGAGATCCAACTGTCGAATGCCTCTCAAAGAATTCAATGATGAAGGAATAGATCCGTGGAAAAAATTGCCCTCCGGTTTAAGGTATTCAAAACTAGAACAAAGACCAATTTCATTTGGAATTTCACCGGGTAAGTTATTATTTGACACATCAAATTCTGTTAGAACTTTTAGATTTCCGATGTTTGGAGGTATGGATCCAACCAAATGGTTTTGAGCCAAATTAAGTGAAATTGACAAATGTTGTATATTGAAGATTGTTACGGGTGTAGTTCCACTGAGGTCATTTTGGGAAAGATCTAAGAATGACAGTTATTTCAAATTTCCTATACTAGAAGGTATGGCTCCTGATAATACAATTCCATTAAAGATAAGTTTCCTAGAGAGGAAGGAATTTCACCCAAAAGTTGGTTATCACTAAGAGTCATCCTTTGTAAGTTTTGAAGTTTACCGATTTCTCTAGGAATGGTTCCTGTAAATTGGTTCTTCAACAAAGCCAACACGTTTAAGTTGACAAGATTAGCTATCCCTGGATTAATGCTTCCATACAATTGATTCTCAGCTAACTCTATAAGTTGAATTTTAGTAGAGAGATTAGCAATTGAATTTGGCAATACTCCTCTTAACTTGTTTGTCCCTATGCTTAAAGACAACAAATTGCTACAGTTTGCCAAAGAAATGATAAAATTCATCTCATCTATTTCACCGCTACCTAAATTATTATAGCTGAGAAATAAAGTTCTAAGATCTTGCATGCCTCCAAAATCAATTGATGACAATTTTCCAGAAAAATTGTTACCTGCCATGTCAACTACTTGGAGTTTTAAAGCATTGGATAAAGATATTGGAATGGTTCCACTAAATTAGTTATTTCCGGTTTCAAAAAGTAAGAGATTTGGAAGGGTTAGACCTAAATTTGATGGAATACTTCCATGAAGTTGATTATTAGACAAACCGAAAACCTTAAGGGAAGAAAGATTGTAGAATGAAAGAGGGACCGTACCTAAAAGGTTGTTACCACCAAGTCCAAGGTACCCTATATTTTCAATCGATCTAATGAATCTGGAATATTTCCCCCCAAAGCATTGTTTGTTATAGATAAACCTTCCAAGGAGGTAAGGTTCCCAAGAAAAGACGGGATGCCTCCTGGTTTTTTTTTTTTTTTTTTTTTTGGTCAAGCACAGCACATACATGTTTTGGCTACTATTATTATTTCTATGATTGGAAAATTCTCGTACAACAAACATTTCATGTAACAGTGCTCTCATTCATCTTGAGGAGGTGTGTAATGGAGGAATTGTTTTCAAATATTGCGGGAGATGTTTCAGAGGAACTGCTAGTTGAGTCACCTGTAGCTGGATTCAACGATGAACCACTTGGAAGAGAACCATTTCCATCTTCGTTTTGAGACACAACTGAGATCTTAACGGCAGCAGCTCTTTCCATCTCCTTCTCCAGCTCTTCTTCCTTTCGCAAAGAAGTAAATTGGGTGTCCAAAGACTTGGCTGCTCCTAACCATGCAAGAACAATCACCATAAGTATCCCTCCAAGGTGAGGAGTTGAATTCGCAAGTGACCCGAAGCTTTTGATCATAAACTGCTGAATGAGAGCTCCTCCAGACTTCCCCAGTGGGTTGCACACGACATCAATGGCTGCCTTCCCTTTCACCTTGGCGTCCTCATCTTAAGGAATATAGGCCATTTCCTTGCAAGGATCAAACAAGCTGTACTTGGCACTCTTGCTGAAAATGTTTTGCAAGGCACCCACATATACAGCTGCAAGAAGAGGACAATCCGAACTTTGCAAGAGCAGGTGCAAAAGGATCTCCGAAGAGTATTAGAGAAAAGAAACCAACTCCTGTAAGCAGTAGTGTAAAATGTAGAGAAGGTGTTTGATAAAAGGTTTCAAACACTAAGAGAAACAAAAGCTTAAGAAGTGGAGAGAGCCATTACTGGAGCTTCAAAGCTATGAGCGAGAATGCTCTGTTTTCATTACTGATAGATATTAACAATCTTGAGATGCTATATATATAGTGTAGTCAATATTAGAAAACTGATTCCCTGATAGTCAAGGAATTGTAACTAACTATTACATCAGCAACTTACTAATTACATCAGCATTTTATCACACATATTGTGTGTTTAGTTTTCCTGTCTAATACATATTCTAGAAGGCTGCCAGGTCAGCTAGGTGGTTAGAGTTTGTTAGAAACCTTCAATCACAACCTCTGACTCTTGACTGATGATCAGGTTCTGAGGTCCATTCTGGTTTCGTGTATTCTGGTTTGGTAGTCGTGTTAAGTTCTGGGCCTCTGGCTTGGAAAGATTATTTGAAGCAGCAGCATTCTTTACAAGGAGGACTGTTGGTGTGATCTTTGCTGCGACTCCCCATCCATATTTATCAAATATATACTGACTCAGAAGCATCATCGTGACGACACCAAGAATTTCAAGCTCCCCTTCTTATTCCCATCTTGAGCTTCTCCTTCTTCTTGCTACGGGTAGGAAGAGGAACAGAAGTGTTCACCCACCAGTAAAGGCCACAGATGGCAAGCCCCATAACAACCACAATACTCATCATTGCTTTCAAGGAGATGGCCCAACCATCAACTCCTCGGCCCAAAATTTTCCTCATCATAGAGAAGTACTTCACCGTTCGGCCTGAGAAAATAAGGGCAATATTGGCCCCAAGTCCAAATAGAAGATAGAATTTTTTGGCATCATCGACTGTAGTTATCTGAGTAGCAAAACCCCAAAACAGAACAAAAATGACCACACTCCCCCAAAGTTCATCCATTATATAGAACAAACAAATGCTCCAAATCCTCAGAATCGCACACGGACCAAGAAACCTCGGACCGAGAACATTAAGAAGCTTATCAGCAAATTCCTGAGGGTGGATGTAGTTGCTGAGTGGATACAAAACAAACCCAAAAGCTCCAAAGAAGGCTATGAAGGGAACAATAACAGTGTAAAACAAAGCCTTCTTAGACAAAAAATTAGCTAACTTTCTGTATAACAACATAAACCCAATAGCCATAGGCAAGTACACCCAAGTCTTCGAAAATGGTATAATCTCTGCACTGCTTCCTTGAGCTGTCACACTCAACACAGCCTTTGTGTCTCTAAGGATTATGTAGTTGAATAGAATACAAAAGAACATCAACCCAAGTGGGATAATCTTCTTCAGAGTCACAAGCTCAATCCCCAAGAACTTTGGCTGCTCGGGTTCACCCAACAAAGGCTGTTCATCAGCTGGAGAAGCAGAAGCAGCAGCTTCTGCTTTGCAGACATGCAAATTTCTGTCTTTGGAGACAAACCCTTGTGGCTTTGTCATAAAGCTTTGCGGGATGCCTCCTGCTAAATTGTTTTTGTGCAATGTTAATGCTTTTAGGTTGTATAAGGATACAAACTCCGATGGAATTTTCCCCACTAATCTGTTGTATCCTCCTAGAGACAAGACCTTGAGTTTAGAACAATGAGACAAGTTGGCCGGGATTTCTCCCACTAGGAAATTATTGTACAAGTATGCAAATTCTAATTTGAAGAGTTGGCCAAATTCATGAGGGATTTCACCTTGAATATAGTTGTCATCGAGTTTGAGCAACCTTAAAAAGCTAAGGTTGCCAATATAAGGAGACAGAGAGCCAGACAAACCTCTTGAACTTAGGTTTAAGGCGGTGACCCTTCTATGATTCTTGGTCCAGGTCTTTTATTGAAAATATCTACGGTATATTGGAAATGTCTACGATAGCATTTTTTTGGTATTATGTCTTGGCTTTTACCAGAAAACCTTGTCTTAAAAGGATTCAAAACAAATTACCGTTCAATGTGGCTTGATGGAAATGAGATGTTCATTCAGTCTAACAATCTCTCATGTTCGTGTAGCAGCAGCCACCGCAAGTGGTATATATAAAAAAAAAAAAAATTTAAAAATTAAATTAAAAAAAAAAACCTTTGTTGAAGCCGTCCAGCTGTGATACTTATCAACAATGTTCTAGACATAATATTATTTCATTTCATTTAGTGGTGATGTGGTATAGTGTATATTTAAGTTTTCTTTGAAGCTTCCTTCAAAAAAACAAAAAAAAAAAAAGTTTCCTTTAATGCTTTTCCCCATCGTGTTGGATTTTCCTCCCAAAAAATAAAATAAAATAATTTCAATCGAAAGGATATACTATAGCATATTTTGGTATTGTTGTAGGCTTATGCCGGAAAACTTGGAATTGAAAGTGATTTAAAACATTAATTAATCAAAAAATTATTATCAAAACTTTGGTATCGTGGTCTAAGGACGGCATTCTGAATATTATAATTATACTGGGAACTGAGAGACGGGAAATTTTCCTAGTAAAGATTCAATTGATTTTGATTGCTTCATTTTTGCTTAATTGCTTCCATTTTCTTTGTCAGAGATTTTGTCTATATATATATGAATGTTCATTTCAATACAAAAAAAAAAAACACTTTAATAAGGACAAAACCCTTTTTTGTTTTTAATATTCAATTGATTTATTGTAGCTAGTTTAAAATTTAAATCATTATCAATTAATTATGTTTATATGGGCTTCTCAACGAGATGCTATAAAATGGTTGGTGGATCAAAATCCAACTGGGCTAGGCTTAAATGGCCCGCTTTACCATTGACTTTTATGGGCTTATTTGGGCCGTAAAATTGGACGTGGAGTGGGCCCGCTCTAAATCCACCCACCAAAGCTCGTGTACTTTATAAAAAAAGTTGGTAGATGGAAATCAATGTTAGCTTTGTGTTGAGAAAATCAATGGCTAAAAAGGAGAATTGTTGTTCAAAAGCATAAATGGTTACTTTGGCAGTCAAAATTGCTGCCGATCAAAGGGAAATAAAAGCAGAACACAGTGCACTTCCTTGTAAGTAGTTGTCAACTGCTTATCATTATAAGGATAAACAGTGGACACAACACAGAAATGCAACTACTTTATTACATATATATTATTTAACACTCAAGTACTGCTTGATAAATTAAAGCTTTCAACTTCATTGCCTTCTTTGCATGTTGAACCTAGTTGTTGCTTGAAGAAGGATCTTCCTGGCCGATTGCAATTCATGAACAACACGGCTTATGTTCATTCGATCCTGTGGTGACTCCACAGAACATGCCACTCCAATTCGCACCATAGAAATTAGACATTCCTCTCGACTGTTGTTCAATGCTTGTCTCAGCCTATCTTCAGTGGCAGCCATCTCTTCATTTATAAGCATTGGATCCACAATGTCCATCACTCGATCAGGCAATGCCATTCTAGCAAAACTATGAAGATTGAGGTCTCCTTCGAACACAGCGTCTGTGGGTTTTTTTCTTGTCACCATTTCCAGCAGCAAGATCCCATAACTGTACACATCCCCGTTCGTCGACACCTCGTTTCCAAGATCATACTCTGTAACACGAAATTTTCATGAGAAAGTATATGAATTTTGACAAGTGAATAACATTAGTATACTTATAATTAAGTTAAATAATGTTAGAATTACCTGGAGCTGCATATCCAATTGTTCCTTTCACTCCAACAGAACTGCTTTGATTAGGATTTCGAACTTTTGGATGAAAACTTGCTTGTCCGAAATCTCCAACATGAGCAGTCATGTCATTGTCTAAAAGAACATTGCTTGGTTTTAGATCGCAATGAAGAACAGGCTCCTGGCAGTGTTGATGGAGATATTCCACAGCATATGCAACATCTATTGCAATGCTTATTCGTTGAAGAATGGTAAGACTCTGAATTTTGTTTTGTTCTTCCTCTGATTCTTCAGCTGGATGCAACCACTACTCAAGACTTCCATTTGCCATGAACTCATAAACTATAGCCTTGAAATCGTTGCCTCGGAAATCAATACTTGAGCAAGAAGTTATGACTGTGACAAGATTTCTATGACGGATATTTCTCAACACTTTACACTCGGCCATAAAACTCTTGGAAGCTCCTTGTTGTAGAAGGTTAAGTACTTTGACCGCAAGAATAGTTCCATCCGGTTCAAGAATTCCCTTGTACACTGAGCCAAAGCTGCCTACACCAAGCAAGTGTGTTGGAGAAAACCCATCGGTTGCTTTGAGGAGCATTTCGTAAGACACTTTCCAAAGTGATTTTTCCGGTGTAGATCTAGAAGCTTGTTCTTCTCTTCTCTTTTTAAGCCAACAAAAAATGAAATACGACATCACGATTAATCCCAAAACAACACTTGAAGTTAAGATTATAATCTTGAATAGCAAAGAGATCTTGTCTTTTTTTGGCTCATTGTTTGGGCATTTGGGCAACTGCAGTTCAGCAATGCCTCCACAAAGTCTATTGCTATTTCCAACAACTGATATTGCCCTTGCATTTATGAAAATTCCTTTCATTGGTACTTCGCCTTCAAAAGCATTGAAGGACAAGTTTAGATTCTCCAAATGAAGAGTCTCCAAGAATTTTGGAATTTCACCTGACAAATTGTTACGTGAGAGATCCAACTGTCGAATGCCTCTCAAAGACTTCAATGATGAAGGAATAGATCCATGGAAAAAATTGCCATCCAAGGTAAGGTATTCAAAACTAGAACAAAGACCAATTTCATTCGGAATTTCACCAGATAAGTTATTATCAGACACATAAAATGCCGTTAGAACTTTTAGATTTCCGATGTTTGAAGGTATGGATCCAACCAAATGGTTTTGAACCATAGTAAGTACAATTGACAAATGAGGTATATCGAAGATTGTTTCAGGTATAGTTCCACTGAGATCATTTTGGGCAAGATCTAAGCCTAACAGTTGTTTCAAATTTCCTATACTAGAAGGTATGGTTTCTGATAATTTATTACTTCCCAAGACAAGTAATCCCATTAAAGACAAGTTTCCTATGGAGGAAGGAATTTCACCAGAAAGTTGGTTGTCCCAAAGAAACATACTTTGTAAGTTTTGAAGTTTACCAATTTCTCTAGGAATAGGTCCTGTAAATTGGTTCCCCTGCAAATTCAACTCGTTTAAGTTGACAAGATTAGCTATCCCCGGATTAATGCTTCCATACAATTGATTCTTAGGTAACTCTATAAGTTGGAGTTTAGTAGAGAGATTAGCAATTGAATTTGGCAATACTCCTCTTAACTTGTTTGTCCCTATGCTTAAAGACGACAAATTGCTACAGTTTTCCAAAGAATTGATAAAATCCATCTCATCTACTTCACCGCTACCTAAATTATTTACGCTGAGAAATAGAGTTTTAAGATCTTGCATGGCTCCAAAATTAATTGATGATAATTTTCCAGAAAGATTGTTAATTGACATGTCAACTATTCCGAGTTTTGAAGCATTGGATAAAGAAATTGGAATGGGTCCACTAAATGAGTTATTTGTGATTTTAAAATCTTGGAGATTCGGAAGAGTTAGACCTAAATTTGATGGAAGAGTTCCATGAAGTTGATTCTCATTTAAAGAGAAAGTCTGAAGGGATGAAAGATTGTAGAACGAAGGAGGGACTGTACCTAAGAGGTTGTTACCAGCAAGTCCAAGAAACAGTAACTTTTTCAACCGACCAAATGAATTTGGAATATATCCCCCCAAAGCATTGTATGCTAGACCTATTTTTTCCAAGGAGGTGAGGTTCTCAAGAAAAGGCGGGATGCCTCCTATCAAATTATTTTTGTGTAAAACCAATCTTTTGAGGTTGTACAAGGAGACAAACTCGAACGGAATTTTCCCTACTAGTTTGTTGTATCCTATATGTAACTCTTTGAGCCTAGAGCAATGAGACAAGTTGGTTGGGATTTCTCCAACCAAGAAATTATTTGACAAAGATGCAACTTCTAATCTAAAGAGTCGGCCAAATTCATGAGGGATTTCACCTTGGATATTGTTGTCATTGAGTATGAGCTCCCTTAGAAAGCTAAGGTTGCCAATATAAGGAGATAGAGAGCCAGACAAACCTTTTGAAGTTAGGTTTAACACAGTGACCCTTCTATGCTTGCGACTGCATGTGATTCCCTCCCACTCGCAGAAATGGCTAGAATCGTTCCAAGAGTTGAGGACTCCTTGAGGGTCCTCGGTAATCTTCGACTTGAAAGCTCTCAATGCAACTTCATCGGTCACATTTTGAGCTAAGTTTCTAGTTGTGAAGGTGGTGGTGGTGGTGGTAGTGGTAGATGAGACAAAAGGTACGAGAAGAATGACTGTGATAAGAAAAGGAAAAGGGATTGAAAATAATCTGAGCATAAATACTTTGCATTCATTTCAGAAGTAAGCAAATTGGTCTCTCTGTTTGCTGTGTGTGAGTTTAACTTACCTTTGCTTCTACTATATATAGTACGTAGTTGAAGTTCATGTTGTGTCTTAATGTGAAGATGATAAACAGTTAACTAGATGATGTGTGAAATACTTGTAGCTGTTATTTTTGACTTTGCGCCAATTAATAATTTAGGGAATCTGATGATTTATTCAAGGCAGTACTCATTAGATTGTGGGACAATTACTGGGAAAATGTTAGACAACCACCGGTTTCATTTTCTCTTGCTAATTATAAACGGTTTAATCAGTTTTTCAGTTTCTTCAACTTTTAACATTGCTACCCTCATTTTTTTTTTTTTTTGAACTGCAAAATTTATTCCAGAGCCCCAAAAGCTAAAGAGCAAGCAAATTAAAGCTATATATTCAACCATCTATTAGTGAGCTTAATCAATTTACATTTTAGTTTTTGATCAAAAGCAAATTAAAGCTATATATTCATTTTAGTTTTTTTTTTTTTTTTTTTAATCTCAAAAATATACTTTAAGATATACCATCCTAAACAAATTAATCTGAATTAAGTGTATTTATTGATCTAAAACATAATAGTCAAAAAAGGAAAAAAAAAAAAAAAAAAAAAAACTAAGTTTTTAATTTGTTTCCTCTATTACTCTATTAGTGAGGTTAATCAATTTAAATTTTAGTTTTTGATCAGAAGCAAATTAAAGCTATATATATTCAACCATCTATGAGCTCCCACTTCAATCTCATTCCCATTTCATTCTCTAAGATTATTGTACCATGTTGACATATGATCATAAAATGTTTAATAGTATTTAGAGCATATGTGAAATGATCTATAAAATCAAATACTTAATACTTTGTATTTCATGACTTATACACAACATACAAGTACTCAATTTAATTGGTATATTTAAATTATAGGGTTTTTTTTTTTTTTTTTTTTTGAGAAAATTTTATAGGTAATTTATTTGATCATTCCCTGTAATAAATGCCAAATTAAAATATATTGGAATAGTTTAAAATTTCATAAAAGAAACCATTACTTAAATAGTTAAATTACCAAATATAATCCTGTGATTTGTATAAAGTATAGTTAAATATTTTCTGAAAAAAAAATTAATAGTAAGATAGCAACAACTCATACGGGCATATAGAGGATTAATGAAAAAATATTCAGTAGTGTGAAACAAAAAGCACTTTAAGACTTCAAACAATGACTTTTTAGCATGCGAATTGTAACTGATCATCAATATGTTCTCATGCCAGAGTAAAAAAAAAATACATAACATGTTCTCATAGCATGTCTTAAGGTGTAGAAATTTGAACATTCTCCCACAATAAGTTTATTTTGACAAAGAAATATTGTCATGTACAATACCACTATGTCTGTTGGCATTGTTGGTTCCACGTTTATGAGCGGTCAATGATTGGTGTGCTTCACACTTTGCCTTAATTAGTATATTCAAAGATATTGATCATATTTTTATAATATTATTAAATAATATAATATTTTACTTATTACACAATTATATATATGTAACCTAGCTTTCTGTTAATTCTTTCATTTAATTAAAAACAATAATAAAAAAATTAAAATTTTGGCAAAGCATCATCTTCATCATCATAAAATTTTCTTACTATGTAGGATGTAGCAATATGTTTTTCTGTTAATTGTTCAATTTTTTTTTTCTATGAAAATGTTGTACTGAAACTGTTATTTCCTTGATTAATTATTTACTTACTTGCTGAATAGGCGAATACAAGCATGTGTCAAGATCTTCTAACACTCTATCAGAGCTGTGTGAGGCACACTAACTTTATCAACTTCTTTAGTGGATAATGTTAGTTTGTAGATGGCAATTAATCAATGTTAGTTTTGTATTGAGAAAATCAATGGCTCAAAAAGAGAATTGTTATTCAAAATCATAACTGGTTAATTACTATTGGTAGATAAAATTGCTGCTGATCAAAGGGAAATGAAGTAAATAAAACTATAAAAGCTTAACACTGTTAGGTTTTGGCTTGTATTCCCAAGTGAACCCATGCAATGTTAACCAAACGGGACTTAACTGATATGAAAAAGGAAACATCCTGCAGACATAGGTATCATGTGGAAGTAGGTGTTCTTGTTTAAGGAAGATTTGGAAGCCTGAAGATTAACTGGAAAAAGGAAATCCAGGAAGAACAAAAGGCACTTTAAGACTTCAAACAATGACTTTTTAGCATGCAAATTGCAACTAATCATCAACATGTCCTCATGTCAAAGTAAAAAAAAAAATACATAACATGTTCTCATAGCGTTTCTTAAGGTGTAGAAATTTGGACATTCAAATAACAATTATCTATATTTGACAAAGAAAAAAAAATGGACATTCTTCCACAATAAGTTCATTTTGAAAAAGAAATATTGTCATGTACGTGTATGTTAGTGTGTGAAACGAGTCATTAATTGGTGACCCTTGGCATTGTCGGTTCCACGTTTATGAGCAGTCAATGATTGGTGTGCTTCACACTCTGCCTTAGTATATTCAAGAGTAATGCTAAACGCTAAACGTCTCAATTTTTTTTTTTAAATTCTGTCTCAATGATGTAGCATATGAGGTGTCAGCATCTTATAAATTATTTTTTATTTTTTTTGAAAAGTTAGATATTATTAATCATCCTTTCAAAGAGAGCAGCCCACAACAAGCCAATCAGGCACAAAATAAAACAGCAAACACAGGTCTAAACAGCTCAAAACACAAAGGCGCAGGGCACCACTCAAAAAAAAATTTGGAAAATCCCAGTTCAACAGCTGATCCACTTCTATAGTGGTTGATCCATAACAGTGGAAATGGAATTACTGGTGGAAGACCAAATGAAATTATTTGGGTGAATATTTTATAATGGTTGACCCAATTAAGTGTTTGTGTACCATTAAATTTTGCTTGCCAAATACTATATATGATTTGTCAAGATCTTCTCTATCACAACTGTGGCATCAATGACCCTTCTCATTCTCATCCCACTTGAGCATATTTGGTTCAAGAAGATCCATGAAGAAATTTTTTTATGCCATATGTCCGATCTTTAATGGACTGACCGGTGCCTCACTCAGCAGGATACCCGATACACCAAAGATTTTCTCTTATGGCAACCCAATGGAATACAAGCAACACTAATTTTGTCCAACGGAAGCCACAAGCAATATAAATAAATAAATATATAATATTAATAAAATAAAATAAAATGTACAAAATTTAGACAAATTTATGACCTTGGTATCTATGTCATCTTGAGGGTTCTATTACCACTATAACATCAAGGGAGGCAAAGCCAGCTTCATCAAATTTGGAAGATCTAAAAATGGAAAATTTAAAAGAACAATAAATATATAAAAATATTTAGAGTGAAAATTAGATAAATTTAAATATATTTTAGAGTTTTATGAGTTTGTTTTAGTTTGGTAATACTTAGTACAGTTTTCACTTTTCAGTTACTTCAGTTGTTAAAGGAATGTGGAAATTGCCAAAATTGACCCATCTACTTATGGGATTTTCTTTTTTAACCACATACATACTTTTAATTGTTTTTAACCATGTTTTTGAGAAATTATTCAAAAGCCCTCATATAAAAACCCCCAAATCAGCTCTCTCTCTCTCCTTTCTTTTCTTTTTCTTTCTCTCTCCTCTCCTCTACTCTGCTCTGCTCTCTCTCACCGATCTCCCTCTCTCTCCGCGATCTCTCTCTCGCCGGCATGGTTGACGGCCATCGAGCGCCGACAAGCATCTAGTCCACGCCACGAACCAGCTGTTGGTTGGTCGCACGAACCAGCGACGACCACGAACGACCAAGCGATGCCGCGACGGGGGTCGTGCGCCGCTGGTTCGTCCACCGCTGGTTGGAGCGACGACCGGGTGTCTTCCGGCAGCTAGGTGTGCCGGCGATGTGGTCTGCAAAAATCCCAATCAAAAAACCTAACCCTAATTCGAATTTGAGGAAGAAGATGAGAAAGAAGAAGGGAAAAAAAAACTTATCCTAATTTCAATTTAGTCCAGATTTCAAGTTTTAATATTTCTATTTTAGGCATGATTTCAAGTTTTAATATTTCTAGTTAGGCATGATTTCAAGTTTTAATATTTCTAGTTAGGCATGATTTCAAGTTTGTGTATTTCAATTTAGTCGTGATTTCAAGTTTGTTTCGAGGTTTAAAGAATACTATTTTCAGGGTTACTCTGGTAATTCATGGTACTAAATTGAATTTTTTTTTAAAAAGTGGTTATTAACAATTAAAAATTTAAAAGTGGTTAAAAACAAAAGTATGATAAGTTGGATGGCTACTTATGGTTTTCTCTCGAAAGGAATTCGTCCATTCAACCGAAACCCCGTTTAATTAACGGAAATGCAGTTATCTATGGAGTTAACGCCGTCATGACAGAATCTGTCACGTGCTGCACACACTCCCCGAGAAAATATTGCCACCAAATGGGAAAACGACACGTGGAACAAAACAATCTTCTAAACAAAAGCTCATCATCTCCGACATTTGGTGCCACAAACAGCTCCCTCTCAGTCTCTCTGTTGATATGGTTGGAACTTGAAACCAAACCCGAAAAATGGCCGCCGTATCTCTAAACTCAGTCGTCGGCTTCAATTCTACGGTAAACTTTTAGATTCTTTTCTTCTTTTTTTATTTTGTGTTTAAATTTTTACAAGAACCCATCTGCAAGTTCTTTCAAGTAGTGCTTTTTGTGATTCTGGTTATGTTATCTTTAGTTTTTACTTCGGTTAGTAACCGAACCCAGCTAAACGAAACCAAAAGTTTCCATTTTTTGTACAAATTTTAGTTAAAATCATGCTAACATAGTGTTTAATCTAGATGGGGTGGTTCTGTTTGTACAAAATTTATTGATTTTGTAATAAATTGTTAGCTTGACAGACACATATAGATAATTTTTCAGTTAATTTTGGAAAATCCCCATATCTTTATATTATATGAAGCTCAATTTTTTTTTATAATGTAATAATTGCCTATAGTTAGAACTTGGAAGTAGTTGGAACAGTTGAGTGTTGTGAGGTAAATTTTCATATGAGAAGTTTTAAAGAGAAAATTATTAATGCAATCTAATGATATATACATTTTTCCTAGCAACTAAAATGATCGTAAATGTTTCGACTTTAGCATTATGAAGACTTGTGTTTAGGAGATTCTTACTTCATATGGGAATTGTCTTGCTATTCTATCTTGCGTATGTGTATGCATTCACGGACCCTTGGAAGTTTTGATCTGTTTGTGTTCATAATAGAATGGAAAAAAAGAAAAGAAAAGGTTGGTTTTTGTTGGTTTGAAATTGGTCTAAATGAAACAAGTAATTCGATAGCAGCATCAAGGAATGTGTTATGTGTTTCTTATCGATCTTAATTGAAACCTTGATTAGGATGTGAAGGGTCCAAAAACCAATTCCATTTGATTCTTTTGAAAATAAATTATATGTGTTTCACATCTTATCGTTAAGCAACTGTTGTGTTTATAAATTTTCTTGAAAGAAATTGATGTGTTCTAGACATATATTAATTGCTGTTATGCTTTACCGAAGTGTTGCTCAATTGAAAGTTGTTGCTTGCCAAATGCCAGCATGTTTCAAGATCTTCTGTCAGAGCTGCAGTGCCAAAGGCCGTCCCTTTTACATCCCCATTGAGCATATTGACTTCAAGGAGATCAGTAAAAAAAGAAGATTGGGGTTGTGTCTTTCAGTTGCTGATAGCGATCGCCTTGCCACAAACACCAGCAATGGGGGTTCTGGAGATTCTGTGAGATCATTTTCTAATAATCAAGTTTCGGCTGTGAATGTCTCATCGTTGGATTCTCCTAGTGGAAACATCCCACCACAAACTAATGTTGATGGTTCAGGGATTCAAACCCCTGAGGCTACTAATGGTTTGGTTTCTTCGGATCCAAAACCGAATATATCTTCATCCTCTAGCTCTCAGTCTCCAACAAAAAGATCATCTCTAACAGCAAGAGAGAGACTAAGGGCAGCCCGGTTTAGAAGCCGTGATAATGAGTTAAAGGCTTCTAAATCAGATATGAGCAGCAGAGTATTGGCTGCTTCGAGGGCAAGTGATGGACGTAAGAAAAGATCTGGTCTTCCTGAAGCCCCTACGAACATTTTTGATGACAGCAAGAGAGGGATGCCAAAGCCAGGTCTGACTTTTCAGTTTCCTGGGGGTAATGATCTCTTCGTTATCATCTTTTCATTTGTTTTTATCAGTACCGTGATGTTTGCAACTACTTACGTTGTCTGGAAAGTTGGCGCCATCCATTTCAATGAGTACTAAAGTGGAGGGTTGCTGGATTCTGCATGTTTGGAAGATCAGAAACCGATTTCTGGTTTCAGGTACTAAAAAAAAACACTCTTCTTACAAATGGCTAGGCTTTTGAGTCTCTTTTAGACAAAGATATATACACAATGTACAAAGAGTTACTTGGCCAATGTTTGTATATCAGTACTCAGCTTTTTCATGATTGCTATACAATTCTAGTTTTTTAGCTTCAAGAATCAAGATCATTGTCCCTAGTGTTTTCTATAGCTGAAATAGTACCGAATCTCCTCTCTAGTATAAATACACGAAAATGTCTACAGTGACAAGTGTTGCTTAAAGGATTCAATGGAGTTTCCACTTCCTCCAATGTTAAATCCTCAATTTTTCCATCGCTTCTTGATCTTTGAATGTTCAATAATTCGCTCCATTTTAGTCAACTACTATCTGTAAATGTCATATTTTCATGTTTAGGGTTAATATCATATGCTTCTCTTATATCTGATTTTGAATTGTGTTAGAAATTCTCTGCTCAAAAAGCTTGTAACGAATTCGGGAACTATCCAAATCTTTCGTATACTTAATCTAAGATATAGAAGAGGTCGATGATATTAACTCGAAATGATTCAAAAAGATGCACAATGATGTGATAAATAGTAGTATACTTGTTTGATCTGTATCTGGTAGGCTTTGTTTGAACATATATGGCCAAACTCATGGTTGTAGCTTGTTTATCATGTGACATTTTACCTTGTTTTCAAATGCTTATCTTATTCTTTATCACACATTGCTTTTGGTTCTTATTCTTATCTTTATAATCTTTGACAAATATGCCAAGTACATCAGCCACTTGAGCCATTAAATTAAGCAACAAAAAACAATGTGCTTATTACATTTTGTAAGGTTGTAGATTTGTAGGTAGAATTGCTAGATATGGCACATGTTCTTAGTGTACTTGTCGAATAAAATACATGACTTTATCATTCTATTATTCGTAATCTGAAGGTTGGGAAGAGTAAACGGGAGTAATTGTATGTCAACTCTACCTACCATTGAATTAACCGTAAATGAATGATCAGATGTTGAAGTTATTAATTTAAGTGGATATAAACCCACCCCATAAAGAGAATTACAGACGGGTTATTAGGTTTTTTTTTTTTTTCTCTTTCACGAATCTAAAACCGAAAAAAGGAAAAAGTGTTGCGTGAACAAGACTTGAAAAACTAGATATTTGTTCTTCAAAATTTAGTATAAACTTATTGACCTAAAAACTCATTGCAAGTTAAAAGTTGGACTGTTGGATAGTGGGATATGACTGAACCCACAATCTTATTAATATGGGCGTGAGGGAAGTATTCTGAAAAACCGATTATAGAATAGGTTAACAAAAATACGTTAATAGACAACAGATTCTCGACCAGGTAAACATCACATTTAATAAGTTCAATATTGTTAAGATCAAATCTTATAAAATGTATGTGACAAGGGTCCATAGAGACCACAAAATCAAAAGGTTGCAACTTACCAAAGTGAGTGGTGGATCAGAGGTCGTATCAATCTTTAAAGTTCTTTATGGTGAGTTACAATTTTTTCTAGAGTTTGATTGCATTTGCAGGCCCTACAAAGAAACACAACTGCTTATTGCAATTGAAGTTCTCTTGTTCTTTTGTGTAGGACACTTACTGACTTATCTTAACTTCAGAATACAAAAAATTAAAAAAAATTGTGGACAAGAAAATTCCACCAAAACTCATTGAGCTTCCGTGAATATTAACTAGAGATAAGTTCATCACAAAACCAATGAAAATTTCCGCAACCCACGAAGTATTATCCGCTTTGACCCATTAAGTCTCACAGTTTTGTCCTTTAAAGAGCTCTTGTGGGGTTAAAGCTAGTTTTTGATTATTTATACGATGAACTAATCTTGACTTCAATCGATGTGAGAGAAAACCCTCTAAAAACAATACAATACCAAAATCATTTGAGGTACGACCAAAATCGACATTTTGAAATTAGGGGTACATATACAGGAATGAAAATAAAATGGAATCAAATTACATCCGGAAGAGAATCAGGAAGGAGGGTATTAAGTTCCTTTTCATAAACTACACATATTATTGTTACAATTTACAAGGTGGTAACTAGTAATACTACATGTTTAACATTTCACTATACAGATCTGACATGAGTATTGAATTGGTATTCTTTAAAGTTATCAAAATGAAATAATTCAATGAAATTAATGATATGTAGATTGACTGGCAGCCGGATACCTCCAAAAACAATTTGCTTTTGACCCATTAAAGGTTACAAAATATCACACCAATCACACATCAAGATATGAAGATCACACCTTACATTATTATTTTTAGTGCAGAGAACAGTAACTCTCAACCCAACCAAACCTAACCCCCCCAAAGTATGCCTGATAAAAACCTGACCAGATTTCTATACTCAGATTTCCCAAAACTGATAATTTTCTGTTTGTTTCCATGGAAAATTATTACACTTCCTGCTGGCCTGATCCCACTACTTCCACCACCACCAATTGGCCAGCTGAGTCAAATTTCCATCTCCCATGGCAGCTTCCTCCACCACCCCATGAATTTCCTTCTTCATGGTCCATCCCAGTTGAAGAAGTTGCAGAAGATAAAGCTGCTTCTGTTTCCAGAAGCCACAGCCAAGCTGAGAAGCGGCGTAGAGACAGAATTAATTCCCATCTAGCTACTCTCCGAAAGCTGATTCCCAAGTCTGAAAAGGTACGTAGTAGAGTTTCTGGATTCGAGTCCCTCGTATGCATAATGAATTTGGTATGCGGTAGTATCAGAAAAGTTTTACTAGGAGTTCTGGATTCGAGTCCCTCCATATGCATATGAAGTTTTTCCACAGTGGTATCAGAACCAGTTTTACTGGGAGTTTCTGGATTGAGTCCTTGTATTCATGTGATTTAGAACAAGTTTTACCATGAATTTCTGGATTCGAGTCCCTCGTATGCATATGAATCTGTTCCGCGTAATCTCTTCTTAGAGATAAATCTTTTGTATTTATATGTGCAGATGGACAAGGCAGCTCTGCTGGGAAGTGTGATAGAACATGTAAAGGATCTAAAACTGAGAGCAATGGAAATCAGCAAAACTGTCACAATCCCAACAGAAATGGATGAAATCACAATTGATTGTGATAATGATGATGATGCTACACCAACCCCATCAAATGGCAACAAAATCAAGAACAGAAATCTACTGATCAAGGTTTCTGTTTGCTGTGAAGATCAACCAGAAGTGTTCAGAGAAATCATCAGAGCTCTAAAGGGTCTAAAGCTGACCACAGTTAGAGCTGATATTGCTTCTGTTGGAGGAAGAATCAAAAGCATTTTGATTCTCTGCAACCAAGAGAGTGATCAGGAGAGTGTTCCATTGACAACTTTAAAGCAATCTCTGCATTTAGTTTTGAATAGAATTTCTTCTTCTTCTTCTTCATCTTCTATGGCTTCTTATTGTCGCATTAGAAGCAAGAGGCAGAGGTTGCTCTTCCCTTCTCATCATTTTTCAGAATAAATTCTATATATATGTTTTTAAAATTTGTGTATCTTTTGCTTATTTTTTGTTATATATAAATTCGTAATTCATAAAGATTTAATTTTAACGTTTGGACCTTTAATTCCAATCATTAAATACATCTAATGAATGAATAGATATAAAATTAAGTTTGTGATTCGCTTATTAAGAGAATTTATTAAATCTATTATTAGAGTTGTATTCAAATCGATGTAATATTTTTGGTAGAACATAGCCACGAGAGGTTAGCAGAATGGTCAGAGATTGTAGGCCTATACGATTTGACAAGACCCCAATTTAGAACACGGATTTCTAAAATACCTCTTGAGTACTCTTAACATGACCCGAGAGAGTGGCTACAGTACTCACAAAAAAGTGTTGGTATGATATCAACATCTTTTTGGGACCAACTCTATCGTTAATTTCAATGTTAAAGTGGTTTCTAAATATAAAAGTTGTTTCCAAAATTAACCTTGAATTCACCGTGAGTTGTTCTCAAAATTTGTTGTTACTATACCTACGCGGGTATAGTAGTCAAGTCCATGACTTGAAGCTAATCTACAAACTCATAGAAAATTGGATCTATATTTCATTATCCAAATACTATTAATAAGTGTGATGAAATCATAGTAGCCACAAGATAGGGAAGAGTAGTACAAAATGTGAAATCGGAAAAAAAATCCTACCACTAAGAGCAAGTGGAATTCATAGTATGACCACTTAAAAGCATTTTATTCCTAAAAGTGCATTATGATAAGATAATGATGATGATTATATTACTGATTTTGGTAATCCTCCACTAACATCAAGTTCCTAAAAGTTATTTCTTTTTACAAAAGTAGAAACACCTATAAAAAAAAAAAATTGATTCTTTTACTGTTAACTAAAAATTATTTTAAATATGGTATTGCTATTAGAATACGAAAAATAATACTTTCTTATGATAATGTAATTATGCAAACAACCTAATTTGTTGGAGGATTTTTATTTTTATTTTTATTTTTTAAAATCTAATATCAAACGGGTCAAGAATTTGTCAGCACCTATCAAGATCAAACACATTAGCCCAAGAGATGTTTATTTCCAAAACCACACCAGTTTAAAGATTTTGGGGATCAATTTGAAAAACTATTAAATTGTAACACAACAATGTAAATAATAAAACATATTAGGGTAAAATGTTAATAAATTTTTTAGTGTAATTGGATTTAGTTTTTGAAATATACTGCAGTTAACATAACTGTCACAAATTCCGTTAGGATAGTACTCACCGAACTCCCTCAATCTCCGTAGGCAGTTGTTTGACAGTTGACACTTCTCTAAGCTAATTAACTGATGTCCGTTACACCTCCTTTAATCACCGTTATTTTCCATTTTTTTTTTCTTTTATAAATCCATTAATGCTTATTAATTTTAACTACTAAATTGGAACAGTTAATAGATAGTTAATTAATATCAATTTTTTTTAGAAGCTTGTGGATAAGAATCAAATGACTAGTAACTATATACAGATCATGAACAGTAACATTATAGAATTGTGTGATAAAAACAAAAGCTAATTAGCTCCTAATCGTATAGAGAGGGATTAACTTTTGTTAATTTCTACGTTTTTTTATAAATAAATAAAAAATTGAATATTGTAGATTATTGAATTAAACTCAATAATTAATAACTAATCTTGTAACTATGAAAAAACTATTTAGTATGATATAAAACCAGACGAGATGAGGGTGCGGGTTCGAGTCCTCCCCTTTCATAAATAAACCCACGAATTCTTTTATGAAAAAAAAAAAAAAAACATTAGTAGAAACTTAACGGCCATATATAGCTTCGGAACTATAAAATCTGAACCGTTGGATGAACAAATAAATAAATAAATCCGTTATAAAACTCCCTCCACTTCAAAAACTGGATGCTATTGAACAAACGAGAAAACAAATTAAAATTAAAAAACAATAATAATAATAATAATAATAATAATAAATGAAAATTAAACGTAACAGAAACAAACGCGCTTTATACATGCAAAGTCGTTATTTCAACGGAGCGGTTTTACGGTTCACACCACATCAACCAACCCCATCAAAACGGTTATTTATTAAACCAAATAAATAAATAATTTCAACACACAAATCTTCTTCAACTTAATTACAGAGAAATCAAATTCAAATTCATAGATTTTTGTTTTTGTTTACGAAGGAGAAAACGATGATAATGATGAGCTCTGGTTCTTCTTCTGTGAACAACAATCATGATCGTATCAAAGGTTCATGGAGTCCACAAGAGGACGCCGATTTGATCAAGCTCGTCGAGCAACACGGACCTAGAAACTGGTCTATGATAAGCTCCGGGATTCCGGGTCGCTCTGGGAAGTCCTGCCGGTTACGGTGGTGCAACCAACTGAGTCCGACGGTGCAGCACCGCCCTTTCACGCCGGTGGAGGACTCGATCATCGTCCAGGCCCATGCCGCACATGGCAACAAGTGGGCCACCATCGCTCGTCTATTGCCCGGTCGTACGGATAATGCCATCAAGAATCACTGGAACTCGACTCTTAGACGTAAAAGGGCGGCTGAGTTCTCGTCCGCTTCGTCCGAGTCGAACTCGGTAATAAAGCGCGAGCGCCCGAGTGAGGACAATTCAGATGAGTCGGACTCAGACTGGGGAATGAAGAGACACTGCTTGGGTGCTTCGCAGGAGCGTGATAGTTACGGTGGGGATGCAAAGTTTGCAGAGCCCGAGACATTGTTGACATTATCGCTGCCGGGCAAGAGTGCGGTGGTTTTAGGTGGCAGTGGAGAGAAAACGGAGGAAGCGACGGAAGTGAAAATAATGAACGGTGGTGATCATCGATATGTAGAGATCATGGAGGAAAAAGAGGACAGGTGTAGGGTGGAGATGGACTCATCGTATTTGTTAACGATCATACAGCGTATGATAGCAGAGGAAGTCAAGAGATACATTGATATATTACGAGCCCAAAAGAAATCATAAAACTTTAAAAAAAAAATTCTAATTTTTTTTTTTTTTTTTTTTACTTGAAATTCTCTTAAATTCACTATTTCCTTTTGTTAGTAAAGGTCTCTCAAATCTTGTTAAGTGTTTTTTATTAATGTATCTGAACTCTGAAAAGTCACTAGGTTCTAATTTCTCTAGTAATTAGTGCTTTCAATTTAGAATACAGGTTTGTAAAAATAAAAATAAAAATTCAAATTCAGGAAGTTAGTTCCCTATCAGGATCATACGTTTAATTGTTACAAGAATAAAATGGTCTCAAATTGAATCAATTGAATTCGAAACGGTAACAAAATGGTCTCTAAACGCATCATTAGAATTCAAGAATTCGAAAAACAAACCGCGCCTGGAAAAATAACATCCAGCCCATAATGAGAATTCGAAAATCAAACCAGCAAAACGGAAGTTATGGAACACATTGGATCAAATCAAATCAAAAACAAATCCAGAAAAGTTGCTTACAACAAAAGAAAGTTGATGTAATTGTTGTATTTGATAAATGAAATTGCAACATAATTTCACAAAATTATCAAGCTGCTGCACGATGAAATAATACAAAGCAGCAACAAAGGGCTTTGCTATGGCCGTTCGCAATCTAGCAAAAATGAGTAGATATATATTCAACTACCAAAAAAAAATCTAACAAGGTTCAAGTCATAGGAATTAATGATTAAACTTAGTATTCGCAGCAAACTTCATACGTTTAGATGATGCCGTCTAGAACAAGCAGCTGATTTGGTATACGCTCAACACAATACAACATTACAACCTATTCATAAAGGTCCGGTACATAAAACATTAAGTCGACACACGAGGAGGGTTAAATGTCAGCCCTGCCACAGAAGCGAGAGCACACACGTATGTGTACAACGACCAGCTAATTCAGAAGCAATCATCAGCTTCTGAATAAACTGAACATTGCTTCTGAATAAACTAGAATAACAATTCCAATTTGGAGAAATAAAACATAAGACGATACATTTCAAAGAACACTTATAAATAAACCATCTACAAAGAAATAACACAACACTACCTAATTCTTACTAGGCAATCACCACATTCTAGATAAGCTATTTATCAAGAAAACTAGCAGGAAATTCCTAATTTTGAGAATTCAAAATCGAGATGATACATTTCAAAGAAATGTAACACTGAATTTTACGGATATCCCATCTACAAAGCAAAGAAATGTAATACTGAATTTTACGGATATCCCTGCCATATTATCACTCCCAATCACGAAAGATATCACAATCGCAAACAGCCTATGTCCTAATCAATCACTAAACACTTTTAACGTATACTCGTATCCATGTAACTGCAAATGAACACCGAAGCAAATGGGTCTATAACACATACCAATGTACCAAACATAGCAAAATAGATGATCATTTCTCACTACAATAACAGAAAATACTAAAAACTCACTCCCAACTTCACCTGGAAAACAATTTTTAAAAACTTAAACCAAATAAACATAGCTACAAAACAAACATTATTCATATCCTAGAATCACATGTATTTTATTCACAGAAATGTTAATGACAAACAACACATCATCCAATATCATGTAGGCACAATCGATCCCAAATTTTCAAAACGGAAGATCAAAAACAATAAAAACTGACACAAAACTTCATGTGCTAAACAATTTTGAATACATCCACGAACTAAAACATAATCCACAATAACAAAATAATTAAACCATCCATATTTCAAGTGATTGAAACTAGAACAACAATAAAATTAACCAAAAGCATTAAAAACAAAGATAAAATAATAACCAAAAATGAGTAAGCAAAACACGATTCCATTACTAGGTAAATAAACTGGTTCACTGAATTCAACAAAATTTAACATAGAGTAACATTAAAAACCAAACTTCAAATGTCTCACTACTTGAAACGACAGAAAAAGCCAAAAAGAAACGACGTCGAGTTGTTTGAGCTAAGTAAATAAAGGAGACTACTTGGATCTCTGTCTCATCTTTCGGCGCTTCCTCTTCAACCTCCTCATACGCTTCTTCTTCCACTGAAAAATCAAAAACACAAAACAAATCGAAAACGAGTCAAAACAAGTTCAAACAAAAACTATTTACAGAGATCGAAGAACTCATAGTGTAGAGATGAGGAAGGCGTACCTTAGCTCTCATGGTGATGAGTTGGCGAGATTTGCTGCTATCAGTCCAAAAACCCTAATCGCACTGCTGGGGCTGCTGTGAAGAAGAAAACGTATGACGATTTAGCGCTTTGTAGTGTATTTATAGAGTTAAAACCCTAGAAAATCTATGGCGGTTTGCGCCCATTGTAATTTTTTAGATTGGGCCTCGATTTCATGAGAAGCTATAGTAGTACTATATACCACCACCCCCCACTACGTTTTTAATTGCACCCACTTCTTGATTAGGTTTTAGAGACTTCTTTCAAAATTGATTAAACCAAAATTTATCATATAATTAACGAGATGTGGTTGGTCTAGTAGTAAAACCATTTACACCTGCACCACGAAGTTGTGGGTTTGAGTCCACCCCCTTTACAAAAAAACCCCGGATTTATATAATAGTGTAATACTTCATGTATGCTAACAAAATACAGGATTATGCACGTTTTTTTATTATGGGATTTTAAGCGTTTTTATATTTATGTTTTTTCGATTTCAAAGAATTATCATGTATGCTAATCTAATCTAATATAAGATTCCACACTAAAAAATATACGGGAAATATTGGGATATCTATCACTATCATTGTGAACACTCAATAATAGTAAAAGCCCATCACTTTGAGATAGGATTTGTCATTACTAGGACAGTTCACTGGCCAACTATAGATTTTCACATTTCAAAATAAGTGAGCAAACAAACCATATCTCATCGACCATAAATTGCAATAAACATTGTCAAAAGAGGCATGAGATATTCTAGCTGCTGCTCTAGTAATCTCTGCAACTTTCACGAAATCCCGAATTCAGGAGTTCGAAGAGAGGGCATGATTCGAACCAACAACTTCTTAGGGTGTGTTTGGTATGGCTTTTCAATTAGAGCTTATTGAGTATATATTTTACAATAGAGTTTTTAACAAAAAAAACTTTTTGTTGTATAAATTACAAAAAAAAAAAGTGTTGACAATATATTTAATGAAAGAGTTGTATGGTGAAATATATAAAATTTATAAAGGGTAGTTGAGACAATTCATATATTTTTAAAAAAGCTCAAAAAAATTTGAGGAAGCCCAAATTTTGGGCTTCTCCTAGTAGACATAAAATAGCTTTTATAAATGGTGGTTGAGACAATTCATATATTAAAAAAACTATTTTGAGTTTTGCCAAGAGTGATACTATTAACACCCACTACTGAACTATTTATACCCCACTTTTTAAAGTATTTAGTATTATTTTTTTTCCTTTATCAAAGTACTTAAAGAGACATACAATTTTTATTAAAAAAAAATCTTGTACAAAGTAAAACTAATAAAACCCTCATTTCCTTATTTCAAAACCCTAATAACAAAAGATTTAATGACATAGATTATTTTAATGTTTACTATTTTTGTTTATATTTTCTTTCAGATCTCGATCTCATGTTTGTCATGTTTAGTATTTATTGATTTATTACTATTTTTGTTTATATTTTCTTTCAGATCTCGATCTCATGTTTACCATGTTTAGTATTTATTGATTTTATTGTTTCACATATTTGTTTTATTTTTCTTCTCAAATTTTATATCCATGTTTTTCTATTTTTTTTTTTCTCTCGATTTATTTTCTTTCAAATCTTCCAAGTATACTATAATTTGTATCAATTCTTTTGAATATTTTATTCTAGATCTTTCAAAGTTAATTTAATGTTATTTACCAAAAAACAAAAAACAAAAACAAAATCACACCAAGAATCGTAGTCAATAAAACTTAATCTCTGACAAAACGAAACCACACCAAAACTCTAACTCAATCTCTCAAAAAAAATCATCAGATGATTAATATCACACTTACAATCTATCACCAACAATCCAATTAACTACAAGAAAAAAAAAATTGAATCTAATAAATATGATTTTACCATGAAATAAGAAGAAAAAGCAAGTGCTGCAAATGAATATGAGAAAACTATATATAAAGATTAGAGATGAGGTATATTTTTATTTTTATTTTTATTTTTTTTGAAAAAGATATGGGATGTATTAAGTTTGAAAAACAAATAAAATGGTAGTCCTGAAAATAAATCAAAAATATTAATAAAACCATTTAATTTTATATAATTAAATCAAAATTTTCAAAAGTAAGGCATAAATAATTCAGTAGCGGGGGTGAAAATAGCACCACTCTTTTTCCAAACAACTAAAAAAAACCTTCAAAAATAACTTCTAGCATTAAAAAAAAAAAAATGTTTTTAGCCTTTACAATAGTCATACCAAACACACACTTATTCTTCTATTCAAGTCTTGAGTTTTACTTAGAGTACGTTTGAGAGAGCTTCTCAAGTAGATCTTTTTGCAATAGATCTTTTAGAGGTAGAAATTTTAAACGAAAGTCATTGGTCGTTTGGTTGTCAATTAAAAAAGAGTATTTTTAATAATAGAATTACCAAAATACTCTAGTAAATATTAAATTATAGGGTTAAATTGGAGATTTTAGTGTTATTAAAAAAACTCCAAAAGATCTTTTTGGAAAAGCTTTAAATTTGGGCTTCTCCAAGTAGACGTAAAATAGTTTTTTTAATCATCTAAAAGCTCTATTGAGTGACAACCAAACGATACAAAAAAAATTGAAAAGAGCTTTTTTAATTAAATAAGCTCTTTTAGCCGGTAGACAAGCTCCCCAAAACGGACACTTATTATGTGATCACAACCAAGCATGACTCACCATAATAAAAGTTTTGATATCTCAGATAACATTGTATTACACAAACTTACCCTAGTTATATACATAGTAACACAGAAACCCATGGAAAAATCAAAATGACACTCGCACCCCCTTGACCCGTTGACCACCGTTTCCCTGTCATTGACAAGGTGCAATGTTGTCTTTTTAATACAATATTCATTAAAACAAAATACAAATAAAATAAAATAAACATTTTTTTAAAAAATAAAATGATTGATCTTAACCGTCCGTAACTCCATATATAAGATGGACGGTGGAGATCAAATAACAAAACATAAAAAATAAATAAATAAATAAATAAGGAAAAGGTGAGAGAGATCTGGAAATTTTCCAGATCTCTTCCTAACTCTATCTCAAATGGAACAGTCTACAACGGAGCTCCATCGCAGATGAAGACCCATTCACTGCCTTCGTCTCTGAAACAACATCGATGAATGTTATTGCAAGTATTGCAACACGATTAGAGACTCAACACACACACTGGGTGATTGTTATTGCTGTGTTTTGGATATTTCGTATGCAAAGATTATTAGCTCGAGATGGGAATATCACACAGCTTGAATGTGATTTTTAACAAATTGAATATGGATTTTTATCAACGAATGTGTGTTTCAGTGTTTGGATTTGATTTTTCTTTTATTTTTTTTACAGATTATTTTGGTTTTTTTTTTTGGAATTGATTAGAGAATAAGATATAATTGTCGGATCAGATTTGTGGATTTTGTTTTGGGGATTGATTTGTGAATTTTTTCTCTTTTTTATGGAATTTAATTTTTTTTGAAAGCATTATGGAATTTAATTGGATCTCCATTCTCCATCAATTTTTTCTTCTAATTTTCAGTCTATCGCCCATCGACCATCACCATCCATCTTGATATGGATGGTGTAAAAAATTGTTTTTATTTTGTTCTCGAATTCTATATTACTTTATTTTTATATATTATAAAAAGACAACATTGCCCTTTGTCTATGACAGACAAACAGTGGTCAACAGGTGGTCCACCGTGAGTCAACAGGTCAAGGGGGTGCAAGTGTCATTATGATTTTTCTATGGGTTTCTGTGTTATTATGTATATAATCAGGATAAGTTGTGTAATTCCCCCTTTATAATTTAAGGGTGCGTTTATTGCACCGGGTTGGACAGGATTGGCTTATTTCCAATCATGTTCCCATGTTTGGTGAACATAATGGATTGGCTTATTTTCAATCCCCTTCCCATCTCATATCCCGTTGCAGCGGGATTAAATAGTCCTGGGTCCATTTTTGCTCACCCCCCTTGAGCATTACCCCCCTCCCCATTTTCTACCATGTGTCCATAATTTAACTAGGGGTAACAAATTAACTCTTTCCACTTTTAAAAAACTAATTTACCGATACTACCCATGTTTTAGTAAAAGAAAAAAAAAATTGATAAGTCAAAAGACACTTGCACAATTGCAGACAATCTAAAAAAATAAAAAAGAAATATTTGAGAAGCCAAAAGACACTTGCACAGTTGCAGAGAATCTAAAAAAAATAGAATTCATCAAAGTGAACAATACACAGAAAGAACAACTTTTCTATTTCAAAGGTGCTCCACATTTTTTTATCAACGAATTATTCTACATAGAAATTGTAATTTTATTTTAGAATATATATATATTTTTTTAAATAAATTTTTGCACTACATGCTCTCTTATGATTTTCCCCATGTTTGGAAAACACTTTAATGGCTATTTCTACTCTCAACACTTCTTTGATTCATACTAAATTCAGGGGTGTAACTTTAAATGATTTTGTAAAAATTAATCATCAAATGATTAATGATTAAGTTGATAATTTATAAACATAGCAACCGTAAATATCATACAGATTATGTTGCAATATATCTGTCGAAATATATAACTTTATTTGCCTCCATCTCCAATCAAACCGATCACAACTTGTTAACTGGCCTACCAAATCGATAGTTATTATTAATTTGCAGTGATGAAAAAAAAAGTAAACCACAAAATTGAAAAGCAGAAGAGAAGACAAAAATTTAAAGAACTGTATGTTATTTTCGCTCTCCGTTGTACAAATGAATTGATACATACAATGAAATCAATACATCAAAATTGTTCCAAATACTGGAATATTGAGACAATAAAATGAAAGAAATAATCGGAAAAAAAAAAATTCCAAATCCCACCAATAATCCACCATCAATCTTCTTCTTCTTCTTCTAATCAGCTCAATCCCAACCTCTAACCAATCTCTGTACACATTTATCAAAGAATGACTAAAAACAAATGTGTATAATGAAGAAACAAGTCATCACAAATAGGTAGAGTACCCAACCAAGGTAGAAGGCGAATACGCCATTGAAGACTGGTGTTGAGTTTTTACTCTGTTGCTGTGCTTGTAAAGATCATACGCAGGGGCGGAGCTATGAGTAAAGTAGCCTGGGCTATAGCCCAGACTAACTTTTTTGAAATATTTTTTAAAGTTTATATATTACATTTACTTTCTTAGAGTTTTACATTTTACTCTTAATTTACAATTATATTTATCAAACTAACATAGCTAAACACAAAAAAAGTAAAACACATTAGAGTATCATGCACAAACAAAATAAACTTTTGAAAGCTAAACACATTCCAACAAGTAGGAAAAGTTTCACTTATACGGTTTTATCGTTTTACATTCTCTCAAAATTTGTTAAAACTGAGATAGTTCGTGATTGTATTGGAATAACATTTTTTTTTCTTATCCAATCGTTATCTTTTTAAACAATTTATTTATTTTGTTTAGAAAATGAATTTTGATGGGTATGATTCATTATGCCCCATCTTATCTAAATGTATCTTAAAACTTTTCAATTGATATAATTTTCTCGTATCGTCAAAGTTCATTTAAAAAAAATTTATATAATTAGTTTAACCTACCCTACCAAAACACCCTGGCTTCGCCCCCTGATCATACGGTTCCCAAAGATAATCAACTTGACAAGGCTTTCTCGCATCGAGTCAAACCCAAAGCTTGCCTTTACCGCTCCAATGTAACAAACTAACCGGACCCGGATGCAGAGATTGGCAATTGCCCTTCACATTATCACCGCCTAATCCATGTTGGTTCCACCGGTGATCGATTGACTCCAAATATTTCTTTTGGCTTTTCAAATATATATATATTTTTTTCATTTACTTAAACATGGTTAATATTTGTAAATCAGCTTTTAAAAAGTGGAAAGAGTTAATTTGTTAATCCTGGTTAAATTATGGACACATAGCAAAAAATGGGAAACGGGTAATGCTCACCCTTAAAGGGGGTGAGCAAAAATGGACTCAATAATCCTACCAAGACGTTGGGACTATTTTAGTTCGAACCTTCTATTTTTTTTTTTTTTTTTTTTATCTAGGACTCACCAAATATTAAACACAGAAAAATAATTTGAAGGGAAAGATGATTTTCAATCGTCAAATCCAAAAAAATGAAAAGGAAAATTGAAAAATCATTCAATCATCTATCCCTATCACAACCACGATCATAATCCACATGGGATTGGATTGAAAAATTTCTCTCAATTCTTTGGATTATTTATTTTTATTTTTTTTGAAAAAAAAATCCAATCTCCTTGTATAAACATCCCATCCATAGCACACCAAATCCACACCCAAATCACACCCAATCAGACAGAGATGGAGACGGAGCGGAGATGTCAAATCTGACTACAGATGGATCCATCTAATCCATATCCGATCTGCGGTCAAACCAATTAATCTCTGATCTATTTGAAATAAAAAGAAGAGAGAGATGAGTCGAGAGAGAGAGAAGAGAAAGAGAGAAAGAGATGAGTGGAATCGTAGATAGAGAAGGGACAAATCGAAAAGAAAAGAAAGAGATGAGTGGAGAGGGAGAAGGGAAAGAGAGAAAAAGATGAGTGGATAGAGAATGAGAAAGATTCTCACAATCTCATCAGATTGGGTTTTTATTTAAAAAAAATCTTTTTATTTTTCAATTTATTATTACATAATTTTTTTATCAAATCCTATTACATATCAAACACAAGATATCAATATTTTTAATCCAATCCAATGTTACACCAAACACGGAAAATATTATAATTAATCCAATCCAATCCAATCCAATCCAATTCAATCATATTTCTTGAAAATAGTCCATTCTTATCCTGTGCAACAATGGCAGCCTAAGAGCATCTCCAATGCAAAAGTGGCTTGCATATCAATAATTGTTTATATGACAATAATGTCAAGAGACTTGCTTCCTATGTGATATGAAAATAGACTTAATAGACAATCAACTCAAAATTTAGTCTTCAATGCTTCCATCTAAAACACATTTTTTTTAATGACGTGTCCATATTTTTTTCTATTTTATTTTTTATTTTATTTCCTTACAAAAAATATATGAAAAATTAATATAAGTTTTAAATGTTTACTGAGTCAACCTAAAAAATAGCTGTGTAACAGACCGTCTGAAAGTGGACGGTCATGTTGACAATGTCTATTTTTTTTTTGCCACGTCAGCTTGACATTGAATATGCACAACAGCACAGTTGCATTGGAGACACAATTATTAACATAACGTCTATTTATCCTACGTGGCATCTTTTCTTTTTTATAAGCCACACTTGCATTGAAGATGTTTTAAGTGGTCAAGAAATAATATAATTGACCACCACAAAATAATACCAACAAAAAAAAAATGAAAAAGCAAAAATGAAGCTGAAACAAAACCAGACCAATCAATGTATTAGGTAATAATTCACGTAATTTACAAATATATATCATTAGACTTTTTTTCATTAAAAACCAAAAGTGGGTTTGAGATAATATTGTCTCTGATTATTGTGTAATAATAATAATTGGAGAAACAACAGAGTCAATTCGGAGTGAGTTTCTACAGAGAGGACAACTCGAGCGAGTCATCAGCCACTTATCGACACACTCACAGTGATAACTGTGTTGACATCCCGGCAAAATTTTGACCTTGTCGCCGTCTTCAAAATCGCCGAGACAAATACAGCACTCGTTCCCTTCTCCGCCGCTCTTTTTCTCCGTCGCCGCCGTCAAATTCGGTGGCAATGACCGGTACAGTGTCACCGGCAGCGTGTCGATCGTCGTCGGATCGAGGCCGCTCTCTCCTGGCAGGGAACGTAACGGCGGCGCGTGAGGCGGTCGGGAGGTGGTGGAGGAGGAGGAGGGAAGTTGGTGGCTGAAACGGCAGACCCAGCGCGTGTAGAGGAAGAGGAGCGTGACGAGGAGGACGATGCCGAAGAGGATGACGGTGAAGGAGAGAGTGTGACCTCGGATTTGGAAGTTGCGGTCGTCGAGCTCCGTGTAGCGCCAGTGAAACGGCTGAGAGTCTTGCGAAGATGACATTAATTGTCGGCGGAGGAGCGGTGGCTATTGCGGCGGATGCATGGTTGTTGCAATTTACAAGTGATTTGTATCGGTAGTTGAGTAAAAGATCTTGAGATATGTTATGGCGGTTTATATATAAAAATAAAAGAATAAGAGTAATGCTTGGTACTGACAGGTCGTTATCCAAAATACTGACGCCACTGATGGGAGTATATCATGTGGTCTTTTTTCTTTTACCTTTTACATTTATCTCACAAATTAGACCACGTGCTACACTCCAGCTGGTTGGGTCAATATTTTGGATATTAACACCCAAACATTATTCTTATTCTAAATATAAATTTCAAATTTGGATCTCCTTCGTAATCTATTGTCACGTGTCTAATATTATAAATCAATGGTCATGATTAATTCTATCTTTTTATAGTGTAAATACATAAAAATAACATAAATAATTCAGACCACTGATTTATAATATTAGACGCGTGGCCATAGATTATGAAAGTAATGACAATGTTAGAATATTCAAGTTGAGAAGATGATCATGATCCATAAATTTCACTCTGTGGTGGTCACTCGCAGTTGAGCGCGTGGATTTGGACTCAAAATACATGTATTATACTTTGTTATACTGGTTAGAGAAAGTGAAAGACCAAAAAATCTCATTATTTTCCTTAATTTATATCTTATCTTTCGAAAATTCTCTAGTGAAGATCGGAAATTTAGATATTTTACTGATCAGAAATTTAATGAGAATATAGAACTTAATTCTCGACCGATATTGTATTACCCTTTTTTTTATTTTCATTCCTGATCAATAAACATATCCTAAATCCTAATATAATAATACCAATTTGTTGTCTTTAAACAAAGAGTAATGCTACATTGTCCAAATCCGGTGCTTTAATGATGTGGCAACACTCTGGACCATTCATTTAAATTATATTAGATTTGTATAAATTAAATGAATGGCCCAGAGTGTTGCCATATCATTTGGGCATCAAATTTGGACAATATAGCATTACTCTTAAACAAATTTCAAACCAATGTGCAGTGGTGATAACTTAAATATCTAACTTAAACAATAAATCTGCATTAAGATTTGATAAATTATTTATTTGCATTAAGAGCAGATAGATTATTAACGATATAAGGTTGGTTCGATGGTAAACCTTTCACATCTACACCATGAGGTTGTGGATTTGAGTCCTCCCACTCTCAAAAAACCCCGACTTAATATAATACTTAAAAATATATATAAATATTATTTAATTTTGAAATCACAAATTTAATTAAAACTAACTTAATTATTTTTAAATGTCATCTACGTCGAGTTTACATTAAATTGATTCTACACAATATAATAATATATGTATCTAACCTTTTTTAATAGTCTAACTAATTAAAGATACAATTGAATCCAAAAGGACCAAAACTTTATTAAACAATCCAAATAGATCTAGTTTCGATCAATCACTCTCTTATAAAATAATTAGTGGAGGAAGTTCATACGCTACGGCCCCAAACCAATTGATGAGAAGTGAAATGGGGCTTCATGGCCACAAAGTTAGTGGCCTGCATGGTCACTTTGCAAAAATCAATAAAAAATAAAAAATAAAAAATAAAAAGTCTTTTTAACAGCCACACTGAGAACTAAAAGACAAATTTGTATAAAAGAGACTTCGGTGTATTTAAATATATAAAAGAGCATCTCCAACTGTCCCCTTAACTTAATTAAAGGAGAAGTAGTATTTTTATAGCTCTAATAGAGGCTCCCTTAAATGTGTTTTGATAGAGTTCACTCCTTTAAACTCCCTCTTTTAAGTGGGTTCCACATATTTAAATCTATTTTATTTTTTGAAAAGTATAAAATAGACCCTTATTTAAGGGGGTCTCCAAGGGAGAATGTTGGAGATGCTCTAAATATGTACGAGGACTCTATAACGTTACAAAGACAGGATATCGTATGAAAAAAAAAAATGTAAAGTAATTTTAATTAGCTTTGTAGATATGCATGAACCCACCCTTTGAGGCCATTACCTTTCCTATTCATAGTCTATTACAAAGACGAGTTCACTTTGTAACATTACAACGACTGGTTTCTAAAAAAAAAAAAAATTAAAAAAAAAACAGTGTGTAACGTTATAAAATGGATATTAATTTGGTTGATACATGAATGAGCTGACCCCACGACGCTCTACCTTTCCTATTCAATGTCTACCTCACTTTGGGCTACCGTATGTGTCATTGTGTTGTAATTTCATGGTCCCAAAATCTTGTCCATATCACTGTGCAACAGCATAAGCGAGTAACTATTCTCCTCAATTAGTTAAATACTTGGTGAGTTACTAATTAAGATTAAACATAAGTGAACGTTGAACGGCTGATAGTTGGGAAGATAAAATATTATATATATATATATTAGTGTTCCAGAAATTTTATTATCAGTTCGAACTGACAAAAGTTATATCAGTTCCTTGCATGTGGGCCATTGGATTTAAATACTTTGACTTGGCTGTATGCACTTGTCAGTCAAAGTATTTAAATCCAGTGATCCACATACAAAGAACTGATATAACTTTTGGAGAGAAAACCATTTGTAGCCATAACACTTATCATACTTTTGTTTTTAACCACTTTTGAATTTTTAATTGTTAATAACCACTTTTTAAAAAAAAATTCAGTTTAGTACCATAAATTACTAGAGTACCCCTGAAAATAGTGTTTTTTAAACCTCGAAACAAACTTGAAATCACGACTAAATTGAAATACACAAACTTGAAATCATGCCTAAATGGAAATATTCAAACTTGAAATCTGGACTAAATTGAAATTATGATAAGGTTTTTTTTTTTTTTTTTTTTTTTTCCCCTCTTTCTTCTTCCTCTTCTTCTTCCCCAAATTCAAATTAGGTTTAGGTTTTTTGTTTTAATTGCAGGTCTGTTCGCCCGCGATCACGCAGAAGACGGCAGCAACAGCGACGACGCCGGCCCACCTGCACGGTGACGGCGCTGCACGACGACGGCCAACCCCTTCGTTCGTGAAGGAGCACGACGACGACGGCCAGCTGCACGACGACGGCGTTGTCGTGCAGCCCAGAAGGTCGCCGGCCTTCTGCGACGCCTTCGTCGGCCCTCGACGACGCTGCACGGCCACGCTGGCGGTGGCTTTGAGTGAGAGAGAGAGATCGGTGAGAGAGAGGAGAGAAGAGGAGAGAGAAAGAAAAGAGAGAAAAGAGAGAGAGTGAGTGTTTTGAGAGGGGTTTTTATATGAGGGCTTTTGAGTAATTTCTCAAAAACATGGTTAAAAACAATTAAAAGTATGCATGTGGTTAAAAAAGAAAATCCCATAAGTAGATGGGTCAGTTTTGACAATTTCCACTAACTTTTGTTGGTTCGAATTGATAATAGAAAAACTGATTAGTGTTCACCTAAGAGAAAATAACATGAGGAAATAGCCCTTTTTAACCAAAAAATAAGGGAGTTGATTGTTTTTGGCCCAAATTAGTAAATTGATTGTATTTGTCAAAGAATCCACCTTTTGGACAAAAACGCCCCTCATTAGTTTTCAAAACCTCTTCTCTCTCCTTGTCTCTCTCATTATTTCTGCAGCCTTTCTCTCTCTCCTTCACGCATTCTTCTTCTTCTTCTTCTTCTTCTTCTTCTTCTTCTTCACGATTTCTTCTTCTTCTTCACACTTCACGCCTTCTTCTTCTTCTTCACACCTTCATCTTTTTCATGCCTTCAACACTCATTTTTTCCAGATTTTTTTTTAAAAAAATCAGTTTTTTTTTGGTTGAAAATTTTCAGATCTTTTTCAGATCTTCATCTTCACACCTTCTTCTCACTCGTTTTCAAGTATGGGTTGTGGTTGTGGTTGATTTTCAGATTTTTTTAAAAAAATCATGTATTTTTAAACAAAAATTTTTAGATTTTTTAAATAAACATTTTCAGATTTTTTAAAAATTTCAGTTTTTTTTTTGTTGAAAAATTTTCAGATTTAAAAAGGTTTGGATTTGAGTTTGGATTGTGGTTGTGGTTGATTTTTCGGATGTAAAGTATGGGTTGTGGTTGTGGTTGTGGTTATGGTTGAGTTTGGGTTTGGGTTTCCAGATTTGATTTTTTTTTTTCCAGACTAAACACACCAGTTATAATCAACTAAACACACCGGACTAACTAAACACGCTAGCACAATAACTAAACACACCTGGGAAAAACGACTAAACACACCAGGAAAAAATGACTAAACACACCAGAACAAAACGACTAAACACACCAGACCAAAACGACTAAACACACCAGGTAAAAAAAGACTAAACACACCAGGTAAAAATGACTAAACACACCAGACCAAAAGGATTAAACACACCAGGCAAAAAGGAATTAAACACACTAGGCAAACACGACTAAACACACCAAGCAAAAACGACTAAACACACCAGGCAAAAACGACTAAACACACCAGAACAAAACGACTAAACACACCAGGCAAAATTTCTGAATGAAGGGCATTTTTGTCCGAAAAGTGGATTTTTTGATAAAAACAATCAAAATACTAATTCAGGCTAAAAACAATAAACCTCCTTAATTTTTGGATAGTTTCCATTTTCACCCAAATAACATATATATATATATATATATACACACACACACACATAGCACTGATCAAGTGTTGGATCCTGAATGTTTTTTCATATAGAATTCCAATAGATAATCATGGGGAAAAATTCAATCCGGATCTATCCATTTTCTATGACTAATCAAACTTTCAATTCACAGGTAATCATTTGGACCAGACCAAGCATGTATATTTATATGTATAATATTAGTGTTGTAATGATCATTGGTATGGGAATAATCGTAGAGGGAAGTGGGGTTCATTCTTGTTTGAGATAAGCATTTTGTGTCTTCATGTACTGTATGTATGTCTGATCGTGTAAAGATCTTAACAAAAAGTCAATTGATGAGCTTGCAGAGATCTAACATGGGTCTTCTTGGACCCCCACTGCAGAAAAAATTGTGTGCTGCTAAAGCTACAACCATACAAAGTACACACACTGTACAATCTCCATATATATTCTTCTTCATCGTCTATCTCTTCCTTTATAACTAAAAACTAATATCCTGGTTAGCTTTTATCTTTGAAGTTGAAGGTAAAAGAATACTTCAGTAAAATATCGATCACTACCAAAAAAATTACTTTTAGCAATATATGTTCAACAAGGCATAAAAATTACTTATAGCAACATTTGTTCAACAACGCGCAGTAAACTCATGCACATTGCGAAGAGTAACGTAGCCAACAACGTGCACAAATGGTATCTGTAATTTTAGATAAAAAAAATATATTAACTAATCAAGCAAGAATTGTCCTGCAATATTCGACTAATTTTTTTTTTGAAAAGCAAACTTTATTCAAAGGGCCTTTACTGAACCAGCAGAACACAAGAGCCAAGACCCAACAGAATCAAAGAACCGCGAAAGAGGCACAACAGCCACTGGCGCAACAGCTTCGACTAATTATAGCAGTAACAGTGAAATTATACAAAAGAATTTTAGTAAAGATTTAAAATATATATGATCCAGTGCTAACTCAACTGTTCTTGAAAAGATCACCAAAAAAACCGTGAAATGAGACCAGTTAATTCAACTCAAAAGTTCCTATACAAATTACAATAAAGCAATGATCTGCAGATATAATTTTTCATTTCATGCATGATCATGGAGGTTTTTTACTTGATCGTTAACCAATTATAATACACTTCTGAATTCATATTACCTTATTTAAGCATGATCAATTTTTGTGAACATGTACAACCAGCATTGCTTTAACTGTATGTGATGATGCTCAAGATGTGTGTCAACAATATCATGTAAATTTAGCATAACTAATCTAATTACATAGATCTACAATGAACATCTAGCATATATGAATGATCGGAAGCAAAGAAAAAGATAGATAGATCAGTGCCATAAACTAATGCAAATTAAAATAACGAACAAATGTGGGAATTGGAAGTAAATAATAATTTGGGATTAAAAGAAGCAATTCAACAATAGTATCCTTTTTTTTTTTTCTTTCGGGGGTTTCATTGAGATTTCACAGTAGAGTTCTCTAAATTTATACTATATCAAGGTTCAATTTCAGTCCCCAAACCCTATGATACTATTTCACAGAAGAAGAAGAAGACCCAACAATATCTGTAATGCTCTACTGCTCACAGGAAATGTAATGAAATGTTAATCAATCTCAAATATTAATCCGACTCTATAAAATGAAGCCATCAAACAGAAATTATAATAATACTAGAAACTATTGTACCAAGTTGTGTGATTAATTGTGAAATGTTAGCAATTGGAGAATCATAAATTGCAAAATAGAATGAAAATATAAATCAAATAGATTTAATTCTAATTGAATAAAGATAGATGATAACAAGTATGCTAATTGAAGAAATTGAGAGAGCGAGAGGAAAAAAAAAAAAAATTGGATATCATATTCATGTTTTAAAGATAAAAATACATATAAGCTCTTCCCACACTAAAATTAATAGACAATAGTGACACTAAAATTCACTAGAAAAATTTTCTCTCTTCCCAAACAACATGCAACTATCGAATATATCCCTAATTAACCCTAGCTATAGCTACTAGCAATATTTAGTTTTATTTCTTCTTCTTTTTCCAAATAAAGAAGAAACCCTCAAAACCCCATCACCAAAAACACACCAAAAATACAAAAAATTCATTACCTGAGATGATTAATCAACCACCATAGCTTGAGATCTGCCCTCACTAATCTTATAATCTTATTCAAAACAACAAACAAATGTGATCACTTGTAAAACGAACCCATCTTCTTCATCTTCAAAGATTTTCTTCAATTCCATCGAAATCACTCTAGAAAAACTTGCATGCAAGCCCTTCTATGAAAAATATACCAAGAATTATTGAGTAATGGCCCTCCTCCATTAAAAATCATACAAGAATGGATCTTCATAGTCCCAAAGACAATGTGGAGGGTAATCCTCGTCATTTGTCAACGGCCAAACCGACGGCGATCCGGGTCCCACTGTCATGTTCGGAGCCGGACACGGCGGTGCAACAACAGGTGTAGTGGTGGTAGACAAGGTGGAGCTAACGGAACCGGCGAGAGAGGTTGTGACATGATCATCGCAGAAATACTCTTGGTTGTGGTTATTAGGGTTTGTTCTGTTGTACGAGGTTGTCGTTGTTGGAAAATCTCCACCGTTGATCGCATGCAATCCGTCGGATGATAATAACTGATGATGTGGGTGAGGACTATACTCGTAATTTTGCATCACTTGTTCTTGTTGTTGTTCTTGAAGCAGTTGTTGTTGGTGGTGTAACAAATTGGAGATGCTCGAACCAACACTATAAACACCACCGCACGGAATTGAAACCGCCGCCGACATCTGATGATGATTAGCGAACTGAGCAGCCGCAGCCGCCGAGCCGGAGAAGCCGAAGCCGAACCCAGATGGGCGAGGAAGCAGGGGCCTTAGGGTTTGAGAAGACGAAGAAGACCCACCACGTGACGACGAAGACTGAGAAGACGACGACAACGGAGAGGTAGAGGTTTGGAGATTTAGCTGTGCTTTTGAACCGTAGAGTATGATGGCGGCGCGGTCATAAGCACGCGCCGCGTCCTCCGCCGTAGCAAAAGTTCCAAGCCATTTTCTTGTTCTCTTCCTTGGCTCTCGGATCTCGGCGACCCACTTGCCCCAACTCCGCTGTCGGACTCCTCTGTACCTGAATTTTCCATTATCAGGTCCACCTTTGCCTTTACACTTCTTGATATTATTATTATTATTATTGTTGTTGTTGTTGTTGTTTTTTTTATCACTGGTGGTGCAGTTGTTATCACTGGTTGTTGTGGTGGTGGTGGCGCTATCAGTGCTCTTCGTGTCATTTGTAGTGGTGGTGGTGGTGGTGGTGGTGGTGACAGAGATCAGAGCTGGAGCAGAAGAAGAAGTAGTGGCGTTGTGTGCTGTGCCAGCTGAATCGTCCATATTTTTTTCTTTTTTAGGGTTTTGTGGCTTTTTGAAGATGGAGACTTAGAACAGAAAACCCTCCTCGTTTATTGGTGGTGTTATTGATTACAAACTCAGAAAAGAGAGAGAGAGAGAGAGAGAGAGAGAGAGAGAGGTCTGTTCTTGTCGTCTGTGTGTGAAAAGTTTGAGTTCTGCTAATGGTGGACAAGGGCGGTGTTTTATTTATATATGCAATTGAAATTGTGTGAGAGAGAGAGAGAGAGACATTGCTGCGCCGCTAAGGAAAAAAAAAAAAGAGGCTGAAGCCGCTGAACCTGCTACAGTACAGACTGGTTTTGGAATTTGGGATAATTTAATTTAATTTTTAATTTTTAATTACTTTCTATGATATTATCCTTATATGGGAAACTTAGTTGAAGTTTCTCTCCATAAATGGAAATTTCTTGTATGTCAATTGCACATGCATTACCTAATAAATTCACGAGAGGAGCTTCTAAGTTCTAGTAAATGAAATAAAATTTATTTTTTTATCAGTTTGTATTGATATTGCACTAAAACATTGTCATATTAATAGCAAATATGAAACACAGGTGGTTGCTTTGGTGGTCCAAGGCTTGGATGAAAATCTCAAGTCCTTGGTTCTACTCTTGGAAATTACATTGTAGCCAGCTATCAAGAAGCTAGCTCAGCTGGTGGAAGGACGGGTTTGGGGCACGGGTAACTCTCAGGTCAATGGTTCGAATCCTACCCAGATGAAGGTGAGTTCTGATTTATCCGCTTGCATCTTTGTGTGGCTGGGGGTATGCGTCGAGGTTTCCTATCTGTCCTACTTCATAACGTATAACATCCAATAAATAGACCGTCAAAACCAACAAATTGGCTATGGGTGTGTCACGTAGTTGGGAAGGATAGGCGGATGGATGCCTAGACGAAGTCCGGGATCATCGATACCAAAAAAAATAATAGCAAATATGATTATACAAGTATATTGTTAGCTACTTTTAATTTGTGCAACAACGTAAGATAATTAAAAATATTATAAAATTTTCTTTACAAAATATATTATATAATAATTAAACGAATATGTATCAACCGTACCATTACCACTCTATTTTAAGTTTTCTCTTGTAAATAAGTAAATAAAAAAATATATAAAAAAGTTTTTCCTTGCCACTATATTTTAGGGATTTGGATTCTCTTCTCACCTTAATTGTTCTCATCTTCATAATATATCGACACGTTTATAATATAACAAATCAATGGTCTGGATTATTTCTATTAATTTTGATGTTTTTACTCAACCAAAAATAGAATTAATCAATACCACTGATTTAGATGAGGACAAAGCGAGGAGGGGATCCAAATCCATATTTTATAGGTTTCTATATCCCCTCTTATATCAGGTTGCAGGATCATGTATGTACTTCCTCTTTCACAATAGTGGTTGGGATTCGGATCCGGTCTACCCATTTTACAAGTATGTATCTCCATGAATCTTGATATTGAGCAAGTTTTGAATGTCTAAATTCTGGTATATAATATATATATGCCCTGAATAATTAGAAACTAACCAATCTTAATAATAATCCGGTCTACACTCGTATGCCTCCGATGTTTATTATGCATAGAATAAGAGGAGTACGGGAATCACTCTCTCAACCCACTCTCTCAATTCACTATCTCTTTATATTGTGACATGTGGACAATATTTATTTATCTACATCAAATTTAAAACCATTATAAATGACTTGCTTTTATTTATTTATTTACAAATAAAGCCAACAACTAACTTCCTAAATTACCCATTGTTTATTTTACCAAATTGCCATTTCATATTGTATCAAGTTTTTTTCTTTTCTTTTTAAGAGCATCTCCAATGCAAGCATGGCTTGTGAAAAAAATAGATGCCACGTAGGATAAATAGACGTTATGATAATAATTATGTCTCCAATGCAACCGTGCATATTCAACCTCAAGCTGACGTGGCAAAAAAAAATTAGACATTGTCAACATAACCTTCCACTTTCAGACGGTTTGTTGAACAGCTATTTTTTAGGTTGACTCAACAAATATTTAAAACCGACATTAATTTTTCATATATTTTTGGTAAGGAAATAAAATAAAAAATAAAATAAGAAAAAAAGATGGACACGTCATTAAAAAAATTGTGTTTTAGACGGAAGCATTGGAGACCAAATTTTGAGTTGATTGTCTATCAAGTCTATTTTTATACCACATAGGAAGCAAGTCTCTTGACATTGTTGTCATGTCAACAATTATTGGTATGCAAGCCATTTTTGCATTGGAGATGCTCTAAATAGCAATTTTGTACCACTTTATAACTTTTTTTTTTTTTTTCTAATGTTCCCAAATTATCAATCCTGATCAACCATTGAACTTTTTCTTCTTCTTTTTTTTTTTTTCCTAAATTTCACTCCAACTCTCATCAATTGTTTACATGTAATTTTTTTAATAGTTTTTTATTGTGTTGTATTAAATTTTTATATTGAATTTTGTTTCCTTATATCACTATGCAGATGAAGATCTAAATGCCTTAGTTATTTATGCAGATGAAGATCTAAATGCCTTAGTTATTTAGACATTTTATTTTTATAAATAAAGTGTTAATTTTTTTATTATTTAAAAAAAAATTCTAAATGCCTTAGTTATTATTATATATTTCTTTTTGTAAAAAAAATTCTGTTAGTGATTGGTTTGATTTGTAAATGAAGGGTAATTTAGGAAGTTAATAATTGGTTTGATTTGTAAATAAATAGAAAAAATAGGTCATTTATAATGGCTTCAAATTTGATGTAAGGAAATAAATGTTGTCCGCATATCACATTATAAAGAGAGAACGAATTGAGAGATTAGATTGAGAGAATAATTCTAACACTCCTCATAGAATAATATCTAATTTGGTTTGTACTAATTTCTTTATATTTTGGGTAGTGTGTAGAGCTGTCGGACGTCTTAAACTTTTGAAAGAATTGGTCAATTGGGACTCCAAATGGATATATACTAGCTACCATAAAATATAGATATTTCTTCCAATTGGAAAAATTGGTCAATTGGTCCTCATTCTTCCAATTTTTTGCCGTCACGGTATTGTGTAGTGGGTGGTAGAGTAAAACAACTCTTTGAACATGCCAATTCAAGTGAGATTTTTTTCATAAAATATAGATATTTTTTCTTTAATTTTAATCGAGTTAAAAAAAATGAACATATTTTGATACCTTTCTATCACATATTGTATAATTTAGATTTGTTTTTCGTTGTTTTTTATTACCAAATCCGATCCATACCCTAATGTGAGCATACTCGAACCAAAATATTTTGTATAAATGATTTGATCTCTTAAATATTGTAAAACAAACTCATCAAAAACTTAATTTTATAAATATATAAATAAACAAATTAACTATTCTTCTGCTTAATTTTCTAGTTGTTACAAATAAGCTCAACCTTTAATGTTTTATTTATTTTCTTATAGTTGCTACAAATAAACTTACCACCTGTTTTTTTTTTTTTTTTTTTTTTTTTCTTTCTCTAGTTACTTTTGATCAGCTTGCTGGCTGCTATTTATTGGTATCTTTTGGTTTCTTCAAGAAGATTTTACTTCTTCATGAAGGTATATATTTTAAAGAAAGTCTGATAACTTGCATGTTCAATTGTTCAGGATATATTCTTCACAGAAGAGAGCCGACTTTTGATCATGGAAAGAGTTTAATTATATGGCAAATCAATATGGGAGTAGTATCTCTAAGGATATCCCTCGGACACCCCCTTATTCAAAGGTGGATGTTGGTATGGGAGTCATTAAAGGGGTTTGTGTTCTAATTATACTTCCTTAAATGATTCATTTATAAGTTTTTATTATTATTATTTTATGTGGAGTCCACTTAATTATTATTACTATTTATGTGTTTCTAAACAATAATCCTTCTTTATATGTAGATCCCGCTTAATTAAGGGAGACTGAAGCTACCCCTTAATTAATGGAATGAGCTCCACAAAAGTCTCATTAAGAGACCCCTTGGAGCTGTAAAAATGAAACTCCTCCCTTAATTAAACTAAGCCGTTTGGTTTTTCAGACCCCTTGAAGATGCTCTTACAAGCTTAAAAATATTGACAGCATGAAATTATTTAATTCAATATGCTTGATATTAGCTCACGAAATACATGGATTTTTTTTTTTCATTTTTCTTTTTTGTCGATGAGATCTTCATATGTAGGAAAATTTTGATGAATTTTTAAAAGAAACAATGTTGACTTAGAGCATCACCAACCATCTCCCTTGGAGATGCTCTTACAAGGTTACAAAGTACTCATGTTGTGACCCCAAGACATTATTGGTATGAATAAATGATAGTATTCCAACTAAGAAACAATGATACATTGAGCAATGGTCAACTACACATGGCCAATATTTTTTTTTTGAAAAGGCAGTACATATAATTTTTTTTATAAAATTAAAATAAAGTGTCTTGCTAAATATTTATTCCATAAGGGATTTGTTCAATCAATCATACCACACAACTCTTTAATCAAACAATATATGTACGGCTCAAATATATACTTTGATAACATAAGATAACTCTTCTTACAAATTGGGGAGAAAACTTCACATACATTCTTGTAACATGCGTATAGTGGGATTTGAACCCCTTTCACCACTAATGTGGAAGTGAGGTGCACTACCATATATACTAAGAGACGATATGCTTTATTTATTTTTCTTTGGTGGTGTATAAGATTTAATTGTAAAAGGAATCTTATTAAATTAAATAAATAATATTTTTTATAATTAAATGAACATGTGTATAACCCGATTGTTTTCATTAATTTAATACATTGTTCCACTTTAAGTGAGCATTAATAAATTAATGATCAGCAAAGGAGCTCCCTCCCAAGAAAGAAGGAGCTAGGGTTGCAAAATCGGAGTTAATTAGAAGACTTTTAAAGCATGTAAGAAAGTTTATTTATTGGAAATAAGCAAAATATTCGCATAGATCTACAATTTCTTTGGCATATATAGCTTCCTCTTATCGTCTTTGCTCTTTAGTCAAAAGCTAGCTAGCTTTTCTCCATTTTTAATTTGATCAACTTCAAGGGTTGACTTAGACCAAAAACATTTATTTGACCTCATTTAAGTATAAGAGCTTTACATTAATTCATCTATATTAATTATATCAAAATTTAAGAGAAATTAACAAAATTCAGTCTCTCAAAATAACAAAAACATAATTAATATATATATATATATATATATATATATATATATATAAATTCTATTATCAGTTCGAACTGACAAAGTTATATCAGTTCCTTGCACGTGGGCCACTGGATTTAAATACTTTGACTTGGCTATATACACTTATCAGTCAAAGTATTTAAATCTAGTGACCCACATATAAGAAACTGATATAACTTTTGTCAGTTCGAACTGATAATAGAAAGACTATATATATATATATATATATATATATATATATATATATATATATATATATATATATTATAACTATTACAAATTTAATTAAAAGTTAGAAGAGGAAAATATATAATTCGGGATTCAGGTTCACATAGGGCTGTGTCCAGACATTTCGGGGCCCCATCCAATTAATGATATTAACAAAAATCGGGGCCCTATATAAATATTATTATCATTAACATGAAAATAAAAATAAAAAATCCGTTTGGCCATAAAAAAAAAAAAACCCCTTCTCCCTCGTAAATGATTCAAGAAAAGCTTAATAAATTGACTACACGATGCACATACAGATCTGAGAACTGAGATCAATAAAGCTTAAAATTAGTGGATACTATTGTAAATAAAATAAATAATTAAAAGATGAGTCAAAATCAACATGTAGAAATTAATTGAAAACAAAAACCATACCTCAAACGGCAACTGCTTCAATATTGACAAAGACATAAAGTTTCAAACTTTCAAGAAAAAGAGAGAGCCAGAGAAGTTTCAGAGTCAATCGAGAGTTTTCTTCAAGTAATCAAAAATGTTTTTGATTCGTTTAGCAATTTAGCCTTTAGGTCATTAGGTTTTGTTGTTTTTAATTATTTTACTGTTTATTTTTGTTTTAAATAGTGTAGTCTTAGAATCACAATTCAATTAGGCATTTGAGTTTATTTTTGTTTAGTTGAATTAGTTCACTTGGCCTTGATTTGAAAAAGAAAATAAATAAATAAAAGCAATAAAATGTTTGGAATTAGGCCCTGTTTAAACTTAAATAGATTTGGTTAGGAGGCCCCTGATTTACCAGAAGAAGAAGAAGTAAATTGGGCCAGTTGGGCCCCCCAGCAAAATGCTGGGTTTGCTGCCCCCATGGGCCAACCCTGCACGTTCACATCCTCATTAGGTGTTGTTGTTTTTAATTATTTTACTGTTTATTTTTGTTTTAAATAGTGTAGTCTCATAATCACAAATCAATTAGGCCTTTGAAGTTTATTTTTGTTTAGTTGAATTAGTTCACTTGGTCTTGATTTGAAAAAGAAAATAAATAAATAAAAGCAAAAAATGTTTGGAATTTGGCACTATTTAAACTTAAATAGATTTAGTCATGAGGCCCCTGATTTTCCAAAAGAAGAAGAAGTAAATTGGAGCGGTTGGGAGTCCCAGTAAAATGCTGGGTTTGCTGCCCCCATGGGCCAGCCCTGCACGTTCACATCCTCGTTACTGTGACGTAAGATACTCAAATGTTTTTATTTTCTTGAAAAGAGTGAGATACTTAATGATATTAGTCATTTGTTGTTTTAGATGTATATCAACTATCAAGTATCATTCAGTAGATTTCACAACAATTTTGAAAAAAGAAGAAGAAAGTTTTCTCAATGAAAAATAAAAATTGGATATAATTATCCTTCACTCATGATTTTAATTCTTAAGAGTTTTAAAGGTCTAACACGTGATTTTTTACTTTATTTTTTTGTTAATATATGTTCAAACTTGGATTATTTTCTTTAGTTAATTTATTTACTTTAATTTTTTAAGTATTTAAAATTTATGGACTCTTGAATTAAAATCCAATGCCTAATTTTTACTCTAGCTAGCAACTATATAATTACTATATTACAGCTAAACTCTATATATGAGTAAATCAAGCGAGGATCTTCCCATATTATTATTTTTTAATAAAGGATCGTCTTTATAATGTTCCAAAATAAATTTGTTAATGAATTAACATGTCAGAATTACGCATCTAAAACCTAGTACTCTATAGTATATGAAACCTACCCTATAGGATATATACGATGGAAAATGTGAAAGTTGAACATGCATATATGGGTTCTTAGTTTCTTACAGAAATGGTAGTGTTTAAAGAAAAGAAAAGAAAGATGGAAAATGGGGTGGAAATATTGCATGTAGAGAAGAGGTGTCCAAATGTAAGGGAGAACACATTACACATTAAAGATTAATTATTCGACGCATGTGGGGGAAACCCAGTGCCTCGGTACTCACACAACCCCCACCACCACCCTCTGTAAACAAAAATACACCATCTGCATTTTCAATATTATTATTCATTTCATTTCCTCTATACTTAAATGTACATTAAAAAAACAGTTGTGTTAATATGTATCTTGGAGTACACTATAACGATCCAAAAATGAACCCAAAAAAAATTATTATTATTTTACCAAACACAAGAATATGTTTTTGGATGGCCAACCACAATACAAACTATAAATTATTGTATTGTACGTGTCTGATGATCCGGTTCTCTGTTGTTCAATTTACAGCCACAACTTCTTTAAATGTTTATATTTTCTTTAGTGATCGATTTAATTAACAATAATTTTAACTATAATATAATGCAGACATCAATTAATTATATATGACTCATTTAGTTCCACATGATATATTGAAAAATTAGAAATCATTAACGATTCTCTGTAGGATATCTATGTATAAATTAACTAGAGATTCTGTATATAATGAGAGATACATATTTGAATTTACTATTCATTTAGTGTTAATTATGGGTTAAAATCAATTAGTCTATATCTAATTACTAAATACGTCAGATATCGACTTCAATATTACATGCATAGCCCGTACATCTACTCTCACGTTAGAAAGAAAATCACATCACCCATATTTATAAAATGCTTGAAAGAGAGACTTTAAATCTTAAACAAATAGTATATGGTAATGATTTGTACATGATTGAGAAACTCAACTTGGTTTAACATGGGCTTGGTTTGATGCTAGTGGGCTCCAATTTCTCTGGGCTTTTGTCTAGCTAGCCCACTAGACAGAAGAAAAAAACATTCAGCCCAACAACTTGGGCTGAGATTATATGTTCGGCGTATGAATTACGCTATCGAACTCATATGTCGAACATATAATCTCAGGATTATATATATATATATATGTATACTGACTTCATGTTGCACATCATGAGGCCAGTGTTTAGTGTTAATGATGCGTTAAAATTAATTAGTCTATATCTAATTACCGAACACGTCAGATATCGACTTAACTATTACATGTGTAATCTGTACATCTACTCTCACATCGGAAAGAAAATCACATCACCCATATTTATAAAATTCTTGAAAGAGAGACTTTAAATCTTAAACAAATTGTGTATGGTCATGATCTGTTCATGATTGAGAATGAAACTCAACTTGGTTTAGCACGGGCTTGGTTTGATGCTAGTGGACTCCAAATTCTCTGGGCTCTGTCTAGCTACCCCACTAGACAGAAGAAAAAAGATTCAGCCTAACAACTTGTGCTGAGATTTATGTTCAGCATATGAGTTACACTATTGACAATGTCGATAGTATAACTCATAAGCCAAACATATAATCTCAAGATTCGACATCTCTTAAATTTTGTATGTACACTTTGCATCAGATTATTTTTCATTATCTTAAAAATTAATCCTTAATATTTTTTTTTCCATACCTTGTTTTGCTATGAGAATAATGTTACGCCGTCTAAAACTTTATCAGTCATTTTTAGTAAATGTACCCAAAAGAGAAAATCGTAATTAACAGAAAAATTCTGATACGGGGATCTCATATACAAAATAAGAGAAAGTGTCAATAGTTACACACACATTAGAGCCCAAACATTATGATTCTCCAAGTTCAAAAGTCCTCGATCCTTTCTTTAATTTGGACAAGAAAACAAACACCCCAAAATTGAAGTCATAAATATACACACAAAATTCCAAACAAAGTGGGTCATCAATCACTTTAATTTTGTGCATGGCATCGGGGTTCAAGGACTTGAAATGGATTTTTCCCAAGTAACAAAATTATGAGATGACCAAAGTTGACAAATCAATGAATATGCTTACAACAGTAAGCCAGGCTGGTCCTGATAATGTGCAGAAGCTAGTCGCGCGCTACCGTTTATTATTGTAAGTGTATTTATGCATTTATTGGGAGCCGACCAAAACTTAGATATTGATTTTATATCGTTCTCGAAATTCATCAGAAACCTTTCTTATAGTTTCGACGTTCGTATTATCCTTTGGATCCATCCGTATTAAACTATGAGTATGTCTATATTATGGTGTTTTGACTTATTGCTTGCGTATCTCATGTATAGATACACCTAGCGAGAGAATATTTAGGTAGATCGATCGCTATAATTGATTATGCCAACAATAATTGATAATTAGATAATAAAATTATCGAGTCAAACACATGTAACCCTGAATATCATATATATTTGTATTATAACTTACATTGCATGATAGTTTCATCTCCCCTGGTTTCATACATGCATCTCCATAGTTCAATAAATATTATAGTTACAGGTTTTCTCCCACGCTGATTGAAGTAAACACCAACTTTAATCTTGTAAGTAAACTAAAACCGGAAGTCCGGTATACTAAAACGGTCAATATTTCATGAGTAGAGTTCTTTTTTTTTTTTTTTTTTTAAATATTTAGGATTCGAGCCGCTAACTTAGAAATCATTTATCCAAGTTCCAAACTCGTTCATCTACCAGAAGAGCTACACATCTAGGGGCATGAGTGGAGTTCTTATACA